>CM027860.1:12736855-13936855 GCA_016097605.1 Eucalyptus guilfoylei | reverse complement strand
TGCGATGGCTCGATGCTCGACAGCGAGAAGATGTCTCGGGTCAGAGGGTTGAGGAGATAGGTCACGCCGCAGAGGTCTTGGAAGCAGCGTGACCCATTCAAAGCTCCAGCTCTGTGGAGCCACGACCTCCTGGCCGAGTTGGGGGAACGGGGCTCCGAGCTGTGGCTTGGGTCTGAGTCGGGGACTTCGGACATCGCTCACCGCACGTGCATGGTGGCGGAGGGTGGATCATCAATGATGTGGGGCCATCCTCTGTAGACAGACTTGAGCTTTGTGGAGGAGTTCTAGTAGAGGGGAGCGATAGCGACCTCGTCCTCCTCCTCGGCGTTTCATGCCGAGAAGAAAAAAAAAAGCAAGGAAGAACGATAGGTGTGAACATTGAAGAAGAAGAAGAAGAGGATGGACTGATTTTCTTTCTTCTTCGTTGGACAGCAGCCAAGAAAGTCCACATGGACTGATTTTCTAAAAAAAAATGCCCAATCATATTAAATTTGTAATTAAAAAAGCCACGTCATTTTTTGGCCTGAATTTTTCGCCGGAGGCACTTAAGTGATTGTTTTTTCTCCAGTTTGGCACTTAAATGATCCGATGAAAACTTTTGGCACCAAAGTGAGGGCCGTAGACAACTTATGGCACCAATAGTGTACTTCTCCCAATTTTAAGAGGTGTGATAATTGGATGGAGACTACAATGAATAGTACCTCTATCATGGGCAAGTTTAGTGGAGCTTCTAGTTATAGGAATTTATATTGCTCTATTTAATCAAGCTTTGAACATTACACCATGCCCTCTAACATGTATAACAACTTTATTTGTTGCCGAAGAGGAACTGCTGAAAAAACATGTACTGACATGGTAGAAAATGAAAACCTTAAGAATTGCTTAGCTATGAATATAGAAATGATCAAGCAAATGCCAAATAATGAAATGCCTAAGAAATTGGAGAGAGGTTCCACTAATAGCAACTGTGAAGTACAAGATTTAATTCTAGCAGACGGTACGTTATCTTTAAAGATATATGGCCTGGACTCATTTCACAAACTAATCTAATCACCCTTCAAGCAACAATGTTCATATTGTACCTTAGGTAGAAAAATAGAAAATAAAATGAAATCTAAAAATTTAATTTGGATTAAGATTGGCTCCACGTACTCCATCAAAAGTCAAATAAGTCTAGCCACCATCTTTTTCCCCTTTCTCTTTTAAATTCCAGAATAATGTAGAAGTTAATACCCCAACCCTTCCCCAGCAAGCAAGCATTCCAAAACAATTACAAATCTTGGTAATTTTAATGCATATACGTTATTCCAGTCTCATGTTGTCAATTTCACAAATTAACCGTAAGAATTGGTGTGATGTTAGGCCTCTAATGATTGTACTTTTGATTGACCAATTTTGCAGCAACTACATGTAATTCTCTTACAATAATTAGTGGCAAAGCAAATAAAGCTGAATTGAGAAAGGAAAGACAATCCCTTTCACATCTACTGCACTAGTTTTTGGCATGATTATTAGTCTCTTGCAAACATCGTCTCTAACGTACCGTCTGCTAGAATTAAATCTTGTACTTCGCAGTTGCTACTAGTGGAACCTCTCTCCAATTTCTTAGGCATTTCATTATTTGGCATTTGCTTTATCATTTCTATGTTCATAGCTAAGCAATTCTTAAGGTTTTCATTTTCTACCATGTCAGTTTTTTCAACAGTTCCTCTTCGGCAACAAATAAAGTTGTTATACATGTTAGAGGGTATGGTGTAATGTTCAAAGCTTGATTAAATAGAGCAATAGAAATTCCTATAACTGCAAGCTCCACTAGACTTGCCCATGATAGAGGTACTATTCATTGTAGTCTCCATCCAATTATCACCTCTTAAAATCTAAATGCAAGTATGATGAGTCATTGTAAGGTGCGGATAAAAAGGTTGTATCCATGAACTCGCCTTCATGGGATAAGCTAAGTCCTTAAATTCATTCTTACTTTGAAACCATCCACATGAAAGTAAATACAAAAGCTAATAAATTTGCAAAACTAGCAATCTCTTCATCAAATGTTTTCCACTAGAAAGGCAAGACAATACTCTAAAGGAATTTAGAGACACAAAACCCTAAAATTGTCATAGTACTAAAAACATTTGCATGGACTTTGGCAGTCAAACATGTTATAAGAAATACTCCGACTGCAAAATCAAGCTAACAACTCAACTGGTCAATCAAATGATGCCTATATAGACATAGGAAGTTAGACTCGAAATCAAGTTCTTAAATAGTAGAGACTTGGAGCTCCTAAGAGCTTGAGCTTTTCACGTTTGAGGCCCTTACATGACAACTATGAGTATGATTATATAGAACCATGACATGCTATAGAGTTCATTTTATCGTTTGACAACTCCCAATAGCACTTTGCCTAGACTTAATGTCAAAAGCATAGACTTGGTCATCATACCTAAACGACCAATGAAGGCACTATTAATTAAGGGAGTGATAAGGTCAGAAGCCAAGACAGTAGGAAAAGTGATCCTCAATATCTCCAGAACCAAGTTTATTCATTTTGTACGCATGCCTACAATCCATTTAGATTCCATTGTTGAGCATTAGAGAAGACAGTTGAGGTATATTTCCTCCGACTTATCCATGTCATGACATGACTTGAACATTAAGCACCAATGACCAACATTACTAAAGAGCAAAACGATTGACAACATGACAGTGAGCTGGTTGGCAAGCCAATTCATTTCCACCTAGACTTTATTTAAAGTGTGCCAAATGTGTGCCAAGTGTGTGCCAGACATGCATTATATGAGCAAGCATCCAAGATTGTTGGTATTATGAACGATTATACCATGCTCATGCTAATTTAAATTACGGGCTAAGCATTATTTAGGATTTCAAATTCCTATTTTTTACTTTTGGCTCTATAGAGTGTTATTGAGATCATATAGCTAGCCTTAGTCTTCATTGTTTAAACATGCATCCAAAGTAACCTTAACTTGCATCCTTGAAGAAGACGGAGATTGGAGATTCGACTTGCTTCTTGTTGGATGTTGATCACTTTCCTCTTATCATTATCATAGGATCATGCTGATCATTATCTTCAAGCATGCCCTTCACAATATTTAGATCACTATCCTCAGTGCTACCGTTGGTGATGTGAACATTAAAGTCCTTAGCCATGATAGTCTGAGCAAAATGTACTTGAGCTTTTATCCACTAGAGTCCTGAATCTATTAAATTCAATCGAGTTGTTTCCATCTAGTATAATGTTGCTCTTAATGCACCATGATCAAGTGCTTGGTATCTACTGTTTAGTATCAAGTGTAGCAAGCTCAGCCGAGAAACAAAAAATTAAAATACTTTAATCTTAGAAAATTAAGTCCAACCAAATCATTAACAATACATATATAAGATTATAGTATCTAATTAAGTGACTAGTTGTTGAGTGTGTTGACACTTGATTTATAACCAACGCATTATTAAAAGTAAAAACTTGAGATTAGGGTTTCTGATTGCAACGAAACCCATTTCTCAAACCAAAAGGAGTTTTATCACAAGTTGATCTCTTACCTCCAAGCCTTGAAGATTTACATTTTCGTCAGTTCTTAGAGAATGATAAGTGAATATTCCTACACGAGCAAAATGCCCATAGATACATGTATCAACGAAATATTAAAAAAATCAAATCCAAAGGCTTAAATTGATATGTTAAGGGAGATCACATAAATATAAAGAGCATTCATGACCTATTGTTAAGTGATGCGGGGCAACACTTCAATACCTTCTCTCATGTGCAAGCCATGTGCAATTTATGTGCATATAGTTAGAAGAAGACCACATGAATATAAATAGCATTTATGATCCATTGGCTAGTGATGTGGGACAATAATTTAATACCTCCTCTCACGTGCAAGTCACGTGCAAACCAAATTACAAAAGTTTAGACCACTAAACTTGGAATTTTACCATGTTAGAAAGTTCGATCCCAAAGCTTAAGTAGATAGCTGGAGGAAGTTCATATAAATAGAAAAAGCATTTATGATCCATTATCAAGTAATGTGAGACAATACTTCAACACTAAGCAATGTTATCTCCTTGTCTTCTTGCTTCCTTGTACAAAGGGGCTAGAGCTACCCTCCCTTAGACAAAGGGGCTAAAGCTACCCTATAGGTTCTTTCTTTGTATAGTATGAATTCTGATAATCTATTTGCTCATAATTTTATAGCCATGTGCTCCCCCATTTTTACATTACAAAAAAAGCTACTATAAAGACAAAATTGATTGTATTTCATGTTTGTAATGTTATTTACTCTTTTTCTTAAATTTGAGAATACTTTTAGTTCTAAATGAATGCTCGTGTTCATTTACAAGACTTCCTATGTTGGTAAGGGTGATAGCTCTCACATCATGTTCTACCCTTGTTGCCTCACTAGTTGCAAGGCTGGGTTCAATGCTTATCGCTGTAGATATGTTTACAAGTTTGGATGACATCATCACATATTGTTGATGGTTTGGTTATTGTTGGATAAGTAAAACCACTTCCTTAAATCTTTCTAGAAACAAGGAGCACTTCCTCTGTGTGTAACACTTTCACTGGATCTTTAGGTGAAGCAAAGCAATGTACATGAGGCAATAAGCTCTTGAACAACAAGAGCAAGATTTCTCAAAAGTTTTGTTCACTCTCTTGAAAAAATGTAGTTCCATCTTCTCCCTCTTTTACTTTTTAGTTTGATATCACGTTCCAAAGGGACTTGCTTTAAAATGGTCATTCTCCACTTGAGCATATTAGCAAGATTTCAAATAGAGGACATAGTGCAAAATGGTATCTAAGACTAGAAGGAGATGTGGAAGATTTAAGAGGTACCAATCCTAGGTTGAATTTGTGAACTAGAGTTATTTTTTGGTGTTGTTATAGCTTATTTGAAGGATTCATAACTAGATTCTTTAGTATAATCTATTTTGTTAGCAAGTAGTTGTCATTTAAAATTTTGATATCTTTGATAGTGGAACATTTTAACGCAGAGGAAACTACTCTGTTCAAGAACATTAGAAGACCCAAAGCAGATTCTTCGCCATGATCATCATAATGTTTGATTCTAGCCAATTAAGGAAGTATGTTTCCTTGAAAGATTTCTTGGTCTCTTCAAAGATTGTATCATAGCCTCCTCAAATAGACTATTGTTTATACCATGATCCTTTGTCTCATAACATCTTTCAGTAGTGATCATTGGTTAAGATGTCCCTTCTCTACAAACAAGCAATCCTAGCATGTGCATTTGTGGAGAAGTATTATGAGAAGGCAGTTGTGGCTGCATCTAGAATATTACAGGTATTTATTTTGATGAATGATGATAAATGATTTATTGAACCAACCGATTTTTTGAATTGGAGATTCCCAACAGCAAAGAGAAAAAAAAAAAGAAACTGACAATGCTACGATTAAATGAATAAGTTGTTTTTGAGCATAAAGACCAAACATATGCGCACATATATGACAAAGTCGAAATAGAAGTATCATACTCTTTTAATCTTCTTTTGTTACATTGTCTCCAAATACATCACACGGGACAAAGTTGCGCTCTCCAAGATTTTTTTAGTGATAAAACCAACATCATGTTTCAAGAGAAGACATATAGTTGTTTTGCCAAGATATTCATTAGGCAAGGCTCATGAAAAGGCATCACTTTTGATTACATCCATTGAGATCACGTGCAGGGACACATACTCACACACGACAATTCTCAATTATACATTTTCTCATCCAAGTTTGTGAAGGTACCTCATCCTTATTTTCTTTTGAAATTTTGCTCCTCTTTAGGCTTAGTAAATAGTGGGAGGCAAATGTCTTGATCACTTAGCTGGGTGTTGTAACATCCACCGTGCAGTGTTGGATTACTACTTAGCATTTTGAGTTCTCAATAATTAAATCATATAGATAATGGGATTTGTTCTTGGCCTAGAGGTTGTTGTGATTGTTGGCGTTGGCCTGAGTTGGATCGCAACGAAACCCATTTCTTAAACCAAAAGGAGTTTTGTCACATTTTCTTGCATTATTCCTTGATCTTGACCTCATTTCCTTTTCATTTTCATCATATTCTCAAAAAGTCAAAGTGTTAACTTTTGAGTTGACTTTTCAATCAAGCTCGAATCAAAATTTGATTTTTTGCATAAAAGACATAAATTAGTCTCAATTTTACTTTTGCATTGATAATTTAAAAAAATTAAAGTTTGACCCATTAATTGACATTTTAGTGAGTATTCACTAAAATGTTAACTTTTGGTCAATACTTTAATAAAAAAAATTAAAGTTCAAAAAAATTCAAAAATCCCCAAATCATCTTCTTTTCACCTTAATTTCACTTTGGCATAAAAAAATTTCACTAAAATTGATCAAGAACCAATTTTTTCCAACTATGGATTTTGGTTTGAAATCGACCAATAATAGAATTAGTTTATTTCTAATTATTCTTTAGGATCACTCCGTTCATGACATTTGATGACGAGGTCAATCTACATTTAATTTTTGAACCAATTTTGGAATCTTGCACTTGGAATAAAAATCTTCAATTTCGGCTTTGATCAAGGTTCTAATTGATTCTTCATGGTTTATGGAATTATGCCGCCAATGGGCTTGATTTTTATGGTGATTGAAACTAACATCAATTTGGCAAACTCACTTGAGATAATCTAAATTTGACAAATTTGACTTACCTACAGATAGCAAAATCAAGCTAATATGGTCCAATTGGCTTAATTCGAATTGGCCCATTCTAATCAAGCATCCAATTTAAATTATTGAACTTCAATTTGGTCAATTGAACTTCAATTATAATTATTGTTTTAGCTTGTGGCTCCATTTTAATAGAGATAGAGCAAATCAAGGCATTTTGTACAAAATTAATCAGCTTGGAATAATCCAATTACATCCAATTTGATCCAATCACATGAAAATCTTTAATTTCATTTTAATCGGACAAAAATCAGAAAATTAGGACAAGAAGTGAACAGATTCAACCTGGTCAAACCCAAGTTAAACTGGTCCAATCAATTCAACTCGGTTTTGATCGGTGTTGATCGGTGGCCATTTTTTGACCAAATTTAGACAGCTAGTGGTCTATCTCAATTAGTCATGCCATGGTTGGCAGCCAGCGCCTCTCTTTCACTTCTCTCTCTCTCCTCCTCCCTCCCTCCCTCCCTCACACACGGGCGCGGATGTGAAGCCTTGTTTGCTGCTTATCGACTAGTCGCTGCCCTACTTTGGTGAATTGTTGCTGCTTTGATCACCACTGGACGTCCCCCAAATCAATCGCAAGCCTTGTCGTGCCAAGGCACTACCAAAAGTCCCCAATCCTGACGATCTCCCTCTCGGGCGGAATTGCATATTCTATGCCAAAATTCAATCCGACGATTCCAATCACCAATCCGATGGTCCAATAATCCCCTTGGCCATTGCAGTCATTGCAACACCCATCCCCGATAAGTCCTCAAGCTCATAGTGGCCGGAGTTCTACTGATCTTCATTGATCACCCCTTTGTTGATCATTTTGAGCTTGATTAGGCCATTTTCTCACATTAATCCTTGTGATTCGGTTCAGAACTTGGGAAAGCTATTCTTGGTCCCATCATGAAGATTATCGGTGGTTGAATAGATCTATTGAGCTCGAAAGTGTTCATAACCAAGGCAGGTTGTTCTAATATTTTTTACATTAGTCTAATGAAGCGAGATTTGTCTATGTCGATTCTAAGATTGATAATAGGAGTTCGAGGCTAGGACTTGCATTAAAAATGTATAAAAGTAGTGGTTAGATGAATTGTGTCGCGGAACAACACCAAAAGATGCACCAATCAAAGCGCAAGTAGTAAAGGATAAAAGAAAAATTGAAATCACACGAGATGCAAAAATATATATGAAAACCCAAAACAGGAAAAATCACAGGGAGAGAGAGGAGTGTCATTATTTTCGATAATGAATACAAGAGTACAATCCAAAAGCTCTTAAAAAATCACTTTGTGAACCACAAGATATAAAGATCTAACAAGAAGATTGGAAAAGCAAAAGAAGGGAAATGGTGGAAACTAGGGTTAGAGATGTGTTATTAACACATTTCTTTATAATCTTCCTACAAAAAACCGTAAAACAAATGTGCAAAGTCCATATACCCTTATCACTAATTTGAAAATCAAAGCTTAACAAATCTCTACTTTGACTTCCAATCTCTAGAAGAGTGTTATGCCGAACACCACAAGACTTCTCTCCCTCACCACCAAAAGTAACCATACAAAACCACCTCCAAAATGGTAGCATCAAGGATGCATACCCTTAAACCTACATGAGCATACTTAGTGTGGGAACAAGGGATGAAATGCCATTACCAATCTGCCTAGGCAACTCAAATGGTGGAAATGCCAATTAAGTCCAAATAGACTTGATCAAAGGAATTGGTTTGGTCGACATATCTATTTAATTATCCATCATAGATAATTTCATCATCATAACGGTACTCTTAGCAACCTCATTACGCACAAAGTGATATTAGACATCGATATGTTTTGTCTCCCTGTGATACATCGCATTATTAATCAACCGAATCATGCTTTGGTTATCGCAAAAGATAACAGAAGCTCCTTATTACTTCACCCCAAGTTTTGTAACTCAATGCTTCAACCAAAGAGCTTATACCACTTCCACTGCTACCATGTACTCTACTTCCATGGTAGATAAAGCAACCGTGTCCTGCAAAATTGCTCTCCAGCTAATTGTGAAATCACCAAGTGTAAAATCATAACTTGTCAAAAATCTCCTTTTCTCGAGATCACCTACATAGTGAGAATCAACAAATCAAATAAACAGATGTCCTATATCACAACCTTTATCAAAGACTAAACCCACATCTGGAGTATATTTGATGTACTGAAGAATTCATTTCATAGTTCACTAGTGAGTTTTACCCGAATATGCCATATATCTACTACGACACTAACAACCTAGAAAATATCTAGACAAGTGTAAACCATAGCATACTTAAAACTATCCACGGTACTAGAATATGGAACTTAAGACATGTCATCTTTCTTTTCTTTAATTTTAGGTGATAAAGAGGCTAAAAGCTTAAAATAGGACGATAGAGGAGTACTTACCAGTTCGGTAATCTTCATGCCAAAGCACTTAAGCACTTTCTCAATATACTTCTTTTGCAAGAGGTATAACTACTCAACTTTTATATCTCTACGAATCTCCATACCTAGAATTTTCTTGGTAGCTCCAAAATCCTTCATCTTAAATTCCTTGCTAAGTTGCCTCTCAATCGTTGTATCTCTAACATCTTCTTTGCTGCAATAAACATGTCGTCCACATATAATAGTAAATAAATAAATAAACTATCAAAAAATATTTTATAGTACACACAATTGTCATGCACACTTCACAAGTGGCCATGACTCAACATAAAAATATCAAACCTCTTGTATCATTGCTATAAAGATTGCTTAAGACCAGACAAAGAGCATTTTAACTTGCAAACGTGATCTTCACGCTCAACAACGAATCGCTCAAGTTGAGACATATAGATTGTCTCTTCAAGCTCACCATACAGAAAAGCGACCTTAATATCAAGTTACTCAAGTTCTAGATCATAAAGGACCACTAACGCGAGCAACACACGAATGGAACTATGTGACATCTCAAATTTCGCATAACTAATTATTCAGCTGTAAAGGATTATTAGAGTAGTGACGATCAACTTTATCGCATCCTTAATGATCCTTTAAGGAAATTTAGGGATGAAGGCATTTAACCTATGCCTTGTAAGGAACTATACATACCTAAAGTCATACCATAAGACAAAATTAGACCCCTAATATGTATATACGACGGACCCCCTTATTTTATCTTTTGCATCCAATTTAGTCCTATATTATAAGTTGCTGTCCCTCCTAGCCAATAGATTGCATGCAAAAATTGGCTAATTTAGCCCTATTGATATTGCCGCTCGCTTGCCCATTGGGATTTCATGTAAGGAAGTTTATGGGAGAAGAAAGCTTTCATTTCCCCTTCATTGGGCTTACTTACTCAGCAGCTAGCTCGCTCTCTCTCTCTCTCTCTCTCTCTCTCTATTTCCCCTACTTCCTCCCTCCGTTGAGCCCTCTCTCTTCCTTTCTCTCTCATTGAGCTCCTCATTCACTCCAAAAACTCTTCCCATCCTCTTCTTTAAACTCACCATAGTCTCAAGGAAAAAGAAACAAACTCAATTGGTGTTAAGGTAAGGAGAATTAGCTTACAAACTCAATTGAATTCTTAATGAAGAATAGTGTAAATATGTAATATATTAAATAGTAACAGAAACACATGGTAAAAGCTTAGCCATTTGTTTCTCGCGTGGGTACTGTTCACGGGTGCTCTCTCTTCTGGGCGATTTTGGCACTATTCACTATTTGGTGTTTTGTTCGTTCCTGGAGTTCTAGCTGTTCATTTGGGTTGAAATTTGGAGGATAGGTTCCTCTAACCTTCCTCTTCATCTTCACTAAACGGTTTCCCTTGGTTTGGTCTACAATTCGAGATCTCCCCTGCCCAAGGCATGCTCGCGATCCAGACCTACTGGACTGGTGTTTTGCTCGGTGTGGTGGTTCCAGCCGGTCATTTGGGCCCTGCTTTGGAGGACAAGGTTGCCTAACCTTCCTCTTCCTCCCCACCAAGCCATTTTTCCTAAGTTGGTCTACAAGTTCAGATCGAGTTGGCCGAGTGCTCCTCACATTATTCCTGCGATTTTGGGTTTCTACTACATCTGTTGTCGCCTGGTGGGCTGTTTTGAGCTAGCTGGACCTACCTTCTCTCTCGCTTTGGGCTGCTGAAGCTTGGCCTAGTACATCTCATTCCTTCCAATGGTCTGTCTCCGGTAATGTGTGGGCCGCATGCTAGGTGTTTGTGATATGGCCTCTTCCACCGTTGGTACCGGTGGACTTTTACATGAGGCTCAACAAGTTGTTGGCACCTCAAGGGGGCGAAGCCCCTCCTTCCGTGCCCATGTCAGCCCTTCCTCGATGCCTCCAGGTCAATTTGTCTCCTTCAAGTCGGGCCCTGTAGGTTCGAGTGACAGTTGGCATGCGCCACAGAAGGCTTCAGCCCATCAGGGTTGTTCATGTGGCCGGAGCAGTGCAAGGTCTTCCTCCAAGTGACTGCAAGTCCCTGCCCATAAACCAGGTGACTCGAAGACTACCCATGCCCGCTCTTCGGCGAATGTTGCGCGGCTTGCTACGAAAGGATACAACCTATCCTATGCAACCCCTTCATTTGTGGATAACAAGCCGATTGTCCACCTCTTGGAGGAAGTGTTGGAGGCAATCGATCCCAAGTGGCATGAGTGCCTCATTGGGTATTATGTTGGGAAAAAGCTTCCTTTCAAACTCACGGAACAAGCTTTGCAGCAGACTTGGGGGTCGAAGCTTGTGGAGGTGATGGTGGATAACCAAGGTTTCTTTTACTTCCATATCCCGAACCTGGCTTTCCGGTGAAGGATCCTCGAAGATGGGCCCCTCATGGTGGCTAGGGTGCCCATGATCTTACAGCAATGGCAACCACTCTTGGAATTAAAGAGGGAAAAGCAAACCTCCGTTCTGGTTTGGATTAGGTTGTTGAACCTTCCTTTTGATCTATGGTCGGCCCCGGCGATTAGTGGCATTGCGAGTGCGGTTGGAAAACCCCTCTATGTCGATTAACGCACGGAGAAAATGAGGATGCTTTCTTTTGCTAGGGTGTGTGTAGAGATTTATGCTAAGCAACCGAGATGCACTTCGGTTGACGTGATTTTGAATAGGGTTTCGCGCTCGATTGCTATTGAGTACGAATGGAAGCCTGTTGAATGCCCCTTTTATGGCACTTTCGGACATAGGTGCGAGGATGTCGCAGCCAACGTCAACTCGGGTAGTGTCTTGCAGCAAGATCAGCCCAATGCCGACTCTTCCGTCCCTGCCCAGGTCCCCGATCCGACTCCGGTCGTGGGTGAAAATCCAGAGGTGTCCTAGCAAGATTAGAGTCTGGTCAAGGGGAAAAAGAAGAAGCCTCCGCAGTCGAGGGAGGGACTTTCTTCCCGCCCGCCTTCCTCCAGCGAAGTTGGAAGTATCCTCAAGCTCAAGGAATCCACCTTTGAAAAAGGTCTGCCTCCTCCTTCATCTCGCAAGTCTTTGAGGGGTCTTAGGGTGTTGAAGCCGGTGCCCCCTCCTAGCCTTGTGGAGGTGAGATCTAACTCTCTGTTGGAGGTCCCCTCTCCTTCTCACGCGGAAGAAAAAGACCCACTCAATGCCTCGACTTTCAGTCAGCTTGGTCCTAGTGAAGGCTTGGAGTTCTCGGGCAATTTTTCTAGCTCTGATGATGATTTGCTCTCTCCTGGCCCTTCCCCGAAGGCTCCTCCTTCTACTAGAAGAGTCGAGACCATTCAAGAGAAGCTACTGGCCCTCGATCCAGCCCTGCCTCCTTCTACGACCCCTGCTGCCTCGACAGCTAGTAGACGACAGCCTAGTAGGCAGAGGTAGGCCTTCCTCCCACCTTTGGTTCTGCTTTTTGTTTTATTATATATCTATGTCTAGTTTGGAACGTGAGAGGTCTTGTTAACCCTTTGAGGCAAGCTGAAGCTAGGAAACTCATGTCTTCTCATGGGCTTTGTCTATTTGGTTTGTTGGAGACCAAAGTGCCGGAGTCTTTGTTTGGTTCCATTTCTACTAGGCTTTTGTCGGGATGGAGTTAGGTTGCCAATTATGACTCCTCTCATAGGGGTAGGTTTTGGGTTGGCTAGAACCTTTCTTTGGTCAGTTTTGAAGTGATTTCGTCCAATAGTCAGGCGATCCATGGTAGCTTGAAGTTCCTTATGTCTGGTATGTGCTACTACATTTCGGTGGTATATGTTGAACATACCTTTATAGCTCGAAGGCCTCTATGGGCGGACCTTGTACAAATGAATGCTCTTTTACAAGATTTGGCTTGGCTGGTGGCCATTGATTTCAATGCCATCAGGGACCCTTCTGATCGGTTTGGGGGCACTGACACTTGGATTCCTTACTTTGATGAATTCAATCATTGTTTAATTCAGTTAGAGTTTGAGGACCTGGGGTATGTTGGCTTTCGCTATACTTGGTCTACTTCTTCGGGGGTTAACCGAAAGGCTAGGAAGATAGATCGTGTGCTTGTGAATGCTAAATGGAGCCTTGCTTTCTCTTACTCAGAAGCGTCTTTTCTGGCGCCTGGCATTTCTGACCATACACCTATGGTGGTTAAAGTGTTGCAACCGGTTCTTCGAAGAAAGCCCTTCAAGTTCTTTGATTTATGGACTGATTACCTGTCCTTCCATGACATTGTTTTGTAAGTATGGGAGAGTCCAGGTGAAGGGGTTCCTATGTATAAACTAGTGAGTAAGCTGAAGGCCTTTAAAGGTTGTCTGAAGCATCTCAACAAAGAGTCTTTTTCTAATATCTCCAAGAGGATTGTTGAGGTGAGGAATGCTTTAAGGCTCACCCAGCTTGGCCTTCAGTAGGACCAGACCAGCGAACTTCTTGCAGAGTTGGAGAAGGCTAATTGTAGGACTTTCGTGGAGTTGAGGAATCAGAAAGAGTCATTCTTTAGACAGAAGTCCAGGATCAGGTGGCTCAAGGAAGGGGACTAGAATACCAATTTTTTTCACCATTCCGTCAATAGGAGACAGCTGAGGAACATGATTCTTCTGTTATGGATACCTCTAGTAATATTGTTTCAGAGCCGAGCTTAGTGCAGCAAACCTTCGTCTCTCATTTTCAGGAGCTCTTGGCACCGTGTTCGCTGTTCGCCAGACCCTCTTTATAGGACCTCCAGGAGGTCATTTGGTGCCCTCTCAAGGATGATCAGGTTAGTTTTCTCTCTCGTCCTTCACTGATAAGGAAATTCATGATATCGTATTCTCCCTTGCTCAGGGGAAGGCTCCTAGGCTGGATGGGTTTGGTGTCGAGTTTTTAAAGCATAACTGGGAGATGGTAAGGCCACTAGTCATTGAAGCGGTGAAGGATTTCCTTGCCACATAGAGGCTTCTTAGGGAGATCAATAACACCATCTTTGTGTTGATCCTGAAAGTTCCCAATGTGACGTCGGTCAATGATTATAGGCCTATTGCCTGTTGTAACACTATTTATAAATGTATTACCAAGCTTTTAGCTAACCGTTTGGCTGTAGTTCTTTACGATATCATCAGCCCTTCTCAGAATGCTTTCATCAAAGGCCGATGAATCAAAGACAATATTCTTCTTACACAGGAGCTGTTTGCAGGATTCCATCTTGATTTATACATTCCTAAGTGTGCTGTCAAGGTAGATTTTCATAAAGCTTATGATAAGGTGGACTAGGACTTTCTAGAGCTGGTTCTTTGTGCGTTTGGTTTTTCGGACCACCTAGTTCGGCTTATCATGGTATGTGTTTGCACTCCAAAGTTTTCTATTTCCTTAAATGGGGGAACTTCATGGGTTTTTCCCTAGTGGTCGTGGCCTCCGTCAGGGGGATTTTATGTCTCCCCATCTTTTCACTTTGGTTATGGAGGTTTTCTCCGGGGATCCTTAGTGCTCATGCTAGGCAACCGATATTCAAGTTTTTCTGGAGATGTAAGGCTTTGAGTTTATCTCACCTGTTCTTTAAGGACGATGTTTTCCTATTTTGCGGAGCTGATTTGGTCTCGTTCACTCTCTTGAAGGAAGGTTTGGATACCTTCTCTGTTTGGAGTGGTCTGAAGCCAAACTCCAATAAAAGTGAGATCTTTCTTGCTGGAGGGTGAGCTGAGTTGCGGTATGAGATTCTCCTTGCCCTTGGTTTTCTTGAAGGGAAACTGCCGGTTTGTTATTTGGGAGTTCCTATTATTTCCTCACGGCTCGGCAAGGCGGACTGTGTTTCCTTAGTTGATTAGATTACAACCAGGGTCCAATCGTGGACCCAACGCTTTCTCTCCTTTGTTGGCTGTCTTCAGCGAATAAGGTCAGTTCTTCTTGCAATCCAGGCTTATTGGGCGAGTGTATTTACCATCCCTGTTGCAGTGTTGGACTGTATTGAGCAGATTTTGAGATAGTTTCTCTGGAAGGGCTCGAGCCTAGGTAGAGGTGGGGCCAAAGTTTCCTAGGAAGACATCTGCCTTCCGAAGGAGGAAGGAGGTCTTGGCATTCGCAGGTTGAGGGATTGTAATAAGGCAGCGATGCTGAAGCACATTTGGATTCTATTTACGGACAAGGAGTCCTTGTGGTGTAAGTGGATCCATTCTACTTTCCTGAAAATGAAGAGTTTCTAGGTGGTTAGGAAGCCTACCTTCTGCTCTTGGGCTTGGAAGAGAATCCTCCATCTCAAGACCGAGTTCCGACTCTCTTTCCTCTGGAGAATAGGGGATGGCCTTTCTGTTTCCTTTTGGTTTGACCACTGGCATCCAAGAGGCCCCCTCAATCTGTTATTCTCAGACTCTTTATTTTATAGCTATGGCTTACCTAGGCACGCTACGGTGCCTGATCTCTTTTCACTGTCTGGACAGTCTATGAGGACAGTGCTAGAGTCTTGGGAGCAGCCTATTCCTATTCTCTCTTAGGTACCAGATCGTTTTACTTGGCTAGAAAGCTCTTCAAGTTTATTCTCGGTTGCCTCGACATGGCATTCTATCAGAAAGAAGAAGGCTCGGGTTGATTGGGCCTCCTTCATCTGGAGCAATGTCATGGCTCTAAGATATTAGTTCAATCTTTGGCTTATTACCAAGAACCATCTTCCCATGCAGGCCTTGCTCTTATCGTACTGCAAGATTGGTGAGGCGCTTTGTGCCTTTTACAATTTGATGTTGGATTCCGTCAATCATCTATTTTTTTATTGTTGCATCACAACCATACTTGCCTTCTTTTGGGCTACTAGATGCAACTTTCCTTGGCGCAACAGGGCTTGGTCAGAGAATCTTCGTTAGGCTATGAAGTTTTTTTCCGGTAAGGATTTCTATCGTTCCATTGCTTGCTTCTCTTTTGGTACTCTTTGCCATCTCATTGGAAGTACATGAATGAGATTCTATTTAGAGACCATACTTTGGCGATTCCGGCTGTGAAAAACCATCTCATCATTAAAATTGTTAAGGACAAGGCCTTAACGTTCAGAAATGTGGAGGAAAACTTGAGGAATAGGAGACTTCAACGTAAATAGGGGATTGATCCTTGCATTTTCTCTTGTATTCTTGCTGTTCCTTAGTGTTCCTGCTTGTGGGCGCAGTTTGCTGCTGAATGGCTTGATGCTGCTGAGTTTTTCGTTGCTGGTGTTGTGGTGTGAGTGGTCGACTTGCTTTTAGGTGGTCTACTGCCTCGGTTTGCTTCGCTTCGGCTACGGAAAACTTCGCTAGTTACTATTCGTAGAGGACAAATGCGCACTTTCTTAGGGGTCTTTTTGGGTGTGGTTTGCCATTGTTTGGTTGGCTGGTGGCCTTCTCTTGTTAGACGGTCCTTGTTTTGGTTGTGGCCTTAGTTGTTTTGGCCTTGCCGTGTTGTTATGCCTTTGTTGGCTTTTCTATTTTCTTTCTTTCGGCACCCTTCCACTCATTATGCCTCTGTTTCATTTTGAGTGTAAGTTTTGGTGCCGTTCGCTTGTATATTTTGGTTAAAGCTCAATACAATTACTTTTCACCAAAAAAAAAAAAAAACAGAAACACATGGTAAATGCTTCACTTATATGAGCTAAAGAAGTGGTGTTGCTTCTTATGATAGTTTGGATTGCTTTCTAAAGGGTTTATGAACAAGATTAAGCATGGGGTCATAATAATAATTAAGCAATATATAACTTCTCGCTGAAACAAGAGATTGGCATATGTGTGATATATCCAATCCTATTCTTTAAAAGTACAAGTTAAAAGTCAAGTAACTTGTCGCTTTAATAGAATTTTGAGATATTTGCACTAAGAGACCTTTATATATGTTTATTAATCTTACTAAAATTTTGGCTATATGGTTTCCAAATTTTCATTTTAGAAATATTTTTTTTACAAAGAAAGTGGGGGATTGTTGGTTGTTTGTTTATAAAACAAAGAAATGGTGCTTTTTTCTTGTCCCACATAAGAAAGTTGGACGAAGATTAGTCACTTTGTGTGAGCCTTTTCTAATTTGTTTAAAGAAAATGTTGGGATATGGGCTAGACCCTATAATACCCGTGTGTGTGTATACAAATAATTGCGCGAATTGTTAGACGCATTTAACACTTAGCACTTTATATGCTTCCATGCCCACGGTTTAATTAGCTCTAATCCATTAATTATTTCTTTTTAATATTATTTCATATGGTTATCTTGTTAACCTTCATTAGTCAAAATGTTTTATTTGTTCATTCTATATTTTTTTGAAAATTATGAAATTCAGAATTTTATTTTAAAATATTATTTATAATTATTATTTTTTATTTTTCGAATTTTACGCGCTTTTTCAAGATAACATTTGAAATTATACTTTTTTAATTTGCAACTTTTCCTGAAGAGATACCTTTGTTCACTTTCTAACATTTCCCGAATAGTTGCCCATATTCTTTAAAGTCAATATTTATATATATGTCAATTTTTGGCATGAACGAAAATCAAGTCATTTCGAGTCTTTTTCCCAAAAGTACAACCATCATCTCAATTGTTTCTTGGAGAGACTTTAGAGAAATACTAAAATTGCTATTTAGTATTCTCAATCAAGACCATGTTGTATGCTAGAAGATATTTGCTAGTGACCATTAGCAACATTATAGAGTAAATAAATCCCTAAAGAAAGTGATATCACACATCGAGATCTAACTTGATTGTTCTATCCAATTCAAAATCATATTTTTCCAACACTGGTCAATCTGTTAAAGTACGAGCCAACCACGTAATACTGACGGAGGAAGCGAGAAGCTTCAAGAAAGAACTGAAGGAGGAAGGTAGAACTTTGAAAGATGCAATAGCCACCTTGCAAGTATGATTTGGGAATTATGTGATGAAAATTGAACACAAGCTCCACCCATTGAAATGCTATGATCCAATCAGAGCAACTTGTGCCCTTCTTTCTTTACACATTCCTTCTTTAATATGAACTTGAACATTTTTTAAGTATTTTGACTCAATTTGTTTGATAGACGTCTTTTATCAGATTGGCATGAAAGTTTGTGGATTGAACATTCTGATCTTTTGATGACTATGGTACTTTAATGGTTTGATTTACTATAATCATATATGTTTTTGACAAAAACGGGAGAAAAATATGTAGATATATGCAAAGGAACCAATGCAGTGATACAAGATACATATGTCTGTGGATACAAAATGTATATTGCAAATGTGGAAACAAGACGTTGAACTTTTTGTAGAAAATACTAGAGTATATACTGAACAAGTTGAACTGATTCTATATCTTATGCTCTAATATATATCCTTTTTTTTTCTGCATTAACTTCTATAAGAAATTGCTTATACTTCATTGCAAATACTCTCATAGTTCTTTTGTATGTATAGTCTTGTTCTTAAAGACAATGTCAACTTGCTTGCTTATATTCAATCTTATGCTCAAATAGTTGCAAGCAATTCTTACTTATTTCTACACAAATATTTTCAAATCAATTATTTTGATATTCGCATGGAAAGTTTTGTCACCATAAAAAGGGGGAATTGTTGAGAAAATCTCTTAAGATATTTTGAAGTTGACAAACAATTCATAATGCTTTACGAGCTTGATAAATGCAAAAGTTGTCTATATTTCAGGTAATATTCGCTCTAAAGAGAAATTATACGTACAAAGGAAAAAGATTCATGAAGATCGGATGAACCTAAGTTTGAACAAGTCTAGAAGAATGTGATACGACTTAAAGGAACCACGGTGAACAAGACCATAAGATCTACATTTCTAATGCACTCAAGGTCGCCCTTGAGACATAGTTGGATATCATGGGGAAACCCTGTGACATCTCGAATTTTCAATGTTGTTTTCTGTTAAATTAAATCGGGCCTTTCATCGATGCGCCTATAGTGCTATTTTCAGAGCCGATCACTCGCAAGATAACTAGACTATCTGGGGAAGTCATTAAGAGATTTTAATGCAATAGACTTGAGGATTCGACCAGGAATCGACTACTCGACCGTGCTTATCTGCAGAGATCATTTCAACACAGTAAGATCAATTAAAAATCAGAGATATGTTGGTTCGATTGAGATGTGTAGTTAAACATAGGTGATTCCACTAAATTACAAAATTCTCGTCGATCGGCACTAGACAAATTTTTCTATCGTTTTGATACCCTGTGTCCGTATTTGAATCCTCGAGATTTTCACGACAACTGAGAGTCACCAATGTGTCGAACAGGTTCATTGTGGCTCGAAGAAAATCGAATACGGATCATTTGCACTAGAAATTTCTAAAAGCTACCTTGTAGCCTAGGTCACACAAAAAACACGCCAGATTATAATTAACCGTGAATTTGAATCCGATTTTAGAAATTGAAAGTTCTGTCATGTCACAAGTCATTTTAGGAATGTCGACTCAGTCTCCGAAGATTTTTCTGTAAACCGAGACTTTTTCGGAAAAAGTCTTCATAGGATTGTTTTTTATCGCGAAATTGGGAAGCAAGATGGTTCTATTGGCGAGAAAAAATGCCATTTTGTTAGAGGACTCGACGGTTGAATTTTCAGAGGTCAAATTGAGTGAATTCAAGGAGGATTTGGTGTCCAATTTGAGGAAATTGAACCAAAATTCGTGTGCCCCCATGGACCCAACAATTGGACTACTTCAAGGGCTTTTAAAAGGGGTTTTTTTGGTTTGGATTTGGGCTGTGCAGGCCGGCTAGTGTGGTGGGCCAAGCTTGGGAACAAAGAGATGAGGTTAAGGCCATTAGTGGCCCCCCTTGCAGCAAACCGGTCTCCCTCTCCCCTACTTCCGTCAACACCTCCATCTCCTCCTTTCCCACGCCATTCGAAGCTCCAGCAACCTAAAAGATCGAGCCAGCAGCCAGCTGGAGTCGTCGTCAGCCATTGGACCACCGTTCGCTGTTGCAAGCCCCCATGGGCCTCGTCGCTCGTCGCGCCTCACCGCCGTCCCAGTCACGCTGTTCCGCCCAACCTGTGCGTCCAGTAGGTCACCAGGAAGTTGAGCGTTGCTGTCGTGGTTGTTGAAGTAGCCGTCTACCCCTGCCTAGACCCGGTTCAGCCCCTCAACTCGTCTTCGAAGGTTCTCACCTTAGCCAGCAAACCGAGCCACCTCTCTCGACCTCAACCATCTCCAGCACAGAACCGAAGCTTGTGGGTATTCGCAGCACTGTTCAACCCGTTTTTGAGCCATTCCCGACCCCGGTTGGCAAGCCCGCTTTGGAGTTTGTCGAGCTCCTCTGCGTCCTCGTCGTTTTGATCCGAGCGGATCACTTAATAAGTGAGTTTAACTCGTTAATCCCTGCATAGTAGGTTAATGACGCTTAAGAGTTGTTTAGTTTAGACTAAGTATGGATTAGGTGGATAGTTAGATTAGATTAGCAATTTAATTAATTGTTATTGCATGTTAGGTGGTTAGAGTAATATAATTAGGGCCTAGACAAACTCTAGTATTTAATTAGAGTTGTTAGGAAATTTTTCGAATCCGTCTCGGCTTCCAATTAGGTTCTACGGGCCTAAGTTCTATTTATTGGCATTTATTTATTATTTTTCGTAATTATTTAATTATTTAATTATTTTCCAGAATTTAGACCGAGATATCCGATGATTGGAATTTCGTGCTGATTGCAATGGTATGATTGAATTATTTATTTGACTGCTATTTTGTGCAAATTGAGTGTAATCGGTAATCGTGGATAATTATCTCAGAAATTGATAATTTCGGTCTACAGCACTAAAAATCTATTTTGGGACTGTTGAAATTAGTGGAACGTTCAAAAGTGAAAATCTTGTATTTTGGCTAAGGCTGACCGTATACCCACACACGAGTATTTTTATCAGATATGATAAAAATGGTAAAGTGAATAGATGGTTGGGGTGGTATACTATATGAGCCTACGAGCGATATGTCAGCTTAGATTGCGAGCAGTATACCGGTATACTATATCAACCTACGGGCTCTGATATGACAGCTTAGTAAGAAAGCAGTATACCTTATCAGCTTAGATTGTGAGCTATATTATTATCAGCATAGAGGGAGCTATATTACTATCAACTTAGAGTAAGCATTATTAGTATATTATATCAACCTATGGGCTCTGATATGGCAGCTTAGTAAGGGAGCAATATACTATTTATCAGCTTAGCGTGAGCTATACTATCTATTATCAGCTTAAAGGGAGCAGTCCTGACATGATCAGACTTATTAGATAGTATTGATTGGGCCGACCGAGAGCAGGTCGTGATGACATGTAATTGACTGAGTCGATTGATCGTTAGTTCGATTTGATTTGATGAATTGATGTGATTTGTGTATCTAAGAGATAGACTGACTTGCAGGAAGAGACTGAGGCAAAGGGAAGTCCTCTGACCTATGTTTGTACTTAGGCAACCCTTGGGGCGTATTTTCTTCCTAGTCAAGTCTTAGGGGTAGAACTTACCGAGACGTCGTCTCACCCCATTGTGGAATAATATTTCAGATCCTTAGATGGCAGTTCGTGAGTTTTTTTTTTTTTGACGTCCTAAGAAGGTTACAAAGCAAACATCTTATATTCCAATGCATGGGAGCCCTAGCGGCTGGACCTACGAGCTGGTGAGGTCCATAGTCTGGGTCGATGCGGGTCTCACCCACAAGGTGCCCCATCGATATAGATCATGGTATTGCCAAGCTCAGGATGGCCAGAGAGAAAATCCCATACTGGAGTCTAAGATACCTTAGGCTTGGTCGTAGACTCGGTTGACCCGACTCTTGAAGTATCAGAGTCTTTAGTGCAGTCTACTAAAGGCTCCAGTTGGAGTGTGGAAGATGATGGAGAGGAGGACGAGAATCCGTAGTTCCGTGAAACCCCTACCCCGGTTCTATAGAACTTATATAGATATACATATATGTCAGATTGTATTGTGTATAATTGGTTGTGATATGTATATATAAGTGTGATGTTGGATTTCAAAATTATGGCCCTACTTTTCTATCCCATATTGTTGTTGTCTGGGGATTCTTAAATTACTTCCGCATGTGCATTAAAATGAATGGGTTGGTGATGCGTCCTAGGACGTCGCTATTTAATCAACCGTAGAGGGATGGGCACGCGCTCGGAGGATCGGGGCGTGATATCCCCATTTAAGTGGTATTAGAGCGTAATTAGTGATTGGAGTGATAAGGTGTGATGGTCATTGGGATAGTTAGTAGGAAAGGTCTTTAAATTGATGCCGGTGCATGTCCGTGATAGTTGGTTGGTAAAATTGTTTGTTTGTGTGGATCACTCAAATTCTAATTTGGTGTGGAATTGGAAAGCAAGTTTCCTTAAAGATCCTGTAAGATGAGCGATCAGGAGTAGAGGACTCTTAAGAAGCGTTCCATCGGGCACGTGACTCGGGGTAGAACGTCGACAAGGGTCGGTACCCGAGGAGGCTGAGGTAGAGCGTAGGCTGAAGCTAGCGCTAGTGGAGTAGCACCACCTCCCGTTGGTGCTGGGATAGTAGCCCCTAGTGATCCTAGAATGGAAAGGATCATGTAGGCGCTTAAAGCCATGAGAGACTTGATAGGGCAATAGGCCTAGAATCCAGCCGTCGTCGCTGTAGCCACTGCTACTGTTGCCGTTGCCGCCGCCGCTAAGGCTGCACTTGCCGCCGCACCCGTTGTTGCACTTGTTGTTGCACCCGCCAAATTTCAGCTTGAGAATGTGGTAGTGGAGAGAGAGAGGCCAATTCACAAGTTGGTGGAGCAGTTCTTGAAACTGAACCCGCCAAGGTTCATGGGTACTGGAGATCTAGAGGCCGCATCTCTTTGGATTCAAGATCTGGATAAAGCTTTTGCACTTTTGATGTGCACTAAAGAAAAGAAAGTGGTCCTTACAGTTTACTAGCTGCAGGGTAATGCTAATACCTGGTGGAGAGTCGTTAGAGGTTTAGTGTTTCCGAAGGGCGTGGTCCCGGTGTGGGATGCCTTCCTCAAGGCGTTCAATGATAAGTATTTTTCGGGAAGCGTCCGAGAACAAAAGATGGAAGAATTCCAACGCCTCCGCCAAGGGGTGATGACTGTTAACTAGTATGAGGTCAAATTCACGGAGCTTTCTTAGTATGCTCTGAGGTTGATTGAGGATCCAGAACAAAAAGCTCGAAGGTTTAGAAACGGCCTTCATCTTGAACTAAAGCAACCGCTGATACTGTTGGATCTGACAGACTATCGAGAAGTTTACTGTCCAGGACAGCTGTTAGAGAGAAGTTTGAACGAGCAAGCTGCCTCGTCTAGATTGAGGTTCAGTTCGCTTAGAGAAGGGATCCGTCATGGGAAGAAGCCCATGACCGAAGGAAGGTTCCATGTCCTGCCCAACAGGAAGAGTGGAATTGGAAAATCAGGGCCGAGTCAGAATGGCTTTTGTCGCCTCTGTGGAAGACGACATAGTGTGAACCAGTGCCCTCGAAGAACGGGCGCTTGTTTTGAATGTGGCTAGCAGGGTTACCTAGCTAGAGATTGTCCTAGAAGGCCAAGAGGACAATTGCAATTATTGCCGCCACCACAGATGGGTCAAATCAGAGGTTACGCATCGCAGGGTGGACAGATAAGACCCCCAGCTCAGGGAACAGTGTATGCCATCACCCGAGGTCAGGTAGAGAACGCCCTTGATGTGATTATAGGTACGGTTTCGCTGAACGACCATGTTGCTTATGCTTTATTTGACCCTGGAGCAACTCATTCTTTTATTACTGAGCAATTTGTTAAGCTGATAGGATTAAGTCCTGAGTTACTAGAGTCAGTGGTTGGCATATCTACACTGTTAAAGGATAAGGTGTTGTTTGCATTGCGTTGTTCTGGTTGCAAGTTAGCAATTGGTGAGTGAGAGGGGAAAATAGATTTGTTAGTCCTAGCCATGTATGACTTTGATTTGATAATTGCCATGGACTAGCTCACCAAGCAACAAGCTAAAATGTACTGTTATCGTAAAGCGATTCAGTTTAACCCGTTAGAGGGTGGAAGTTTCGAGTTTGTTGGAAGTCAAGGAAGACCCTCGATTACTTTGATCTCGTCGCTTGAAGCAACTTGTTTGTTAAACGAGAGTTGTTAGAGTTACTTGGCAACTGTCGTGGACACGACAATTGAGGAGCTGAAGATTGAAGACATCGCAGTGGTGCAAGAATTTCCATATGTGTTTCCGAAGGAATTGCCAGGATTATCGCCAGAAAGAGAGATAGAGTTCGTAATTGAGTTAGCACCTGGAACAGAGCCAATCTCCAAGGCTCCTTACCGGATGGCACTATCTGAGTTGAAGGAATTGAAGGTGCAGATGCAGGAATTGTTAGATAAGGGATTCATATGTCACAGTGCATCACCGTGGGGAGCACCAGTTTTGTTTGTGAAAAAGAAGGATGGTTCGTTGCGCCTGTGCATCGACTATCATCAACTCAATTAGGTAACGATTAATAACAAGTATCCGCTTCCAAGGATAGATGACTTGTTTGATCAGTTACAAGGGGCGTCGATCTTCTCCAAAATCGACTTGAGGACAGGATATCATCAGTTGAGGATCAGAAAAGAGGATATACCGAAGTCAGCATTTTGTACTCGGTACAGTCATTACGAGTTCACTGTAATGCCGTTCGGGTTGACGAATACTCCAGCTGCCTTTATGGATTTGATGAATCGAGTGTTCAAGGAATATCTAGATCAGTTCATGATCGTGTTCATCGATGATATTCTGGTGTATTCGAGGAATGATGAAGAGCATGAAAGTCATCTGAGATTGGTACTACAGACTTTGAGAGTTCATCAGTTGTACGCCAAGTTCAGCAAGTGCGAGTTTTGGTTAACTCGTGTTGCTTTCTTAGGTCACGTGATTTTAGGCAAAGGAATCTCCATAGACCTATCCAAGATTAAAGCAATGATTAACTGGCCAAGATCGACTATCGTGACAGAGATTAGAAGTTTTCTGGGTTTGGCAAGTTATTATAGACAGTTCATGGAAGGGTTTTCAGCTTTAGCGTCGCTGTTGACTAGACTCCTAAAAAAAGAAGAGAAGTTTGTGTGGATAGACAAGTACGAATGTAGTTTTCAAGAGCTTAAACAAAAGCTGACTACCGCACCTGTGCTGACCATTCCATTTGGTCCTGGAGGATACGAGATCTATAGTGATGTGTCGTTCAGAGGACTAGGTTGCGTGCTGATGCAGCATGGTAGAGTTGTTGCATATGTCTCCCGTCAGTTGAGGCCTCATGAACAGAACTACCCGACGCATGACTTAGAACTCGCAGCCATCATTTTTGCTCTAAAGATTTGGAGACATTATTTGTATGCAGAAAGATTCCAGATCTTCACGGACCATCAAAGTCTCAAGTACCTATTCTCTTAGAAGGAGTTGAATATGAGACAGTGCCGTTGGATGGAACTGCTGAAGAACTACGACTGCGATATCCTATATCACCCCCAGGAAGGCGAATAAGGTCACCGACGCTTTGAGTTGGAAGTCTCAGTCGCTCATCTGCTGGTTAAAGACTGGAATTTAATCAAGAGAGCTCGAGATTTGGTGATCAAGTTTGAGGTAGACCACATTTCGAATCTTATGGTCACCCTCAGAATCGAACCGGATGTGCAGATCAGGATCAAGCTACTTCAGCCGACAGACCCAGATGTTCAGAAGATTCTGCAAGAAGACATCGATAAGAGAAAGGTTGACTTTCAGATTTCTAAGGAGGGAACACTGAGGTTCTGAGGACGTTTGGTTGTACTTAATGATGCAGAGCTTAGAGAGGATATTTTATCAGAAGCACACCGTAACAGTTACAGCATTCATCCTGGTAGTACCAAGATGTATCAGAATCTGCGTCAACACTATTGGTGGTCTGGTATGAAGGCGGACATCGCCAAGCATGTTGCCAAGTGTTTGACGTGTTAGCAGGTTAAAGCACAACATTGTAAGCCTGGAGGACTTCTGCAACCTCTCGAGATTCCATAGTGGAAGTGGGAGCACATCACGATGGGCTTCGTGACCCGATTACCAAGGAGTCAGAGAAGTAATGATTCTATTAGGGTAGTGGTTGACAGATTGACAAAGTCAACTCACTTCATTAAAGTACGAAAGGACCTTAGTTTGGATAGGCATGCAGATCTGTATGTGCATCAGATAGTTCGTCTGCATGGAGTGCCAATTACGATTACTTTAGATTGAGACCCGAGATTCACAGCTGCTTTTTGGAAGAGCTTGCAGAGTGCTTTAGGTACGAAGCTGCAGTACAGTACGGCATATCATCCTCATACGGGTGGTCAGTTTGAGAGGACGATTTAGACCCTCGAGGATATGCTGCGAGCTTGCGTGCTAGATTTCAAGGGAAGTTGGGAAGAACAACTTCATTTGGTCGAATTTGCCTACAACAACAGTTATCAGCAGAGCATCCAGATGGCTCCTTTCGAAGCGTTATATGGCAGAGTGTGCAGAACGCTAGTTTGTTGGGATGAAGACGAGGAAAGAAAGATTACAAGCCCAGAGTTGGTTCGGCAGTCAGTGGATGCAGTTATAGTTATTAGAGGCAAACTAAAGACCGCTCAAAACAGACAGAAGAGTTACGTAGATAAGCGCCGGAGGTCTTTGAAATTCCAAGTTGGTGATCACGTTTTTCTAAAGGTGTCACCAATGAGGGAAACTTCGCGCTTTGGCAAGAAAGGAAAACTAAGTCCAAGGTATGTAGGTCCGTTTGAAATTCTTGAGAGAATTGGGACCCTAGCGTATCGTCTTGCGTTACTACCGAGAATGGCACAAGTGCACGATGTCTTTCACGTGTCGATGTTAAGGAAGTATGAGCCTGACCCGACCCACGTGCTTAATTTCGAGGAATTGGACGTGGACGACTGAGTGTCGTATGTTGAAAGCTCGGTTCAGATCGTGGATCGAAAAGTGCAGATTCTGCGTGCGAAGACCATCTAGTTGGTCAAAGTGGTCTGGCAACACCATGGCACAGAAGAAGCAACCTGGGAGACGGAAGAGTCGATGAGATAGTTGTACCCCCACCTTTTTGCTTAAGTATTGTAATGGTTTAAATTTCGAGGATAAAATTTTTACAAGAGGAGAAGAGTTGTGACATCCCGAATTTTCAAAGCTGTTTTTTATTAAATTAAATTAGGCCTTTCATCGACGTGCCAATAGTGCTATTCTCAGAGTCGATCACTCGCGAGATAACTCGACTATCTAAGGAAGTCATTAAGAGATTTTAATGCAATAGACTTGAGGATTCGACCAGGAATCGACTATTCGACCATGCTCATCTGTAGAGAACATTTCGGCACAGTAAGATCGATTAAAAATAAGAGATAGGTCGGTTCGACTAAGATGCATGGCTAAACGTGGGTGATTCCACTAAATTACAAAATTCTCATTGATCGGCACTAGACGGATTTTTCTATCATTTTGGTACCTTGTGTCGATATTTGAATTCTCAAGATTTTCACGACAACCAAGAGTCGCCAATGTGTCGAACATGTTTATTGTGGCTTGAAGAAAATCGACCATGGGTCATTTGCAATAAAAATTTCTAAAAGCTACCCGGTAGCTTAGGTCACGCTAAAAATGCGCCAGATTAAAATTAACCGCAAATTTGAATCCAATTTCAGAAATTGAAAATTTTGTCATATCACAAGTCATTTTAGGAACGTCGACTCATTCTCCAAAGATTTTTCTATAAATCGAGACTTTTTGGAAAAAAGTCGTCATAGAATCGTTTTTTATCGCGAAATTGGGAAGCAAGATGGTTCTATTGGTGAGAAAAAATGCCATTTTGTTAGAGGACTCAACGGTTGAATTTTCAGAGGCCGGATTGAGTAAATTCAAGGAGGATTTTGTGTCCAATTTGAGGAAATTGAACCAAAATTCGTGTGCCCCCATGGACCCAACAATTGGACTACTTCAAGGGCTTTTAGAAGGGGCTTTTTGTTCTAGATTTGGGCTATGCAAGCCAGCTGGTGTGGTGGGCCAAACTTAGGGGACAAAGATATGAGGTTAAGGCCATTAGTGGCCCCCCTTGCAGCAAACCGGTCTTCCTCTCCCTTGCTTCCGTTGACACCTCCATCTCCTCCTTTCCCCTGACATTCGAAGCTCCAGCAACCCAGAAGATCGAGCTAGCAGCCAGCCGGAGTCGCCGTTAGCCGTTGGACTGCTATTCCCCATTGCGAGCCCCCTCGTGCCTCGTTGCTCGTCGCGCCTCACCGCCGTCCCAGTCACGCCATTCCGCCCAACCCGTGCATCCAGAAGGTCACTAGGAAACTGAGCATCGCTGTCGTGGTCACTGGAGCAGTCGTTTGCCCCCGCTTGGACCTGGTTCAGCCCCTTAGCTCGTCTTCGTTGGTTCTCGCCTCAGCCAGCAAACCGAGCCACCTTTCTCGGCCTCAACCATCTCTAGCACAGAATCGAAGCTTATGGGTTTTGCAGCATTGTTCAGCTCGATTCCAAGCCATTCCCGACCCCAGTTGGAAAGCCCGCTTTGGAGTTTGTCGAGCTCATCCGCATCCCCGTCGTTTCAATCCGAGCAGATCAGTTAACAAGTGAGTTTAACTCAATAATCCCGGCTTAATAGGTTAATGACGCTTAAGGGTTATTTAGTTTAGACTAAGCATGGATTATGTGGATAGTTAGATTATATTAGCAATTTAATTAATTGTTGTTGCATGTTAGGTGGTTAGAGTAATATAATTAGAGCCTAGACAAGCTCTAGTATTTAACTAGAGTGGTTCAGAAATTTTCCGGATCCGTCTCAGCTTCCAATTAGGCTTTACGGGCCTAAGTTCTATTTATTGGCATTTATTTATTATTTTTCGTAATTAATTATTTATTTATTTATTTTTCGAAATTTAGACCGGGATAGCCGGTGACCAGAATTTCGTGCTGATTGCAATGTTGTGATTGAATTATTTATTTAACTCCTATTTTATGCAAATTGAGTGTGATTGGTGATTGTAGATAATTATCTCAGAAATTGATAATTTTGGTAAGGGATAAATGCTGCAGAAGTCCTAAAACTTGTTACAAAAATGCAATTAAGTCCTAAAACTTATAAAAAGCGTAATTAAGTCCTAAAACTTATCAAAATGTTTCAATCAAGTCCTAAACTCAACGCCGTCTAATTTCCTAATGGAAAAAACTGACGTGGCGCAAGTTGACGGATGAGAGAGAAACAATTAATAAAAGCCACGCCAGCGCCACATCAGTTTTTTCCGTTAAGAAATTAGACGGCATCAATTTTAGGACTCGATTGAAATATTTTGACAAGTTTTAGGACTTAATTGTACTTTTTGCAAGTTTTAGGACTCAATTGCATTTTGTGACAAGTTTTAGGACTTATGCAACACTTATCCATTTTGGTTTAATTAGAAAATTACCGGGCGTCGATCTACAGCGCCAAAATTTTATTTTAGGACTGTTGAAATTAGTGTAATGTTCAAAAGTGAAAATCTTGTAAGTTGGCTAAGGTCGAGCGTGTACCCACACACGAGTATTTTAATCGAGTATGATAAAAATGGTAAAGTGAATAGATAGTTGGGGTGGTATACTATATCAGCCTATGGGCGATATGTCGGCTTAGATTGCGAGCAGTATATCGGTATACTATATCAACCTACGGGCTCTGATATAGCAGCTTAGTAAAAGAGTAGTATACCTTATTAGCTTAAATTACGAACTATATTATTATCAGCTTAGAGGGAGCTATATTACTATCAACTTAGAGTGAGCATTATTAGTATACTATATCAACCTACGAGCTCTGATATGGCAGCTTAGTAAGGGAGCAGTATACTATTTATTAGCTTAGCGCGAGCTATACTATCTATTATCAGCTTAGTAGGAGCAATCTTGACATGATCGGACTTATTAGATAGTATTGATTTGGCCGACCGAGAGTAGGTCGTGATGACATGTAATCGACTGAGTCGATTGATCATTAGTTTGATCTGGTTTGATGAATTGATGTGATTTGTGTATCCATGAGATAGACTGACTTGCAAGAAGGGACTGAGGCAAAGGTAAGTCCTCCGACCTATGTTTGTGCTTAGGTAGCCCTTGGGCCGTATTTTCTTCCTAGTCAGGTCTTAAGGGGTAGAACTTGCTGAGACGTCGTCTCACCCCGTTGTAGGATAACATTTCAGGTTCTTAAATGGCAACTCGTGAGTTTTTTTTGGACTGCCTAAGAAGGTTACGGAGCAAACATCTTATATTCCGATGCATGGAAGCCCTAGGGGCTTAACCTACGAGTTGGTGAGGTCCATAGTCTGGGTTGATGTGGGTCTCACCCACAAGGTGCCTCACTGATACAGATCATGGTACCGCCAAGCTCAGGATGGCCTGAGAGAGGTTCCTATACCGGAGTCTGAGATACCTTGATTTGTTTTGGAGGTCGCTTTTAGAGAGGGTACAGTAGATCCTCCTCAAGGCTCGGTCGTAGACGCGGTTGACCTAGCTTTGAAGTACCAGAGTCTTCGGTACAGTCTGTTGAAAGCTCCAGTTGGAGTGTGGAAGATGATGGAGAGGAGGACGAGGATCCGTAGTTCCGTGAAACCCCCACCCTTGTTTTGTAGAACTTATATAGATATACATATATGTCAGTTTGTATTGTGTATAACTAGTTGTGATATGTATATATAAGTGTGATGTTGGTTTTCAAAATTATGGCTCTACTTTTCTATCCCATATTGTTGTTGTCTAGGGATTCTTAAATTACTTCCGCATGTGCATTAAAATGAACGGGTTGGCGATGTGTTGTGGGACATCGCTATTTAATTGACCACAGAGGGATGGGCACGCGCTCGGAGGATTGGGGCGTGACAAACCTAATATAATCGGCGTTGACACCTGATTTTTAGCTAACCCATCATTAAATGTAAAAAATCGAGATTAGGGTTTGAATCGCGACGAAACCCACTTCTTGAGCAAAAAGTGTCACTTTCCGTTTCTTTCTTTTACGTTGTCATTTTAAACAATTTCCTATTCATTTCCATCGAAAACACAAAAAGTCAAATGGTTGGCTTTATGGTCGACTTTTTGGTTAACCCTAATTAGCTTTTTGCATATAAGGATTCTAAACGGTCTTGATTTCACTTTAGCCAAGTTAATTTTCAAAATTTTCTAAGATATGATCCAAAAATCAACCTTGTAGGAAAGGTCAATTACATTATTGACTTTTTGGTCAAATTTTTTACCACAAAAAATAAAAAAAAATAAAAAATCCACAAAGCATATCATTTTAGTTTCAATTTGATTTTAGCATTGAAAGTTTTGCGAAAATCGATCAAGAACCTTGTTTTCCGAATTTTCAATTCTAGGTTCAAAATCGGCAAAAATAAAATTACTTTTGTTTTAATTATAATTAGGCTTAGTTCCTTTTACGACATTTGATCTAGGGATCGTTACTCATTCACTCATTCATTTAGTTTCAAGAACGGTCACGTCGAAATGTGAATTGTTACTTTTAACCCTAAGTAGGATGTTCAAATTAATTCTTCATGATTTGCAAATGGACACTTTCATTCCACTCACTTTCTTGAGATAAGTCTGAATTCGGAGTCCATTTTAGGATATTCATTTAGGAACTTTTTAATTTGAGGAATTCAGCCTTCTTGAATATAGGAAAACAAAGCAAATGAACTTCAATTAAAAAAAATTCAAGTTGACCAATTTGAGACTAGATTTAATTTCACGAATTAAGATTCAATTTCACCATTGAACCTTGGTTCAGTTTTAGCAAAAGAGTCGTGACATCAATTCGAAGTCAATTTGGATACGATCAGTTACCCTATATATTGACAATTAAAATAATTGATGCCTCGCATTATTGATTGAATTTAGTTTCGATTAATTTGCGATTTCAATCAAGAAATTATGTAAAATTGTCCAATTCGGCCTAGGAAGTCCAATTGCATATACCCATGTAGGTCCATTATTTTTCGTGTTAATCAAGTAATTAGGCCAATAGAAAATTATCGGCTTGCATTTATATGGTTTAATTGGCTTAATCTATTTAGAATCGGATCATTTTTCCTAAAAATTGAGCAATTTTTTCCTTTCAATTTGGTCCTTAAGGGAAGAAATTGCACAAAATTTAGGACTCCAAGGGCCAAGATGCTTGAACCATGACCGAACCGATCGAATCAGCTTGGACCGGTCCAACTGACCACTAGCGAAGGAGGTCAGTTCGGCCCTTTGATGGCAAGCTCTTGGTGATCAACCACCATCTGTGGCTTTATCGTCCCATGTATTTCATTCCCACACCCCTCAACTTTCCATATTTGGCATAAATGTCCCCAGATTTTGTATAATTGTAAAATTGCCCCTAATTTGGCTTTAATCGCAAACTTGGTTTAAACTTCCAATTTTTGTACATCAACATCATTCGGATGATTATGTGATACATATAACTATGATTAACCCCTAATGAATTTAATTAGGCCATCCTATTAAGTTTCGACTGTTGGACCAAGATTTGATCTAAAAGGAGAAGTATATAAGCATTTTTCCCTTCAAAACTTAGGAGGGCTCATAATCTAAATATTCCAGATCTAGAAAGTTCTCTCTCTCTCTCTCTCTCATTTTTTTCCTTCTCTCCCTTTTTTGTGCTCTCTTTCCCTTTTCCTTTCGCGTGCGCTTGGATATCCTCCCCGCCGCATCTTGTCGCCACTTGTTGGGCTTCCTCCAATGACACGCTGTCGTTCTCCATCACCAATTCATCCCTGTTGTAGCTGTCATTCCCCCTAGCGTGTGTTGGATCGGCTCGTTCAAAGCCGATTCCTTCCTTAGCTCAAGACCAGCGACTAAGCTGACAATTAAACTGACGATTCTACCCTCATTGATCGGCAACTAACGGCGGTCTAGGTGTGAACCGACCGCCGCCGATCCCTCACCAGACATGTTCCCGACCTCGTGGTGGTAGGGACTTGGTTGGACACCTACCAAATGAGCTCCGGTGACCCAATCTTCATCTAGCGGTCCAAACTAGGTCCAAACAAACTCAATTCTTCCTCAACCACAAACCGACGGTTGACCAGTGCCAATCCAACCATTCCAGTATTCCTCGATGTCCCCCTGGTGATCCTCGATATTCATGAGGTGTTCTAAAGTTTAGACCGTCGATCGATCGAGCTCATTTCATCAAAATCACGCAAAGGTAAACGATCGAAACTTGAATCCGATGAAGCAAGATTGAGATAATCAATTGAGGCTAGGATTCAAACCCTAGGTCTATATCTTATGTTTAGTTATGAGATTGAGGGTCCGTTCGTTTCGCGGAAAATGGGCAAATTCCGGAAAATATTTTTCCGGAAGTCATTTTCCAGGAAAATAACAATATTTTCCGATGTTCGGCTAAAACCTGAAAATGTTTTGGAAAATATTTTCTGGTGTTCGGGTAAAACCTGAAAATGTTTCGGAAAATGTTTTCCGGTGTTAGGTAAAAAAAAATATTTTCTAACACTTTTGCTTGGGAATAGTTTGCCTCAGGCCATTGGTGTTCAACTCAGAATGAACCCACTTGGCAAAATTATTCTGGAAAACCAAACAACTGAACTTGGATTCATGTTTCGCATCTACTGCCATTTAAAATAGAGTTTTTTTGGCAAATAAACACTTGCGAATGACTCTTGCTTCTATAGCATTCAGTGAACCAATATCTAGAGCCGCTCAATTCTTGCACAGTGCAAAGACCGATTTTTCTAGGCCGCAGAAGCTCGAAGTCCTTCCTGGATACAATCTCACAAGTGCCAACAAACATCTAAGCCTCACCGGAGGAGAAACAGAGCATCAAGGAAGAGTTCTCGATCACCATCACAATCACGATCACCAACCATACACCTAGAGACAAGTCCAAGACAACATCTTGCTATTGAAAAGTTCTACATCCATATCCCAATACAACATGTTAACAACGCCACAAAGCCCGCCCTCCACCATAGTTTCCTTCAATCAAGAAACAGTTCTACCCATCATCTAAAATCCGAGTATCTACGAACAACTCCCGTGGCTTAAAGGCATAATTTCGACTACCCTTCAGTCCTAACATTCGAAGCTCCAATCTCAAATTATCAAATTTCAAACTTGCTGCCCAAATAGGTTACAAGATCTAAATCCGACCTAACACTTAAAAGCAAGAACCGAACAAATCGTCGGCGCCTCTTTAGACACATCACAGAGCAGACACTCGACAAATTCCGTTCGGACAACAAGCAAAAACAACCTTATATCAAATTTCATCTCATGAAGCATTGACAATAACAACAAAGAAAGAAAGAACATGAGTCTTTTAGCAGTAAAGCTCAATACAATATATCACTAATGATGATCTCATTTGCTTAGAAATTTATCAACCCATACTTTGTGAAGAGTCACACTCTTCACCATGAATGCTTTTCCAATTTTTTCATTTTCAATTAGATGGTCAAAAACTGATCCAAGGATAATTTCATTGTATCCATCCACTTTCATCACCTCATTGTAGAGTTGAGAGTAATAGACTTGAGAGTGATCGACATCTATTTGAGCCAATGACTTAATTGCTGAGGCCATCTCTCCAAGTTGTGTTGAAAGTGAAACATACTTGTCATCATTGTTGGAACATTTTTGCCTTTTGTGAGACCTCTTTTCTGAATGCACAGTAGAGGAAGATGTTTTTGAGCCCTTCATCAACTCATCGAAGTCATCGCCTAAGTCGACAGGTGAGGAGTCAACTTTTGTTGCATCGATGTCCCCAAACTGCTTTGCAAAGCTTCCGGTGGCTATATCTCTCCCAACAACCACAACCATCTCATCATACATGTCAATCATTTTATTCAAATACTTTTCATGAGTAGGATGGACCTGTAAATGCACAATATTCATTCAATTATTAGTTCCACAGTTAGATATGAAAAGAAGCTATTAAGCAGACAACACTTAGGCTTCAAGCCATGACAAAAACACTTAGGCTTCAAGCTATGACGAAAACACCTATCAATGTCGGAATTAGCAACTCATTTGTGACAATGTTCTGAAGTGAAGTCATCAATGTGCTTTCTATACCAGCATAGATTGAGATCAAATTCATTTCTTTACTACTCATTTCAAACTCAACACTTGGGTAACACACTATTCCAATTCATTTCTTGATCATTAAGGCAAAATGCTGTCACTACTTGACCTTTTCTAATTTCTTTACTACTCATTTCTTCAAATGAGACTCGAGAAGTAATGTCTTAAAACATATTCAATATCACATTTTCAGGCAATCCCAGAAACGATCTTAGGCAATTAGCCCATTGTAACATGCCTAGAGTCCAACCAGGCTCTAGTACTAACTCAGTGAGCTCTAAACATTCTGACATGGTGCCTTCTTAGGCTCTCACCACCTAAATTGCAGAAGATAAAGAGAAAAGAAGCAAACTTTACCAACCCCAGTCGCATTCCAGATATACCCAACAATCAAAATCAAAATCAAAATCGCAGCAGCCAAAGACATTGAGAAAATTTCCAGACATATAAATTGCTAGTATGACGGTTAATATTAAATTATGCATTGCACTTGTAACAAAAACAGAAACAACACCAACACGATAACCTATGGCCATCTTCAACTTGTCATCCCAACTGTATGTATTGAGCAAGTGATGAGAAACATTGGCTAAAAGAATGTATTGAGCAAGTGATGAGAAAAATTACCGACACATATTGATCAAATTCATTTTTCCCAGCTATGACCATCTTTAACTTGTCATCCCAACTGAATCCACTCTTGCCACACATAGTTTGAATCGTCTTCCAATTGCTTTTGACTGTCTTCAAACGATTCTCAACATGGTCGGGCTCACAACAAACACCAAACTTCTCATTTATTGTATTGACAACTCGAGTAATTGAAGAGGGTTTGAAAAAACTTGAAGGCTTGTTTCCTTTACTAGCTTCATCAGCGAGAATTTCAAGTAAAACACGTTCCATAGGCTTCGACCATCTAAATTGCTTGACCTTCTCATCGTTTGCCTTACTTTTACCCATCATAATAACTACGTAACAACTTTAAACAGTAGAATAAGAAAAAATATGATGAAGACGGACACATAGTAAATATTTAGAGATGATTATCATTAAAGAAATGAAAAGCACATGTTCAAAATAAAGCACTCAAAAGAAATAAAAGTAAAACTATTGGCTTTTTCTAATATTCTGATAACTAATCTACATTGCACGTGCAATCCTATCCCTCTTTGATGCCCATATCCTATTTTCCTCCTTTTCCTCCCTTTGAGAAAGTTGGATTCTTGGATTTTCTCTTTGAGATTCCATTTGTCTATTCATCTCTTCCATGATAGAGTCATTGGGATAAGCTTTTATAATAAAATTGTGAATGATACAACAAGCTAAGACAACATCGGCTTGTGTTCTGAATGACCAAAAAGGTTCTGAACCCAATACTCGAAAACGTTTCTTTAGAACTCCAAATGCTCTTTCAATAGTAGTTCTTAGAGATGAATGCCGCAAATTGAATAGTTCCTTCTCGTTTTCAAGAGGGCGATCACTAAACTCCTTCAAATGGTATCTAACACCACGATAGGGAGAGATGATGCCATTTTGGATTCCATAACCAGCATCAGCAAGATAATATTTCCTACAAGTTATAAGTAAGTTTATTATCAAGTTACTAATCTCAATTCAAATAATGTGTACATTCCATTTTCTTACCTCTAGGAATGTTCAATCCATTAGGCCTTGAAAGTGCATCAGACAAAATACGTGAATCATGAGATGTGCCTTCCCAACCAGCTAATACATAAGAAAATCTCAAGTCAAATGTAACGGTAGCTAATATATTTTGTGTTGTTCCATCCTTCCGACCACGAAATCTTCCTTGAATTTCAAGAGGAACCAATGCACGTACATGAGTTCCATCTATTGCTCCAACACAATCCTAAAATAATCAATATAGTTACCAACCAAATACTAATGAAACTTCTGAAGCAATTTATAGACTTGTTTTTTCAAATTCCATACCTTAAAATATGGATAAAATCTTCGACTATTACTTATCTCAGGAGGAGTGGAATTGCTTGGTTCTTTCACCACATGCTTGTATAATTTCAAAATCGCTTGTAGGACGATTTTGAAATATCTATGGATGGTGTCTATTGATCTATGAAATCTTCTCCCAATGACTCTAAACCTCACATTATGTCCAATGATATGACAAAATACCATAACTTGCTCCATAATAGAAACATTTACAGTAGAACGCAACAAGTTACTTGCACCAAGTACCTTACGAAGGTCTAAAAAAGCATTCGGTGTCATCCGTATTTGATCTACACAATGAGTATCGCCACTATATAACACACGATTCATATATAACTCTCTCTCATAATCTCGATTCACATGAGGCTCTCTTGGTATGCGATTCTCCAAATGATCATAAATCATCCATAACTAATGTGATAACTGTCATAACCGCTGCAGCTGCACCCTTTACCACCGCTTGAATTTTGTTATCCATCTATATTGGAACACATTAATCATTAAACAAAAAATGCATATGAAATACAAGAAGGGCAATACTAGAAGAGTAAAAAAAATAGGGGACAGCAGATGATACTATGCTCAACTATTTTCATCTAAATGATATTTAAGGGGATTAAGAGGTCAACCCATATACATGACAACTTGTTTAACCAACTATCTATAAACATGGTAGAAGGGGTTAAGAGGGTAAATCAGTATATAACGCACATATTTCTCATGAAAGAGACCAAATGAATCTTCACTAGGCTTGTCTACTATGAAGGAGTTAGCTCTTAATCCAGAAAACTTGGGGTTGTATTGTAAGAATGTATTACCTTACTTTGTCTGTGTCAATGTGGATGTCTAGCTTAATCAATTTCCCTTTGTAGGTCACACAACAGGACTTGCAAGACACATTTCAGCCTCCATTTTAGAGTTGCATTCAACAAGGGAAAGCAAGCTGCTTAATGTACGCCTACAAAGAAGTATCAACTTGATATGAACAAAATCTATTGACATGTGAGCTTCTATATACGAACAAGTAAAATAGTCTTCATTTTAAGCCAAATTCGTCAGAATTTATGTTCAATGAAGGTTGTCCAATAAAGCCAAGCAATTGTTTGGTAGATGTAAAGCAAACTGTACATTGACAGTGATTTTTAAACATGCTTTAAACCCTAGAAAAGAGATCAAACAGTACCCATAATCATGAGCATATAAGAGAATAATCAAACTAATTATTTACGAGAATGATCAAACTAAACCCATTTCATTCAAATTCACATCTAATTGATAACGCCCAACATATGTCCAGTTAGAGTCAACATTCAATGTGCTCGAGGCATAAGAGTATAATAATTCAACTAGAAACCTCTGCAAATTAAATTTAATTCCTCCGCACATAACTATATGTATACCAGCATGATCAATGTATCACCAAATCAAGATCAAATCACCATCACAAATGCAAGTAAGAGATAAATAACTTCAAGAAATCATTTCCCTTGTCTTGTAGCTTCAAGCTACTGTTATTCATCTTCACAAATGCAAACGATAATAAGTAGCACCAAAACCTTAATCCTCAAACACCAGCAAGCATTTGAAAAGAAGCAAGTGAGAATTTCAACCCCATGTAGATCACTCCAGATCATGTAGAGCCACTATCTCCATAATGAAGAAGACATCCAAGGGCTTGCATTGTTGGGGCATCAAACGAAAATCCAAACAAACGGAAACGCATTTAGGAAACACCTCGGCGGGCGCGGCTCAGACAACAATCACCACCGAGATCAAAGAACAGTATAACAGCAAAATCACATCCGCAAACAATTTTCGCAACACGAGTAAATCGAGAATCCGAAACATCCGGGCAAAGGAAAGAAGTGAAAACAGAGCAAAGACACAAAGTCAAACGTCGGCGATTCACGCCGGCATGCACTTCAAGTCTAAGCGCGACGGTCGACTCACGTGGCCGACCGAGGGAAAACCATCCAGTGGCCGAAGCGAGAGGCACGTACCTAGATTGCGGATATTCTTTGCTTCCGGCGAGGGGAAACCGTCCGAGGTGAGTGTGCGACTCAGCAAAGTTTGTTGATTGCGCGATGAGGGGATGCTCCGCCGCTACTGATCGTTCGCGTCGAAGGAGGAGGAGGACGAGATCATAAACCCAGGGCTTCGTGAGGGCAGAGATCCAACACCGCCGGATGAGGGGATGCTTCACCGCTGCTGATTGTCGATGTCGAAGGAGGAGGAGATGAGATCAGAAACCCTAGGTTTCGTGAGAAAGAGAGCAGAAATGAGTAAGGAAAGAAGCAGCGCGAGAGCAAGCGCGAGAGCGAGTGCGAGAGGATGGGAAAATGATTTCCTCTTTTCAAAAGAGGAAATCATTTTCCATGATGTTACGAGGGGATTTTCCTTTGACCGGAAAATATTTTCTTTGACCGTCTATTTTCCACCCACCTGAACAGCGGAAATTTCGGAAAATATTTTCCCGGAAGTAGTTTTTCGCGAAATGAACGAACCCTTAGATGTTATGTGATGAGATTTGATGATGTATCGTTGATTGAAGATGAGATTGAACATGATTTTACATGATTTACTTAATTATACAAAAATCATATGCTTGGAAGTGACTTTCTATTATGGCTGATCCAAGGTCCTAACCTCATTATGACTTTGAAGTGTTCTAGACATATGATCTACATTTGATAAGCTTCAATTTGATATGTTACACATCTCTAACAGAGTTCTTTTGGTACCTAAATTTCATCTCGGAATTTGGATGATTCTGCTAGATTTACATGATATTTTGGCTTTTTGGTTTTTAAACATCATATATGCTTTCTTATTTTCTATTGATTTATGTGTTGAAATTTTGGAGATGGTTTCTTCATGAAACCTATTCGAAATTGTGTTGGTCATAACTTATATTTTTTCTATAATTTTTGGAGCAGATTTGATTAAGCAAATCTTTAAAAATTGTCATTAAACTGTTCTATACTAATTGAGTCCAATTCATGTTTGCTCTAAAATGAAATGATAAACTTGTTCGATTGGATTTTCATCCTTTACAAAAGTCATAGAATGCATCATAAGCTTTCTAACTAGGTATGATCCGTCTCAAATGATCATCATTTACTAGGTCAATCATTTGTGCAAAGACATGTTCAAACTGCTGCAATTTGTAATGTTGATTGCATTGTCTTGTTTTCTCATTTTAATGTAGGTTTATGTGAATAAAACAAGACTTAGGTATCTTCACGAAAATGATCATGACATTACGTTCTATATATAAGAATTTTCATAAAATTTTAACATGTCATTAGATCATTGAAAACAACTCATGTTCAAAGCTATTCTTGCTGTAATTATGATTGATCATTTACCTATAAAAACGTCTTCATTTGAGCTCCTTAAGAGCAAAATTAGCGCATGATGTCTTCTAGATTTGTCTAGAGCATATCACAAGCTTTGTAATGATGTACGGCAGGCATGCCTTATTCGAAGATCGTTTACCATGTGAAAATCATGCACCAAATTGACATGTTATAACTGAAATTATCATGCATTTTGTCACAAGTGCTCCTCAATGATAAGTCACCTATCAATATTAATTAATTTGTGTGACTTTTTGTACATCAATTTAGGATTAAATGTCTTAACCAAATTGTTCATCACATTCACCCCACGTCGTGTTCGAGTCTAACAATTTCATCCATTGTTAGGTAGCTTAATAAGCCAATCATCATGCATCATATTCTATTGTGCTTGTGATTGATTTGCATACTTTTCCAATTGTCACCATTTGAGCAAGAATTTAATCCTAATTGAACTTGACATCTCTTGGAAAGTCTTAAGGCATGTCTTTATCTTTCTAATGATACCGATTTTGCATCATTTGCATGTCATTTGGTCCGTTTTCCATTTGCAAAGTTTGCCTTGAAATCTGCTATGAGAAAAATTTGGAATGCTTGTTTCAGACCTCTTATTATTTTTGTTATGAATTTTTTGGTAAGGATTTTGAGGTGTGAAATTTGTTAATCTTTCTCATGACTATGTTGTGGTGAAATTTCATAATTTTTAGACATCATTTACTAGGACAAATTGTTGTTGATTTGTCATGATAACCTGCTGCCCTGTTCTGTTTCTGATGTAATGCTATGTGTTCTTGAATTTTTATAAATCCATACATAACTCATCTTAGAAAACTTCCTTCATGAAAATTGTTCCTTATTGTGTGTTCGATATCCTATAATTTTCTTAGGGTCAATTATCTATGGGTCCCACTGATTGCTTTGGTTTTGATTTCCTTATTTGATGGTTTCTATTGTGATTCTCTATTGTGATTTCTATTCTAGGATATTTTTAGAATATTTTACATGCTAAATTGAAATTACTTGTCTTCATGAGTTTTCATCCTTGCTTTTTCAACTTCGTACACAAAAAATCTTGAAAAATAAAAAGTGTTTTACCACGCTTTTCAAACCTTTTGAATGTTGTGAAACAAATATGGAATCTCATATTCTAGTTGATTCGAACTTGATTTTTGTTCATGTGATGCCCATGGATGAAATTTTCATTCTTGAAAAATACTTTTGCATGGTTTAAAAAGTGGCTTGATATGAATTTTTGTCTAAATTTGAGTCATATATAAAATGCCTGCAAAGCTCGATCAATATGCCTATTGATGCACTCGAGTTAGCCTTGGCTAGTAAATGTGCCTCATAGCTATGATGAAATCGTGTCGCCCTTTCATCCAAGCTCTCATATTTTTCTCTATATTCGAATTTTGAAATTGTGTCTTGGCTTGGCATTGATGTTGTCTAGGTTTGGATCGTATTTAGGGCATCTTCGAAGCTCGAGTAGTGTGCCCATTAATGCACTCGAGTAAGTTTTGATGATTAAATATGTTTCCTACCCACGATATAACTTTGCCATGCCATCAACAATGTTCCTTATGATCCATTGTTTGATTGTTCTTTAGATCATTTTTGGGCATCACTTGAATCTCCTAACTTTTGATGTATTCTCTTTTGTTAAATGCATGTGATTGTGTTTGACACTTGATGACTGAATAAGCGATCCATTGTTGGCTCACTAAAGTTGTTTGATAAATTGAAAATCAAGGCTTGGGGGCTTGCACGCATGTTTACTTTCGATTATGCATGTAATTTTTAGATGTATGTATAAGTGCAATGCATGATCTCATGGGATATCTTGGGTCACACTGAGAACCTGTTTTAGAGATTTGTTAGCATTAGTTGTCATGCGAGAACATTGATGATGGCTAATAGCTATAAGTCATAAAAAAATGATTTGGGGTAGATGTCCTAGGTGGATCGTTGCATGAATCACAAAGGTCGATCCTGAGACTAAGTTTGAGCAATTAGATATATTGTCTTAACTTTTTTACTATTCTTGTATGTTTTATGATTGTGATTGTTTTTGTATGTTTGTAATGGTGATTGTTTCTTTTATTTTGTAAGTACATAGTCTTAGTATTAGATTAGCTTTAGAATATGCCCATGGACATGGTGATCCCCAAGACATGAAGACGATGAAAGGTCAATGTCCAATCCGACCTTGTTTCTATACCATTTGTTCCCCGATATATGTTTCGAGTTGCCTCTTATTGTATAAATGCCCGACAAGTTGTAGGTTTCTTTCTTTCGATTTACTTTTTGGTTATACTTGCATGTTAGATTTACCGCTTTGCTTGAACTGTTTTTGGGTGTTTACTTACCGCACCGTCCTTAAATTTCAATTGATTATTCTCTTTCTTTTTCTCTTTTGATAGAAAAAGAATAGCATGAAATTGACCATTCAAGTATGATCACCAAAGTATGCATGGACACCTTAGGAAATACGACAAACTATTAGGTACCGAAATGGTGCTCATAGAAATGTTACTGTAACCTAAGTCCCTAAACCTAAATCTCTAGTTGCATAGATATTGAAAGATCACTTCCGACCCTCGATTGGGTTTTCTAGCCAACCTCCCAAAAAAAAGACTAGTGGCGACTCCTAACTTTCATCTAGGTTATCTTAAACAACTCATAGATAATGAGTAAATATGTCATGAGGGATATGGGTCTCGACAAGATCCATCATGGCTTAGCATACTCGATGTGGAAATCTCCTAAACGATGAAGTGATGACATCATTATGAACTATTGAGAGGGCTACTATGGTAAGAGTACTCTTAAACTTACCTTTGAAAGGGCTAGTAAGAACACCTAGAGGGGGGTGAATAGGTGTTAAAGAAAATTTTTGCAATACTTGATGAAAGTAGATTGCCTTTAGAAGATAATAGATTAAAGATGTGAACGACTATAAGCAGTTATATAAAGCTACGAATTAAAGTAAGGAGTTCTGGGAAAGAGAATAGAAACACAAAGATTATAGTGGTTTGGCTTAGATCAAGCCTACATCCACTCTCCCGCACTAACAGCCCACTGGTTGGATTTCACTATGAATCAAAAGAGTTTTTACAGTCTCACGTCCTTGACTTCACAATGTAGAAAGTCTACTACACTCTTCTAAAGTCTCACAAGTGTATGCTCTCTCTTTTAAGTACAAGTTAAGCTCAAGAATTGAAATAGCAAAGAACTAGGAAGCTTCAGACTTTGAAAATTTTCTTTCATGCACACCCTTGAACAACTTGAGAGTCTTCCTTATATACTCTCCATGCCTCTACAACCGTTGGCACTTTCCAATGGAGTTCTTCCAATCCACCCATTGGACATAATTAATCAAAGAGATCTCGAGTCATTTTAGGAATGTGATGATAGCCCATCAATCTTGCTCGTCCATACAATCAGGATCTTAGTTTTCATAAGTAGAACCTTCCAAGTATACTTCGCCTTTCAAAAGATCTGATTATCCGAATTGATTTCAATAAGAATAATTGATCATAAGGTGCTATATCCAGCCGTAAGATCTTCCACAAACCATACGAACTGAATCCTTGAAGATAAAGTCGCATCTGGATAAGTCTTGGTTATTTCTTCTTGTACAATTTCGCTAGTGTCTACAACTTCTTTTCCTCTTTTTGAGATTGATGTAGCTTTAGGAATGATCCATTTTTCTATTACATCCCATTCCAAGGGATCTTTCGATCTTAGGAATGCCTTCATCTTGTTTTTCCACACATTGTATTCCTTCCCGTCAAAGTAAAGAGGTTTGGTGTTGCTTTGGCCTTTAACCAAACTTGGAGCCAAAATACTAGCCATAGATCTTTAACTCAGAAGTAAAAATACTTCAATAAAATGAGCACACAAGCTCTTATACCAATTGAAAGGGCTAGTAAAAACATATAGAGGGGGTAAAAATAGGTGTTAAAGAAAATTTTCGCAATACTTGATGAAAGTAGATTGCCTTTAGAAGATAATAGACTGAAAATGTGAACGACTATAAGCAGTTATATAAAGCTACAAATTAAAGTAAGGAGTTCTAGGAAAGAGAATAGAAATACAAAGATTATAGTGGTTTGGCTTAGATCAAGCCTACGTCCACTCTCCCACACTGACAGCCCACTAGCTGGATTTCACTATGAATCAAAAGAGTTTTTACAGTCTCACGTCCTTGACTTCATAATGTCGAAAGTCTACTACATTCTTCCAAAGTCTCACAAGTGTATGCTCTCTCTTTTGAGTACAAGTTAAGCTCAAGAATTGAAATAGCAAAGAACTAGGAAGCTTCAGACTTTGAAATTTTTCTTTCACGCACACACTCGAACAACTTAAGAGTCTTCCTTATATACTCCTCCATTCCTCTACAACCGTTGGCACTTTCCAAATGAGTTCTTCCAATCTACCCGTTGAACGGAATCAATCAAGGAGATCTCGAGTCATTTTAGGAACGTGATGATAGCCCATCAATCCTGCTCGCCCATACAATCAGGATCTTGGTTTTCATAAGTAGAACCTTCCAAGTATACTTCACCTTTCAAGAGATCTAATTATTCGAATTGATTTCAAAAAGAATAATTGATCATAAGGTGCTATATCCAGCCATAAGATCTTCCACAAACCGTACGAACCGAATTCTTGAAGATAAACTCGCATCTGGATAAGTCTTTACTCGTCGGTCTGGAATATATCAGTGTGGTCAGACTTTGAGATTAAAGTCTAGCAATCTTCATACTTTGACGATAAAGTCTGGAGTTCTTCAAACTATAACACTTGAGCCTGCAAGTCTTCAGACTAGACTTTTTGAAAAGATTTTGTCAGCTTCAAAACAATAAGGAGTTTTCTCAAACAATCTCCCCATTTTTTATGTTGACAAAACTTTCCTAATCTTTTAACCTACAAAACAACACTTAAGCAAAACATGAAGTCTTATCAAGATAAATTAATTAAGGCCTAGATAGTATTGATTCTGCAACCACAGAAAACACATTAATCCTGCATAATAAATAACTATCCATGCATAATTAAAATCACAGACTTAGTTGCTACAAGTCAAAACAAATAAAATCACAGAAGTTTGTCTAAAGTATAACAATCCAAAATCATCAAAATTAAACCAAAGTCAAACCAAGCAAAAAATAACCAAGCAAAAAAGTCATCAAAAGATAATCCAAATCAAATCTGCACAAACTCTCTCCCCATTTTTGTTAGCAGCAAAAAGTGGAGAAAACTATTAAAAAAAAGGATAAAATCATGGTTGTTTGGGGATGCGAACGATCTGGAAATCCCCCATAGACTTGATAGTCTCCTCCAGCTTCTTCAGGTCCTCCTTCAGTTGCTCAAAATCCTCACCCTTTTGCAGTGGCTTGAACTTGAAGCTTAAGGGCTTGTACTTGATCGTGCAAAGAGACTGAAGTGGCTTGATGAGTTGACTGCATGTTCTGAAATTCACACTCCAATCCATAAAGCTGAGCATTGATCTCCACAAGAAGCTCGAGCAGTCTCTTAAAGTCTGTTGTATTATTGGTTTGAATACTCGCTTCGGCACGATCAGTTTGAAGAGTGTTAACTGATGATGGAACCTCAGCTGGAACATCCAGACTTGGAGATGATGCCTCAATACCAGCTTCAGGAAATTGAGAGGCATACACATCCTCTGGATTGACAGGTGAACAACTAACATCATCACTAGTAAAAACAAGTGAATAAGTACCTCTTTTATCAGCAGCTCCCCCTATTTTAGTGCCTTCAAGTGGAGAAAAGTATTCTTCTTCATGCTCTTCTTCAGTTCCAAGGTGATGTTGTTCTCCTTCTTCTCCAGCAAAAGTAGGTTCAAGAGAATCATCTTGACTCTCTTCTTCTTCTTGTTCTCTTGCTCTCTCTTCTTCCTCTGTTCTTCCTTCCTCTTCCTCTATTCTCCTCTCTTCTCTCTCTACATCTCTCTACTATGTCTCTTCTCTTTCTCTGTTCTCTAGCTCTTGAAAGCCAAAAAAACTATGTAAATTCTTTAAGGCAAAAGCGGAGAGAGTGATGTCATCATCATCTTCTTCATCTTGCAAGATGAGTGCTCTCCTCTTCTTAGTTGGTGCGCTCATGGGCTCTTTGCCTTTCCTTTTTCCTACTGCAGAGTCTTGCTTTGCCTTGACAGGGAACTTCACCTTAATGCTCTCCAAAACTTTATTCAGTTCCTTCAAACGCATCTTGGAAACCATTTTCAGTCCAACTACCATTGGAGTAATGGTTCGAACACACAGAATTTTAGGAGGCCGAATGTTGAAATGGCTAAATAATCGAGTAACAAGAGCATAATAAGGGAGTTGTCCCTTGTTCTTCACCACTGTCCTATACATGTGTATAAGAATAGTGTGAGGCAGAGAGAACTTGAATCCGATGTTGATCGCATACATCAGCTTCGCTTCAAAGTTTGAGACATCAGTTTTGGAGGTAGATTTAGGTCTGAGACAGTTAATCACAATCTTGTGGAGCAAAATATTGGAGACATTCATTCTGGAGTAAAAAATCCTGCCTTTAGCAAACCTATCCCAAATAAGCTCCAAAGTAGCGTGAGCAACAAACACACTAAATGGTTGGAAACTCCCTCTTTCCACCCCCAATCACATTAGCTAGAGTGTCCACATCGACCAAATTCTTTGTCTCTAACAGTGAAAGAGAATCTATTCGCATCTAAAAACGATAGATTTGAATAGAAGTAAGCTGTAGTTCTGGGTGAGCAACAATCGTCTCAGAGCAAAAAACGTTCAAGTTGAAGGAGTGCAAATTTCTCCCTTAATTTCACTTTCAACGAATCAAGAAAATCAAAATCTACACTTCTAGGGTTTATCACCCCTCGCTTCAGCAGTTTAGAATAAGTCCTATTGTGGTCCTTAGAACGAAAAAGATCTGTCCTTTCACCACAAACATTCACAGCGACGCCCATCCTAGGCTGAAAATTTGTGAACATCCTCTCATTGTCATCTTTCCCTTTAGGCTGATTAAATGATTTAACCCGTGGATCACTTGGGAAATTCGCAAAAGCCCTTGCTACCAAACCAACAGGCGCAATGCCCATATTTTTCATTGTCCTCGAAAAATGAGTTTAATTTCTATACCCTTTCTCGCTCAAAAACTCATCAATGAAAGCCATTGTTATACCACCCTCCTTTAACATAGAGTAGATTTTGAAGAGAAATTCGGGCTTAAGAGTCTTTATAGGTTCAACATTTTCAACGATTTCTTCCTTTACTTGTTGCTGTGGAGGAACTTGAGTCCTAGGTTAAGAAGAGTGATGCGGTTGAGAATGTTGTTGTTGACTTTACTGCTGCTATCATTGCTGTGGAGAGTCTTCTTCTTCGGTCATATCAAAGTGCGTAGGACCCTCACACATATGCTGTGGTCCCCTACTCGTGATTCTAGAAGACTTTCTTTGGGAAGACATTGTCACTATCTTTGGGAAATTCCTCAAACTCGATCACGAAAAAAGATGAAATCTTTTTGGATTAAACTAGAGAAAGCGTGAGAAAGAGGAGTTCTGTATTCTAAGGTTTGTGAGTGAAAACGAAGAAGAAGAAAATTGACAAGTATATAAAGCGACGAAACGAGGTATACAAATCGTCATAAAGGAAAAAGTAAAAACTGTCTTTTTGAAAAAGAAAAACTGTCATTTTGAAAATGAAAAACTGTCATAAATTCAAAACTAAAAAGATAATAAAATAAATAAGTAACGATTCAAAAGTGAACGTACCTTTTCAAATTTTCATCCAAAAATTAAATTACTAACACAAAATGAACTTACAGTCACAACTTTTGGTTGTTTTGAGTCTGATCATCTTCAGACTTTAACCGATAAAAGATATGATGTTCAGTCTGGTGCGAATATACTCAAATAGACTTTTCTCCAGTGGCTTTGTAAATATGTCTGCCAACTGATTCTTCGAGTCAATAAACTATATCATAACTTCTCCATTTTGAACATGATCTCTAATGAAATGATGTCGAATTTCTATGTGCTTTGCTCTTGAATGAAGAATTGGATTCTTTGTGAGATTGATTGTTGTCGCATTTGATCTTGATGCATGAGTCTTCGATTCCAAAGTCTCTTAACTGTTGCTTTATCCACTAGATTTGAGAACAACAGCTTCCAAGAGCCACATACTCTGCTTCTGCTGTTGAAAGAGCTACAGTACTCTGCTTCCTTGAGAACCAAGATACTCTCCTGTTGCCCAGCAATTGACATGTACCAAAAGTACTCTTTCTATCGACTTTGCAACTTGCTAAATCTGCGTATGAATATCCAAGGAGAGTAAAGTCTCGTTCTTTGGGATACCACAGACCTAGCTTTGAAGTAGTTGCAACGTATTTGATGATGCGTTTTGCAGCACTTAGATGAGATTCTTTGGGATCTGATTGGAATCTAGCACAAATGCAAACACTAAATAAAATGTCAGGTCTAAAAGCAGTAAGATAAATAAGCGAACCAATAATACTCCTGTAGAGTTTTTGGTCAACTTTCTTTCCTCCTTCATCTTTATCTAGCTTTGAAGAACTTGACATTGGTATATCAGTCTTCTTGCAATTCTCCAATCCGAACTTCTTGATGAGATCTTTTGCATATATTTTCTTGATGAATGAAAATTCATTTCTTCAATTGTTTAACTTGTAATCCTAGAAAGAAGGATAATTCACCAATCATGTTCATCTCAAATTCATCCTACATAGACTTAGAAAACTTCTTGCACAAATTTTCATTAGATGATCCAAATATAATATCATCAACATAGATTTGAACGAGTAGAAAATATTTACCTTCTCTTTTAATGAACAAAGTAGTATCCACATTTCCTTTAATAAAACTATTTTGAATTAGAAATTTACTTAACATGTCATACCAAGCTCGAGGCGATTGCTTTAATCTATATAGGGCCCTTTTCAGTCTGAAGACTGAGTCTGGCCTTTTTGGATCTTCAAATCCAGGAGGTTGTTCCACATAAACTTCTTCTTGGATAAATCCATTGAGGAATGCACTTTTGACGTCCATTTGGAATAACCTAAAATTTTTATAGCAAGCAAAAGTAAGTAATAATCTAATTGCTTCTAACATTGCTACTGGTGCATAGATCTCATCATAGTTTATCCCTTCCTCTTGCGTATATCATTTGGCCATGAGTCTTGCTTTGTTTTTGACCACTTTTTCTTTCTCGTCCATTTTGTTCTTGAAAACCCATTTAGTTCCAATAATAGATTTACTTTTTGGTTTAGGAATTAGCTCCCAAACATTGTTGATGCTGAACTGTCTGAGCTCTTCTTGCATAACTTCAATCCATCTTTCATCAGCTAAGGCTTCTTCTATGCTTTTGGCTTCTAATTCAGAGATAAGTGCTAGTACGCTAGACTCTTCACGCCTTTTGGATTTGGTGCAAATTCCTTCATCAATGTTACCAATGATGAGTTCCTTGGAATGACTAGACTTATGCTTCCAAATACTGGTTGGTCTGAAGATTTGCTGATCCTCTGCTTCAATTGATCTATCGGTTCTTATTGTTGATGTTTTTCATAAGTCTGAACCACTTCAGGAAAAGTAGGCTTTGTAAGGTCTATAGCAGGTTTAGAATCTTCAAGTTGAGTCTGATTCAGCTGATTCTATACAGAGTCTTGGAATTTGACGTTCATAGATTCTTCCACAGATTGAGTCTTCTTGTTGAATATTCTGTAGGCTTTGCTTGAGGTTGAATAGCCAAGAAAAATTCATTCATATGATTTTTGCTCAAACTTACCAATTCGATCATTTGCATTTTTCAAAACAAAACATTTACAACCAAACACATGAAAATAAGAAACATTTGGCTTTTTCCCTTTAAAAACTTCATAAGGAGTTTTCTCTAAAATAGGCCTTAAAAATACTCTGTTAATAATTTAACAAGTTGTAAAAACTGCTTCAGCCCAAAATCGAGAAAAAATATTGCTTTCAATTAAAAGAGTTATTGACATCTTCTACAAAGATCTATTATTTCTTTCCACAACTTTATTATGTTCTAGAGTATATGAAGAAGAGAAAACATGCTGGAAACCAGATTCATCACAAAATTTAGCAAAATCTTGATTTTCAAACTCACATCCATGGTCTGTCCGTATACTTGAAATAGCATAACCTTTCTCATTCTGAACTTTCTTGGCAAACTTTGAAAAGTGAGAAAAGGTTTCAAACTTACTTGCCAGGAAGTAAACCTAAGTAAAACGAGAATAATCATCCACGATTACTTGGCAGTATCTCTTTCCACCTATGCTTTGAGTTCTAGTTGGTCCAAAGAGATCCATATGTAGAAGCTGCAAAACACGATTAGTAGAAACTTGATTTGTAGGTTTAAAACAACTTCTAGCATGTTTTCCCAAAACACATGGCGTGCATAAATCAAACTTTTGATAAGTCAGATTGGGGAATCCACGAAAAAGTTTCTTAGAGGAGATCTTGGCAATCTGTTTCATATTAACATGGCCAAGCTTTCGATGCCAAAGATTTGCTTCATTTTGTATGGATATTAAACACTGAGAGCTTTCTGGTTTTATATCCAGAAGATAAATATTTCCATGTCTTCGTCCAGTGAAAGATTGAGAAAAATCTTTACTAGTTCCCGAACAAATTCCCTCTTGGAAATTGATTTTGAATCCAGTGTCGCACAGTTGACTAATGTTGAGTAAATTGTAATTTAATTCTTCCACCAAGGAGACATTATTGATTGTGAGACTTCCGATTTTCATAGTACGACATCCAACAATTCTTCATTTAATGTTTCCACCAAAAGAGACTTTTCCACCATTTATTTGCACAAGTTTAATGAAACAACTTGAATCTCCAGTCATGTGTCTCGAACAGCCACTATCCAAATACCACTTGATCTTTTTCTTGATAGTGACCTACAATTACAAAAAGAACTCAAGCTTTCTTTGGTACCCATATCTTCTTGGGTCTAGGGAAGTTAGTACAAAATACAATTTTTGCCCATTCCTTCTTAACAGGTCTCCAAACCTTAGGACATTCTTTCTTGAAATGTTCTGAGCTGTTACACTTTGAACATTTGAGAATACTTCGGCCAATAGGTTTTACAAAAACTTTTTGAAAATGATTTCTGCAAAATGTTTTTGTAGGTCTTTGTTTAATTCTTTCATTTACTTTTGGAAAATCAATTAAAGGAATAGTTTCTAGTGTCACACACAAACCAGATTTGTTGAAATAAGGTCTTTGTACTGAAAGAATCTTTTCCAACTTCTCAGATCTTATTGCAAACCTTTTTGTAATATTTGAAATGTCCTTTTTCAAAAAAAAAATATTTTCATTCGAAAGAGAATCTGCATTTTCTTTCAAATTAACAAAAATTTTGTCTAGATTTTCAAACTTTTCTTTCCAACAAGTATCTTGTTGCTTAAGTTTAGAATTTTCCCTCTTCAGCTCGGAAATCTTTTTAAGAGAGGTTTTGAGACTGAGACAAAGTTCATCTATGTACTTTGAGACTTTAGCAAGAATTTTTAAATTATTAACCTCGATTTCGTTGTCTGAGTTTGAGTCTGAATTTGTTTCATAGTATGAATCTGATTCTGAATTTGCCATTAGACATATATTAGAATCTTCTTCATCACTTTTTTCGCATTCAGTATTGCTCCATGTCTCTGCTTTGAGAGCCTTTCTATATTTCTCAGTTCTTCCCTTCTTTTTCTTCAACAGAGGACAGTTGGATCTGATGTGCCCATTTTTCTTGCATTCAAAACAGATCGCATCTTTGTTGACTTCATCATCCTCAGTTGATTTGTTTTGAAACTTTTGAGTGCCTTACTTCTTCCAGTTGAATCTTCTTCCATTTTTATTCAACTTTCTGAATTTCCTTATCATGATTGCTAGTTCTTCATCGTCCATATCATCTTCTAAATCTATATCAGAATAATCGTTAGATTTTAAAGCAATTGACTTCTTACCTTTAGGATCTTCTTCCTCATTAATTTGCTCCACTTCATATGATTGAAGTGTGCCAACTAGTTCATCTACAAAAAGCGGCATGATCCTCCGGGTTTCTCTTATTGAAGTCTTCACATGATTCCAGTCTTTGGAGAGTCCACGCATCAATTTATTGACCTTCATTGATCCTATGATTGGTTGTCCTTGATATGTTAGACCGTTTACAATTTCTGTGAAACAACTAAATATGTCAGTGATAGATTCTCCTGGCTTCATCTTGAAGGCTTCATACTGTCCGAGTAGAATATTGATTTTTATTTATTTAACTCAATCGGTTCCTTCATAGGTAACGTGCAACCTATCCCAGACTTCTTTGGCTATTTCACAAGATGAAATTTTGTTATACTTAGTTGGAGATAACGCATAATATAAAGAGTAAATGGCTTTAGCATCAAGAGATTGTCTCTTGGTTATTTCTTCTTGTGCCATTTCGCTAGTGTCTACAACTTCTTTTCCTCTTTCTGAGATTGATGTAGCTTTAGGAATGATCCATTTTTCTATTACATCCCATTCCAGGGGATCTTTCGATCTTAAGAATGCATTCATCTTGTTTTTCCACACATTGTATTCCTTCCCATCAAAGTAAGGAGGTCTGGTGTTGCTTTGGCCTTCAACCAAACCTGGAGCCAAAATACTAGCCATAGATCTTTAACTCAGAAGTAAAAACACTTCAATAAAATGAGCATATAGGCTCTTATACCAATTGAAAGGGCTAGTAAGAACACCTAGAGGGGGTGAATAGGTGTTAAAGAAAATTTTCGCAATACTTGATGAAAGTAGATTGCCTTTAGAAGATAATAGACTGAAGATGTGAATGACTATAAGTAGTTATATAAAGCTATGAATTAAAGTAAGGAGTTCTAGAAAAGAAAATAGAAACATAAAGATTATAGTGGTTCGGTTTAGATCAAGCCTACGTCCATTCTCCCGCACTGACAGCCCACTGGCTAGATTTCACTATGAATCAAAAGAGTTTTTACAGTCTCACGTCATTGACTTCACAGTGTAGAAAGTCTACTACACTCTTCTTAAGTCTCACAAGTATATGCTCTCTCTTTTGAGTACAAGTTAAGCTCGAGAATTGAAATAGCAAAGAACTAGGAAGCTTCAGACTTTGAAAATTTTCTTTCACGCACACACTCGAACAACTTGAGAGTCTTCCTTATATACTCCTCCATGCCTCTACAACCGTTGGCACTTTCCAAATGAGTTCTTCTAATCTACCCATTGAACGGAATCAATCAAAGAGATCTCGAGTCATTTTAGGAACGTGATGATAGCCCATCAATCCTGCTCACCTATACAATCAGGATCTTGATTTCCATAAGTAGAACCTTCCAAGTATACTTCGCCTTTCAAGAGATCTAATTATTCAAATTGATTTCAATAAGAATAATTGATCATAAGGTGTTATATCCAGCTGTAAGATCTTCCACAAACCATACAAACCGAATCCTTGAAGATAAACTCGCATTTGGATAAGTCTTTACTCGTCGGTCTGGAATCTGCCAATGTGGTCAGACTTTGAGATTAAAGTCTAGCAATCTTCATACTTTGACGATAGAGTCTGGAGTTCTTCAGACTATAACACTTGAGTTTGCAAGTCTTCATACTAGACTTTTTGGAAAGGTTTTGTCAGCTTCAAAACAATAAGGAGTTTTCTCTAACAACCTTAACATCCGATTTCCTTTAAACTTTAAAACCGTCAATCAAGATGTGCCGTTACGTCAAAGTAGAGTCACAACAACTCTCGCTATCACGAGAGGTAAGAGCTTGGGAGAGCTCACGACCATGATCGAGCAAACTCATATGGTCGATCTCGAATGATAAAACGATGACATCTTTTAGTACATATACCGTGAGGGAGCTTCTATGGTCAAATACCCTTAAACCTGACATTTTCCCCTATTTGACCGAGGTTAGGTTACGACAATCAGAAGCTGATATCATTAAGAAAGTGGATAACTGAGAACTATTGATATGAGCATAGCGATTATTTTTTAAAATTCTTAGTTTAGGACCATGAGAATAGGGTAGTTGATCGTGGATAGACGCGAAAAACTCTCACCCATTAAAAAAAAAAAAACATATGTTTCATATGTCATTTAAAACCAAACCCAAGTCAATCAATTCAAGACAGTCATGACTCTTAGAACCTAGTAATTAATGAAGAGAGGTGAGCTATATGGCTTAGGTGTCATGAGATATTAATGATATTTTAGAAAGATAGAAGCCTCCAAAGAACATGTGCTTCATATGTTGTCTTGGAAAGCAAGACAAGGTTGACTAAGACTTAGTCTTGCTCATTAGGAAGAGTTGTATTGGACTTCGTCCGATCATGAATTAGTCACGAACCTCGGTCTGGATAGGATAGTCAATTGTGGACAAATACGAGAAACTTCCATCCGATGAGGCGGCACTCTAGTTTAGTTATTTCTCATGAAGGCCTTGAACTTTGGAAGTTAGCTAATTAAAGAGTAAGCCAACTTCAAGTCTTCTTAGGATAAGCAAGTCAACCACAAGTCTTCTCAGGATGAGGCTTCTAGAAGAATCAAGTCTACCCCAAGTCAAGGCCTCTTAAAGGATAAGCATTCTAGAAAAGAACAAGTCCACCAAATCAAGATAAGGCTACACGCCTAAGCTTTCTAGAAGATGAGTAAAGACTATTAATGCAAGAAGGTGACTCATGCCTAGGAGACTTCTTGGAAGACAAGTTGTCTTAAAATTCTCTTGGAGTCTAGCCATTTAGGACCATCATTAGACTAGTTGAGTCTTGAAAGTGGATAAGCCTTAATACAAGAAGAAAAACATGCCTAAGGGGGAGAAAAACTTGAAGAATAAGTTGTCTTGCAAGACAACCTTATTTTCCTTAGTTCTTGGAAGCTAGTCCTTAAATTCAAGAGATAAGTTATGGACTTATGTGTCCATTAAAGGGCTCTAGGCCTTGATTGCCCTATTTTTGAGATTTGCAAGACAAGTCTAGCCTCTAAAAGTGCTTCTTGGATCAAGACAAAAGAGAGAATTCTAGAAAATATAGTAAAGAAAAGAAACTTGGAGAGCAAGTTTGGTAATTATGAAAGGTTTTCCCATAAATAGAGGCATCCTCTTCTCATTTGCTCACCCATCTTCTCTACCTCAGTTCTTGTCTCTCTTTCTCTATCTCCCTCAAAATCATCTCTCTCTCTCTCTCTCTCTCTCTCTCTCTCTCTCTCTCTCTCTCTTTCACGTCCTCGCTCACCCACTGCCATTCAACCAATGTTGGGCCGCCGCTAAGTTTCGTTTGGTTTAGTGGTAAGTAGAATTCCTAACTCTTGACTAGGGTGATATGCTATGTTGTCGAGTTTAGTTATGTGCTTACCCATGAGTAGTCGTTTACATGTTGTGAGTTACACTTTGTATAGTTTGCTCATGTATTGGTTAATTCATGCCCAGGACACAAACGAGTCTCACTTGATCTCAAACTGGCATTAAGAAGTGACGGACCGAACATTCTTGCATTGGATCGATATTGAGGCGTATCAATCCAAGCCTCGCTCGGTGTAAGGTCCACTTCTAGACAAGTCGATTCAAGCCTTGCGTCCTGAGTCGTGCTCAACATATTATGTAGCTGCAGTTTCGTAATACATGACACGCACTTGTATAAGCATGCCCTTGAGTCTTGTATGTGTGGGTTAAGATCGAAGATAATAAACCAGCTTGTGCGACAAATAATACGTGATCACTAAATGCAAGAAGAAGACTATCATCACTAGTATTGGCGGCAATGCCTCGTTTGTGAGAATGGGATGCCTTTGTTGAGCCAAAATACTTGGGTTGAGCCTAGATACCTTGGGTGAATTAGCACCAGGATCCCTTGGTTGAGCCGGAATGCTCTAATTAAGCTAGGAAGCCTAGATTGAAACTAGATGCCTTAGTTGAGCTGGGATGCCCTGATTAAGCCATGATGTATGTTAATGAACCTTTTATGCATGCTGGTGTGTTTATTACTATGTGACTTGGTATGTCTATGGATAAATCGAAGTTAAGCATGTATGGAAGTTATGTCGAATAGACACATATATGTAGTCGAGGTGAAGTAGTAATATTACTATCGATCTACTATCGATATTGTAATACAAGTACTATACATGCTAGATTTGATGACGAGATGTTATTCTAGGAGGATTATGGATTTTTACTTATTGAGTCTTGGACTCCTTTTTTATCAAACTTGTAGGCATGAAAGCCTCCACTAGTTTTGGGAACTGCATTCACATTAGAGGAGATATGAATTCTATTGTCCTACACAAATATATAAGAATGATGTAAAAAGGAGAAGCTTGTAAAAAAGGCTTGTAAAATATATTGATATAATATAAGAACAAGTGTGTTTGTAAAGTGTTTTTCCTAGCTAATTGTTGTTATGTATGGGTGTTTGACATATATACTCTTATGCATGCTCGTAACAAAAGCTAGAAGAACCGAAACGACGACATGCCTGAGACGTCACAACGATAACCCGCAACCTAGAATTGGGGTTGTTACAATTTTACTTGTGCAACAACTTTATCACAAGCTTCGGAAATCTCAATAAAAATATCCCATGATAGTTAGTGATCTGAATTGGAATCCAAATAGAAGAAGTCGATTGAATCAATGTCTACAAATATCTATGCGGAAAATATCAATTATGTGTGATATCTTTATTAATTGACAATCATCCTACGGATAGATTACTTATTCATCTTTACTCTATTTTTAGAAACTAGAAAGAGTTAATTGTATAAATGACAAAGTTTCTGAAATCTTAGATTGATTGACTTCCAATAGCTAATTTTATCCACTCAATAAACGTCCAACGAATAGATTGGCGATTGATCCTCGTGAAGATTATCTAATGGAAAGATTGGATGCTTTCCATGAGTATTAAAAGGAGTAATAAAAGTCGAAGAAGAGAGACGAAAAGAGACAACCAATCCGATAACAAAGAAAGTTTTACATTCTTATACCATCTTTGGTGTGCACAAAAATTATAATCCCTTGGGAAGTGTAACGATGATATTGTTTGTGCTTCAGTATGGGATAGTGGAATATATCGATTTACGTATAAGCAGTACCAGCTTTAGGAGGAAGTGCTTGAGTATAAGCAGCGCATATTATTGTAACTATTCAAAAATTTCTAGTGAAATATAGCTTGTAGAGTCGAAGTAGGCTTACACCAAGTTGAACCACTATAAAGATTTAAGTGCATCATTCTCTATCTCTCTATTTATATCTACTATTATCTTATAGAAGAGAACTACCCTAATTGATATTACATGTTCCTCCGCATATCAACTAGCTTCTCTTATATGTTAATACACTTGTATGAAACTTAATGCTCATTGTTCCACAATATTGTGTCAAGTTCCTTCAAATCATCTATTCACCTTCCGCTAGGTTCCACCACAATTATTTCTTTTGCCACTCCGTAGAGAACAACTCTTCCAAGATTGTAGTGCACCCTTATGACAATGCAATAGAGTGCTTAAAAGAATATGATAGAGATACCAACAATTTCATGCTTTGTTTCTCTTTAGGCAAAGCCTTATTGACATTTTTCAAGCTCATCATTAGTTTGTTAAACTCATTTAAATGGGATATTATGCATGTGTCTTCAACCATCCAAAATTGAAATGTACTTTTTAGCATATAATAATGATTGTCCAAACCTTTCGAAAGATAAAGTGCCTCAAGTTTTGCCCATAATGATGTGACATCATTCTCTTTGGCCACTTCAATCCATACCTCATGTGACAGATTCAACAGGAGTATGCTTTTTGCCTTCTCCATAACGATGTGGCCTCTTTCATGTTTCCAGCAAGTCATCTTTGTCATCCAACGCCTTCGCCAAACCTAAGGTTGTTAACATGGCATACATCTCAATGGTCCACAATCCAAAGTTACTCTGCCCTTTGAACTTGTCAATTTCTACTTTTGATCCCGCCATAATTACAATAGTTCAATTTCAAGACAATGATCAAACAAGTAAAAGGTCCAAATTAATTTGAGAATCCCTAAGTTTGGCTCCGATACCAAATGTTGTGCAAATAATGTGAAGTTAGCGGATCTTGCAATTATAGTCCAACACGAGAACGAAATTACTAGATAAACCAGCAAAGAATACTAGAGAAACTAAAAATTCACGTGGTTTGATCCATGTATCAGTATCTACTCCATGAGGTGTTCTAGTCACCAAGAAATCCATATAAATCTAGAGAGTACAGAGTTTGCAACTACTCTATCTCTCAAAGTATTCCCCAATACCCAATTACATCCAAAGCAAACCCACAGACAATAGTTCACAGTCTCTGATAGAGAACTCAATCAAAGAATTCACAAAGAGAAAATCCATACTCCTCTCGTTACCATAGAGAGAATCTAATACTCTTCTTATTTGCTCTATTGTGTAATATCATCGTAGAATTTTTATATTCCTATCCAAAATAAGAAATTCTTTTTAGGAAACCACTCCAACTAAGAAATACACTCAAGCTTGAGACATACTTACAATGATGAATATACCAAATTTTTTAATCACTATAGTTTGCCTTTTTTTGGGCCATCCTCCGAAGCATGGCCTTGCATGCTCTGACAATTAGTAGTATATGTGATGAAAAAGCTTTACACTACTTAATGGAGACTAGTCGGTCATTAACTAACGGATGACACTTTCAACGATAAAAAACTGTGTACGCTTCAGTATGCTTCACCGTCAGCCTTTCCTTGTATTGAAGAGTCAATTATCTAAGCTTCACTATTACATCATTGTACAGGAAAACATTACAAGAAAGACGAAAAAACTTGATGAATAATTTCATGTGATAAGTGTTAGGATGTCCAATTCTCATAAGTGAAGAGAAGTCGTATATATGTATGCATAGATCCCATATCCAACTAAGACAAGTAATATGAGATATTTTAACACTTCCTCTGAGTGTTAGCTAGATTACGAACAACACATGAAATATGATAGACCATAAGTAATACATGTCAAATAAAGTGAGGCAAACCTAACACTTATATAATGTTAGAATGTACAACCCAAAAACTTAAGTTCATAGATGGAATAGAGCCACACATATATAAATAATATATAAATCCCATAAATAAACGATAAGATCCTTTAACAGTAAATGTACAGATAAAAATGCTATCTTATTGTATCCGCGCACATATGATCACTACTAAAACGAATCGTACCAGTGAAGTGTGGACAATTCGCCTTATCCATTCAGCCTATAGCTTAACTTCGATCTGTTACAGCCATAGTACCTACATACGTACCACTAGATGTACCTCTGCTCCTCTCTCGGATCCTCTACCCTTGTGAGGTTTAGCGTCAGGATTCGTAGGAACTAACGAGCTGGTCTTCTGATAAACGCCAGCAATTATGCTTGCAGGTCGCAGTTAATAGAGTATCTGCGAGCTGGAGATGTGAAGAATGTTTCGCGGTTCATAATTTTTATGCCCCAACGCCTGGCTCCTGAATCTCTATAGCTGTTCTGGACAGGCTAGCCTCGAGCTCATCGAGTTCATTAGTATCCAGCTCATCATCATCCTCGCTGGGAAGTGCTTCACCATCGCCTACTTCAGTCGATGAGGCACTAGGTCCCTCTCCAACCGAATTGCCATCCACCTGAAATTTTACAAGACATCATATGGCATGGACTGCTCAGTGGAGATCAAGCACCAGATTTGACAAAATTAACCCAGTAAGTAGACGTCACCGTGTTCAAGCTATAATGCAATAAATAAATAAATAAATAAAGAGAGAGAAATGAACAGATGACATATTCTTCGGGTATCATAAGTAGAGCTCTTGTCTAGAACAAGAGATGTCAGGCATTCACAACCAAGATGGACATAAAGTTTGAAGCAAAAGGGTTCAAATAAAAATTCCCACCTGCTTTTTGACAACACGAGATTGTTCCTCTCTCAAGTGCTCTTCGCATGCCTCAACATCATCAACAAACAAACTTGAATCTGACAGGAATAGCTCCCGGCCGCTGACAAGCGTACAAAGAAATTTGGCAAAATTAGCATTCAGAATGTTTCATTCTTCAAACCAACACAAAAAGGATACCGTGCCCACGCACATGAGCACACAGCCCCGGCACAGAGAAAGAATGACTAAAAACCAAGAAATCGACAAGTGAAAGGCAAGACAGAGGCAGCAGCAGGACAGATGATTTGCATCCGGTATAACACTTACATGGATACAGCAGGTGAAAGTATAGTACCTCATTCGGTCATTCTTAGCCCTCTCCTCCATTAGTGCCGCTAAGCGAGCATCTCTCTCTGCAATCTTTTTCTTCTTCCATATCGCGAACAATTCGGGAGTCAGAGGAGTCAACGTAGTCAATTTGGCACGCTGCAGCCCAAAAACAGATAAATCATTGAACAGAACATTTCGGCAGAGATGAACAAAAGTTACCGATCGCCATAAGATGAGCTAGATGACTTACCTGTTTCTCAATTTCTTCCTCAAGGGGCGTCTTTTCGCTCTCCTCTTCAAGCAAAGCCTTCATTTGGGATTTCAGGACATATCCAGGAGGAAGTGCATGCCTGTAGTGGCAGTCTTTCCCACCATTTGGACAAACCCAGAACCAACCATACTGTTTCTTCTCCACAGCTTCCAAAAAGTACTTGCACACCTTCACGTCACAAAAGAAGAACAACAGTCATATTATAACAAGATTAACAACAGTGTTGAGCTCGTTTGCCCTGTTTCATCAAAGTGAAAGCTTCCTCTAGTTACACCATCACTAAAAAACACCACAATTTTGCCATGTATCATCGTTACTCATTAATGACTCTATGTGCTTTCTGAGGTGGTAGCTCATTGTGCGCTCAAGAAATGGTGAAGGAAGGTATTCCAGCTCTTTTAGGTAAATCACTACATGCCTGCAACATTTTCCTAAAACTTAACATCCTAAGAAAAGATCAATGAGAAGCTCATTTTTGTTCATGGAGCCCAAGAGAAAAGAGCTTAATTTTTAACATATTGATACAGAACAGACATTTCGTATGTTTGTACTCAGCAGAAATGATTGCGCCTAGAATCATGTTACTTAACACAGAAATCATGAAATACTTACAATGTCAGTGGGCTTATTCTGGATATACTCCTTGTTCTTCGACTCGACAACCTTCTCCAAAGTCTCTTGATCCCACTCCTCCATTGTACCTGAAGTTGAAAAATTAAATTTCAAACACTGCTACAAATTATACACGATAAGCTAATACTAGCCACGGTTAAATCAATCTAAGCTTAGGATGACAGTATTAATCACAGAGAAATGGGAAGTCAGTCGGTACCATTGTCCCGTTTGTCGCTGTAAAGATCGATCTTTTCTCCTTTGCGCTGAACATTCAAATCGTGTGAGAATTTGCACTTGAAACCTTTAGCACACTGCCCTGCCTTGTAGAACTCACACACGATGGACTTGGGATCAACACCTGATCAATCCTCCATTTATTACTGAATCTGTTTGAACTCATTCACACTTTATGGTAAGAAGATTTGAAGGGGCAAAAAGCCAGGAGATATTACCAACAGGCACTTTGGGCTGGCTCACGGCAATCTTAAACAAGTCATTGAGCTCCTTATCTTTCGCCTTACTTTCTTCCTTCTTCTTCTGAAAGGCACGGAAAAGAGAGACTTGGTTATAATTAGATCAGCCTAAAAACTGTCCTCTGCTTTTCTGACTTCGCTTTTCATGGCAATCAATGAAAAAATTTACCTAAACCTATCAAGTCTATACCTCTATTCCATCAGACCAACCCATTTTCTTTATCAACGCGCCAATGAAACATAATCGGTAATTCTCAATTGGTATCAAAGCAAGTAATTGAGGGTTTGAATCATCCCACCGCTTCAGCCAATGATGAGTTTCCTCATATGCATAGGGATATTGACAATTCCTTTCACTCATATCCAATTAAGCATTGCCCAACTAAGGCCTTTTGTCATATCGATAAGTGATCATGAACAAATTAAGGCCTTCGTCACATGGAACGCTATTTTCAGCTCTTGGTCTATTTTGCATCAACCTGACTTTCCTGAGAAAATCGGAGTTGCAACAGCACACAAACACTTAGAAGATGGTTCAGGATCAGACCTTCGCGGCAGTCCCGGAAGGATCGGCCTTGGGCCGCACGGACTGCTGGAGGGTCTGCACGTACTTCTGGACATTCTTGCTCTTGTTCTTGTTCTTGAGCCCGAAGGTCTTGTCCTCGACCATCTTCTGCTTCTTCGCCAGGTCGGCTTTCTTGGCGGCCTGCTTCGGCGGCATCCCTCGATCTTGTCCGCATCAATCGACCCGAGCTTTCTTGAGGATCAGCTTCCGCCTTCGAGGTTGAGTTTACTCAGGCTTCCGCCGACGGGAGTGTCTACCAAAAGCGGGAGGAGAAGACGTGAACGAGTGATCGTTTACGAACGTCAAACGGTATCCAGAAGCTACGCGTGAGTGTTGCGTCGGCAGTTCGGAAATTACCGGACGAGCCATCGTAACTTTCCACGTGGCAGCTTCTCTGGGGGAGTGGGAGGGTCCCACGAGCGTTTTCCTTGTCGAAGGTTTTCAAAAGCAGTTTGGTTTCTGCTGCCCGCCGCTGCAAGGTGGCACATATCTGGTGGCTTTGCGGTATTCGGAAGGACGGATTGATTGATTCATCAGATTCGTGCACGAGAGGGGCGAGAAAATCATACGGTTAGTTCGACCGGACAATGATTTTCTGCCCGGCATCGTACCTTCATTGATGTCTCAACTGATCAGTGGTGATTGGTGCATGTGAATGAAGTGTGCATGAGTGATTGAAATGCACTGGGAAACACCCGGAAGCATTGCGCAAGTACAATATTGAATTCGCATATGACTTATAATTTCTATGAATATATGTATATTGCCACGTTCATGTTCATCGAATTAGACAAGAAAAGGATAAGCTTTGATTGCAAGCAATTAAGGATAATCACTTTATCATTAAGTCATATGGGTCTGTCACACAATTCATTCAAAAATCAATAATATCCATGAGTTCGGTCTCATGTATCTTGGATTTATAGGAACTTAATTTTGATGTGCATCTCGGGAAAAGTGTCAAAAAAGTCATAAATCTACTACATTGGTACTAATTTAGTTTTAAATCTTTTAACATAATATCGATTTTGTGGCATCCTAGAATTTTAATGTCAATCTTTAGATGTACTTTGATCCATGATTTGCAATAAGATTTAAGGCCAAGCTTTTAATGGATAATTATTTGATATGAAAGAAAAAAAAATTCTATTCTTGGCTATGTGTTTTATAGGTTGGAATTTATTAATTTATGTTGCAAGTTTTATAGTTATATAAATTTCAATTAGGTATATATTTGAGTGGGGGTTTAGAGTGGAGTATCAAAAGAGGAAGTGGGCCAAAATACTTAGGCCAAGACCAGCCCACAAGACCCCACCATTCAGCCATTTAGGCCTGCCCGCGAAGCCCAAAGGAGGAGGGGCTGCCGTCAACCAAGAGAAGAGAGGAATGGAGGGAGGCCCGGCCCAAAGGAAGGCCCATCATGTGCATGGCAAAATTAACAAGTGGCAAGAGAAGCTTGCCAAGTGTTGCCCCTTTGTAGTCAAGTGTAAGAAGCCATGCAAAATCAATGATTGCTAATGATGAAGGGAAGAAAAGAGAGGGAGAGTGGGCGGATTGAGAGAGAGGGTTACCGAGAGAGAGAGAGTGAAATCGAGAGAGGGAGAGCGAGCATGCGAGAGAAGAGGAGGAGGTTCGTTGTCGCTGTCAAGCCGCCGAGTCCCACCGTCGAGCCCGCCGTTTGCTTGCTGTGTTCTGCTTGGATTAGAGGCAAGTAGAGTCCATTGATCTACCCTTTGCTTGCGATGGTTGTGATGTTGAATGCTGGAAGTGCTTGAGGTGTGATGTTGAATGCTGGAAACTCGAATGAATGGTGGTAATGTTTCAAGTGAGTTGCTGCATGTAGAAACAGTCCGACCTTTGGCGATTTTGTGTGTTGTATGTGATGTTTGAGTTGGAATCTCACTTCGACTTCTTGATGAAAGTTGTAGAGGACTTCTTGGAGAACAACATATCAAAATTTCAGAGAAAACGAACAAGTATTCGTGGGTGAAACTATTTTCTTCAAAGATCCTAGATCTGGAAAATATAATGTCGACCTATGGTGATTTTGTGAATTTTGTGCAAGTATCAAGTCCGAATTTGATCTTATGTTCTTAATGAAAGTTGTAGATAACATCTTGAGGAGAAACATACTAAAATTTGAAGAGAAACGTACAAGTATAGGTTGGTAAAACGAAATTTCTTTGAAGCGGTTAGATCTGGAAATCGCTACCGAGAGACAGAGACGGTTTTGGTGATTTTATCTTCTGATTTATCACGGATTTGACTTCGAGTTCTTCACGATACTTTTACTTCTATGTCTTATCTATAACATATCAAAATTTCAGAATTTTTCGAGTCGATTTAGGATTTTTACCGAGTTTGTGAATAAAACTGTGCAATGATATTGTTCCGAAAATTTGAGTTGTGGTGCATGGACTGTAGCAACCGGTATGAAGTTTCTTTTGATGAGGTGTTCTTCATGAAATATCTTTCTCTAGATCTTGTTTATATCATGTTAAATTCTCAGAATTTATTGAGATTGTTTACTAATTTTCCAAGGATTTTTACTAAAGATGTGCATTCTGTTTTACCCGAAAAATTGGTTCTATTTTTAAAAACCAATGAATTGCTTTATGAAATGTGATATAGTGGGTGTTATGTGTATTGCATATATGGTGACATTTGGCATATCATATGACATCAAAAGGCTGGTTTAGATCCTTGATATCGTTGCATCAAATGCCATGTTGAAAATGAGATATATATGAATATGCATTGTGATGATGATAATACCGTCGGAGGTGTGAGCCGACGATGCCCCGGGAGTGTTGGGATGCCCGGAGTGTGTGTGCCGGATGCCCGAAGTGTGTGAGCTGGATGTCCTTGGGAGTTTCGAGATGCCCGGTGGTATACGGTACGTAATTCCAGGGGAAATGCCTGGTGGTATGTCGGTACGTAATCCCGGAAGCCCTAGAGGTTTGTGCCGGGGGGATTCCTCATGATGCCAGTTGGGATGCGGGATGCCCGGAGGTGTGTGCCGGAGGCCCTCGCGATGCCAGGTTGGATGTGAGCGATAAATTGTGGGATGCAAACATTGGTCCCTGGATGAAAAATAATGAGATCCTTGTGAAAGATAAGAATTGAAATTGAATCATGTGCATGGGTGTATGCATATGGCATGATGCATGATCTACTTATGAAAGTAAATTGATGCTATTTGATATTGAAAATGCGATCATGAAGGCGTGAATGGATCTCATGGTGATGTATGCTTGATAGCATGGATGATACGAATCATGGTGATACATGCACGATGGCATGGTGAGATATGCATGACTGCATGGTGGTATATGCACGATGGCATGGCAAGATATGCATGACTGTATGGTAATATATGCACGACTGCATGGTGATGTATGCTTGATAGCATGAATGATATGTGCTTTACTCGTGATATCTTGATTGTCTTGCTTATTGCATTATGTAGTTTGGTGGATCTTTACTGCTGAGTGGTTGTACTCACCTCGTTTGGGGACTAACATTTCAGACTAGATAAGATACCTCTGCTGCCACTGCCACCAGTAGATGGATCGAGTGGTTGGATATGACCGCGAGGAGGAGGATAGCAAAGGAAGGAACTTTTGGACGCCAACACTAATCGATGAACTTTAAGTATACAACTGTTGGAGGAGATGTCGGTCATCTTTTGAAGTATAGCCAAGTATAGAAGACTATGGTATTTTGATGTACCGATGAATGATGTCCATCTGGTTTAAGTAAATAAAAGTGTTCGGCTTTTACCTATAAATGTTTAGTTGGAATGCATCGTTTTCTGAATATAAGGAAGGGAGTTGATGGATGTGCTCCCGCCATATAAATTCCGCAAGGACCGATCTAAAAGATGTAAACCCCCAGGATTGATAGACCTTTAGGTCAAGCTAGAGAATGGTAATCGAACTGTGGCGACCCAAACGGTTCAGGGGCCGTCGAGGGGTGCCACAGATTTAGCCATTCCAACTAATTTTAACTAGATTTTGCTAACGTAGACAACGTTTAATATTATTTAAATATTTTTTTACATTTTTAACTATTTTTTTTATTTCCTTTTTTTCTCTCTTTCCTTTGTTTTTTTCCTTTCCTTTTTCCTCTAGATAGTCATCGATTGGTGACCGGCCAAAGGTGTGGGCGAGGGTCCACCTCGCCAAATCTGACAAGGTTGTTCTTCACCCAACCTTTGGTGAGCTCACCACAAGCCAAAAGGGCGACCTCACGCAGGGCTATCAAGGCCTACCCTCATCAGATTCGACGAGGGCTGAGCCTCTAGAGAGGTTGGGAGTTGCCTATGGCCATCGAGGCTTGACCCTCGCTAGCCCTACATGAGGTCACCCTTGTGGCCTCTGGCTAGCTCACCGAAGGCTAGGCGAGGCATGACCTCGCCGGATTTAGTGAGGTCAAGCGTCGCTAGTGGCTAGTGATGCTTGCGAAGGGGTGACGAGGTTGAGTCTAGCTAGTCGTCGATCGGCAACCAACTAAAGGAAGAAGGAAAGGGGGAAAAAAAAGGAAAGAGAGAGAAAAAAAGAGAAAAAAAAGAATAAAGGAAATCAAAAATAAATTAATAATAATTAATTGAAAAATATTAAAATATTATTAAAAGTTATCCGCGTCAGTGTTAGCATACCCTATAAGCCGACTGGTATTTATGTCAACAAAATCTGATAAAAAATAGTTGAAATGACTGAATTGTGTCCAAATCAAAATTTTTATTACTGAATTAACATCATCAAAAAATTATGATTAAATTAGTATCAACGCAATAGATTTATGACTCTTTTTATGCTTTTACTGTGCATTCTCATGCAGAATCCCGAGTTGGATTAGGGAAAGATTGGAGTGATTAGATGCGGAGAACCAAACACGCTCATGAGTCGCACGATAAGGATAAGGCCAATGGAGACATCAGAAGCGACCATTGAGGCCCCAACCGCGGTGTGTTATAGAAGCCTGCACTCTTTCCTTTCAATTCATGCACTCGCAGATCAGCTTCCACATCTACTTTGGGCCATTGATCGTGTCCGAAAAAACGTTCCCTAGTTTGCATGGTCATCCCGAGCTTTTCATTCCTATACAATTTACATCATATAATTTTGATAATTAAAACGGGAATATCTCGGATTTGCATCAATATTAAGTCCAAGCCATACGATCGGACAAACTCTCTAGAATATACATTTTCTACAAGTATGATTCTGCATTCATTACAAGAATTCATCATATACTTTAATGATATTTTGTGATGATCAAATTACTTTGGGGATTTCACTATTAGTTTCCAAATTCTCCAACATATACAAAGGAAATACAAGAATCGTGTTGATACGTGCCAGTGGTGAACCCACACTTTGCGCATCATCGTTATTTTTCTGTCGACTTTTCATTTTGAAACATACAATGTGAATTACCATCCAAAAAGTTAGCAAGTTTATTTCATATTTGAGTTCAAATATATAAAATAATTCATTCAAACTCTTAGAATGCATGAATTTATTCATAAGCACATTGAGAGTTTCATCAACTTTAATCTATTAAATTTTAAAGAGAATTGCTAGTTGTGAGTTGCCTACTTATCTCTTTTTCTTTTGTGCTTAAATACCTAAGATTCGTCTTAATATATTCATGCGGAAAAGGTGATTTAGCTTGATATATTATATATGTAAGACATTTCTTCCGTGGAGGTTATGACACTTGATCGTTAACTTGGTACTTTTATTTATGACATGAGCCTCAAACAGGGCGTTTTCCAATGTCAAGTGATCTACAATTTCACTCATATGTTAATTGATTATCAAACCATAGTAAATTCAGGAAAATAACCGAAAAAATCATAAACCTATTGTACGAATGTCAATTAAGTTATAAAATTTTCAATTTAGCAAATTTAGTCCTAAACATTTTGATAATTTGCAAATATAGTCATTCCAACTAAAATTAGTTAAAAATTGCCGACGTGACTATTAGCCATCCTAAGTGATATGATCAATGTTGATGTGGACAATTTTCTATATTTTTTTTAAAAAAAAATTATGAGCTAGCCACCCATGATGGCCCTCATCGGCTCTTTTTCCAGGAAGTAAACAGTAAATAAAATAAAATAAAATAATTTCATAAAAAGTTCAAAATTTCTATAAAGATAGTAAAAGTCATGCTACATCAAACATTCAGCAGCCACATCCACAATGTCCAACCAATTTTGGTCTGAAGGATTACATTGGCAATTTTTTTCAAAAAGGTTTTAGACTAATTTGGCCAAATTAAAAAGTTTAAAACTCAATTGGCCATTGTATAATAGGTTTATCACTTTTTTTTTTATAATTATCCCTAGTAGATCACTAGTGAAGTTAGTATTGGTTTTTGCCTGTTGCTATTGCATGCAAAGGAAAATGAAGCATACATCGTCACAATAAAAAAAAAAAAAAAAAAATTACACAAACAATGTTATCATTCTTGGTTTGAGGATTATAACTATCCGCTCTCAAATTGATAGTTTCGAGTCATGAAAACTGGTTGAGTATGATGAAAGTGACTACATGACTTCTACCAGAAACTTTCCTTTGTTTCGATCATATTATGATCACATGTTCATTTGTACATAAGTATGTATAGTGTGCCTTAATTCAATAACCGATTAAGAAGGCAATCACTCCGTATATTCAATTTTAGAAGCGCCAAAAAAAAAAAAAACCCCTGAAATTGGGCCGTAGTTGGGCTTTTAGAAGTGAGTAGATGGAGCCTCCTCCCTTAAAGAAAACTACACGCCATTAGTTATTGGGCCATGAGCCCAAAATTTTTCTTGCATGTGTTCTAGAAGCGTCAAATGGTGTGTCGGGTCGGGTTTCAATGGCCTTATACGAATTTTTCAGCAATTGATTTATTTAACTCATATCGGGCAATTTTCATGTGGTACAATGTGGAGGGCCACATCCGACCCCGTGTCAATATAAATCCATTTCTTGCTTTTTGAGTATATTGATTATGTCACCGCCATTATTATCTCCTCCTCTACCACCGTCCCCACATTGACCAGGTGAAAGCTTTTTAGCAAGTCTCTTTCAAAAAGAAACGAAAGATTTAGCAAATTGACTAATTAGGAAATTAAAAAATATCAAATCTAAAGCAATTTAAGAAACTAGAAAAGCAAGAAAATTGAAGAATTTTCATCTACTTTCTATAGCGAGTGCGCACCAATTGCGGTCGGGAGGTGGACAACAATAAGAGTGGCGGAGGGCCTCGTTTGATCAAGAGGCAAGACAAGAGGCAATTGAATTAGTCTTCTATTTGTTTTTGAATTTGGACCGTGAAGTTCAGAGAATTGTGGTCTTTGATTGAAATGGTTTGAGTCGGGGCTGAAATTGATCAATCATGACCACATCTTATCGGATTTAACTTCTTAAAACTAATATTAACATGTTTTAAAAGATTTAGATGACCCATACATTACCCAAACTCCTACACTTAGCTATTATTTTTACTATTTTTACAAACAATTGCTTCTTTCTTTTAATTCGAGTTAACCCAATCTTTTGAATTACTTTTTCTAGTGATCAGTTCTTAGCTAAGTTAGTTATGGTTATTATTCATTTATAATTAGCATGAACAAGCTATTGGTATCTTTGATAAATTTAAATTTCTATCTACCGACGCCTAAAAATAGTAAAAATTGATATTGGTCATATTGAGGGAGATGATTGATATGCGAGGCATCTACCATGTCAAACAAGTTATTGACTTTATAACCATATGATGTTATGGAAATTATGTCGATTGGGATGTAATTGACAAGGATTTGGCCAACAGGAGGTTTGGCATGTGGGAGGTTTGGCATTGGCCATTTGTCAATGCCAACAAGGAAAAAGAGAAGTAGAGGAGTGAGGCCACGACACTAGAAACTAGAGATGTGGGAATCATAGCTAGACATGTGGCTAGCCAGCATACACGTTACAGAAGTATCTATCACATGTATGACAGAAGTGGTTGGCATGATTCCAAACCAGTTAAACGTCTAAGGAAAGTGAGGGAACACTTATTTTCTTGTTCAAACGTCATTCCTAATATACAGGAGTAATGTAGATTATGTGATGAGACACATGGCAGAAGATACGCGGAGAAGCAACTGGCATTAGTACCAAAACTGTTAGTAAAACTTGATACCAACCACAGCCGAAAATGCAGGGGATAATTTCAAAACATGGGGAAACATGTCCAAAATGTGGAGAGCAAGTCTTAGAACTTGAAAAGTGAGATCCTAGATACTCAAAACTATAAATAAATATCTTAGGAAAGAAGAAGGGCACACACACTCAACCAAATCACAAGGTTTATTTATTTTGGTCAAGTTCTTGTTTCTTTCCGTTCATTTTGCCAAACTCTCGTTCTTGTGAGTTTGATTTGAGATTGCGCTGTCAAATTTTTGGCTCTAAGATGTCCTTGAGTCTGCTTCATGTCCGTTCTTGACCATAATCGTCTGATCAATTATACAAGGACTATTTTTTTTCTTTATTTGCCAATTTCGAGCTCAGTCTTCATTGAGGCGTCATTCTTTTGGGGCTGGCATTAATTTGACAAAGTTTGAAAGAAACATATTTTGGTGCAATTGCTGGGACTCAGAGTGGAAGCTAGTAAAGGTAATATATTTTTTTTCTTTTCAATATGAATCTTCTTTGTAGGAACATGACTAAGAGTAATGCAAGAGGAAGTGTTTGGCAAATTGTTTGAATGTGTGTTGGCTAGTCCATAGAGTTGAAATGGTAATGTTGCAATGACTAATGCACGTATGACTGTGTTTAGGCGAGCATATTGGGTGTTATCCTTAAAAACGTGGCTGAAGTGTTTAAACCTACCATTGTGGGTTCCTATAATGATCTGAAACAAGTTGTTAAAGCACTTTTAGTAAGTTCAAGAAATGGGGGGAGGGTCATAGATACTCAGTTTAGACCAAGGTTTGGTATGATCCAGGTAGAGTCAGTTGTGCTAAGAAGAAGTCCTAGCCTCCAGTATGGAAATGTTGAATTTTTGCCAAAGCCACGACTTTGTCAGAGTTCTTCATTAGGAGGGTCGAGCCAAAACCATCACTACAGGCTAGGGGCGGCAAAGTTCAGCATCTAGCTTGACTGGTTCGATTTGATACCTCAATTGCCTCTAACAGGTCAACTGTCGACTGGGGGCCAAAATATCAGATCAACCTCGTACTGCCCTAATAGTTCCCAACGTTGGATGATTATAAATGCGCGGTGATACCGACCGTGATCCCACCATATGTCAATCCTTTGTACCACAATCTAACTTAGGATCCCTCTCTCTCCGCGTTACAAATATTTCATTCTTTTGTACCACAACCTAACTTAGTGTCTCCCTCTCTCCGTATCATCACGCATGGTCATGCTTGAGTTAGGAATGGCATGTGGAATTTGACCAATACCATATTAAGCAATCCAACCCAAAAACTTATGTTGATAAATGAATAGAGACTACTTGAATATATAAAGGGTATATAAAATTCGTTGTTAAGCAATATTGGACAATATTTTTACAGTTTTTTTTTTTTTTTCAGAGGGTGAGAGCTAATCTATAACCCTCCTTTCGTCGACAAAGGAGTCAATTAGGTTTCATCAACTCCAATGTTGGACGAAAAGAGATTGGTTTCCCCCGTTGATGGATGAGACGGAACTGATCATCTCCTTCAGACGAGGTGAGGTGAGATAGTGGCGAAGACAATGTCCTACAGACGATGGTGGCTGGGAAGGCAACCTATTCGTGGGTGCGACAGAAGGCCTTGGGCAGAGGAGTGGAGTGCAAGAGACAAAGGGGCAACAGTGTCCTTTTTTTTCAATTTCATCACTAAGTAAGTTTTCACATAGCAAAATCTTTATCACAAGGGCCGACCTAAAGTTTTGTAGGCCCAAAATAACTTTTGCCACAGTCGAGTGCACAATCGGTGGTGGTTGTATAATGTTTCACACATTCAATTTAGTCACGATTTCGACCAAACACTAACGAACTTAGGGAGTTAGTGAGGACAGTTGCATCTTCTACCTCACCCCCAACAACCGAAGGAGTTTGGTGGAATCCTAAGTTACAAAACTTCGTAGAGCCATTGAATTCGATCCATTGAAGTTTGTTTTCTTAGAAAAGACGACCGCTTTGCTTCCAAGTCAAAAGTGTCTTGTCAGCCAGTGACGTCGAAGATGGGTCCAACCCAAAAGTGAGGTTACTCCTTCATGACAAAAGAACAACTACAACCAGACTTACGCATAGTGTGCTATTTCAGTTCTGTAACATTTTCAAAATCGGTTTGCTCAATGTAGACGAAGAGAAGTCCGTTTTAGACAGGTGCATGGCCCTTGTCAGTGTGGCAACATCTGACACTGCGAACCTCAGGGGAGAAATCTGGTAAATCCGATGTCGTTTCTCTATTTGTACATTTCTCAATGATCTACGTTCAAGTTTAGAGAATTTGCCATATATAATTATCATACTTGGTTGTTTTCTCCCCTTCTAAAGTGAAGTTCAGTTACAAATCAAAAACAAGTCCTGCGTGAGAAAGTGGGACATTTACAAGAAAAGTAATTCCTAAAGGTGTACGTGAAACCCAATCTTAAAAGTTTTCAAAATTTCAAAAATGGTGCATTTTGTTTTCGCAGGCGGTGTGTAAGCTAATTTTGCTGATGTCGCTCAGAAAAAGGCTAAAAACGAGAAAGAGGTAAAGTTAATATATATAGAAACAAACGGCCAACATAAAAAAATAAAAAATAAAAAAGATGGGCAAACAGAAGGGGCAAAATTTAAAAAAAAAAAAAAAACTAATTAAGAGAAAGAAGATCATGGGGGAGAAGCTATTGAAGCAAGTGCATCGCCGCCACTAGAGGCGAGCATTATTTCAAGGTAAAACCTAAAACTTGAAAAGCGGATCGATGGGAATATAGAGATTCCTAGTTCTAAAGTATATAGAGTAAGTTCAAGACTCCAAAAAATGATAAATCTATTTCGATAGGTAGGTTCTAGGTTCTTAGTTGGATGAACCTAGAATCTGAAGGAACTTGAAACATGGAACCTAGAATAAGTTTTAATGTTTTTCTTGGTTCATGTCTTCACACGATCGTGCAATATTTCATACTATTCAATGATGAGTGTATAATCTAGAAGTACTAGTTTGAACTTTCATTTTATGATTTAGACTTTTAATTTATTGATGTTCATATATTTTGTATGTCTTTAGAGCCAATAAATTGTAGCAACAAGTGATAGTCATTAAAGATTTTAATTCACTACAATCGTTTAATTAATAATATATGTGGAACTTGAGTTAACCTAGAATCTGTAATAAGGTAGGTTCTAGGTTTCAGAATATGTAAAGTAAGGTCTAGGTTCCAAAAATTGAGGAACCTGTTCCAACAGATAGATTCTAAATTCCATATGGAACTTGTATGGAATCTGGAACCGCTCACCCCTAACTGCCACAACCAACCTTCCAACACTCGCTCATTTTCTTTCTCTTTTGCTCCATTTATTTTGTAGAAATCGAGTGATTAAAGAAATATTTTTCTAAAAATAATTGTTTGTATTACGTAAATAATTAATTAATGAAAACTATTTTTACTATTGACAATAATTTATGCTTAAACATTTTTGTAAATGATGAAGATGCTTTTTGTTTTACTCATATTTATAAACGATATAAGCTATTACCTTTAGAAAAAAAATTAAAACAATTCATTTTTCCTAAAACAAATGAACTTTAGGTTGATTTATTTTTTATAATTTTTTGGCTTTTCTTGTTTTACTTTTTTTTTTAAAAAAAAATAGCTTTTCTATGTCAGCACCACATATGCTGAGAGATCTCATTAAAAAAAACGCCACTTGGGATTCTAACGTGCCATGTCTGCAAAATTAAGTGAGCGGTCACCAAAAGGAAAAAACTACCAAATTTAAAACGTTTAGGGATTAATTGCGCTTTTTTCAATCTGGTCAGATTTAATTGCACCTCGAGCTGAATAATTTGGAATTTTTGTGTATTTTTTCCAATATTTACGTAATCTATGAGAATGCTTTATAAAGATGAAGTAATTTTCATAGTCGCAAAATAGGAACATGAGCAACTCTAATTTCTCTTGCGCACTCTATGCAAGAATTGTGGCTCCGGAGAGTAATTGGATGATGACAAATGAGAACACTTTTTACCACTTATAAGAATAATTTTGTGGACAAATGCTCTTAAAATACCAGGAAACTCACCAAAAGAGGAGAAATTTCGATTTCTCAACGCACTTGATTTTGTTATGCGTATAATTCATGTTTGGAAAATCAAAATAATTCTCATGAGATCTTCATAAGAAAACAATGAATGTTTTTTTCTCTTAGATAGTAGCGTGACTTTTTTTTTTTTTGTTTCATACGAAGTTGAATATAGTGGTCTTTTGATTGGCTAGGAAAATCGAAAAATAGAAAAGGCCAAATGTACTAATTTTTGTATTAAAATTTGTCTAGACGAATTTTGGTATAACTTCTCTACAAAAACTATATGAATGAAAATTGGAGGTTGCCACTTTTCTACAATGCTTCGCAAGATCCTCATCGCCGTAAAACTTACAACAATTTTCTGAAAAAAAAAAAAGAAGAAGAAGAAGAAGGGCCTCACTAAGTTTTGTCAGTGCTATAATTTCAAAATATATAGGATTAATATCACGAAAATCCTCCAACTTATATATTTATGACAAATTTACCAAAAATTAATTTTTTATAACAAAAAACCCTAAAGTAATACATTTGTGATAAGTTTACCTCAGATTAATTTTTTTATCACTAAAAATCCCAAACTTGTATATTTATAACAAATTTACCCTTCATTAATTTCCGTTAAATTTGATCAATAATTATGACAAATGGAAGATAAAACCCTAAACTAATAATGTTTGTCAACTATCACCTGTCAATAAAATTTGGCGAAAACTAACGAAGGATAATTTTACTATAAATATACCAGTTTTGAGTTTTAATTCGGAGTAAATTTGTTATAGATGTACCGATTTAAGGTATTTCATGATATTAACCCACACATATCTTCAACACTTGGCAAGCTGTAATTGGAGGTGCGAACAAACCAATGATCTTGTATCCTCATCATCTCACTTACCCGGACATCCTAGGAATCTTAATCCAATTATTCCTCGTCCAAAAGGGTAATAATCACTGGCGAGTGGCGAGTTAGTGGGCTGAGGATGGTGGTGAATGGGTGAGCAAGGAAGGTTGTAGGCACGTGCGTGGGAGTTGCGCAACTACCAGTCACGGCCGTGGAATGTCGGCTCGGAAGAACCTGACGACACCACCCCCCCCACGTGACCGGCTTCGTTCTCCCTCCCCCGGCCTACAACTAACGTTCCAAAAGTCAAAACTCTCGACCTAATCCCTCTCTTTCTTCTTTCCCACTACGTGACAAAACTCTCCACCCAACTAAATACTCTAGACTATTTGCATGATTGCGTTTCGACTTTTGCTCATTCGAATTTAAGCCTCTCTCATCTTCACTTAAAGAACCCCCACAAACTTAAATTTATAAATGAAGAGATACCATAAAGACTATATAAAGCCCGTAACAAACATGCATGTTAAATTAGAAATCGATACATGAAAATTGAGAAATGAGATATAACTTGATTATGATGTTAACGTATCTAACCAAGTAACTTAAATTCATAAGTCAAAAGAAATCACATGCATATAAAAAGAATATAAAACCCGCGATGTGAGAAACTTTAAGACGACGTTGGGATTTAGTATTTTATTAGATTTATATTGACTTTATTAAAAGTCGAGGCAATTGATTTATTAGCCATGGATGTTTTTGCTTCAACAGAGTTAGGGTAAGATTATAAGAATTGAAGGAATATATCCAAAAAAAAGTGTTCAAAACTTCGAACTTGCAGTTATGTAAGTCCTTTTTATTTATTTAAATATTCAAAACAAGTTCACAGTAAGAAAAATGGCAGATGCTTTTTCATTGCGTTCTCTTTTCTAATCAATCCATTGTACCGTGGGTGAGCTGGAAGAATTTTCAGAGCTGTTCAGTGGGGTCCACCACTTTTACAGTACTAATGAAGGTATGATTGCTAAATCCAGATTCATTCTTTTTATTCAATTTATGCATGGTATGGTCGAAATTAGGGATGAATGAACCTTTTTAATCATACAAAAGCGCCTTTGCATTGTCATCAATGGATATAAAGTGCTTTTGAGGATCATATCAGCAGGCAGGAAAGATACATTGGCAAAGGCAGCATCCAATGAGATTAAGCAAACTAATAATATGAACAATGAGATATTTGATCATGCCCAAATCACACATGTAAAGTGAAATGACTTACAAAAAGTAATGGGGTTCATGCCCACCACAATCATCAACTCTCATAAGCAAAAATAAAGAAATGGAGTAAGGTGCAACCACTTGGTCTAGCCATAGTCTAGAGTAGCTGGATTTTTTATACTTAATAGTACAGAATTTCAGCTTTAAGGGTCATAGCTAGGTGTAATTCATTTGCTTTGTAAGTTAGTATTTCAAGTTATGTTACTTTAATTGTGAAAGAGAAATGCATATCAATGGTTGATCTGAAAAAGGAGTTCTGAAAGTGAATAAAACATGAAAAATGCGTATCATTGGTTGATCTGAAAAAGGGAGTTCTGAAAGTGAATAAACCATGAAAAGGCAAACATCAATGTTCAAGATGGGCAAAGAAGATGGTTTTATTTCACAAGAATATATGGCAGTGCACGCACCTCAGTACTGCTTTTGCATGCATAATGCATGTGTAAAGGTAATTTGGCTTGTAGCCTTCTAAAAGGTAAGCATTCTGAGTGGGTACTGTAGATTCCTGGATTATTATTCCCCAAAAATAACACACTTTCTGCAAATGTGCATGGATTGACGATGATACCCTTCTCAGCTCAGCATCTCAATCTAATAATTTAGGTGTAGCTCAGTTGTCTTTCACCATGCATCCTTCCACTACCTATGCTATGTATGGATACATCCTACTAATATTAGGGCACTACTACAATTGTGAATGTGTGATCCTACCCACTTTATCGATAGCACGATATTATAAATTTAGATCGTAAATCATTCGAGTCTGTAGGCCTTTAAAACGCGTTATATTAATTTTAGATTACACAAAACTTATTTATCGGCTTTTTGTAGGTTATTAGATGTGACAGTACAAACAAATCTGATACCTCACAATGTTCTTGTTAGATTTTAAGTTGATATAATCAATATAAACTCTAATTCACACAGAGTACTTAGTGATTAGGGACTGGACTTTTACGTGTGGATTACACAAAAAATGCAGGTTCGGTTCTTCACAGAATCAAATGTAAGCAATTCGATATTTAGATCATTTGTTCCAATTTTGACTCGTATCCTAACTTGACCACAAGACTAATAGAGATCTGAAAAAATCTGAATTTACCATGTCAATCTTAGCTAATTTCAAAGTTCATTTTCAAGGAGTTTACCTTGCCTTCATTTAGTTCATATGAATACAAGACTACATGAAATCAAAATAGGCGGCGTAAATTAAAGAGGAACTCCTTTCCTTGACAGAAAACGAGGGCGAAAGAAAACGAGTTGCACCGACAAAAGCTCTGCCCTTTCCGGCGGAGCGTGCAATGGACGCGCCGGCGTTGGGGGAGTTTCCATCTTGATGCAACGGAAGGCCTGCGGCGCTATTTAAAGCCGTCTCTTCGATGGCAGAGAGTCAACAGAGAGGGAGAAAGAGATGGTTGAGCTTGAGCCGTCCTGTTAACGCCAAAAAGCTTCATTGTATACGCACGGATACCTACACAGTTTCGTCATTCATGGTCCCGACGACCAATCGCATTCCTTGATAACGTCGGGACCCACGAGAAACGATGTAATTCGACCTCCTCTACTTATCGAGAAAAATAGGCAGATGCAAATCCCACCATGTCATCGAAACGCTGCACGAGATTGAAAATATATATTAAGAAAAGATTAACAGTGACTTTGCATTTAGTTCATTTATCTATTTTTCTCATTTTTTCTGCCGAAAACTTTCCTTCCGCCTCAAAGCGTGAACTGTCTCCCATTCTTCTCTCTCTCTCTCTCTCTCTCTCTGGTTTCAGCAAAAAGGATACCGTGACTGTTAAAAATCTGACGTAAATTTGAAAGAGAAGCCAGACAAACACTCTCTCCGTAGTTCTTTGGGTTGTTCAAGAACATCTTGTTCCTTGTTCAGAAGGACTCGCCAAGCTTCTTTTTTTTTATTTATATTTTTACCTCTTTTGCGCGCTATACATAAGCTTTCTGCGCGCATGTTGCACCGTTTTTAGGTTTCTGAACCTCCAAGGTCAACTTACTGTGCATGGTTTTTACTTTTCTAGATTTAATTTGGATTTTCGACTTTCTCATGTTTTCTCATCCAGTCCGTGGCTCTGCAGTGCAGATGAAAGTGAAGGCGTGAACGACCTTTGAGTTATTGTAGAGCATGGTGTCATTTTCCAGGTTAGTTCCATCATTTCATTTCAGTAGGTTCCTTTGAGATTGAATCTGGGTCTTCTTCTGCTTATACCGTACATACTGGTTTTCCTGTTTTTGTCGTTGCTGTGTCTCTCAAGGGTGTCAAGGTCTGTGTTTATTATCATCTTGTGAAGAGGTTTGCGTCTGATATATTCTTTGGTTTTATGAAATTTAGAAACAACCCCATTTTCTGCATATGAGAAATTTGTCCTCTTGTAGTGGGATGTTGATGTAACTTGTTGTCATCTTTTTTGGATTTCTCTTTCCTCTTCTCCATTTTCAGCTATTTGGTGCAAATTCGCATTCACTTTGTTAAAAGATGGGAACACAAGCCGACACTTGAGATCATAATTGGAACTCTAAAAGGATTAAAGTTACTTGCTAATTCTATTTTCGGCTTTTTTCTTATTTTATTTTTAGTTTTGATGGTTGTAGGACACAAATGTATCGTAGTTTTTACTTGGTTTTAATTTTAATTTGCTTGCTAAGAGATGAGTAAAGTGTTTCCTATCAAAGGGGCTCTTTTTGCAGTTAATTTCATAAAAGTTTGTACGACCGACTGTGGCTTGATTACCAGACATGAGTTGGTGGCAGCTTTGCTTGAGGCCCTTGAGACCAAATCTCAATCAAAATATATCCACACAGGCCAGAATTTTAGTATGAAGACACATAAAGATGTAGGACTGGTTTACAAATTGAAACGACATACTTCTTTTCGTGCTTGAATATTGGGCATCTGTTCAAATGCGCACTTTCATTTTTGTCCCATCACTTTGTACTAATTTTGTAAATCAGTCTCTCCACCCTTATGATTTAGGGTCATGAACAGAGAAAAGTAACAGACAGCTGTACCAATTGATTGCACCCTTATATTCTCAAACGTCTCAAATTTGTTATTAGCTAGGCTACTGATGACTAGCCAAGAAGTTGAGAAAGTCAGGAAAAATTCAATTTTCATTTCTGGGATGAATTCACGATTTGCTGGCCTAGGAAAGACATTTTTTTGCAGCTGCAGTTTTCATCAGCTGAGTGCTTAGGCTAAAATTTGCACTTGTCAATTAGTGACTGATTGATTTAGTTAAAACAACTCCAAACTAGGTTGTGAAGTGGGAAATTGATCCATTTTTGCCCTTATTTTTGGCTTTTTTTTATAACCACATTGATGTAGCATTTTTTTTTTTTTTACCTACCACAATGTCTAGTCTGCTGGTGTTTGTTTGTCTGAGCAAAATTTGGTGGAAAAAAAAAAAAAAACCTATATGTGCAAGTACTGTTTACTCTTTAAGCCATTGCACATTATTTCAGAAAGGTTACGGGGATTATTTGGCTGAAAGTTCTATCAGAGAAAGATGGTCCAAAGGAATCATATTACTTCTCTTTAAAAGGCTGGAAAGATGAAAACCATGTTTACTGACATTGATGAAAACCATGCTTTTTGAAGTAACCAAGCAGAATGGTTGAGCTCTCTACAGTGAGGAGTGCATATAGTAGGGTTGATGAAATGGCAGAGACGAAAGGATGTAGAACAAACTTGAAAGGTCAATGCGTGTATGAGTGGCTAAACATGATCAAAAGGGCAATGCTTCCATTGAGCTTGAAATCTGTAGTGTACTGTTGTGAAGTGAAAGTGGAGCAAAGTATGTTCACATGGCTTATTTATTTTGATAATTCTTCATTTTCCCTCACTGATGGAGGCACAAAACCTTGATAAACCTTGAGAATCTGTCTGGATGGTCTCTGTCTGCAACTGTATAGTCCTTACCAAACTGATTCTATGCTGCTCTGTGAAGGATGTGAGTTGTGATCCTGTTTGCCGCGCCACAGTATTGACTCTGGATCATCTTTTTCTTCCATTTCATCTTTCTGTTCTCATGAGATTTATGACATCATTGGAAAAATATCAAGCTTTGCTAAGAGAGATGATTTCAACTTTGGTGATCTATTTTTCTTTTTTTCAGGAAGGACATAGTACTTCCCACATAACCGAAGAAAAATGTGATTTACATCATCCATCAGTTGGAGATGGAGACGAAAGAGACGGACAGAGTAGTGATCGCGAAGCCAGTTGCTTCACGACCCACTAGCTCAAATTTTCAATCCTTCTCGGAGCTCCTTGCTGGTGCCATTAATTCATCGCCACCTAATCAATGCACTGAATCTGCAGTTGCCACCATTAGACCCAAAACGGTGAGGTTTAAGCCAGTGCCAAATCGAGCTCCAACTGCAGTGAATTCATCCCAGGTGACCCTTAAATTTGCTCTGTGGATATAATTCTTCTTAATTTCAGCCTTTAGAGATTTAAGATTGACAGAATCAGACAAAGTCAGGCAGAAGTCTCTGGAACAGCAACCGGCAATTCCAATGATAAGGCTTTAAAGTCAGATGAAAAACCTACCGTAATATACAAACCGTTGGCAAAGGTTGTCTCAAGGTCAACCGTCTCGCTCTTGGCTAATATGGTCAGTACCTAAATTGCATTTATCCTATGACAGAGGCCATTTCAAGTTCCAGAAAAACTGTGTAATACCTAGTTCTTATCTAATCTAGAAAGATATCATTTTTTTTTGCCATTAGGGAAGCTTCAATATGGCTCACCATCAAACATTGTCAGTTGCCGAAGCACGTGTTAAATCTCAACTGCAGGACAAAAACATTTCGAGATCCCAGCCTATTGGAAATCTCCATCGGAGTGTCTCTTCACAAGCAGATATGGATGGGACAAGTGAACCCTTGAGATTGGCCTCCCAGAACATGGAAGAAGACACGAGAACTTCACCAGCTTTGAACATGGATCGCCCTTCTTACGATGGATATAATTGGAGAAAATATGGGCAAAAGCAAGTCAAGGGAAGCGAATATCCTAGAAGTTACTATAAATGCACACACCCAAACTGCCCGGTGAAGAAAAAGGTCGAGAGGTCTTTCGATGGCCAGATAGCAGAAATAGTCTATAAAGGCGAGCACAACCATCCAAAGCCTCAGCCTCCAAAACGCAGTTTGTCAGGAACACAAGGGTTAGGCAACGTACTGGAAGGGTCTGGCTTAGACACCACAAACAATCACCGGAATGAAAGGGATGAATGCTCCGAAGATAGAGTAGAGAACAAGAATCTTGCACTCACGACTTACCATGGGAAAGGTCCCCTGGCTTATGATCCTATCGCAAATGTGGCTTCTAATGCTGGTGGTGGGACACCTGACAATTCTTGCGGTATTAGCTGTGAATATGACGATGGAAGCAAGGAGTTGGAAGTGGAGGATGATGAGCCCAAGAATAAGAGAAGGTTAGCATAAGCGAGCATCAGCCTTTAGCATAGAAGAAGCCAGATAGCTTCTTAGAATAAAATTAGTGATTTATTTTGGTCTTGTTTTCCTAGATGGGCAGCCCTCTTTATCAGTATTGCATTATTTGTTCTGACTATTGAATTCTTCTCATAGGAAAAGTGACAATCAATTGAATGAACCGGGCATTTCGGGTGAAGGAATACAAGAAGCTCGCGCTGTGCAAAATTCAACAGATTCGGAGATTGTAGGTGATGGATTTCGGTGGAGGAAGTATGGGCAAAAGGTTGTGAAAGGAAACCCGTATCCCAGGTGAGACTTTGAACAGGGTGTATAACCTGTACTTGAATATGTTCCCAACCCGAATGGTATGTGTTTTAGAGATTTCTGAAATCTACATTTTGCTAGGTCATGAACACTTGACATAATCGGTTTATTATAAGGAAAAACAGCTAATTACATGGGCTCAAATTTTGCTGGATGATCAATATCATAACATTCTGGAAAGATGGTCATGCTGTCATTTTAAGGACCAGTTTCTATGCTAGAACTTAGCTACTGACCAAATAAACTTATGCTGTTCATTGAAAGTTTAAAGTTCACAAAAAAGAAAAACCTTTACTCCATCTTTGTAGTTTGTTAATCAAGGATGAAAGTTGAATAAGTAGATTTTCCAACCCTAGTTTATATCTTGCAATGAACACCAGGTGTGGAGAATAGCTGAAAGAGGAATGAGAGAGGTCTCTTTCACAGAATCTCATAAAACGGTGTTTCATTTTCAACAGAAGCTACTATAGATGCACCAGTGTCAAGTGCAACGTGCGGAAGCATGTCGAAAGAGCTTCAGATGATCCGAGAGCCTTTATAACAACATATGAGGGAAAACATAACCATGAGATGCCACTAAGAAGTACCAACACAGCAGGCTCAGAGTCCGATCTGCAAGCAGCCTCCAGTAAAGATAAGCCTTAACTGTTACCTTAAGTAACATCTGACAGCGTTATGAAGGGCAGAGGACAGGGAGAACAAGTCAAAAAGAGCAAGAAAATAAGAAGGGTTGACTCAGACATCGGAAGCTGAGTCACTCCAGTAACCTGCTGGAAGTATTCTTTTACTGATGATAGCATTGACTTGATAAGAATTCTTCCCTTTGAGTTTTTCACTTTCACATATTCAGTTCACTTGTCCTCATCATCGTTTCAGTATATAGCTCTTCCCAACTTACTAAAAGTTTTGTCAAAAGATGTTGTCTGCCATGAATTGTTCTGTTAGTTTCTTGGATCAGACGTAGGTTCTCTTTATATGCAGCTTGAGAAGCAATGTAACTGTAGAAATTTTCTATTTATTCATCTTGTCTTTTATGCTCCTGATCAAGATGGTTCCTAGAATTTCAGCATTCCATAGATTTTTCTGCTGCTAAGCAAATCATTGTATTTAGGAGAAACGTGGGTACCCATGAATGTCTGCAGGCTATAGCGAGCATCAGAACATTGAATGTGAGTAGTATCGAGAGACCTAAATAAATCCAGCAATGAATGAAGACTCTGCTTATAAGAAGGAATATCGAGCTATCTGAAGACAGGAACTCGAGCCCATGCTTAGCACACTCCACGCAGATGGGACCGTTGATTAATTGAGGTGCTTCACGTTATTTGAAAGAAAAAATAATTACCATATGATATGATGAACTCTTGATAGTCATCTAAATGATCACCATATTGTATGTTTGGTACCTTCTCAAAGATTTTCTGCAGACTTCTCTGTGAATGTTCGGTATCTGAAGTTAGTATTTCAATAAATCCTTTCGGGATATCATCCTGCCAATTTTGTTTTATAATGGAACAAGGGATTGAGAGGCAAAGCCATCACTACAATGTGCATGTTTAGCTGATGACCAACGTGCTTTACTATTTACTGCAAATGACACTGTCCGAGCTCCCCGTATTGGCCTGAAAAAAGTCTCGGATGCGTAGGATTGCGCGGCTATATTACATCTGCTGTAGATCATGAACATTTCATCTTGCTATCCTGCAGTGATCTCTTAATTAAGTAGCTAGTGATGATTTTTTTTTCTTTTTTATGATTTATCGTGGAAAAGAAAACTAGAAAGCAAAAGAAATATAACTGCTATAGATCTAATTTCTCTTTCCGAACATCGTCTAGACCTGATTCCTGAATTTCATGGATTTACAGGCCAACGCTCAAACCCCGTCTCTAGTGGGGGAGAGAGCTTGCTGACTGCGCATTTTTAAGTAAAGAACTACCACCAAACAGTCATCACTCAGTACTCCTTTTAGGTATGTGTTACGTGGATCCAGGCTGGTTCTTAACAAAAATCATTTCAATGCCGTGCATGAGCCAAACATCTGGGAAATAAGTATGGCATACACGTGCGCACGCCAACAAGGATGTTAGTGCAATTATCGGGGCAGGTTGAAACAACATAGGGCTCACCCGGAATGGTCACTACTTGAAAACTCTTCTTGACGAATTACACTCGTAGCACATGGGTCATATCGTCATATAAGTGACATATGCACAGGCTGAAGATAGACGATAGACGATGTCCTGATTGCTATTGCCGGTGGAGTTGACATAATCATTATGATGCACGAGAAGATGGTAAGGAACCATTTATTCTCTCTAATGAGCTTCATGCATGGAGCACATCAGAAAGATTAGAAGTCGAGGAGTACGGGAGAAAAAAGAGATGTACAGAAATGCATCCATTGTTTTGGAACAGTGGAGGAATCGCTAAGTGAACCTATGATTTTATTATTTGAGGAATGTTGTGACAAAAAATTGTTTGGGAGATTAAATACAAATCAATGGAATACAAAAACCCGCAGGTCACCTCTATTTAGGCTGTTGTTCTAGCTCTCTGTTGCCAATTTCTTTCTGCGGACTCTCACTGGACTCCTCGGGTTTTCCCTGTCAAAACGAAACCTTAAATTCACAAGGAAATTGCACGCGTGCACAGAGAGAGAGAGAGAGAGAGAAATAAAAGAAAAGTGAGTGGAAGAAGAAAGCAAGCAAAAGCAACAGAACTATCCCAGTACTGCCACAACTGAGATAAGTGCTTTTTTACTAGAAATGTTCAATGTTGCGCAAACAATAACAAAAACTGGATGAGGATAAAAAGTTCAACGAATTGCCATGGTTCTGTGGAGAACTTCATGACCAAATCTGCAAAATTGGGTGACTACTCAAGGAAGTGGGTATTGATTATTAAAGAAGACTCGGATGTAAAGTAGGCTCGAAAAATAGTTGGTCCTCTTGCTCCCCTTCTGGCTAAACCAATTTTAGCTCATTGGGCAAGTAAAACTTAAGGTACACAATAAAATGAGCACCTTGTTTCTGTCACGCCAGCCAATTCCAAAAAGACCTATCCTTCTTGTGGGAGTTTCCTGCATGGAGCTCTGATTACGGGCAGACCTGCAAGCCTACCTTTGTTAGGCATCAAATCACTTGAAAGCAAAATACTTGATGAAAAAAATTTTAACTGCTCCTTTACTTGTGCAAAGTATCTTAAAAAGCACTTCATGTGTTGAGAGATTTGCCACTTCATTTCAGGAGTGCAGTATTAACATATAATAAACATTTCGGGAGGCCAAACCGAAGACCTTTGAAGACATCATCAGTCAAAATTTTAGAACATTAGAGCTGTGCGTATGTCATCTTCCTTTGTAAATTTATGGTCTTTGCGAACCACCCTCAACCACACACGGAGCAAAAGAAAAGAAAAGGAGTAGAGGAAGACCCGCAGGTGCATAATCTTTTTATGTGCTTCTACTTTCCAACTGAACTTAATCATCTGTCTCCTCTAAGGGCGAGGCAACTTACAACGTGATAAACAAAATAAACAAATCACTCTTGGATTAAAAAAAAAATAAAAAATGAGAGATGAGACATTTCTGTCTACACTCTGCGCAAGCATATGTGTATCCAAAGGTTCACTTGTGGATCACCACATATCTTGGAATAAACAAGAGTCCATTTTGTGCGCAACTATCCAGAAAAGATGATGGATGGCAAAGAGGGGGCAAGGAGGGAGAAAAGAGTGCACATGCAAACATAAGGTGATGTTATGTTAGTCACTCATGTACCCTGGAGCCTGGTGTGCTTTATTCTGGCCAGATTCATATTGCAAGGTAGCCTCCAGCATTGATTCTGCCATGACTGCCCTCTTTTCCATCTGAGCCAGGGAAATCATAGCCTTCTCATATTTTTCCTGCATGATGTCCTAGCGGTTATAACACATACACACACAAAGGAAATTACCCACTATTTTTGGATTATCCTTGTCAGCTCCAGCTATCTAAAGTTTGTCACCATGGTAAAAGAACAACAGCCTAACATGTAGAACTTTTCAATTTTAAACAGACAGTCGCAGCAGCGACAACAATGACATGATGATGACAATAACAGCAATGACAACAAGAAGAATCCTTATCAAGCTAAGTGGGGGCTTCAACAATTTTGAACTTCTGAAAAGAACCAAATATGGAGCAATAGCATCCCATGAACTTCTATGAAAAAATTTAAATAGAACAGGTTTTCTAAGATCCTTTTAGCTCTGTTTTCCAAGAACTCATTGACATTTATGAGTGAGGCAAATTTTACCCCGTAATCACATAATCCACCATTTTTAAAAAAAATTAAAATCGATCTAGTCGTGCTTTAACTATGCATGAAAAAACAGCAATCTACTTTAACAATGCACAGGAGAATGACATCCAAAATGCACTAGACTCATGTTTTTTGCTTCTTGACATCAAGTAATTATTTGTAAATCCATGATCAACTCATGCCTATTAAAATATTCTGAGAAGTCTTCAATTTTCATTGGGTCCAATTAGCTTCACAACTTAGATAGCTAACTAAATTATTGTCCTCCCCCAAAAAAATACATGTCTAAAATGACTTTCTAAGAGCAAATATCTTATTTATTCGATTTATAATAGTCTCAAAGGCGTCCCTGATGAATATAAGACGACTGCACAGCCAAATTTACAAAGGAAATATCTTCATAATAAGAAAAAGCCTACCATTATGACGTGGTTCAAATGCATTAATCTTTTCATGCTCTCAACTTTTTCTCCTTCCAATATATCTTTTTAATTTTACAAACCAATTTTATCTTCGAGTCCTCCTATATGCCATCATTCACCTATCTCTGCCTTTTCTTGGCTGTCACTCATTCATTGATCAAATTATGGGTTAGCAATATGAATTATTAATATAAGACATCTTATCATCAGTAGCATCTCTTTTGTGGAGACCATACACACTAAGGGCTTCCCTAATATTTAAAAACCTTGTCTCAGGCTATAATAATTTTCTAAATATTGTTTGGCCATAAGTCCACAGCTGCCAAATTGATACCCAGTGAAAGATCAGTTAACTTCTACAAGAACTGTATAATCACCAGGAGCTCATGGACTTCCACATGCACCAGATCGAATATTATCTAATTGATGAACATTAACAACATGCGGAGATTAACCTGGAGTACATGAACTGCATATTTCTGAGCAGCAACATCTTGTTCTGCACTAAGTCGAGCATCTTCAGTTAACCTTTGCTCTTGCTCTACCCGCATGAGGACCTAAAAGTATGACTAATTTATTGTGATGAGAAGTCTTACAAACATTAACTTTTACTCTTTACGCAAAGAGACATTCAATGAGAACCTGAAGCATTGCAGTTTCTTGTTCTTTCTTGTCAGCAAGGGTTTGCCTTAGTTCAGTAACCTCTTGTTCCAGCTGCTCCACCTAAAACCAGAGAAGAGAGGAGGGACAAAACTCATTCAACAAGTGACCCTTAAGACTTCTACTGAGCCAAAAGATGGACAAGCAGACATATATAAAAATTTGATACACCCAGAAAATAGTGGTATATCAAGAGATGGAAATAAGGTGACATGCATTGACAATGTGGTCAGAAGGTGTTGCTTCTTAGAGGAATTTCATGAAAGATGGAAAAGTTGCTATCCAAAGCTATCTGAACTTTGCTGATACGGATGCACTCATTAGAGATATACGAAACTCCAGATAGCGGAAAAGCTCTGCATTTTATGATCAAATTTGTGCGCATCATATCCAAGGAACCTCCAAGAAAGATAAAATTCGATGCACTTAGACTGGGTGGCAATCAAACAGAAGCCTAGACGGAAGAGATAGACAACCAGCAATAAGGATAACCTATATCAGTTTCTCTTTCTCAATATGAAACTGGATCTTCTAAAAGCAAATCCTATTTGGTCAAAGATGTGACATGTGTTACCATCTTATCTAATTTCCTCTTTTTGTCCTATGCATTTTTAGTTTCCACTAACAATCCAAGCAAAAGATTATGCCAAGTAGGTACAGTTGGCTGATTACCATTTTGCATATCTTACCAAGGAAAGGAGGTGATGTGATAGTTAATTGAACATCTATTACTTTTTACCTTTTTCAATAAATAGAATCTTGAGTAAATTATATTTATGCTCCTTTATTTCTGGTAAGAAAGCACTAGAGATCCCTATTTATTGACCTCATATGAACAAGGGATCCAATGGCCCAGCAAAAGAGATCTTACCAACAACAGTCACAATTTCATATAGATGCTTGAAAGACCAATATTCCTTTGGATTTAAGCTCTGTGTGAGCAAGATTATGACTCTCAGACTAATAGCGGTCAGTGTACATCTTAAACTCTAAGAATACCAAAGTACAGCATTATATTATAGTAATTCCAGTGCATGAAAAATTTTAAATTAGTCTGTTTCAAACTTTGTTTTGGAATTATCTGTAATATAAAATCAATTAGAACAAATGCATAACATGGTCATATCTATCATGCTTTACTAGATTATGATATGATGGATTATGTAAAAGTAAAATTTTCACATGGGTCAATTTCATTTTATTAGTTATTCTTTAGTAAAGAATATTGAAAATTAATAAGCTACACAAATTAAGGTCGAATTACATTAATGATGCTATTAAGGGAGTAATTGAGCCTTTGTCTCTCCCTTTCACCAAAAAGCATCTTCACATTTCAACCTCATATCAATTTGCATTTTGACTTTTGAAAAACCTAAGATTAACATTTCAAGTTGTACTTAACATCTGGTGCTAATTACGAATTTGCCATTTTCCTACCCAATTTTACCCCTGCCACCATTGCAAACCCACTCATGCCCAAAACGCTGACCCACCCATTGCTCAGCCCCTCTCCTCCTACCACTGTGCGATTGCCACTCGCTATCCAACCACCTCCCCAGCTGAACCGCAACCCATTGACCAGTAGCTCTGCTGGCATCGAGCTCAACTCAGATCTGTTGAGTTCAACCCAAATACTGGACAAATCAGTTGAGCTCCACCGACGTCGAGCTTGATTCCAATCTATTGAGTTTGACCCAGATACTCTAGGTCGACCATTGGTCACACTCGAGAGAACAGAGAGAGAGAGAGATGCACAGAGGGCTTGGCCAGGGCCGGTGGCAGTGAGGCGTTGATTGGAAATGGGGGGCAGCATGAAATATGTCGGGGTCTTTACTGGCAGAGAGAAAGAGCAAGGGTGAGAGAGAGAGAGAGCAGGGGGGAGAGAGCGAGGTGAGAGAGAGGGAAGTGAGGAATGGTTTAAGGTTTGGATAAGATTAAAGGGAAATTGGTATTTTTGGATTCGGCAATTGTTTGGAGATGCAAATTGAAGTTTTAAAAACTTAGGAAAATTGATACAAACATGAAAAGTGGAGATGGTTTTTGTTTTCTCGATACAATGATAGGATTAGATCTTTGGGCTGATGCACTCAAACACAAAGCTTCATTCTACCCATTTTTCTCTAATTAAACATTGGATCAAATAGAGCTCCTTAAATTTGTTTAGTGTAGAGCTAGACTCAAAATACGACAGAGTAAAAGATTATCTATGTTAATTGAACGTACCCTTGCACTCAATTGAAGCCGATTGTCCTGCTTCACCATCTCCATAAGTGCTGTCTCCAGTTCCTCCGCTCTATGATAACACAAGAATGTAGAATGATTTAGTATATCAATAATAACTCGTGCCAAAGTGAAGCAAATACTAACGGAAAAGAAACAACTTGCAAATATAACTTTATTCATCTCAATCTCTATAGTTAAATGCCAGATTTAAGCTCTGCAATATTTAGAGTCATGATCGCCAGGAGCTAAATAAGTCTTTTACATCTACTTGTTACAAAAGGGTAAATCAGCTGATACAATGGAAAGGCAGACAAAAACGTAGGGCCTCCGAGGTATGTCTATAATCACATGCCAAAAGCCTCAACATAGTATCCCTCGACAGTAAGTGTCCAAAGGCGATGGTAGTTTTCTCAATTTATAGTTACTTAGTGCTAGTAATTATTAAAGATGTAACTCTCCAAGCAGTTATGATAATGATCAAGACCATAGAAAAACCTAGGGCTCTAGAAATGGTTGACATCTCAAAACCATTCTGATATACAAGTTCCCATCAGTATTTTATCTTCTATAAGCAAGATCACAAATCATACAGAGTCAAAGAGGATACACGCATTTCAGCCAGAAGCAAAGAAGAAAGAAGACAGCTGCATGAGAAGATAAAGCTTTTTGCAAGAAGAAACTTCTAAGTTCCAGGTCAGCTATCTATACCAATGTCATCTCCAATTGCAGCTATAATTGTACCACACATGATGGTGCGAGATCTATAGATGCATTGAGAGCTACCAACCTGAGTATGGCAGATCTCTTCTCCTCCAGCAACCTGCATAACTCAACTTTTAACCACACAACCTGCATAGTGCAAAGAACCTGTTGATTACTGGAACTCAAGAGTGCTTGCACAGAACAGCTTGTCCTTTTACAATTAAAAAAATACTACCAAATTAAAGCAGAATCAAATTGAGTATCTAAAAAACTTACTGCATCACCTACAATTATTAATAGAGTGAACCTTCTAAGCTTTTAGATTAGGTATGCACTGTGACAGACATGATCATTTATATTATGACTGGAAGCAGAACAATTATCAACCTTTTGTGGCATGTTAAAGCTCTTGTCCTACTTGACTTGGTGGTTGAGAACATCAAATATGCTTAAGTACCACTTATGGTTTCCTGTCATCATAAAGGAGAATAACTTCGGCTAACAGATTTGTAATTAGCAATACTCAACACTCCATTTGCTTAGTTGTTTAATATGTATCTGTCAAGCAGAATACCTACAATTAGGACAAGGCATCAAATTAGTAAATTAGTTTTGTGACCTTTATTTTTCATTTTATGGGAGTTTTGTGGCCTTATTGAGGCAGATATTCAAAGTATAAGATATCCAAAGAAGGGAGCCAATAAGTAATTTACCATTTCTGTTTCTTCTCTAAATCAGAGTACCTATAGTCTAGTAAAAGGAGTCTTCTGGGATGTGAGCCAAAAGAGTGGATTACAATATTTGGAAATACTGATGATAGAGGCAAAAAATAAAAATGACGACAATCAATGTCAGTGTTTTAACTCTAGTGAACAGTAGAAAACTAAAGATAAGGTTTCGCGATGCTACAGATCTCATATTCAAAGGCACAAAGTATTCCCTTCTAACTTTCTACTGCACAAATGTAGTCACTGCATCATTCCATTCGGTACAAAAACACAAGTTGCGTGAGTCCACCGACAAAGTATCTGAACCATAACCAGACATTTTATCAGTAGAATAATGCTAAAAATAGTAAGGCCAGTATACTAAATTGGTCCACAAGCTGATGTATTAAGTTCATGTTGAGTTCTCAAATGGGCACACTAATTTTACTAATCACTGATGGAGTGCCACAGCGCTTAGCAAATTAATTAAGTAGATGAGTCCAGTACTGTCAATGTGCTCCATGTGCTGCTCGCCTAAGTGCCCAGGTGAGGCTAGTCGAAGCCTCTACCCCTTGACTAAGGAAAGGCATCTCCATCTAAGCACCACCTAGTTGAGCGCCTGAGGCAAACCATTCCTATCGCTAAGTTGACGCTTCAACAACAATGTGTATATGGTTTAAGTTTTTGCTTTTTTGTCTCCTAAGCTACTCTGAATTCTGCTTCAGACAGAATAACAATAGGAACAGTTTGAGAGAGAGAGAGAGAGAGAGAGAGAGAGAGAGAGAGAGAGAGAGAGAGAGAGAGAGAGAGGGAGGGGGGGGGAGCACAGTTAGGTATTTCTTTTTCAAAAAACATAATTTGCATAATAGTCCATCGACGAAGTGATGTCTGAACCATAAACAGACATTTTATCACTAGAATAATGCTAAAAATAGTAAGGCCAGTATACTAAATTGGTCCAGTAGCTGATTTATTAAGTTCATGTTGAGTTCTCAAATGGGCACACTAATTTTACTAATCACTGACAGAGTGCCACAGCACTTAGTAAACCAATTAAGTAGATGAGTCCAGTGTTGTCAAGGAGCTCCGAGTGCTCGCCCAAGTGCCCAGGTGAGGCTACTCAAGGCCTCCACCCTCACCTAAGGAAAGGCATCTCCATCTAAGTGCCACTTAGTTGAGCACCTGAGATCAACCACTCCAATGGTGATGCTTCAACAACAATGTGTCCAGGGTTTAAATTTTTACTTTCTCATCTCCTAAGCTACTCTGATTTGTGCATTGGTTATAAGAAGAAGAAGAAGAAGTGTAGGAACAGTTTGTGCGAGAGAGAGAGACACAGAGAGAGAGAGGAACACAGCTAGGTATTTCTTTTCCAAAAGAATAAAAAAGTACTTGAGCTTGTGCCCATCAGTTTCACTCGAGATAATCAGACAACAGAAGAGGCTCCATTTCTTTATATTGACACTCTTGTAAATGTACTTAGCCAACAATATGGAACATTACAAATCAAAGAGAAAAAAGCCAAAACAATTACATGTGTAAAAGCATGCTGAAGGCTTCTGTAGAACTTTTTTGCCTTCAATAGGATCATTGGAAATTTGGTCCTAATTTATTGAAGGATCAAACTTCTATCTAGCGCTCGATTTTCTCATATGAGTGCCTCACCTGGCACCCAAGGTCTCAAGCATTAGGGGGTCCAAGCGCCTTAAGAAAAACTAGCAGTTTTAACAACACTAGATGAGTCCTGGTATCCCTAGCACTAGTTTTATCAGTGTCCTTTCTGAGATGAAGTAGATAAATTATTTCCACTTTAGCGCTAATATGATAATGACATACAAAGAACAATCCGCAAGTAGCTTTACATTTAGAGTTGCGGGTTTTCATGTTAAGGTACTAAAATCAATCTGTTATTTACAGACCTTACGGCTCTAATTTATAAGTGGGGCACAATTTGTGAATGGATCTGGTGCAATTGGGCAACTACAAAACATGGTTTCCTCTCCATACAAGGTACCTGTTCTTGGAGATCTGGCAGAGAATCAACTTCCGAATCAACAGCCAAGCCACCAAGAAGATTTTCCAGGTGGGAGGAATTCTCCAAATGGGATGTGTCTGCATCTGCAGCTACATCTTCTGGCCTTTCAGTGCTTTTTGTTTCTTGGACAAGTGATGAAGTATCATGCTTAAAACTGTACAGTTTTGTGGCAAGCCCTTTAGAGTCCTTCCACACTCGTCCCTTCTTTGATCTTTCCTCAATCACCTCGAGGACAGAGGGACGATGTTTTTCTCTCAACTTAAGAAGTCGAGCTTCAGTTATGGCCACAAAACCCATGCAAGCAGTCAAAACAAGTTGGCTACTATCAAATGTGGAGCCAGCAAGTGATTGTAGCAAAGTTATTGCATCACCAGCATCCTTGGTTGTGACAACAGCAGGACCTGATAAACTAGAGACTATAAGATGTCTGCAGGAAGGAACTGAACATGACATTTTGAGCATTAGTATACCACCAAATTCCAGAATTAATTGCTTTACCATACAACTCCATCAAAGCAAGAGCTGTTCGGAAAAGCATTACACGATTCCCTTCAAATAGAAGCACGTCCCATATTCGGAGAACTGCAAAAAAGAAGATTTTCCTAAATATCTGTTAAACAAATTAAGCTGTTCAAGCTTTTTGTAAGCACTATATAACAATTCAGTTGCCATCTATCTCATATGTTACAGCATAATTTTCACATCCTGGATTTCTCACCGCTCTCCCATGGAAGCATATTCACAAAAATTGAAAGAAACCATGGCCCGGAGATCCATGCCACCTGCACTCCCAAGAAATCCAGATGATTAACTGCACAAGAAGCACAAATGGAGTGAAAAAAATTTGCTCCATGTAATGTGAAAATCTCAAACATAATTCATGTGTTTCAAATGTCAAAAGAAGACCAACCCAGTTTGGGAAACCTCTCCCGCATCAGCTCCTCAAAAACTAGCTGGTCCACCTTGAAAAATGTATACACAAAAGAAAATCAGCAAGGAAACCAATCTTTGAGGGAATATTTTCTGAATGATTACTTGAGAATGTCCACAAAATTTCTCAGTATCGGCAGTGAACATTGTCAATTTGTGGAAGTACTCAGATATGTGAAACCCACCTGAGATTCTATCATTTCCTCTGTGTAACACCCACCAAAATAGTCATCAATGATGCCCACTAAAGCCCTGAAATTTACAGATCTCATAAAAATAAGGCAGCTGTTTCCAGTAGCATTAGTTATTAGTTCTTTCCCACTTGACAACAATAAATAATGTTAGTGGTAGTAACGATGACTTCAATTAACAGAGAAGATTTAACAGTTCTAGTCTCCTCTTACTTTTTATTAGGCAAGTTGATAGAAGAGGAAAGAATATGGATAATGACAAAACTTGTCATTTGCCAAATCCTTTCGCTTAGTCCCTGATGTTTAAGAGGTTATATTCTAGTCATTAAAGAATCCATTTTCATTAAGATGGTTGCTCAAGCTTAATTTCAGTTATAACAATCTACGGATAATTCCTGCATATGATGTCTATCGAAATGCAGTTAAGGGAATTGCATATGATGTCTATCGAAGTGCAGTTAAGGGAATTTAATGAATTGCGCTCTGGGAACTAAGTGCAAAACTTTTAAACTTTCATGATCAATAAGACTATTCCCCAAAAGGGAAAAATATAAGAATCCAAGAGATTAACTTCCACAACATACCAAAAGGCATTTTCCTCAGGCATTAGAAGCAATAACAAACCAGCAAAGAAGTTCATTGCCTGAGAAACATCATATAAACATGTGAGCAGAAGGGAGAAAAAAGATAGCATTAAATTGAGAAGACTAAAAGCACATTAAAGGTGCAAAATCTTGTCAAGATCTAAGTATGATGCAGTAAGAATCAACCCAGCCTTAAAGTCCAACCCCATAAAACAATGAAGACCACAGATTACCAATTTTCTAACTTCTATGAGTGCTTATATTAAGGGTAATTTGCATCACCTAAATCCCTTAAACAATCAAGGACATTGATTTACAATAGTCATCCAGAGTGAACAAATAGTAATTTTGGCCCTCCAATAAACTACCAAAATTTTTAAAAGATAAAAGTTTTATTAATGGAGAAAATTTATAAGGACATCGTATCCAGTACTAAAAGAAAGACCCTAACAACAAAAACTACTTCAGAAAAGACTAAAAGTTTGTAGTCCATAAACACTTAAAATCATTGAGAACGGAGTCATGCTCCTCAGTTATAGAGCTCTTAGAATGAAAACAGGTATATCCCATGGACCAACGGCTGCAATCTTTTAGTATGGAAAAACAATGGGGAGACCAGTATATTTTGGTTTGCAAACCTCTTTAATAAAATATTGAGATCGAAGAAGATGCCTAATGACTGGAGAAAAGGCACTTTGGTTCCCATCCACAACTACAAAGGGATTGAACTAATGGCCCATATGATGGCTCTTTGGGAAGGACTAACCAAATTTTAGTTAAGAAAAAAGAGATGTATCTCAAACAATCAAATCAGTTTTACAACAGAAAAACCTAACATAGAGACTATTTACCCGTTACAAAGATTGGCCGAAAAGTAGATGGATTCAAGAAGGATTTGCAAATGGCCATTATAAATTTAGAGAAAGCATGTGACAAGAATCAAGAGAGCTTCCTTGGAGGATTCTTGAAAAGAAAGGAATACTGGAGGAATGGAAGACTTTCCTATAACAATAGAGTCAAATCAAGGGTAAGCTCTAAGTCCTTATCTTTTTGCTCTGATGATGGATGAGTTGACAAGATTGACAAGACATATCCAAAAAATGAAGCAAAGAAGCGCATCTGGTGTTTTATGCAATTGTTGAATGCTGCATATGCTTAAGGATAAATCAGTTAGACAACAATAAAGCCAACAACGCTTCGTGGCATGGAATGCTGGGTGGTTAAACAGTCACATGTGCACAAAATGAGTGTAGCAGAGATTAGAATGTTTCGATGGATGTGCAGACACACAAGAAAGACGGATGAAAAATGGATCTATTCGATAAAAAGAAAGTGTGGCTCCAATTGAAAATAAGATCAGGGAAGCTTGTTTTTATGGTTTGATCAGTTGAAGGACTTCTAATGTTGGCAAATAATTTCCCAAAGTTATGAGCCTGATTTAATAGAAAACTTGAAGAGAAATCCCAATGAAAGATAACATTGAACGAGTGAATTCCTTCAGGCATCCCACCTAAGGCTTCCTAAACATCAAACCTAGGGTTCCATAAGAATTGCATCACATGACACTACTCACAAACAAATCTTGCTAAATTTCAATAATCTCAATGAAATTCTATTGGATTGAAATAATTGAATCTATATTAATCAAATATTCTGAAAATCTTAATCCTAGCTGTAGTAAAAAATATCTGATCAAGCATGTTCATTGTGAGTGTAAGTTTTTGAAGCCGAGGGTTGCATAGATTTTAACTTCCCCATTATATTTATTACCTTCACCAAAAAAATAAAAAAATAAAAAAAAATATCTGATCAACTAACATAATGGAAATAGGCAACCTAATGATCTACTTCAAATGTAAATTCAGAAACCTATTACAATCCTAAGAGACTTCAGACCCCAATAGATAAGGCTACTAATTGAATTTGGAGAAGGATCTTGTTCCTTTACTGGTCCTGTTTGAGTTATAGATCATCGGAATAGCCAATCATCACAACTCGGCAATATCATTGTTGTTTGGGCCACAAATAATTTATATTGTAAGCTCCATCACCTTCAAATACTTCAATGAGGAGACGTGATCAGGGGATGGAAACTTGAGTTAGAAAGGGCAAGAAAACCTAAAAAGATGTGGAAGAAGATGATAAGAAAAAATTTAAACCATGTAGAGTTTAGAAAAGACTTTATTCAAAATCAAGTCCAGTGGCATAACAGGATTCACATAGCCAAACCTACTTAACCAGATAAGGCTTTGATGCTGTCACTGTATCAAATTGTTTCACTTCTATCTGACAATAATCAAGAAGACAGGCAAATGACAGATAGAAATATTACAGTTATTCAATTAACTATGAAGATACAATCCAATTGAAAAACAGCAAGTCAATATTTTGGAAACTTAAGATCATCATAAAAAACAATTACGACTGACAGTGAGGACAACTGAGAGTGTAAGACTTTAACGGTTGTGGTATGTCATTGTCCATAATTCTACTACTTAGGAATTAAAGGTCCGGTATACACAATTTAAATCCCAGACAGAATTCCAAAAAAAAATTGATATCAGAGGGGAAAGATTATAAATGTCCCATGCCTATGAAGAGAAAGCAAAGATCAGCAACATACCAATCCAAAATTAAGAAGGCTTCATTACAACTAAGAGACAACTATTAATGACAGTTCATGGTGCGACAGTTGTAACATGGCATATGGGGATAAACCCTTTTAAAGAAGCAGGATTTTACAACGAAATTCTGCTTCACCTCATAACTACCTGACAGTATCCAACAGAGGGATTATGCCGTGCATATGCTATAAGTAATCGCCTCAATGAGTTTCTACCATTCTCATCTAAAGCAGGATGACCTGGGAATGTCCGAGGTATATCCTGCAAAAAGAGCACATTAATTAGTTCAGGAAAATCCTTCATGGCAATGCAAAGAAAAAGAAATGTGCACCTACAAATGGAAAAGACTGAAGGATAAAGTCCAACGCATGCATCTAATGACCTTCTCAATCTGCCTTTTCAACTTCTGGGGTACAGCAGGTGAATTGTCAAGTGCTTTCCCCTCATCATCACTAGCTTCTTGTGCTAGCAAGTCCTGGTAATATCTCTCTATTCGACGTGTTCTTACACCTACAAAGGCTTGCCATACCTAAAACACATGATTGAGGTGAAGACAGCATTTTCTCAGAGGGATATAAAATGCTCCCTGGTAACAACAGCGCGAAAATAGTATAGTACAAAGTAAAAGTTGTCAAGTTTACCTCACCCCTTAGATCCTTGGGCACTCCTCCTCGAACAAGACATTCTAGTTCTTCTCTCCATGGGAAAGAAGATTCCAAGGGCATCCCTTCACTAACAGCTCTTTCTCCATTGGATGAATTGGCGCTGCCATTTGATGCCTCATCAAGTTCGACATCTCCCTCACTATCCTCTTCAGAAGTCTGTCCCGAATGACTAACTTCATCAACTGTTGGAAGATGAGCACCGTTTACACCTTTCAAGTCATCCTCCACATTTTTTGCTTTCTTAATACGAAAACTCATCATATTCTCAATTGCACCAAGGACTGGTCTAACATTTACCCATCTTGGCACCTTATCAGACTTCAAGTTTTCTGTAGAATGAACTTCCCTTTCAGGGCTACTTCCAGTTGAACCATCAGAAGGCTTGTTTTCACTTGGATCATCCCCCTCTGCAGGCCTGTCTGAAACAGTCCCGTCTCTGTGCTCACTTACTCCACTTGGCAATCTCTCCTTATGCAACCTCTCAGACCAGCAATTTTGAGATGTGTCCGCTTGTTGTTCAAGGAAGTTTTTCCATTTCTCTGATCTTTCGTCTTCCTCTTCCTGACATGGAACATTACAACTAAGCATGCAGAGCCTCATCCTTACTCTTAAATTAGAGGATAATTATCTGGAACTGTCTCATTGAGAGTTTCAACTAAAGCTCAGGCATACTTTACTTTGTTAAGCTTTTATGTTTCAGAAACCTCCTAAGATTTATAACTTATCTTGCTTATAAGATTTTTCTCAGTGACAAAATAGAGGTGCGCTGTCTTAACCAGCTTAGACAGGAAAGGGCATCAAATGTTAATAAGGATCCACTTCACAATTTAACAATTGATAGAGAGATTAAGTCAAATTAAAAACAGAGGATACCATCTGCTTTACTCCAAAAAAGGAAGTAACCTGAAAAGACAGTTACCTTGTAAATATTAGCATACTCTCTATATCTCTGCAAGTGTTGAGGTCTTAGAGCAAACCCATATGCATCCCTGTCGACATGAACACACAACTCAATTCAAAATCCCCCCAAGAACAGATCCTAACCATATACGGAGATGCAATCGATTGGCTTCGAAAGGGTATTCAGGAAACTGAATCTAGAGATCAACACCGCGTACTCGACATGACATTGATACGGAAAAGACGATGTCACGCCACAGAACAACACGCTACCCATTCTTACTCACCTAGAATCAACCTCTAATGAGCGCCTACTCAACAAAGACAGCAACATATTTCACCAGGAGTTTCGATTCCGCAAAGCCCATAGCTCTCATTCGCTCTTTAGACCGAACTATCGACACCAGAGCCAACCGAGCATCAAAAAAGTTGTCTCGAAAGAGCCGTACAGCATTTACAGACAACAACTCCCGCAATGCATCCTATCGGACAAGATCATCAAAATCGAACTACTCCGAGCACGCCCGCGACGTGCGTCTACGATAAAGGTCCAAAATCCCAACCCGATCGATCCAGCGCGACCGAGAAATCAGCGACGCACGATCGACACACACGAAAAAGGGCAAAAAAAAAAAAAAATTCGATCAAATCGTTTTGGCGACGCATCGGAGCCGAATGATGAACTCGTCAAGCGCCGGGGCGGGCGAAACCGAAGCTCGCGAAGACGCGTGGAGACGCGACGCGACGACACGTGGAGGCGAGCGACGTTTTCGGGAGATGCATGTAGGGAATAATGCTCACCTCCTCGGCTCCAGCGTGTGGGAGAGATGAGAGATCTTCTCCGCCATTATCGCAGGCCCGAGCAACGAAAGCTGGATCGATCGATCGACAGAGGTAGAGAGAGAGAGAGAGTTTTGGTGGTTCTCCTTCGATTTTGCCTCGTGAATTGAGTGAGTTATTATCCCCCGAAGTTCCAACTCCCAAGTCGCGGTCGTTGATTATTAGACGCCAGCGGTTGGTTGTCATGATTCACGGCGCAAAGCAAACCTTGTTCAAATCTTCAACCAACATAACGCCGCCCACCCCCTAAAATAAATAATAATAATAAAAGAATTAGATAGTTATTTCTTTAGATGAGGAAGTTTAGGATGGTTTAAAAATAAAATGAGTGCACTATAAGTCTTGAAATTTATTATGAAGATGTAATTAAATTTTAAAAATTACAAAAAGTATAATCAAGTCCTGAAATTTGTTATATTAATGCAATCAATACTTCTATTAACTCCGTCAAATTTTGTTAAGAGAATTACTGACGTGACTTTTTTAAATATTTCCCCTATCCAATGTGACGATGATGTAGCTAAATAATCAAATGTAGGGCTAAAACATTTGTCATTTCGGTCCAAGTCCAATTCTTAATACAAATTTAAATAATATATTTTTTAAAAGTAGTTAATTTATTTAAAAAAATGTGAAAAGACAAACCAATAGCGAGGGGTGTAGTTGCCCCACCATGGTTGGGAAGAGCCAGCAAGGGTGTGGGATGACCAAGAGGGGGTTGCTAAGCCTTAGTTAATGGCCGATGACCTCCCCAACTACAAGGGAGGATCAGTGGCCCTCGCCGAAACCTGACTAAGGGCCACCACCAACTACCAACCAATGTCCACCAATAATGACCCTCAACCAAGCCATAGTGTTATTGCTATTTGACATGGCGACTTTCCTCCATTGCCTCTGCCCATTAATGTAGGAAAATGTCATGGGCTGGTAGTTCCTTGACGGCAAAACAACCCATGCAACACTTGGCGAGCAGAATCCACTAGGCCAGCCTTCATTCCATAGTTGTTCTAGAGGAGAAACGGCAAATAGCTTCTTTATATGAGATCATACCACACCTAGCTTAGCTTATGAGTCTATTTATCGAATAAGACATCATATTTCTTTAGGCTCAATAGCTGGTTTCGGCCTGTCATGATCTCATCAGGAGAGCGACATCAACTCATAAGCAGTTTGTGCACGAGAGGCCAACCCCGCCTTCACAGCTCATAAGTGATATAGTTGTTCAATCATAGAACTCCTAGCACCAACTGTCCTAACGTTACTCCCACGGACCAATTGTTTTATTCCTCTGCATCTTCACTCCTCACTTGATAACCCCAAATACCACTCACAAGTATGACGAGTATGGAAGGATTCACGGATCGTGACATTCTCCACCACTCAATTCTGCGACGCCTTCGTTGCGGTCTACTCTATCACTTCCTTGCATCCCTTAACCATTGATGCGCCACTTTTGGGATCATACATTGGATGGTCACGCTCACCCAACAAAATAGATTTTACTCCATTGGTGGCCTCTTTTGATATAAGTTGTTTGGGCCCATTTTCAATCTTTCCTTGGCAACTGTGGCATTTTTTGCCAACTGTATCTTTTGGTAGCACCATTTTTGCCTACTAAGCATCGTGACCCTAGTAGACCAATAGAGGTTCTTTCCTTGTTGAAAATGTGGCAATAGACCTCTTCTTTAGTTTTATTTATCAATCCAATAATACTATCCCCATTCAGCGAGGAATTAGTTCTTCTCCAACTCCACCCACTTGGCGAGGAACTAGTTCTTCCCCATGCCTCCATTGTCATCTTAGAAGCTAGTCGAAGGTTACGCTTTGTTTGAGCACCTTTTGCCCCAACAATTCACTCTCCACCCCCGTAGGACTGGATAGATCACTAGTACTCTCCAATTCAACCCACACTGGAGCGAGGAATGGGATCTTTCTCTGACTCACCTACTTATTGAGGGGATCCTACTCTGATAACAAATTGTCAATTCCTTAGCCACAGAACAACCTGTGCGGCAAGTTTAGAAAGGAGTAATATTTTCTTCCCCCAAGAGCTTTTCCACTCCCCGATATACTATTCATCCTATGCTCTCAAAGGGGCTTCTACTATTGTTGTTGCGGTTTCCGGATTTTGCTGTTGCTACAATTCTAGCCATTTGTTGGGGCTAAAACTCGAAGGATTGGCTCGCCTCACCTCCCTCTACAACCCTACCGAAGTGTTTGTCCTGGTAAGCCCCGCAAGTCTTGCTATGGTCATTCTTGGTTAGGGTTTGTCGGGTTTTCTGTTGGGTTTCAGTTGTTACTATGGCCTCTTTATCGTTAGAGGTGACCAACCGCTTGGGTAAGGCCCAAATTGGTGCGGATGGTGTAAGTGGGCGTAGCCCTAGTCCCTGTGCCCAAAACCCCCAATCCTTTGAGGTTGCGGTTCAAGTGGGCTTGTCCAAAGTAGAAACAACGGCTTCGAAGGAGGGCTCGCGTGGATCCCGAAAGGCCCCTCTCGGTCCGATCGATCCTAAGGGACGTAGCCGAGCTAGATCCACCTCCATTCGACCCCAGCCCAAGAACCAGCAAGCTCGGAGCTCCAAACCTCCACCTGCCTAGTCCTAGGCAAATGTCGCGTGAGCAGCAGCAAAAGGATACGACCTTACGTACGTTTCCCCTTCTTATGTGGACAACAAGCCTATTGTCACTTTTTCTGAGGAGGTATGGAGGCCACAGACCCGAAATGACACCAATGCCTCGTTGGGTACTACATTGGGAGGAAACTTCCATTTAAGATGATCGAGACAGCTCTAAAACACGCTTGGGGACCAAAGCTCTCTGAAGTGATGGCAAATGACCAAGGTTTCTATTTCTTTCACATCTCGGACTCGGAGTTTCATAGGAAGATTCTTGAGAATGGTCCTCTAACAGTTGCTAGGGTCCCCCTTATCCTACAACAATGGAAGCCTTTGCTGGATTTAAAGAAGGGCAACCATTCTACCATTCCTGTTTAGATATGTTTAAAGAACCTCCCCTTTGAACTGTGGTCCGCACTAGCAATAAGTGGGATTGCCAGTGCTGTTGGTAAGCCCCTTTATGTCGACCAGCGCACGGAACAAATGAGGATGCTTCCTTTGCTAGAGTGTGTGTCGAGATCAATGCGAGGCAACCTCGATGTAACTCAGTTGCTTTGTTCTCAATGGAGTAACCCGAGTTGTGGAGATTGATTATGAGTGGAGACCAGTGGTGTGTCCTAAATGTGGCACTTTTGGCCACAAGTGTGAGAATCTCGAGCCTTCATCCAACGCTGAGATAAGTCTTTAGTCAATTCCGAGCGCTAAGGCTCCTGCTGCTCGTGACGGGGTTTCTGCCCCTGTTCTTGAGGGACCGGTTAATCTAGGAAGCCTTGATCTAGGATAAAAGTAGGTGATGAGGAAAAAGAAGAAGCCCTTGGTTCTAGAGAGGGGATCGCTGGACTTACCAGGTGATTCTAGTGAAGCAGGACAGATTTTGAGGTTAAAGGATTCTAGTCCTGGAACTGCTTTGGCCTCCACTTATACCCGTAAGGCCTCGAGGGTTCAAAGGAGGCTTTCTAAGGCTGAGGACCCCCTCGCCCTCTCTTCTGCTGGTTTGGAAGACGTTTCTGTTGAGGCCTCCACCTCAGCCCGTTGTCCAGTTCTGCTAAAGACTCGGATGACTCGGCCAGCCTCCTCAGCAGCTCTAATGAAGAGGACCAGGTCGTGCAATGCCCTCCTTCTGCAAAAGCTGCCCCTACCACTAGGAAGACTATCTCTAGGCAGAATAAGGTTATGCCCCCTCGCCCAACTCCGCCCCCTATTGATTCCCCTAGTCTGGTGGCCAATCGGCGTCGGTCATCGAAGCGGTGGTAACCTCCTGTTGCCATTTGTATATACTTACTATATTATTACTTACTTATGTATATAGGTGTTTGGAACATTAGATGTCTTCTTGGTCCCTCTAGACAGGCTGAGGTTCGGAACCTAGCTTCCTCTAATAGTCTTTGTGATGTGGGTTTGTTGGAGACTAAAGTATCGGAGCCTCTCTTCCTTTCGATTTCTGCGAGTCTCTTATTGGGTTGGTGCTGGGTGGCTAATTATGAGTACTCTTCGAGAGGAAGAATCTGGGTCGGATGGAACCCATCACTTGTTAGCTTTGATGTTGATTTGACAAACTCTCAAGCGATTCATGGGAGATTCAAGTTTCTTAGCTCGGGTTTGGACTGCTATTTTTCGGTTATTTATGCCGAGTATACCTTCATGTCCTGGCGGCCGCTTTAGGAAAACCTGGTTCTTAGGAGCCCTACCCTTCAGGACACTGCCTGGTTGGTAGCTAGGGATTTCAATGCCATTAAGGACCCGTTTGACCGGCTTAGGGGCTCTGACTCTTGGATCCCTTGCTTTGATGATTTCAGACAGTGCTTAGCTTAGGCGGAGCTTGAAGACTTGAGATGTGTTGGCTTTCGCTTCACCTGGGCTACTTCATCTAGGCCTAATCGCAAAGCAAGAAAGATTGACACGGTCCTTGTGAATACTAAGTGGAGCCAAGATTTCTCTTTCTCTGAAGCTGCATTCCTTGCCCCTGGTATATCGGACCATTCCCCCATGGTTATTAAAGTCCTGAACCCTGTCTTTCAGCGAAAGCCATTCAAGTTTTTTGACTTTTGGACTAAGCACCCATCTTTCCACTCTATTGTTTCTCAAGTTTGGGATACCCCGGGGGAGGGGGTGCCCATGTACAGGTTAGTAAACAAGCTGAAGACCCTCAAAGGTTAGCTCAAGCTTCTTAATAGGGAGTCGTTCTCCAATATCTCAGCTAGAACAGCTGATGCTAGGAATGCTCTATGTGCTACCTAGAATAGCCTCCAGCTAGACCCATCCAACATTGCCCTTGCAGAGTTGGAGAAGACTCATCGGCATACCTTTGTGAACTTTCGGAGTCAAGAAGAGTCTTTTTACAGGCAAAAGTCTAGAGTTAAGTGGCTAAAAGAAGGAGATAGGAACACTAAGTTCTTTCACCACTCTGTCATTAAAAGATAGTTGGGAAACAAGATTCTCTCGGTCTTGGATTCCTCCGGTGTTTTGGTCTCTGCCCCAGGAGTGGTTTGGCAACTATTTGTCAGCTACTTTTAGGACTTGCTGGCGTCGCGGGTGGTGGAGTCGATGCCGGCTTTACAGGAAATCCAAGAGGTCATCCGATGCCCCCTTAATGAGGAGTAGGTTTCCTCTCTTTCTCACCCGATTTCCGACCAGGAGATCCGAGAGACCCTCTTCTCCTTACCTCGAGGCAAGGCGCCTGGACCTGATAGATTTACTGCCAAATTCTTCAAACAAAACTAGGAGACTGTAGGGCCCTTGGTCCTGGAAGTGGTCAGAGACTTCTTTATTTCAGGTAGGCTTCTTCGTGAAATAAACAACACTATTTTAGCTCTTGTGCCAAAAGTGTCCAATGCCTCTGCATTATCAGACTACAGGCTCATAGCTTGCTGTAATACAATTTATAAATGTATTACCAAGATGTTGGTCAACTGAGTGGCTGCCGTCCTTCAATCTGTTGTTAGCCCTTCTCAAAATGCATTTGTTAAAGGTCGGCGAATTAGGAACAACATTCCTAGGAGCTTTTTACTGGATTCCATCTCGATCCTTATTTGCCAAAGTGTGCAGTCAATGTGGACTTCCAGAAAGCATATGACACTGTGAATTGGGATTTCCTCGAGCTAGTTCTCAAGGCATTTGGCTTTCCTGATCATTTGATTCGGCTCATTATGGTATGTGTTCGCACTCCAAAGTTCTCTATCTCTATAAATGGCGAGCTTCATGGTTTTTTCCCTAGTGGCCGAGGCCTTCGCCAGGGAGACCCCATGTCTCCTTATTTAGTTACCTTGGTTATGGAGGTTTTGTTAGGGTTGTAATACCTGTGCACTAGGCAACCGGGGTTCAAATATTTCTAGAGGTGTAAAACAACATGTCTTTCGCATTTATTCTTTGCGGACGATGTCTTTCTCTTTTGCGACGCTGATATGCATTCGATTTCTCTCCTAAAAGGAGGCCTGGATGTTTTCTCGGATTGGAGTGGGCTGCGGCCTAACTCTAACAAAAGTGAGGTCTTCCTTGCGGGAGGTTCGGCTTCTCTTCGGAACCAAATTCTCTTTACCCTTGGCTTTCATGAAGGGAAATTGCCGGTGTGATACTTGAGGGTGCCCATTATTTCCTCGCAGCTCCGTAAGGTAGATTGTATCTCCCTAATAGACCACATCACAGCAAGCGTGCAATCATGGGCCCATCATTTCCTCTCCTTTATAGGCTATTTTCAACTAATCAGGTTAGTCCTTCACACCGTTCAAGCTTATTGGGCGAGTGTGTTTACTATCCTTGGTGCGATGTTAGATCGCATTGAGCAAATCCTAAGACAATTTCTCTAGAAAGGACTGGGCCTGGGAAGTGGTGGGGCAAAAGTTTCTTGGAAAAATGTGTGCGTCCTGAAAAAGGAGGGAGGGCTTGGCATTTGTAGGCTTCGGGAATGCAATAAAGCTTACATGCTTAAACATATTTGGATTTTGTTCACAGACAAGGAATTCATGTGGTGCAGGTGGATCCACTCTATCTTCTTACGAAGGAAAAATTTCTGGGTGGCTAGTACACCAACTTACTGCTCGTGGGCTTAGAGGAAGATCTTACAACTCAGGAATGAGTTCCGCCATTCCTTCCTTTGGAGGATCGGTGATGGTTTATCAATGTCTCTATGGTTCGACCATTAGCACCCTAAAGGCCCTTTGAACCTTCTATTTTCGGACACTATCATATATAACTCCGACTTGTCTAGACAGACGGAGGTGGCTAACCTCTTCTCCAATTCTGGTCACTCCATCAGGACCTTAATGGAGTCGTAGGACCAGCCCCTCCCTGTCCTCTCTCGGGTTCTGGACAGGCTTCGATGGATGGAGAACTCCTCAGGTTTCTTCACGGTTGGCTTAGCGTGGGAGGCCATTAGGAGGAAGAAGAACCGGATCCCTTGGTCTACGTTTATTTGGAGTAATTTGATCTCTCCAAAATATCAATTTAACCTTTGGCTTATTACTAAGAATCGTCTTCCAACTCAAGCGCTACTTTTATCGTATGGTAGGATAGAGAATGCGTCTTGCGCCTTTTGCAGGGAGAGGCCAGATTCCATCGATCACTTATTTTTTGACTGTCGCATCACTACTGGCCTTGCCTTTTTTTGGGCAGCTAGGTGCAATCTTCCCTGGCGGAATAGGTCATGGTTGTTCAATCTCTAGTGGGCTATGAAGTTCCTTTCTAGCAAAGATTTCTATCATTGTATAGGCCGGTTCTCTTTTGGTGCCATTTGCCATATTATTTGGATGAAGATGAATAGTATTCTGTTTAGAGAGGAAGCTCTGGCAGTCCTGGCCCTGAAAAATCACTTTATTAAAGTCGTCAAGGACAAGGCCTTAACGTTTAGGAGGGCAGAGGATAGCCTAAGAAATAGAAGTTTGCAACGAAGCTGGGGATTAAAACCCTCCATTTTCTCTCCTGGCTTCCCGGTGCCTCCTCCTTAGCCCTTGGTGCTTGGATTTCGATGCTGCTGCAATCGTTTTGGTCCTCTACTCGAGACTGGGGTGCCCGTCAGTTTCGTAGGATGCAATCGTTGGTTGGTGGTCTCCTATTGGCTAATGTCCGTGTCACGCTCCGATTCTCGAGCGCGCACCCATCCCTCACTGGTCGATTAAATAATGATGTCCCAGGATACATCGCCAACTCATTCATTCTAATACGTATGCAGAAGTATATAAAATCCCCAAACAATAAAATAATGGGATAAGAAAGTAGAAACAATTTTTCAAACCAAAACAAACCTTTTATAAACAACCAGATTTATTTACAAGATCAGACTATTTACAAAAAGGTCGGCTCATTCTAAAAGGAACGGTCCTATGATTTACTAGTTAGATCCGTTGCCGATTCTGGTCTATCCATCTTTCCAAACTCCGGGGCTTCCGGTCCTCCGCCAACATCATCTAAGGACCTGAAAATGGTTATACAATAACTAGTGAGACAATAACTCAACAAGTTTTATCCACTAAGACCCGATTATGAAGCCAATACGCCTTAAGGACTACCTAAGCACAACACAGGTCAGAGGACTTACATTGGCCTAAGTTCCATCTTGCAAATCAATGTCATTTACAGATGCCTCAAAACACAACAACCAATCAATTCACAACATCAGATCAAATCATTGATCAATCGACCTAATCGATTATATGTCACCACGACCTTCCTCCGATCGGTACATTCAATACTATCTATAAGTCCACCATAATAGGACTGCTCGCTCTAAGCTGATATATAGATAGTATAGCTCGCACTAAGCTGATAAAATTATTTTCGCTAAGCTGATAGGGTTAAGGTATACTGCTCCCGCTAAGCTGATATATGGAGGCCCTTAGGCTAATATAATATACCGGTATACTGCTCTCGCTAAGCTGACATATCACCCGCAGGCTGATATAATATATCCATGATGTTCACTCTAAGCTGATAAAGTGTACTGTTCACGCTAAACTGATATATCAGAACCCATAAGTTGATATAGTACACCAATATACTGCTCTCGCTAAGCTAACATATCAAAGCTTGTAGGATGATACAGTATACTATCCAAACCATACAATCAATCCATCATCTTTATCATACCCGATAAAATAGCCATGTATGGGGACACGATCAACCTTAGTCAAAATATAATAATTTCACTTTTTGAACACCCTACCAGTTTCAACAGCCCATTACATATTTTTGGTGCTGTAAACTGACGCCCAGTAATTTTTCCATTAATCACCAAAATTAATTAATTTAGGAATGAAATCCTAAAATTACAATTAATTCAATTTAGCACAATTTAATGCTCAAATAAATAAACAGACCGCACCACAATAATCAACATAAAATTTCGATCGTCGACTATCCCAGCCTAGTTTCCGGAAAATGATTAATTAATTAAATACTTACGGAAAATATTAAATAAATGCAGGCCCGTAATGCCTAATTGGAAGCCGAAACGAACCCGAAAAATTTTCGAGATTTGTTCAATAAATAATAATGCGTGTCTACTCGCTAATTGCGCTAACTATTTACCTAACATGCATTGATAAGGCACTAATTTAATTGCGCTACTATAATCTATCAATCTAATCACACTTAATTAAATCTAAACAACTCATAAGCATAATTAGCCTACCAAGTAGGGATTAGTGAGTAAAACTCACAGATGCAAAGTGAAGACTGGTTCACCGCGACGGCGGCCAAAACTCGGGTTTGCTGCAGCGTCAACGGGCTTGGACCGAGCCCAAAAGCCTTGCAAGCCTACAGCAAATTGCTGGGCTTGGTCTGGGCTTTGGCGTGGCTACAGGCTGGGCCAGCTTCGCGGGCCCAAGATGGGACGAACTGCGGAACAATTGCGAGCTGGGCTTCTGGACTTCAAGTAGGCCGAAGGACTCAATTGGTGGGCTGCTGGTGGGCTTTGCTGGACTGAGAATGGGCTGACTTCGTTGGGCTTGCGGCTTTTGGGCTGTTGTAGTGGAAATGGGCCAAGCTTGATGGAGATGGGCTTAGTCCAGCTGGCATGATCAAAGGAAGATCGAAGCAGCTGGTCTTCAACATGGAGAGGGACGCACGCGGCAAGGAGCTGGCGTCTTCGATGGGGACGTGTGGCCAGGCGGTCTTCGCTGCTGGATGCTTGACCGAACGTGCGGTAGAGATGGTTGGAGAGGATGAGTTGGCTGCTGCTTCGTGGGATGTGGGCCGGTCGGTGGACTCTTGAGCTGAAGCAACAATGCGAGAGAGAGAGATTGGGTGGAGAGATGGGTAGACGGTGGCTTCGTGGAGATGGTCACATGGATTGTGGTCAATAAACCTGCTGGAGTTGAATTCAATGGAGCTAAATCAATGAGTGGAGTTGGACGGTGGTTTCGGCTGCAGGGAAAAACTGTGAAGATGGGAGTTGTTCGATCTAGTTGGGTGATGAAAGGGAGGGAGGCATGCGGCAGAGCGGAGGGAGAAGTGGCGTTGATTATGTCGGTTTGTGAAAGAGGTCGCGCACGTCCAAAATGAAAAGGAGCAGCTGTGGTTTTTTGCCGAGACAGGAATCGCACGAAGAAGGAGGAGGGAGGGTAGGCGTGCGAGAGAAGATTGGTGAGGGGGGAGGGAAGGTCAACAAAACAAATATCCACATAAATGCTTGGTCCCCCCCCCCTTTAGTCTTCAATCTTATCCCCCAAGTCCCCAATTTCTTTCTAGAATAAAATTCACCAAATAATCCAAATTTGATGCTATAAATCCAACCCCTTTTACAAAGCTCCGAATTTCCACAATTGAGTTTCAATTCCTCCACGAAATTTCCCAATTCGACGTCCAATTCGATGAAGAAGAAATCCCATAAATTTTCTATATATTCCCAATGCCCAAAGGCTCGGTAAGGAGGCCAAAGATCCATTCAATTTGGCCAATCCGAATTTTCGTAAATTTCCGAATCATCCGAACTGATTTTTTGTAAAAAATCTCGAAATCTTTGAAAATTCTTCAGAGGATGAGTCGACGTTCCTAAAATAAATTATGATACGACAGAATTTTCAATTTTTGAAATCGGGTTCAAATTCGCGGTTAATTTCAATCTGACGCGATTTCAGCGTGACCCAACCTACCGGATAGCTTTTAGGAATTTTTGGTGCAATTGACCCGTGGTTAATTTTCTTCGAGCCACACGTACCTCTTCGACACATTGACGACTCTCGGTTGTCGTGAAAACCTCAAGGTTTCGAATACGGACACATGGTGCCAAAACGACAGAAAAATCAGTCTAGTGTCGATCGACAAGAATTTTGCAAATGAGTGGAATCACCCACGTTTAGCCACATATCTCAGTCAAACTGACCTATCTCCAATCTATGATAGGTTTTCGACTGTGCCGTAATGACCCTTGTAAACCAACACGGTCGAGTAGTCGATTCCTAGTCGAATTCTCAAGTCTATTGCGTTAAAATCCATTAACGGTTTCACTTGATAGCCTAGTTATCTCGTCAGTGGCCATCTCAAAGAAAAACACTATAGTCGCATCGATGAAAAGCCCAACTTATCAATCGAAATCAGAACCTGAAATTCAGGATGTCACAATCTGGGTCCCACTTTTCCATGTAAGTAGTTGGTTGGTCTTGCTATTCCTACTTCGGTCTGGCTGGGGATTTGCTGGAGGGTCGTCACTTTTTGCTGCTTGTTGATGCGGTTCACCAGGCTCTTCCCTATCGGCTGTTGGCTGGCTGATGCTTTTGTGCTGGCGATTGTGATGCTGCTGCGGTTCACCAAGTTTAGGAGTCTTCCTTTGCCTAGTGTAGTTGCTCGCGGATCCTTCTTGCCTTGTTGTTGCCTGGGTGGTGGCTCGATTGTTGTTTTGATTGTGGTTGCTATCTAGCCTTTCTTCCTTTGTCTGGCTCTTTGCCGCCTTTCGTGTGGCTACTGTTGTTTTACTTCGGCACCCTTCCACTTGTGCTGACGTGTTGTCATTACGAGTGTAAATTTTTGGTACCGGACCTTTTTGTATAGTTTGGTTAAAGCTCAATTTATTCTTACATTTACCAAAAAAAAAAAAAAACTGTGCGGCACTTGGTGAGCGGAATTCACCAAGCTAGCATAGTTGTTCCAAAGAACAAACGACGAATGGCTTCCTTATACAAGATCTTACCATGCGCAGTTTAGTTCGGGTGTCTAATTCATCGAACAAAACAACAGATCTCTTTAAGCTCAATAACTAGTTTTAGCTCGTCATGGCCTCATCAGGAGAGTGTCATTAGCTCCCAACTAATTTGTGTACGGGAGGCCAATCCCACATTCAAAGATCCTAAGTGATATAATCGTTCGATCCTAAAACTCCTAGTGCCAACTATCCTAACGCCACTCCCACAGGCCAGTTGTGTTTATCCATATGCATCCTAACTCTTCACTCAATAATTCCAAATACCACTCACCTATGTAGCATCAATACAAATAGTTGGCGTATTTCTTAAAAAATAGATAATTCCGACACATTATATATTAAATATATTTTCATATATACATGCACAAATAATAATAATAATAATAATAATAATAATAATAATAATAATAATAATAATAATAAGAGCTTATAATTAGTTTATACTAAAAATATTAATTCAACATTAATTTGATAATTCCATTGCAATATTTCATAAAATATGAAGAAAAAATAAGCAGTTCACATTTTATTATTAAATTTAGGGATATGTGCACTATAAGTCCCTGTGGTAATTTTAAATTAATTTATTTATCCTACATGGAATTTTTATTACTTTTTTCTTTAAATAAGATTTAAAGAAACACAACTATAAAAAGCAAAAATAATTCTAAAAAAAAACTAGAAAAAAATAAAAATAAATAAAGGTAGGATTGTGGGCGCCACTGCCACCGTCGAAAGGGGCCGGCGAGGTCACCGACCCTAGGCAGCAAAGTAGGGATGGCCCTCGCCAACCCAAGTAAGGCCGCCCAAGCGAGGCTCGCCTAAATCTGGGCGACGCCTCTGTTGGGGCCGGCAACGCTCAACCAAATCTGGGCAATGCCGACCTTCACCTATGACTAGTGAGCCTTCCCAGCCTTTAGGGAGGCTCACCGACCACAGGCGAGGGCTAGCGACCCCCACTAGGCCAGAGTGAGGGTGTGGCGTTGCTTAAATTTGGGTGAGCCTTGCGCAGGCCTCAGGCGAGGTGTCGCCTAGATCTAGGCTCGCCCTTGCCTGGCCGGCGATGGCCTCACCCGAGCCAACGAAGGCCACCCCCCTCCACCACCTAGGACCTCACCTCGCTGCTCACTCTAATGGTGGCAGTGGTGATGACAGCCCTTAACCACAATCACTATCCTTTCTTTTTTCTTTTTTCATATATTTACATTTTGACCCCTCAAGTATTAAAAAATTTTACAATTGACCCCACGCTTGTCATAATCACGTGTCAGAATTTCGAACTCGCGTCTCGAGGAGAATTGACCACGTGTTGGATTTTTCGACACTTGTTAATCGCATGTTAGAGCTTGTTGAACATGTATCGAAGTGTCGGACACGACACGAATGCTCCCGAAAAGTATTGGTGCTTTTAGCTACTTACAAGTGTCATGAGTACTGAATGATTCACGGACCATAACACAAGCTTGTCTCCACTTAGGTCCATATCCTTAAATGCCTCTCCCCCTCCCCCTCCCTTCATTATCTCTCCCTGATGCAGTAGAGTCAAGGTCTCGAGAAAATTACTAAAAAAGTTTTATACATTTTTTTGCCAATTTTTTTGGTCCATCTTACTCAAACTTTTAACTCACCCTTAAACTTTTGACTTGCTTATTTGCAAAGGTTAAACATCTCTGCCCCCAATCCCCTTGAGAAGGGTAGGAATCAAACTTTGCACCTCACCCTTAAGGCGATCATTAGGGCAACCCCTAAAGTTTTTTTTTTTTTTTTTTTTTTGTCAATTGAATTATAAATCTTTTGCATCTATGCCAATTTAATCTATCAAACTAATTTTTGTAGGAAATTGCTGACATGGACATCGGTCATCTTATGTGACATGACCGATCCGACATAAACAATTCTTAATAATATTTTAAATATTTTTTCGAATTTATCTATTCTTTTCTTCTTCTTTTTTTGTTATTTTTTTTCTCCCTTCCTTCTTCCTTTGGTCGATCGTCAAACCTCGTCGACTGGCCAAAAGTGACGGTCAATGAGGTCGAGCCTAGCCCAGCCACTAGCAAGGTTGAGCCCTTGCCAATGGTTAGCTAGGGCAAGCTTTGCCAAAAGTCAGTGAGGTCAACCTCGTCGGCTAGAGGAAGAAGGGAAGAAAGAGAAAAAAAGAAAAGAATAAATGAATAATTCAACATTTTTTGAAAATATAATTTAAATTGTCTATATTAGTGCCGATCGCCACACATAAGACGACTGGCGTCTATGTCAGTGATTCCGGTAAAAAATGGGTAGATGGAATGATTTGGCATAAATGCAAAGGCTTATGATTCAATTGGGAAAAAAAATTCATAATTGAATTAACATAATTGTAAAAAATTTAGGGTTTTTTTTTTTAGGGAAAAGATCACCAAAAATCCCAAACTGACAAATTTGCCCCAATTTTTTTTTTTGTGACGTAAAAAACTCAAAACTTTGCAAACTGTGATACATTTACCCCACTAGGGACATTTTCATCTTTTTTTTTTTTTTTTTTTCTGTTTTTCCTTTTTCTTTTTTTTTTTTTTTCTTTTTCTTCTCTCTTCCCTCCACCGGCCATGGTTGAGCTGACAAAGGGAAGCTGGCGTCCGACGAGGGTGGCCCTCAGCTGGGTCGGGCAAGGGCCTCCCTCGCTAGATCCGGTGAAGGCACCTCTCACCTGACGCCAGTGAAGGCCTCCCTCGCCAGATCCGGCAAGGGCACCTCTCGCCCGACGCAGGCGAGGATGGCCCTCACCCGACAACAGCGAGGGCCTGGGACTTGAGCGAGGGGTGCCCTCACCGGCGTCGGGCAAGGAGTGCCCTCGTCAAATTTGACGAGGGAGGCCCTCACCCAACCCAGCCGAGGGCCGCCCTCGCCCAACACCGGCGAGGGCAGCCCTAGCCAGCCCAGGCGAGGGCGACCCTTGCCGGATGCTGGCGGAGGGAAGAGAAAAGAAGAAAAAAAAATTAAAAAGTAAAAAGACCAAAATGCCCTATAGTTTAGGTAAATGTGTCACACTGATAGAAGTTTGAGATTTTTTGTGTCACGAAAAAAATTTTGAGGTAAATGTATCATAGTTAACAAAGTTCGGAGTTTTTCATATCACAAAAAAAAAAGTTAGGGATAAATTTGTCACTTTGGGCAAAGTTTGGGTTTTTGGTGGTCTTTTCCCTTTTTTTAAATTGGTTCACATAAACAATATTAGTGATTGATACACGGTGTTTGGAAAAATAAGTGATCAAGAATATCTACAGGAAATAAAAAGAAAAATCATTGAGATATTTCAAAAATAGAATAGCCTATTTACTTGATATAATAATGTAAATTGTATTCTCCATATTAGTTAGTCAGTCAACCTCTTACAAGAGGTAATCGGTTTTAAAGTGGTATGGTTTTCACTCTGAAACTGGGATTTGGACCAAAAGGGCTAATTCCCAATTTGTAAAACTGGGATAGGATCCGACCCACCTAGGAACCAACTATACCTGCTTTTTTTGCCCCTATTTCCTGCAAGATTATTAGTGTTGTTGCATTGTCTAAACCATTACACAAGAGACGTTAATAGAAGCTTGTGAAAAGCTAAAGATGGTGACCATCTTTGCGAACAATACTATAATGATCAAAAGAAACTTTCCTACGTCTTTATGGATTGGCCTTTGTCCATTACTGTGTTTGTGCACTATTAGAGCTGACGCGACTAGGATAGTCCAGCAGCTTTCATGAAGACAGAACTTCACGCAAAGGATCCGAAAATTATTATTTTTTATTTATGAAATTTCAAGCAACATCAAGATACCAATTTCAAGCTGTAAAAGACGCATCGCTGCATCTAGAGTGGATACAGAAGATAACTAGCCCCAGGGAACCATCAACAGGAGGGGTACATTAACTATGAAGCCATTCCACTCTTTTCTTTCCTTCCCTTATTCTCCTCGTATAAAGCAATACCATGGTCATGACCCCTCTACTGTTGAGCCTGCATTCGAGAAAAAGACTGATTAGCGACCGGAAACAAACTCACAGGGGCGAGAGGGAAAAGAATGTTGTTCAGAAAAGATTGTGACGTCAAGTTTGAGTCTGGGTTAGAAGCATTACACCGAAGCGCGCCTTGAAGAATTCAACAAATTCTTTAGGATCAGTCTTTGTCTGCTTGTAAGCGTCGACCTTGTCCATTTCCTGCAGGGGATGAAGTAGAAGGAAAGATCAATGCATGATATGGTCTCCAGCAAGGATAAAATCGAGCAGAGCTGCCGAATTTGTAACTCAAAAAGATATTGACTTGATGCTGCCCAAGTAGTATAAGCACACCTAATCAAAAGGTTTGTCTGTAAAACTGATTGGTCTCTACAGGTAAATCATGTTTTCCTTTCAAGAGAGGATGCATTTGCATAGAAAATATGGTCACCACAACCGGTTGATGATCTGAAGGTTAATGGAGACTGACTTTCTCATTCTATATATGACTCTCATGGCAGGTTAGGATTTCCCCATAGACATGCTACCATGCTATAGCAGTTCACCAAGGCCAAAGTTTTGCCTGGACCTTATCAAGAAATTGTAATCATCGATTCACCATTTCACTCAGAATCAATCTTGGAATTTAGGTGTCTTTTGTTCATGCAAAGTAAGTTTTGTCCAAAGTGGAAGAGAGATGATGCTTAAATTAAGCATTCGCCTGAGACTAGATTCCTTCCCGTACCTCAATCCATGCTGCTAGTTTAGGTCTGCCAGCAGTGATGTCATATTTCCATACTTCAGATAAGTAACTCTGGAATCTTTCGACAAAGGGGATGTAAGCAATGTCCACCTGCAAGCACAAAATCAGACCCTAAATAATAGTCAACCACAGAAAGAAGTACACATCGATAATCACGTATCAGGCGAAATTTCTCGCAGCAAGATAGCTTTGCTCATTATACAGATGTCATCGATCAACGGATCTATTGTTTAACCAATCTAGAAAAAGAAAAACCACCGATGAGCCCCTAATCAAATATGAGAATGCCAACATACCCCACTGAATTGTCCGAGAAAGAATGGTCCATCCTCAAATTTGCCAAGAGCATTGTCCAAGTGGTCGAAAGCAGAAGCTGATGCAGAAGACAAAGTTCACTTATGGTAACAGAGATACCTGTCATCGAAAAAGCCCCTAGAGGACTTACCACATTCTTTCGGTCCCTCTCCCTTGAATGAATTAAAGACTACGCTCACGAATTCATCAACATAAGACCACAGTTCCTCACCAAACTTTCTCTTTTCAGAATCCTACGTATCAAAGAGCAGCCACTTTGTTATAAACAAACCACAGCAACAAGAAATGCACATTTGCTACCCAGTGCTCACATCAGGGAAAAGAAAAGGCCCTTCAAAGTTGCTGTCCAAGTATTTAATGAGGTCTAGGCTCTCTCCAATGATTTTCCCGTTGTGCTCCAAGGCCGGAACCTAATCATAAGTTGCAACAGAAGAAAAGCAAAATGTACCCATCAAATAACCACTGGCTAAAACTCACCCTTTTCATTTGATTAAAAGGTCAAAATGGCCAAATAAACCAAGTGGGGAGCCAATTAATTTTCTCAAGTTCACCTCAGCTACAGTCAGAATCGAAATTTTCTATAACAAACATAAAAAATATCTAGCACTCTTGGTTTTGGAATTTATAAATACTAACAACACAAGGGGCCGATTTTCAAAATCCAGAACCTTGCAGCCGTTCGCTTGGAATTCTAAACTAAACCAATTTTGGGCTATGACAATCAGTGTCCACTAATATGAAAACACATCAAGAACTAAACAACCGGTGACGGGCACTAAAGACAAGCGAAAGATGAATCACCTTATTCACGGGGTAGACTTTCTCCTTGTACCAAGCAGGCCTGTCTTGAAGATTAAGAGGAACCAACTTAATCTTGTCCTGCAGTCCCTGTAACTCACATATGCAATCCCAATTCAGAAACTTATCACAGACCGAATCAAAATGAACTAAATGACCTATATAAGGATGAATCGCGCATGATTTTTGTTGAATTGCATACGATCACAGAGAATGAATTCACCTTATAGTTCCCCGTGATCCAGACCCGATGAGCATATGGGCACGCGTAAGAGGTGTACAGCCTTCAGAAAATTCGGAGAAAACAAACATAAGCAGACCCATAAGACAATCTCTTGATTTCCAATCTTATAAGTGATCACACTGAACCAACTCGAACGACGCTAAAAGGGAAAAAAGAAGGATCGAACCTCGTTGTTCCATCGAAAAGAGGAGGTTGCTCCGCGCTGGAGTTCAACGGAGCAGGCAAGTTCTCAACCACGGCACTGCCACAAACACAAAAAACCAAGCAAGGGGTCGTCAAACAAGAACGAAGGCTCGAATTCCGCAGGAAAAAATGAGAGCGAAAATGCAAGACCGCGAGAGATTCTTACGGAGGAGCCATTGGCGTACGGTAGTTCCTAGAGAGAAAATCTGCGGGATGTTCGTGTTCGTCTGCGTGGGCGTCGATTTCAATGTGAACGAGAATGCCGTCCAGGTGCGGTGCTACTTAAGAGGGAGGAGCACGTGGAAGGGTTGAGGCTGAGATGTGGCGAGCAGTGATGAAGTGAGAGTGATTACGTGCGTTATCGCTTCGTAAAAGCGAATTTTCGGGTATCGCTTAATTCCAATCAGGGAAATTAGTCATGCATCCTATTTTGATATTAGGGATGAAGGCATCAAAAGTTCATAAATTATTGCAAAATGTTCAATTTGGCCTTTCCAAATTTCTTGGGCAATTGAATCTCTAAACTAAATATATTTTTGGCTAGAGGGTTCATCCATGGAATTTATGGACAAATGCTGACAAGACAGACCACGTTGCCACGTCAGATTATTATTCCAACTACATTGTGGACGTGGCTCAAAGCTATTAAAGAAAAACATACGCTTCACTCAAAAAAAAACACACACACACACGGATCTTCTCCTATTCCGTGCTCTCTTGAGTTTCCGCTAGCAATGGTGCCACCGAGTCGACCAAAAGACCCCCGATGATGAGAGGGCTCGTCATAGCTATAACGTCTTAGGATAAAAATAACAGTGCATGAGCCAAAAGATTTTTTTTTTTTTTAAAAAGAGAAGGAAAAAGTAAAAGATGGAGATAATTCTGAACATATTTTTAGCTGTCAATTTTCTAAATTGGTTCACGTAAACAATATTAGTAAATGTCTTCATGTGCGCAAGAAATTGACATTTAAAATGCTAAAAAATTCATTTTGTCATGAATATTTGAGTAGCTGAATAATTTAAAAAATTAGTATAAAAAATACACAGTACAAAGAAGTTATATAGACATACGTGAAAAGAGAAAACGAGTTCAAGATTAAACAATTTCTTAAGAAAAAATCTGTGTGATAGAAAATATCCAAATTTTAGTAGGGAAACATGATAGATAAAATTACATTATGCATTTACGCTTTTCTCCGTGTACATGGTGTTTGCAAAATAAGTGATAAAAAATATATACGGGAAATAAATGATTGAGATATTTCACAGGTAGGATAGCCTCTTTACTTTATATAATAATGTATTTTGTATTCTCCATTATTAGTTAGTTAGCCTTTCTACCAGATGTAATCGGTTCTAGGGGTACAGTTCCCACTCTGGAACTAAGATTTGGACCAAAAGGGCTTATTCCTAGTTTGTAGAATTGGGATTCGACCAAGGAATTGACTGTATATGCTTTTTTTTTTTTTTTTGCTATTCCCTGTAAGACTATGAGTTTTGTCGTATGGTCTAATCTATTACTTGAATGATGTTAATAGAAGAAGCTCGTGAAAAGTGAAACATGGTGACCATCTTCGCGAACAAAACTACAGTGATCATTAAAAATCAAGTTTGAGAGATGTCAAGTCATGAGGTAGGCGTGAGATCAGCGTGACTAAGACCGAGGGAAGTGAGAGTGAAAGACGTGCATGACTGTGTCTGAGCTAGAAAAGAATGGGAATTAAGGTTTTCGAAATTTGAAAAAAAAAAAAAATTGACTCTATCTGAATGGATCACACTTAAAACTAAGAACTGAACTACTATTCACTGATTTCAAATTTTAGGGATTGAGATCACCCAAAATTCGCCAATTCGGTCCGATTCTTTTGCAAAAGAGAATAGATCTATTTGGACATTTGTCTAAAGTGCAAATTACCTTAAAATTTCTGAAATTCTATTTCACACTCCTATTTAGATTAAAATGAGCTATTTCCGCGAGGCATCGCTCGTCTATTAACGCCTTACACTTGCGCACTCCACCCCACACAATACTTTGCAAAAGAAAAAAATACCCAAAAACCCTAGCTTTTTCCCATCCAGACAATCATCTCCTCCTCTTCGTACAATCCCTCATCCAAGGAGCTCAAAAAGCCACCGCGCTGCTGCCATCCTTCGCTCGCTGACACCACGGCCCCCCAACCGCCCAAAGACCAACTTCGTTCTCATCCCTCTTTCCTTCCTGCCCTCTGCAGCAAGGCGTCGATGGTGACTGCCATCGCCAACCTCACTCGACCTTGGATCAGGAAAGGTCAGGGCATATCTTGTCACACTTTAATCTTATAGAGATGGGATGACACGGCCGTCCTTTTATTTGAATAATGCAATCTCTAACCACTCAAAAGTTTAGCTCCCAAAAGTCTCACAATGTTCCCATTCTAACGGTCACTAAATAGGGGACCTAAAAAGATAGAAAAAGAGAGAGATAAGCAACCACAGCTTAGTGAGTAATCCATATTAAATTATACATGAGTTGTTTTATTTTAGCAAACTTTATACAATTCAGAAAATACTAATTAAAATCATCCATAAATGTCATTAATCAAGTCCATTGATCAATCTCATCAAAATCACACACCAATAGTCTATCCATTGATCCATCTCATATCAAAATACACGTCTATAGTCCATTCCACTGATTAATCTCATAGCACATTATATCTCAAGATCCTAGAGGTGACTCTCACGAGACCACGTCATCATGTAGTAGTTGGCCCTTAAGTAGTACAAGACTCTAGAGATGCCTTTTACAATATGTCGTTATCGTGTAGTATTAAGTCATAAACCAACATATATCAAACACAATGCCCCAGATGTGGCTCCCACAAAATTACGTTATTGTGTAACACGTACGCCTGACCAACACATATGAATGGTATAAGGCCCTAGAGGTGCCTTCCATGAAATTATGTTATCGTGTTGTACTTAACCCTTGATCAGTATGTATCAATAGTACAAGGCCCTAGAGGTGCATTTCACAAAATTACGTTATTATGTAGCACTTAACCCTTAATAAGCATATATCAATATTATAAGGCTCTAGAGATAATCCCTACGAAATAACGTTATCATATAGTATTTAGTCATTGACTACAATGCTCTAGATGTGACTTATATGAAGTTACGTTATTGCATGGTACTTAATCCTTTACTCGTCCATATCACAGTTGATTTTCTAGGCCTTTCACAAATCAATTCTTTCCACAAAACCAATCTGTAACATAGATCAGTTTCACATATGAAATCAAATCACCTTTCATTAAGCCATACTCAAAGTAAATGTAATTCTTTCGTTTTGCAAACCTAAAATATATCATCTTCTCCAACTTTGTTCGTCAAGAAAAATATATACATCACAATACATTTTCTACACCATTTCGGAATTTATTTCATGAACTAGTAACATATTAAAACACCTTTTATACAACGTTTCTCAAATCGCCAAAGAACTCATATCATAAACCAAGTTTACAAATTATATATAACATTTTGCAACATGGCTCATCTGCTATTTCCCAACCATTTCTCATATCATTCTCAAATATTAAAAGATAGTAATTACCCAATCCAGAATTTTATGCAATAAACATGCTCTTTAACTACTTATAATATCTCGAATCTCTACCGTTTTCAAGGCATGAGCTCACAAATTCATAGAATAGATAGCACTACTTACCTTGGAATGCCTACAATCAAACAACCAGGCTCTCACTCAAATCAACAAACTCACAATCGTATCATCTAAGTGAGAAATAACATCAAAACTAAGTAAAATTCTATTTCAAATATGGCTTGGCTAAACTAAGCTTAAGCGCTAACAAATTAACTCCTACACATCGACAAATTGCTTACTGAAATGATTATTTGAACTTAAACTCAATGTGAAACTCGACCTCGGAATCCTAAAATTTCACTCCCACAAAACCATTGATTCAAATCAACGACCGTCAAACCCCATAACTTTACAACGTCACAATTCCACCATTCCCAAGAAATTCCATAACTCCACAACTCAAGTATCGGATTTCGCGGCTCGATTTTCTTAACACTTCAAATATACAACCTAATTTCTAAAATTATCCCGATTGGACGAACGAGGGGTGCAAGTATTTATTGGCCATTGTGAATCGAAGTTGAATCGGCTTGACCAGGTCCCCGTGACGTGCACACACAAGAACCCCTTGTTTCTTTTTCCTTCTTCTCTTATTTTCTTTCCTCTCTTTCCTTTTTCTTTCTTGCGCGAGCTCCTGGGCTCTCTTTTATTCTAAGCCAAGCGTCCCCCCCTTCATTTGTTGACCGACTCTTCTTCTTTTTTTCAATTCTGTGGGCCCCCCATCCTTTGAAAAGTCAACATATTTCATATTAAGCCGAGCCCTAGATCCAGATCTAGGAGAGAAAGAGAGTACTTGATGGGGCACCTGGCACAAATTTGTACTTGGACTGGTCGTTCAATAAAAAAAAATGACTATATGATGGCAGAAACGAATAATGCGTAAATAAGGCCTAAGCCATTTGAGCTAGTCATTAATTTTTTAGGGAAAATCTCAAATAAGGACCCGAAATGACTTTATTTTCTCAAAAAATGACTTGAAATAGAGTTTGTCTCAAATAAGGACTCAAAGTAGTCATTTAGTCTCAAAAGAGGACCTGACTTGCTAGCCGGTGAACTGATGCATTTCGATGCATTTCGATGCGTATACCGACAACCTAATCAGGGTATTTCTTTTGGCCCCGTGAACTTTCCCTTGTTCATCTTCTCCATCTGTGAGCAGACCTCCAGTATCTCGCTGGTGAAGTAATTGCCGGCGAGATCGAGCCACTTCAGCTTCTTGAGCCCCACCATCTCCAGCGGCAGCGGCCCCTTGAACTTGTCATTGCCCAAGTGGAGTTCTTCGAGTTGGGTTATCGCCCGCAGGACTTTGCTAGGGAAGATCCCGGAGAGGTTGAGGAATCGGAGGGAGGTGGGGCTGCCGAGCTCCGGCGGGAGGGTCTCGGTGAGGTTGTCGGTGGTGAGCATGAGGTTGATGAGGTCGTGGAGAAGGCCGATTTCGGGTGGGATGTAGCTCGAGAGGCCGACGGATGTGATGTTGAGAGAGACGACCCACGAGCCGGCGTCGCACGTGACTCCGGTGAAGGAGCAATGCGGAAAGGGCGGCGGCGAGAAGGAGGAGGAGGAGTCGACCCAATCACCGATGGCGGCGGAGGGAGGCCCAATCATGGCGGTTTTGAGCTTCGAGAGCACGTCCAAGTCGCTCCGTGCAAGGGAAGCGGAGATGAAGAGGAGGAAGAAGAAGAAGACTCCATTGCAGGGCGATTTCGTCCTCAGTGAGTTCGGTGTGGCCAGCAAGGGCTCGCCGACCATTGGTAAGGGCAGGCGAGGGCTTGCAAGCCCTCGCTCACTGCCAATGCCTGCTGCCAGCGATGGGCGTTGAGCCCTTGCTGGCCTCAGGTGAGGCCGACCCACGTCGGTCCCACGACCTTCGCCGGCCCTTCCCCACTTCCGATGTCCTTGATTTGGGCAATGCCTATCTTCGACGAAGAAGACGATGAGCAGGGACAACACCATGGGTAGATCAAGAAGAAGATGAACAAAAGAAGGAAAACAAAAAGATAATATTTTTTGGACAAAAATACTCCAGACTAGGTCGCTGGAAAATGCATCAGTTCGCCGGCCGGCAAGTCAGGTCCTTTTTTGATACTAAATGACTACTTTGGGGTCTTATTTGAGATAGATTCCACTTCAGGTCCTCTTTTGAGAAAATGAGGTCACTTTGTGTCCCTATTTGAGATTTTCTCAATTTTTTATAAAAGCCTTCGACAATTATATGTGTTGAGTAATTTAATTGTAAATTGTGCCAACCATCAACCCCACCACCCACTCAGTTGATTGAATTGCGTAGTTGACTGCGCGATTATGTAATAAAATTATTATTAGATGATGGTCACCCAACGAGCAATTAATCCTGCTCAAAAGAAAGTGTCCTATGGACGGAAAATAATGTCTTTATGTATTGGCCTTTGTCACTTTCTGTGTTTTTTTTTTTGGATGCCTTGTCCCTTTCTGTGTTTGTGTACTACTAAAACTGACGCAACCAGGATAGTCCAGCAGCTTTCATGAAGACAAAACTTAACGCAAAGTATTCGAAAATGAACTTTTTTAATTTATGAAATTTCAAGCAACATCACCATACAAACTGTAAAAGAGGCATCGCTGCATCTAGAGTGGATACACGAGACAACTAGCCTCAGGGAGACATCAAAAGAAGGGGTATAATAACTAAGAAGCGATTCCACTCTTTTCTTTACTCCCCTTTATTCTCTTCGTATAGAGCAATACCATTATCCTGACCCCATCTACAGCTGAGCCTGAGCCTGCATTCGAGGAAAAGACTGATTAGTGACCGGAAACAAACTCAACGGGGCTGAGAGGGGAAAGAACGTTGCTCTGAAAAGATCGTGACGTCAAGTTTGAATCTGGGTTAGAAGCATTACCCCGAAGCGTGCCTTCCAGTATTCAACAAATTCCTTAGTATTCAACAAATTCTTTGTCTGCTTGTAAGCATCAACCTTGTCCATTTCCTGCACGGGATGAAGTAGAAGGAAAGATCAATGCATGATATGGTCTCAAGCAAGGACAAAATTGAGCAGAGCTGCTGAATTTGTAACTCATAAAGATATGACTTGACATTGCCCAAGTAGTATAAGCACATTCGATCAAAACATATGTCTGTAAAACTGATTGGGCTCTACACGTAAATCATGTTTTCCTTTCAAGAGAGGATGCATTTAAACAGAAAATATGGTCACCACAACTGGTGAATGATCTGAAGGTTGGTGGAGACTGACTCTCATTCTATATATGACTCTCTTGTGGCATGTCAGGATCTTCGCATAGACATGCTCCAACGCTACAGTAGTTCACCAAGGCCAAAGTTTAGCCTGGACACTATCTAGAAACTGTCTATCATTGATTCACCATTTCACTCAGAACCAATCTTGGAATTTAGCTGTCTTTTTGTTTTTGGGAAGAAAGAGTTTTGTCCAAAATGGAAGAGAAATGATGCTTAAATTAAGCATTGGCCTGAGACTAGTTTTTTTCCCGTACCTCAATCCACGCTGCTAGTTTTGGTCTGCCAGCAGTGATGTCATATTTCCATACCTCAGATAAGTAACTCTGGAATCTTTCAACAAAGGGGATGTAGGCAATGTCCACCTGAAATCACAAAATTACACCCTAAATAATAGTCAACCACATATCAATAATCACATATCAGGCGAAATTACTTGTGGCAACATAGGTTTGCTCATCATATGGATTTCATCGATCAACAGATCTATTGTTTAACCAATCTAGAAAAAGAAAAACCACCGATGAGCCCCTAATCAAATATGAGAATGCCAACATACCCCACTGAATTGTCCGGGAAAGAATGGTCCATCCTCAAATTTGCCAAAAGCATTCTCCAAGTGGTCGAAAGCAGAAGCTGATGCAGCAGACAGAGTTCACTTAAGGTAACAGAGATACCTGTCACCGTAAAAAGCGCTAAGAGGACTTACCACATTCTTTCGGTCCCTCTCCCTTGAATGAAGTGAAGACTAAGCTCACGAATTCATCAACATAAGATCACAGTTCCTCTCCGAGCTTCCCCTTTTTAGGATCCTACATATCAAAGAGCAGCCACCAAGTTATGAGTAAGCCACAGAAATAAGAAATGTACATTTGCAATCCAGTGCTCACATCAGGGAAGAGAGAAGGCCCTTCAAAGTTGCTGTCCACGTATTTGATAAGGTCCAGGCTCTCTCCAATGATTTTCCCGTTGTGCTCCAAGGCCGGAACCTAATCATATGTTAAAAGAAGAAAAGCAAAATGTGCCCATCAAATAAACAATGGCTAAAAATCACCCTTTTCATTTAATTAAAAAGGTCAGAATGGCCAAATAAACCAAGTAGGGAGCCAATTGATTTTCTCAAGTTAACATCAGCTACCATAAGAGTCGAATTTTTCTATAATTAACATAAAAATCGAGCCACACATGGTTCTGGAATTCATGATAACTAATAACACAAGAGCTGACTTTTAAAATCCGGAATCCCGTGGGCACTTGTCCACTGATCTGAAAACACAAACAAAGAATTAAGCAACCAGCAACGTGCACAAAAGACAAGCGAAAGAAGAATCACCTTATTCACGGGGTAGACTTTCTCCTTGTACCAAGCAGGCCTGTCTTGAAGATTGAAAGGAACTAACTTAATCTTGTCCTGCAGTCCCTGCAACTCACGAATGAAATCCCAATTCAGAAACTAATCATGAACCGAATCAAAATGAACTAAATGACCTATAGAAGGACGAATCGCGAATGGTTTTCGTTAAATTGCACATGATCACAGAGAATGAACTCACCTTATAGTTCCTCGTGATCCAGACACGATGAGCAAATGGGCATGCGTAAGAGGTGTACAACCTTCAGAAAATTTGGAGAATACAAACATAAGCAGACCCATAACACAATCTCTTGTTTACCAATCTTGTCAGTAATCACGCTGACTCAACTCGAACGACGCTTGAAGGAAAAAAAAGAAGAGTCGAACCTCGTTGTTCCATCGAAAAGAGGAGGTTGCTCGGCGCTGGAGTTCAACCGAGCAGGCAAGTTCTCAACCACGGCACTGCGACAGAATCGAAACAAAAAATCAAGCAAGGGATCGTCCAAAAAAAAGAAAAAACGCAAGATCGCGAGAGATTCTTACGGAGTAGCCATTGGCGTACGGTAGTTCCAGGAGAGAAAATCTGCGGGATGTTCGTGCTTCTCTGCGTCGGTGTCGATTTCAATGTGAACGAGAGTGGCGTCCAAGTGCGGAGGAGGATTTGAAGAGTTGAGGTAGTGATGTGGCAATAGGACCATCGGTAAGTTTTGTACGGCATTCGTTCGAACGTAATAAATTCTTTTCGGCTGCTTAAGTCATAGCCTACGTATTGCATACTGGGGTGCCATAATCTTCTTCTTTTTTTAATTTGACATTGTCACGGTGGGCTTTCGGCGTTGGCTGAACATTCTTAAGTTTTTTTGGCACTCAAATAATTTTGAAAGTTATAACATTCAAATGAACGTGACACTTTCAATGGTTAAGAAAAAAAATTATAGCACTTAAATGAACACTATATGAAGATTGTGGCACTTATTATATTTTTATCTCGAAAATGGCGTCCTTACCAACTGAACATTGTATCAACTCAGTTCAACTAGATCATACATTTATTTTAGAGTATATCTTATTGTTACTGTTAAATTGTGTTTCGAGTTTGAGTATTTGCAAAACGTGATTCGCTTAGATAAAACCTTTTATTATTTGATCGTGGAATTGCATGAAGGATTATAAAAAAGGAAATAATAGAATAAAGAAAATAAAAGGAGCAAAGTTTCTTCTTTATGTGCAGGAGGCTAATTAGGTCATCCACGTGAGACCCAAAGTCAAAGTCTTGACTTTGGGCACACTTAATATATATTAAAGGAAAAAGGAAGAAAAAAAAGAGGGGTTCTTCAGCTTACCTGCGGTGTCCCAGACGTCACCGAAGAAGGAATCAAACGGTGGGGCCTAGAGTCAAAGTTTGACTCTGGCCACATATATAAGAACAAAATACAAGTTTTCTTTAGAGTGTGCCTGTAGCGGCCGAAACCCTACGAGAAAAAATAGGAGCCGCATGACGTCAAGCTGAAGAGGAGCCACCCACTCGATCAAGAAAAAAAGAACGCAAATACGTACGTACGCGAACCAGGTGTACGTAGAGCGTTTTGTTTTGAGCTTGAACATGCAGTAATTTTGTACCGTGAGTTTATGTCCAAGTGAGTTGTTTATTTATAAACATTTTGGGTTTGGGGTTAAATCTAGATTTGGGAAACACTCGAGCATGTGAACGATTGTAAACTCCGATTCTCCGATTATAGTGGATTATTTACTGTTGGCTCTCCCCGTGGACGTAAGTACCAATACTCAGACCGAACCACGTAAATTTATAGTATCCTCTAGCGATTTTGCGTTGACGTAAATTGCAAGATCATGTTGTTTCCGCGTATTATATTTCAATAATTGGTATCAGAGCTTGGTTCAGATTTCTTGATTGTGATTTGGAGTTTTTGCTTGTCTGATTATTATATGGAAATTTTGTTATTACAATTATGTTTGAGAGGAAATCTGAAATTGAGAAGTTTAACGGGAGTAACAACTTTGTATTATGGAGCATCAAGATGCGGGCGTTATTGACAACTCAGGGTTTGGCCAAGGCACTGGATGGTGAAGATGAGTTGCCTATTATAATGAAAGCAGGGTAAAGCTAATGGAAAAAGCAAAGAGCACAATCCTATTAAATTTGTCGGATGAGATTTTATTAGAGGTTACTGAGGAGAAGGATGTCGCAGCATTATGGGCAAAACTTCAAACACTCTATGTGAAGAAAGGTTTGAACAATCACTTGTCCATGTTGAAGAAGATGTTTCAATTTAGATATACTGAAGGTACGTCTATCAGAACTCACCTAGATGAATTTAATAAACTCATGATGGATCTGAAGAACGTCGGTAAGATACTTGATGATGAAGAATATGGCATGATGTTGTTAGCCTCTTTACCAGAGTCATGAAAGCACTTTATTGATTCACTGTTGCGGGATCGTACTACAATTACCTCATAAGAGGTAAAGTCCGCCTTATTTTCTAAGGAGTGGCAGAGAAAGTTGCAAGATGACGGTCTGGCGCAAGGAATAGTGCAAGCACTGACGATTCGGGGTAGAGAACAACATTGAGGGCTTAGTAATAGTAGAGGTAAAAGCAGATCGAAATCACGTCATAAAAAGTCCAAGGGACGCGTGAAGTGCTTTGAGTGTCACAAGGAGGGGCACATTAGGAGAGATTGTCCAAAGCGGAGGAATAAAACTGATAGGCAGAATGCCACAAGCAGTGCAGCAAACGTTGCCGAGGGGAGCTATAGTGATGCAAAAGCTATTTTATGTGTGACTACTACTTTATCAGGAGACGAATGTGTGCTGGATTCAAGGTGTTCTTATCATATGACACTTCATAAGAACTGGTTTACTACTTACCAGACTGCAGATGGTGGTAGGGTTCTTTTGGGGAATAACATAGTCTGTAAGGTTATGGGGATAGGGACAATTCGGATCCGGATGCACGATGGGGTGGTGCGCACATTGACAGATGTGAGGCATGTACCAGAACTCAAAAAGAATCTTATTTCTCTGGGGACACTCGATGACATCGGGTGTAGGTACACTGCTGAAGGTGGAGTACTGAAGATCTCTCGAGGTGCCATGACAGTGATGAAGGGGAAGAAAGTGAATACTCTCTATCATCTACTGGGAGAGACCGTGACCGGAACCGCTACAATTTCATCAGGTGAGTCAGACTTTAACTTGACTCAATTATGGCATATACGTTTAGGGCACATGAGTGAGGCAAGTATGATGATGCTGAGTAAATGGGGTTGTTGAAGGGTCAAAAGACAGGGAAGCTGGACTTATGTGAACACTACATCTTTGGGAAGCAACACCAAGTTAAGTTTATTATAACTGTTCATTCAACCAAATGACCAGTTGAATATATTCATTCAGACGTCTAGGGCCTGTCTTCGGTTCCTTCGAAAGGAGGTGCTCGATATATGCTAACATTTATCGACGATTATTCGAGGAATGTATGGGTATACTTTCTGAAGCACAGATATGATGTGTTTGATCGGTTCAAGAAATTTAAGACATTGATTGAGAAGTAGACAGATAAACAAATCAAGTGCCTGAGAACTAATAATGGTATGGAGTTCTTTGGTAAAATTTTTACTAAGTTCTACGAGAAAAAATGTATTGTAAGACATCGCACAGTACCCAGGACGCCACAGCAGAATGGCGTGGTAAAACGGAAGAACAGAACTTTGCTTGAGCAAGTTCGATGCATGCTTTTGCATGCAAGACTTGGCAATGAATTTTGGGCCAAAGCGGTAAACATGGCATGTTACCTAGTTAATCGATCTCCATCATCTACTATCGAGTGTAAGACTCCTAAGGAAGTATGGTCGGGGAAACCTGTTGATTACTCCGAATTACGTATATTTGGATGTCCTGCGTATACTCATTCAAGTGATGGTAAGTTTGAGCCGAGGGCGAAGAAGTGCATATTTTTGGGTTATGCACATGGGGTGAAAGGCTACCGGCTGTGGTGCACCGATCCTAGATCACCCGGTTTTCTAATTAGCAGAGATGTGATCTTTGACGAGATGCAATGCTTCAACAGAGGAGTTTTGAGACACAACTAGCAAAGAAGACAGATCATGGTGTCATTAGTGAGGTGGAGCTTCAGGTGGAGACTCCGGAGACCTCGAAGGTAACTGAAGTTGAGACTACAGATGAAGCCGCAGTTCCTGAAGTTGGTGATAATGGACGATCAGCACAATCGCAGCACACTATAGCCGCAAATAGACAAAGAAGACAAATTAAATTACCGGTACGTTATGGTTATACAAATATTGCTTATGCATTGAATGTAGGTGATGAGGTGGAAACATATGAGCTTTCGTCTTACTCTGAGGCAATGGCTAGTTCGGAGTTATCGCAGTGGCTAGGAGCTATGAGTGAAAAGATGGAATCACTCCATCAAAATCAGACATGGGAGTTGGTCAAAGTACCTAAGAGCCAAAAGATTGTTGGAAGTAAATGGGTCTTCAAACGGAAAGAGGGCATTCCCGGTGTCGAGACAACGAGGTATAAGGCGAGACTTGTGACGAAGGGATATACACAGCGTGATGACATTGACTACAATGAGGTATTCTCTTCTGTGGTAAGACATACTTCTATTCGTGTTTTATTTGCCTTAGTTGCTTCGCAAGATCTTGAGTTAGAGCAGCTAGATGTGCAAACTGCATTTCTTCACGGTGAGTTGGAGGAACAGATTTACATAAGGCAACCAGAGAGATTTGTTATTCCGGGTAAGAAGGATCATGTTTGCTTGTTGAAGAAATCTTTGTATGGGCTGAAACAATCTCCTAGGCGGTGATATAAACGTTTTGATGCTTTCATGACTAGTCAAAACTATTCAAAAGTCAGATGGATAGTTGCGTTTACTGTAGGAGATTGGAGAATGGTTTTTTTATTTATCTACTCTTATATGTTGATGATATATTGATATCAGTTAAGAATATGTCTAATATTGATGTGCTGAAGAAGCAGTTAAATGCTGAATTTGAGATGAAAGATTTAGTTGCTGCAAAGAAAATATTACCACTGGCCATGGTGGCTCTATTGGATAAGAACTCCGTTGATCCTTGCCCAAAGGTGAGGGGTTTGAAACCTAGTGGAGGCATTTGGTGTCTTAAGTGTGGCATCGGGGTGGTGGGTCATTCGCTAGCGTCACTCCAGGGTTTACCCGTCGGCTACCGGCTGTACGGGGTTTCTTGGGTATCAAAAAAAAAAAAAAAAATATATATATATATATATATATATATATATATATATTGGGTATAAAGATTTTGCGTGATAGGACTATAAGAGTTTTACGTCTATCTTAGAAGAAGTATATTGAGAAGATCATGGCACGTTTTAATGTGCAGTCGGCAAAATCTGTAAGTACACCTTTAGCGAAACACTTTAAATTTTCAAATAAATTTTCGCCGCAAACTAAGGAGGAGCATATGTCCCATGTTCCTTATTCTAGTACTGTGGTTAGTATTATGTATGCTATGGTGTGCACTAGGCCTAATATTTCACAAGCTGTGAGCGTAGTTAATCGCTATATGAAGCATCTTGGTAAAGCTAATTGGGAAGCTGTGAAGAGGATCTTCAGATATTTGAAGGGGACAACAGACGTGGGTATAGTGTACCGGAGGGACAACAATGTTAGTGAGACTACTGGTTTTGTGGATTCGGATCACGCCGATAATGTGGATGATCGCAAATCTTTAGCAGGGTATGTATTTATGCTAGCGGGTGGTGCAATTAGTTGGAAAGCATTCTTACAAAATCACATTGCCTTATCTTCGACTGAGACAGAGTACACGGCACTAACATTTGTAACGAAAGAGGCAATATGGTTACAAAGTTTGCTCTCGGATTTTGGGTTAGAACAAAAATGTGTGGATATACACTGTGATAACCAATGTGCGATATATTTGACACATAATCTAGTTTATCACGAGCGAACGAAGCATATCAACATCAAGTATCACTTTATCCAAGATGCCTTAGCTAAGGATAATGTTATTGTCAAAAAAATTGTTACAGTAGATAACCCAGCAGATATGACGACTAAGTCTGTTCCTTTTGCGAAGCTTAAGTTATGCTTGAGCTCTATTGGCGTTTGTGGAGAGTGAATGCCCGTCAGGGTATTGGGAAAGCAACATGGATGATGAGTACTATAACTTGGCTTCAAATATCGAGCCAATGTGGAGAATTGTTAAATTATGTCTCGAGTTTGAGTGTTTGCAAAACGCGATTCGCTTGGATAAATTCTTTTATTATTTGATCGTGAGACTGTATGAAGGATTACAAAAGAAGAAATAATAGAATAAAGAAAATAAAAGGAGTAAAGTTTCTTCTTTACGTGCAGGAGGCGAATTAGGTCATTCACATGGGGCCCAAAGTCAAAGTATTGACTTTGAGCACAGTTAATATATATTAAAGGAAAAAGGAAGAAAAAAAAAGGAAGGGTTCTTTAGCTTACCTACAGCAACGTCCCAGACGTCACCGAAGAATGAATCATATGGAGGGGCCCAGAGTCAAAGTTTGACTCTGGGCACATATATAAGAACATAATACAAGTTTCCTTTAGAGTGTGCGTGTAGCGGCCGAAACCCTATGAGAAAAAGTAAGAGCCACACAACGTCAAGCTGAAGAGGAGCCACCCACACGATCAAGAAAAAAAGAACGCAAATACGTACGTATGCGAACCGGGTGTACATAGAGTGGTTTGTTTTGAGCTTGAACGCGCGGTAATTTTGTGCCGTGAGTTTATGTCCATGTGAGTTGTTTATTTATAAACAATTTGAGTTTTGGGTTAAATCTAGGTGTGGAAAACACTTGAGCGTGTAGGTGATTATAAACTCTGATTCTCCGATTATAGTAGATTATTTGCTAATGGCTCTCCCCGTTAATGTAGGTACCGATACTCGGATCGAACCACGTAAATTTCTAATGTCCTCATTATTTCTCGTTTATTTCTCTGGCAATTTCACGTTGACGTAAATTGTAAGATCATGTTGTTTCCGCATATTATATTCCAACAGTTGCTCTAGAGTAATCAAAACCGTCCTAGGCACTTAACGTAATTTGAACATTGCATCAACTCGATTTATAGTAGCCACTACTCATTAATTACATATTTAATCGAACGCTTAAGTGAATAACTTTCACGTATATATATTATCTACTTTTGCATTTTAGTGCAAATTGATAGGAATATGGCTTAAATCTACGCATTAATACATGACCAATAAGTTAAATATAATGATCCATCAAGGCCCAAGCCCATTCAGAAGACCGCCCAAACCAAAAGCCGAGAAACAATTACAACGTTCACCCTCGTCCGAACGTCGCCCCTGGAAACGTCGGACTACGTCCGAACTACTTGAACATCCACAATCGAACGCAATGGTCTGACTAAGCTCGATGCGCCTAAAATACCAGAGATTGTAACTTGAGCAGCACTTCAAAGGACAAGTATAAATAGAAGAACTCCGTTCATTAATAAATGTCCTTCAACTTTGGTGATAAAGCCTAAATTTTACTAGTTTCTATTATTGTAAGCTAACTTGAGCATCGGAGGAGAGATGGTGGGCAGGCTTGTCCAGTTGCTCAAGAGAGTTAGAACCTTAGCGTCTGGACCCTGTAGAATCCATTCCAAATCCGAGAGAAACTTGGGAATATGACAAATGATATTCGTTTTTAATCACATTTTAGTATAGTTTTTTTGAGAGATTATATGTTTATATAATATATAAAGATATATTCAGTAGAAGTCCTAAAACTTTTAACGAAATGCAATTAAGTACTAAAATTTACAAAAAAGTACAATTAAGTCCTTAACTTGTCAAATTGATATAATCGAATCGAGTTTGGGACACCTAGAGACTCTGGGTGAGCATGGTCCGGGTTGGTCCAGGCCACCCCCTAACCCTAGGACCAACCCGTACAGTGTCGGTCCTCAATTTTTAGGACCGAGGACCGACCCTATTGAGTCTGGGACCAAGGACCGGACCGATCCAATGAGTTTGGTCCGGTTCCAGGGTCAACTCGGGACCGATCGATAATTTTTTTCGTCTTATTTTTTATATTCCCTAAAAAAGAAAACCTACAAATTCAAATTACACATCCATTGACAATGCGGCATTGTGCAACTAAACTATAAATACCAATACATATTCAGCAAATATAAGATGACACAATAATGGAAATTTCGTACTACTAACTACTCATCGAGATATGGGACAAGATGGAAAGTTCTTGTAATCATCTATCTTTAATATTCATAACGCCATATGCAAAATTGAAGAACAAAGAAGACAGAATGGAAGAGAACGTACTTTGGGGAGGAAGCCATGAGGAGATTTACGGCATAAACCTCGCACTGTTTTGGACGTCGCGAGTCCATGATTGTGAGCACTCCTTGGTCCTCACGGTGAAGAACATACTGGACTGTGGAGGAGGACGCCATGAAGACCTTGACGGTGTAAACTTCACGCCTTTTGGATGCCGTCTTTCCATGAGTGTGAGCCTGAGGAGTCAACAACTTTAACATCATTTTACTTAGGTTTTTTTTTTTTTTTGAACAGACATTTTACTTAGGTTTGAATATATAAAAGAATTATAAATAATATAATATACAGGGTTGGTCCGGGTTGGACCAACCCAAAACTCTTAGGACCAAGGACCAACCAGCACAGTGTTGTTCCTGGAATTTCAAGACCAAGGACCGACCCAGTCCCCTTGGGAACCAGACCAGGACCAGCAGGGTTGGGCCGGTCCAGGGTCGGTCCAAGGTCGACCCTAGACCGCTGCTCACCCTTACCTAGAGTGCCAAAACTTAGCACGGGGGACACTTAAGTGCCAAAATTTCGAAAAGATACACTTAAGTGCCAGTTTCGAAGTTAAATGAAACACTTAGGCGCCACTCCGGCCAAAATCCGCCCAAATGGCTGGTGTGGCAATTTTCCGGCGAGTTTGGTCCAAACGGCATCGTTTTGCACGATGACGTGATAAGAAAATGCAAAAACGACGCCGTTTCGTATCTGATGTGTAAATAATAATATAAAAATTAATTAAATTAAATTTAAACTTAATTTTATTTAAAATATTCTAAAAATTAAAAAAGCTTAAAATTTGAAAAAAAAGGGGGGGGGGGCCGGGGGGGGGCGGTGAGGGGCCGAGCCCTCGCGCCGCCGGGAAGGGCTGGCGACGAACCCTCCCCCCTCCGTCGCCGGCCCTTCTCGGCGACGGCGGGGCTCGGCCCTCGCCGCCCCCTTCACCCCCCCTTTTATTTTAATTTTAAGTTTTTTAATTTTTAGAATATTTTAAATAAAATTAAGTTTAAATTTAATTTAATTAATTTTTATATTATTATTTACACATCGATACGAAACGACATTATTTTTGCATTTTCTCGCCACGTCGCATGCAAAACGAAGCCGTTTTGGACCAAACTCGCTGGAAAATTGCCATGTCAGCCATTTGGTCGGATTTTGGCTGAAGTGGCATCTAAGTGTTCCATTTAACTTCGAAACTGGCACTTAAGTGTACCTTTCCGAAGTTTTGACACTTAAATGTCCCTCCGTGCCAAGTTTTGGCACTTGGGCTGTTCTTCTGTCTAATCGAATCATTCCGTTAACTCCGTTCATTTAGACTAATGCAAAATGCTAACGAGGCTTTTTAAAATATTTTTTTCTTGATATAGCAATGGTATGACTTATATTCTAATTTATTTAACCAAAATACCCCATCACTGAAAAGGACTGACGAGGGTCACCAAGGCCTTAGCCAGGGCCTATGACCCTCGCCCAAGTCGTAGCCCTCCACCCATATCTGGGTGAGGGTCGCCGACCCTCACCTAGCTGTGGTGGTCCTTGCCAAGGGTCGACAAACCATACTTGGGAATATGTCAAATGATATTCGTTTTTAATTACATTTTAGTATATAGTTTTTGAGAGATTATATGTTTATATAATATATATTCAGTAGAAGTCCTAAAACTTTTAACGAAATGCAATTAAGTACTAAAATTTACAAAAAAGTACAATTAAGTCCTTAACTTGTCAAATTGATACAATCGAATCATTCTGTTAACTCCGTTCTTTTAGACTAATGCAAAATACTAACGTGGCTTTTTAAAATATTTTTTTCTTGATATAGTGATGGTATGGCTTATATTCTAATTTATTTAACCAAAATACCCCATCGCTAAAAAAGACTGACGAGGGTCACCAAGGCCTCAACCAGGGCCTATGACCCTCGCCCAAGTCGTAGCCCTCCACCCATATCTGGGCGAGGGTCACCGACCCTCACCCAGTTGTGGTGGTCCTTGCCAAGGGTCGGCAGACCATACCAAGGGCTAGCAATCCTCAATAAGGGCCGGCGACCTCATTGAGGGCCATTATAGCTAGGCGAGGGTCACTAGGCCTCACTTACAATCTCAGCTAGCCTTGGCCAAGCCCTCACCGACCATTTTCGGCAACGAGGTGGGCAGCAGCAAGGGCCTCCACCCTTGCCTTTGCTACTTTTTGTGTTTTTTAATTTTTTTATTTAATTAAGATTAGGGTTAAAAAATTAAATTTAAATCTAAAACAATGTTTTTTTAGCCTAGTTTCCATATTTTAGAGAGAATTTAAAAATAAATAAAAAAGTAATGTCAGCACTTTCCATTTTCTAAATGGACAGAATTAAAGAGGGGTGAGCGATTTTAAATTCCGAGTAGGTTCTAGTTTGAACTTAGAATCTGTTTGTTGGAACAGGTTCTTTATTTTCTAGAACTTACAACTACTCTGTTACAAGGTCGGTTCCGAGGTCTACTCGGGTTGCACTTTTATTATCACCTTTAATAAATTACCACTTGTTACTACAATTCATTAACCATAATTTATATTTAGATATACGAAAAAATGTGAAAATTTTTAATCATAAAATAGAAGTTCGAACTAGTGTTTTCAAATTATACACTCCTCATTGAACATTATGAAATACTGCAGGATTGCGCAAAAACATAAATCGAGAAAACACAAAATGCTTATTCTAGGTTCCAAGTTTCACAAACTTAAAATCTAGAACCTATTTGTTGAAACAAGTTTTCCAATTTTTGGAACTTAGAACTAGACAGGTCCCACCGGTCCAATTCTTAGGTTCTAGGTTTACCTTGGAACCATACTCGCCCCTAGAATTAATGGAAGGATTAGATTGTATCAATTTGACAAATTTTAAGATTTGATTGTACTTTTTGTAAGTTTTAAGACTGAATTGTACTTTCATGGCAAATTTAAAACTTCCAGTGCACAAATTCATAATATATATTTCTTTTCTTTTTTCTCTTCGAACTTGTCTATTTATTTTCGCGTTGTGGGGTTACATTTACTCTGTAGTGTTAAAGGATTAGTATATTGTGAACCTTAATAGAACTTAGCTTTTGCGACAAAGTTGACCATCTCAACAAACTCAAGGGAAGACCACTTTCCCAAAACCCCTGGAATTATGGTCATAATTTCGGGCTTCTGAATTTGAATAACTAGCCACAATCAAGAATCAATCCTTACAGAGAATTAGGTGCTAGTAGCAGTAGACCCAAGTCCTGCAATCGGCAGGCAACACAGACGGCGAAAGGAATGTTACAGGACCAGATAGGGCAAAGCTGGAAATGTAGTAGGACATATGGCATACGTAGAATTGTCTCTACAATTGGGCTACACTAGTCCAAAACCCTGTGACGATTCCAGCTCCGACGATGGAGATCGAGATCCCAACCTTCGTTCTCGTCGCGAACCTTTCAACAAGGACCTGTCCTAAACCCTGCTAGCCGTATTACTACACCGTATCATATAAGGGCCATTGCTTTTTGCCAAAACACTCTATTCTTTCACTTATGCAAAAGCTACTTGCAGATGCCTGTATGGTCATATTTTTACTACAGTACTATCATTATCCTAACTATCTTTTAGATGCTTATGTGTAACAAAAGTTTGTAATAAGCTTGTCCGTCCATATAAGGGTACTTCTCCAAGAAGTTGAATAAGATCAGATTAGAAAATCTCAAGATCATATATACTCTCTATGGCTTTGTAAACACTTCCCTCTCTTTCTTATAGTATGATGTAATGAGTTACATTGTTAGCTCAATAGGATGAGTTGATTTCGTGAATATCCACTTACCTCTCTCCGCTTACCATCTAACAATCCACCTATTTTGCGGCGAAAATACAACATCTCAACTAACGAAATACCGTCACACACGAATCTGCTCAAGATATTTCCTTCGCCTGGAAAGTGACGTTTTTATGCATTGGCATTCGTCATTGTCTGTATTTGTAGTAAAAAATATTGATGTTATCTTGGATCATTTGTCCAATTCCAAATTCTTGAATTGAATATTCAGAGTAACGGTAAATGCCACGTGTGTGGTAATAAGAAAAGCTAAAACCAAAAAGAATGAACTATAATCTCATTTAGAGGGCAATAATTATAGTTGCTCTAAGCACCGCTTCTCTCAGAAAAATGCCGCAACCCAAATTAAATACTTTCATATTTCAGTACTTTTAAGACTTCTATTGTAACAACAGCTTCGTCTTCTTTTTTCTTCAATGAACAGCTTCTTCTATCTAAGTCAATAAGCCTCAAGATGCGCAAACATGAGGATTAGCCAGGATAGTCTAGCAGCTTTGATGAGAGGAAGCCAGGGAAAAACCAAAGAAACATCAATATGAAGACAGACCTCAACACAAAGCATTCAAAAATGAAATCTTTTATTTGCGAAATTTCAAGTTGAGGAATAAGCCTCAAGATGCACAAACATGAGGAATCGGCCCGATAACATTTTCAAGCTGCAAAAGAGGCACTGCTGCATCTAGAGCAGATACACAACACAACTAGCCTCTGAGAAACATCAAAAGAAGGTATATCAACTATCAAGCCATTCGAATCTTTCTTACTCCCCTTATTCCCTTCAGACATAGACTAACATGGTCATGACTCCATTTACTGCTGAGCCTGCATTTGAATAAAAAACTGATTAGCGACTAGAAACAATCTCACCAGAGTTATGAGAGGAAAGAAAGTTCTTCAGAAAAATTCGTGACATGAAATTGAATCTGGGTAAGAAGCATTACAGTGAAGAGCTTCTTGTAGAATTCAACAAGTTCTTTAGAATCAGTCTTTGTCTGCTTGTAAGCGTTGATCTTGTTCATTTCCTGTGTGGGATGATGTAAGAGGAAATATCAATACATAATATTCTTTTGAGAAAAGATGAAATCGAGCAGAGCTGCTTGATCTGCATCTAATAACAATATGACCTTCCATTGTCCAAGTAGTATAAGCACACTAGATTCCAAGGTTGTCTCTAAAACTAATTGGTCTCTAAAGGTAACTTATTCATGTTATTCTCTCAAGAGAGGATGCATTTACATAGAAAATATAATCCCCGCAACCAGAAAATGATTTGAAGGTCAGTGGAGAATGACGACTCTCTCATTCTACACATGGCCCTATGACTCTCTCATTCTATACATGGCCCTACAAGAAAACTATTTAGACTATTAATGAAAATCCCACTAAGCATGTTTGATGACTTCACATAACAATTGGCTCACTGCATGTTATAATCTCCCCAGAGACATGCTCCCATGTTACAATGGTTCAACAAGGCCAAAGTTAAGCTCTAGACACTATCCTGAAACTATTGTCACTAATTCACCATTTTACTCAGAATCAATCTTGAAATTTAGCTTTCTGTTGTTCATGGGAAGAAAGAATTTCTGTCCAAAATGGCAAATAAATGAAACTTAAACAAGCATTGGCCAGAGACAAGATTCCTTCCCATACCTCAATCCACGCTGCTAGCTTAGGTCTGCCAGCAGTGATGTCATACTTAAATGCTTCAGATAAGAAGATATGGAATCTTTCGACAAATGGAATATAGGCAATGTCCACCTGTAATCACAAAATTAGACCCTAAATAATAGTCAATCACCAAAAAAAAAAAAAAAAAAAATTTACATGTCGATAGCATTGGTTTGCACATCTTATGAATTGTATGGATCAACGGATCTCTTGTTTAACCTATCTAGGAAAAGAAGAACCACTGAAGAGCCCCTTATCAAATGCAAGAATGCCAACATACCCCACTGAATTGGCCAAGAAAGAATGGTCCATCCTCAAATTTGCAAAGAGCACTCTCCAAATGATCGAAAGCAGGACCTTATGCAGAAGATGAAGTTCAATAATGGCAACATAGATACCTCTCATCAAATAAAGTGCTTAGAGGACTTACCACATTCTTTTGGTCCTTCTCCCTTGAATGAAGTGAAGACTATCTTGATGAATTCATCAACATAAGACCACAGTTCTTTACCAAACTTCTTCTTCTCAGGATCCTAAGTTACAAAGAGCAGCCAATTAGTTATGTTGTTACGTGCAAGAAAAGAAATGCAAATTTGCTATCTAGTGCTCACCTCAGGGAAAAGAGAAGGCCCTTCAAAGTTGCTGTCCACGTATTTGACGAGGTCTAGGCTCTCTCCAATGATTTTCCCATTGTGCTCCAATGCCGGGACCTAATAGTAAGTTACAGCAGGAGAAAAGCAAAATATTACCCATCAAATCAATAATGGCTAAAACTTATCCTTTTCATTTTATAGGTCAAAAAGGCCAATTTAGTTCCTATAAACTAAACTCAGCTACCCTTAAGAGTCAAAACTTCCGACAATAAAAATCACAATTTAGCCACGGTTGGTTTTGGAATACATGAAAACTAGTAACACAAGGAGCCGATCTTTAATATCCAGAATCCAGAGGCAATCGCTTGGAATCCTAAATTACTCCAATTTGGGCTCTGACAATCAGTGTCCAGCAGAGAATCTGGGCTGCTAACTTGAAACGCACAGAAAGAATTAAAACAGCCAGCGGCAGGCAAAAGACAAGGAAAAGAAGAATCACCTTATTCATGGGGTAGACTTTCTCCTTGTACCAAGCAGGCCTGTCCTGAAGATTGAGCGGAACTAATTTAATCTTGTCCTGCAGTCCCTGCATCTCGGAAATACAATCCCATTTCAGAAACTAATGAGGGACCCAATCAAAAAGACCTAAAGGACGGTTGAGTTTTGTTAAATTTCACACGATCACAGAGAATGAACTCACCTTATAGTTCCTCATGATCCAGACGCGCTGAGCATTTTCTAATGATTAGAAGAATATTTTCCGTTAACTCATTTTTCTAAGCAAACCAAAGGCTTCAAATAAGGAAAATAATTTTCCGAAATTTTTAGGCTATGTACATTTGTTAGGATAAAAATCATGAAAAGATAAAATTTATCTTATATTATGTTTGGCTCTTGTCTAAAATAGAATAAAGTTGGATATAAATAGATATAATTTAAATTAAAATATCCAATGATGAAGGTGTAATAGAGGTAAATAAGATTTTTTAATCTGTGATATAAATGGAAAAATTTCGTTTGTTGACCTGTTGAAAAAGAGACAAAGAAAAGTCTTTCAGTCTAGTCTCCGCCCCACTTTCCTCCTTTTTGTTGACTATTGACCCTTTTTTAAAGAAAAAACCTCCCTCCCGTCGTTCGTATGCGAGCAGTTTTTACAGGCGAAGGACTAAGGCCTTTGTAGAATATTTTATTTCTTTTTTTAGATTCACACTTCCACGCACGAAGATCACCTTTGCTTGCCTATAACCCCATGCAATATTTCTTTTTATTTTCGACATCTCTTCTAGCTTTGTTCCAATTCCTTTGTATCTTTCCACATTGGACTATGCAAAAAAAATGAATATTCTCCACCGACTTTTATCATATATTGCCAAAAATTCAAGATTGTAATAAAAAAATTTCAAATTCCAAATCTTGCAAAGACAAGCTCGTAATATCTTCTTGTCACATTTGCCCTTTCCAAGGATATATGAATAGATTGCATGAATATACAAAAAATCCCCCGCCATATCACCAAAAATATCCAATCGCCAATTCTTATAAGTTAATTTTTGGTCATTAGAAAATAATGGGCTCCGAACCATCAAGTCAAATCCATTTGGCAAATGCAATAATAATAATGAATAAATGCATCTAAAATTATATGCTATGTAATTAATATATATTTTAGAGCTTGAAAATTAATTCCTAATTTTTTATGCAATAAAATTTAGGTGTCAACAATGGCTCTTTTAGACCCTTGTTTGCTCACTACTTTGATATTCTAATTGCAAATTACTAGAGCTCCACAGACTTTCAACCCTATTATAGTAACTTTTCCCCAAGGATCATGCTCTTGATCTAACTCTTCCAAGAGTAGAGGATGCTCTTTTTGTTTTAGAGGATAACAACTTTTTGCATCCATGTGCCAAGGCAAATTCCTTGCTCAAAGTTATTTAAAGCTTCTTTTAGGTACCTAGGTGATAACTATGAGAAGCTCCACCAGAATGTTACATCTATCTTGTCTTTAGAGTTCAAATCCACCAAGAAGAAGGATGGCAGCGTCTTTATTAAATTCGATCATTCAAAGTAAAGGAAGAAAACCCTTCTTCCTCTATTTTTTGTACCATTTTAATGATGCACTCATACATTCCGAAAGAAGATAGTGAAGGAAAAAGGCTCGAAGTACTCTTTCAACCTTGAGCGGCATCCTCTTGTCTAGCTTAAAGATCCTAATGCAGGTCATTGCTTTTGGAATCTATCACACCCCGATTCTCGAGCACACGCCCATCCCTCAATGGTCGATACAAATGCGACTTCCTAGGACGAGTTGCCGACTCTTTTCATTTTATTGCACATGCAGAAGCGAATAAATATCCCTTGACAGTAAACAGCTTGTGATAGAAAAGCAAGAAACAGATTCACCAAACAAAACATGCTTTTATAAATATACTGAGTCATGTACAAAGTCTATGACCAAAAGACTACAAAAGACTGGCTCTCCAAAAAGAAGTGGTCTTAACTAACCTGCACTTCAGATCACCTCGATTCGGCTCCAGGTCCTCCACTCTACGGCCTTGAAAATTTAAGTCCACAATGGGGTGAGATATAAATCTCAGCGAGTTCACGCTCTAAACCCCGATTATGAGGGTAATACGCCCAAAGGCATTCTAATCATACAATCATATAACCACAGAGTCTTACCTCGTCTCAGATCCACCATGCAGGTTAGTACAATTCATATCATAGACAAGAGGAGTACTCAAGCTCAATCAATTGGAATGCAATAATCAATCTCAAACAATTATAGGGGTCCTAATTATAGTGCCAAATCGTTATGACGCGTCCCATACCGTGCCACACAATTTTGTCCCATAATCGACACATTTAACTCAATTAAACATGCGTTCCTAGTTTTTGATCTCGACATATAGCACGGCCTACTCTCTGTTCGGCGATCTTCTGGCGTTGCCAGGCGTCATCTCACACCATTGAGCACGGCTATATCTTTCCTAAACGGCTTTCCCGAAGGAGCACGTGTCCAAAATCTACTGCGACTAGCTTCCCGTTGTCTAGGGGCATCCTATATAGGAGTTACCGTCCAACTTAACAACCCGGGACAGGCTCTCTTAACCAACACACAACCACTCAATCTCGGCCCAGGGCACCGTGCTTTGCACTCAAATACCTCAATTAAAATGGTGAACCTGGCCTATTTTCTTCGTATTAGAAATACACGGTAAAATAGTCGTGTGTGGGTATACGGTCAATTCACACCAGAAAAATTGATATCTTCCAATCTAAAATCCCACTATTTTATATAGTATATAAAACCATTTTCGATATTAAAATCCGACACCCGGGATTTTCTGAATAAATATCAAAATTCAATAATTTTGGAATTAAATATTCAAAATTTCAATCAGCACTCAATTTGCACTAATTAACACTCAATTGCAGAAATTAACCACACCATTGCAATCAGCATGAAATTCCGGTCACCGGCTATCCCGGTCTAATTTCCGGAAAATATTTAATAATTAAATAATTACCAAAATTAATTAAAATAATTCAATTCAAATACTAAAATTACTAACCTAGGCCAAATTCACTAAATTAACCGCCTAAACGGGCCGAGAAAATTCCTGAACCTATCTAGATAAATAACACATCCTATCTAGACCTTAATTAATTTAATCTAACCACCTAACATGCATAATTAACTAATTAAATTGCTAATATAATCTAACTAACCACCTAATCCCTAATTAATTTAACTAAACACCCCTTAAACATCATTAGCCTACTAAGAAGAGTTTAGTGCATAAACTCACCGGTGTAATGCGAAAACCGATTTACCGCGACGGCGATACGACGTTGGTCGAAACCCAAACTTTCGGCGACGTCAACGGACACTTGGAATGAGCCAAAAAGGCCTTGCAAGCCCACAGCAAATTGCCGGGCTCGATCTGGGCTTGGGGCTGTGAAGTGGGCTGCAAGTGGCTACTAGGCTGAAATCACGGGCTGGACTGAAACTCACAGCTGAAGATGGGTTGAACTGTGGGCTTCAAATGGCGTGGGCTGATGCTGAAGATTTGGGCCAGTCGAAGAAGCAACAAAGGCCGTTGTTGGGCCGAAAAGCAAGTGGCTGAATGGGCGTGGCCTTTTGCTGGGCTTGGTTTCGGTCAACTTCGGTGGAAATTGGTTGACTGCGCTGGAGTTGTTGCTGACGCATGGGGCGGTGGAGAAGCGGACGACGAAGTAGCGAAGAAAGAAGCAACTTCGATTGAGCTGCTGGGGACGGTGGTAGCTGGCACACGAAGGAGGAAGCAGCTGCTAGTGTCCATGGAAGAAACTGCTTGGGGGTTGACCGTGCGAACGAAGACACGAGGAGGAAATTGGGTGTGAGGCGTACGGGTGACAAAAATAGAAGAAGAAGAAGCAGCTGAGGTCTTTGGTGGCAGAGGAGAGCAGACATGTGGCGCGAAGCATGCGGTCAACCGACCGCTGCTGCCGACTTCAGTGGGCTGAATTGAAGATACGAAGTGGTGGAGCAGCTGTAGAGGGGCAAAGCCGTTCGGTCAAAGCGAGAGGAAATGAAAGCAGAGCAGAAGACCGAAGGAAAGATGAAAGAGAAGTTGCGGATAAGGAGCTCAACGAGGCTTGCACAAGGAAAGAGGGAACCGGCCAAGCTTGTCCAAGAAGCTTAGAGAAGGGGGCGGCCCAAAGTCAACAATCTCATCCTTTACATTAATTGTTTGTCCTCTATTACTTTCTAACAAGCAATTTCCACCATAAAATTCCAATTGATATCAATTGTTACCCCCCCCCTCAAGCCTAGCTCCAAAATTTCACTAGATTGAACTTCAATCTCCTCACCCGATTTCCCAAATCGACATCCAATTTTGTTGAAGAAAAAACCCATAAAATTTCTTTAAGTTCCCAACACCAAGTAGCTCGGCTTGGAAACCCAAATATCCCTTCAATTTGGTCAGTCCGAATTTTCGTTAATTTCCGAATCGTCCGAATCGATTTTCCGTAAAAATCCGGAATCGCCGAAAATTCTTTGGGGGATGAGTCGACGTTCCTAAAATAAATCGTGACATGAAAGAACTTTCAATTTCTGAAATCGGATTCAAATTCGCGGTTAATTTCAATTCGGCGCGATTTTAGCGTGACATAGTCTACCGGGTAGCTTTTAGGAATTTTTAGTGCAATTGATCCGTGGTCGATTATTTTCGAGCCACAATGTACATCTTTGACTCATTTGCGACTCTCAGTTGTCGTGAAAATCTCAAGATTTCAAATACGGACACCGGGTATAGAAATGACAGAAAAATCGGTCTAGTGTCGTTCGACGAGAATTTTGAAATTAGGTGGAATCACCCACACACTAATCACATATCTCTATCAAATTGACCTATCTCCGGTCTCTGATCAATTTTGATGGTGCCGTAATGACTCTTGCAGATTAGCACGGTCGAGCAGTCGATTCCTGGTCGAATTCTCAAGTCTATTGCGTTAAAATCCCTTAATGGTTCCCCAAATAGTCTAGTTATCTCGTGAGTAATCAGCTCAGAGAATAGAACTATAGGCACATCAATGAAAGGCCCGATTTATTTAATCGAAAACAAAATCTGAAAATTCAGGTTGTCACAGAATCTATACTACCATAGTGAATTCTAGCCAGCCCCTCAAGAAGAAAAGGATGACAAGCATTCAAAGGAAAAGAAGAAAAAAATCTCGCTCGTCTAAGCAATAATTTTTCCAAAAATGGGAAGATGTTGACACTACCATTGGCTCCCTTGGAGAAGAAGGTGAAGAATGTGGGAAGTACTACTATTTGGTATCTTACTCAACACCCAAATACTATATTCCTCCACAACCTTCTGCATTGCCATCCCCAAAACATAAACCCACTCCTTCGAAAGCAAAGCCACCTCTTTCTAAACCCATTTCTTCATTTTACAAACCAAATTTCAAATGGGTAAGGAAACATACATCCTTACAAACAGAGTTAGCACAATTCTGTGAAGTCTGACCCGCCATCTTTAGGAACTATTGCAGTCTAATTGCACTCATTATTCACCTCATCTAGCTCTTCAAAATATCTATATGTTCCAACCTTCAGATTTCCTATTCTAGAGGATTATACTGGATCAACTAGAGATCAATACATGTTAAAGGTGCTAAATCCCACCAAAGTAGATGAGCATGGAAGAATCGAGAAAATACTGGCCCTTATTTGACCCATTACAAAAATACAACTTACAGTGTTTAAGATAGGTCCCTGTGTAAAGGTTTGTGTTGAGTTCAAAGGCGGGGGTCTCAATTTCATGGCCTAAAATTTATACAATTTGAATATCGAATGAATAATTAATTTAACCTCAAATTATGTACACAATCATACCCCAGTACAAAATGCAAACCGCTACTTTTTCTAAGCACTCTGATCCAGTTCTCAAGAGATTTTCAAAAGCACTAATATAAATGTCTTTAACCAATCTGTATGATATTCTAGGGCAAGCCCAAACTCAGTAAATGAAAACTATAGGTCTAAAGTGGAGATCTACTCACCACTCAACCCTAGAGCACATCATAGTAATAATCAACAAGTAATATCAAATATCATTTAGAGGATACCAATCATTTATTTATTCAAGATATTTCTTTGTTATTTATGTATTCATAATAGAATATTTCGATCATTCTTAGAATACAACATTTATTTTGTTCTACATGATTCAAATATTTGGATGCCAATCTGTAATGCTACAAGTTAACCATTTCAGCTACTATGAGTATGCATCATAGTATAAACTCATAAAAATGCCGAGCATCCACATCTTTAATCACATATTCAAATTTGTCATCACTTTCCCACTTTAGTAGTAATAATATCAACATAATCTAAACCACAAGTATTTACTTACTTTTTCCAAATATATTATTTCAAGTCATTTAAGACATAATTCACACGACATATAAAACAACTATAAATCACATGTGCCATAAAATAAATGTTATGAGGTACATATAATTCAATAATCAAATGCACATGGATAAACATTGATGCGGTTGCAAGGGTAGGTAAATGTTATTTTGAGTGATGTTGAGGGAAGCACGGATAAATTAGAGTGTACAAGAATTGATGTCAATGGATTATGTAAATGCATGAGATGAATATGACCACCACCAAGACATTAAAGATGAATCACCAACCAAAGATAAAGAGCGGGATAGATGAAGTTCACCACCAAGGCTTAAAGGATGAACCACTTGCCATAGATAAAGAACTCTGGGATAGAAGAAACTCATCACCGGAGCCTAAAGAACGAACCACTAGCCTAGGATAAAGGTTTGTTTGACTCTAATTCACTCTCCAAAGATAAAGAAACTAGGATAGGAGTAATCCATTCTTCAAAGATATTCGCTCATAGAGGATAATCTCATATATTCATTTACTCAAATTATTGTCTTCTATATCGGAGATTACACCTCCACTTATAAAGAAACTAAACAAAAGAGGAGTCTTTTCCGGTTCCTTGAAACTGAACAGAGTCTTGGGGAATTCACCTAATTGTGACTCTTAAAAGTAATGCCACAATAAAGACTCATAAAAAGTTGTGAATTAAGATACCTAGAATGCATTGAAACCTAGTAGTACTCTCTAAATTCGTACGCCAATCTTGGAAGCTGGACTGTTGTCGCAAAAGGTTATTAAACAACGATGAAGACTGATCTTAACATCGTTCGATTGTTAGGTAATCAAATAGTAGCCTCAGAATTGACAAAATGCTTTAAATTGTTAATGAGGTCATTGATTGATCCCACGAAATTGATAACTATCGATTACCTCTCCACATAATTGACAACTTCAACTTGAATATAATTATTAAGTTGTAGCCGAAATTGGCCTTTGCCAGCATAAATAAGGAGTGGGTTGGTTCGATCAATGAAAAACAAATCAAACTTGAGAGCTGATCCATAAAGGATGACATTCCCACATGAGACATACAAATCTCATAACATGCAATTACCACATAGCTCACCGATATGCATAAGTTTCTCATCATTGGTTAAAACTTGTCTTGACTAATAATGGCCACTAATATATAGGTGACGAAATATAACATCTTAACTAACAAGGCATCGTCACTACTAATCAGCTCAAGAAATTTTCCTCCACTCGGAAAAGGACGTCTTCATGCATTGGCGTTCGACCCTTTCTGTATTTGTAGTAAAATATATTGATGTTGTCTCGTATCATTTGTCTAATTCTGAATTCTTGAATTGAATATTCAGAGTAACAGTAAATGCCACGTGTATGGAAGGTCAGATTTATATATACCCAGCGAAGTCTGATGACATTCTTTAAGAAAGAAAAGCTAGAACAAAAAAAGAATGAACTATAATCTCATTTAGAGGGCAATACTTATAGCTGTTCTAAGCACCGCTTCTCTCAGAAAAATGCCACAACCCAAGTTAAACACCCATACCTTTCAGTACTTTTAACAGTTCTAGTATAACAACAGCTTCGTCTTCTTTTTTCTTCAATGCACAGCTTCTTCTAAGTCAATAAGCCTCAAGATGCGCAAACATGAGGAATAGCCAGCATAGTCTAGCAGCTTTGATGAGAGGAAGCCAGGGAAAAACCAGAGAAACATCAATATGAAGACAGACCTTAACACAAAGTATTCGAAAATGAGCTGTTTTATTTGCGAAATTTCAAGTAATACCCCGATAGCATTTTCAAACTGTAAAAGAGGCACTGCTGCATCTAGAGCAGATACAAAACACAACTAGCCTCAGGGAAACATCAAAAGTAAGGTATATCAACTATCAAGCCATTAAACTCTTTCCTTACTCCTGGCATGGTCATGACTCCAATTACTGCTGAGCCTGCATTTGAAGAAAAAACTGATTAGCGAATAGAAACAAACTCACTGGCACTGAGAGAGGAAAGAAAGTTGTTCAGAAAAATTCATGACATGAGTTTGAGACTGGGTTGGAAGCATTACAGTGAAGCGCTTCTTGTAGTATTCAACAAGTTCTATAGGATCAGTCTTTGTCTGCTTGTAAGCATTGATCTTGTTCATTTCCTGCATGGGACGATGTAAGAGGAAATATCAATGCATTATATGGTTTTGAGCAAGGATGAAATTGAGCAGAGCTGCTGAACCTGCAACTAGTAACAATATGACCTTCATTGTCCAAGTAGTATAAGCACACTAGATTCCAGGGTTGTCTGTAAAACTAATTGGTCTCTAAAGGTAACTTATTCATGTTTCCCTCTCAAAAGAGGATGCATTTACATAGAAAATATAATCCCCACAACCAGTGAACGATTTGGAGGTCAGTGGAGAATGAGGACTCTCATTCTATACATGGCTCTACAAGAAAGCTATCTAGACTATTAATGAAAATCCCACTAAGCATGTTCGATGACTTCAAATAACGATTGGCTCACTGTATGTTATAATATCCCCTGAGACATGGTCCCATGCTACAATGGTTCAAGAAGGCCAAAGTTTAGCTCTAGACACTATCCTGAAACTATTATCACTAATTCACCATTTTACTCAGAATCAATCTTGAAATTTAGCTTTCTGTTGTTAATGGGAAGAAAGAATTTCTGTCCAAATGGAAAAGAAATGAAACTTAAAACAAGCATTGGCCAGAGACAAGATTCCTTCCCATACCTCAATCCATGCTGCTAGCTTAGGTCTGCCAGCAGTGATGTCATACTTAAATGCTTCAGATAAGAAGATTTGGAATCTTTCAACAAATGGGATGTAGGCAATATCCACCTGCAATCACAAAATTAGACCCTAAATAATAGTCAACCACAAAAAGAATTACACGTTGATAGCCACATATCACGCAAAATTTCTTTCTCCAGGAATGGTTCGCACATCATATGAATTGCATGGATTAACGGATCTCTTGTTTAACCTATCTAGAAAAAGAAGAACCACTGAAGAGCTGCTTATCAAATGTGAGAATGCCAACATACCCCACTGAATTGGCCGAGAAAGAATGGTCCATCCTCAAATTTGCCAAGAGCACTCTCCAAATGATCGAAAGCAGGACCTTATGCAGAAGATGAAGTTAAATAATGGCAACGGAGATACCTCTCATCAAAGAAAGTGCTTAGAGGACTTACCACATTCTTTTGGTCCTTCTCCCTTGAATGAAGTGAAGACTATCTTGATGAATTCATCAACATAAGACCACAGTTCTTTACCAAACTTCTTCTTCTCAGGATCCTAAGTTACAAAGAGCAGCCAATTAGTTATGTTGTTATGTGCAAGAAAAGAAATGCAAATTTGCTATCCAGTGCTCACCTCAGGGAAAAGAGAAGGCCCTTCAAAGTTGCTGTCCACGTATTTGACAAGGTCTAGGCTCTCTCCAATGATTTTACCGTTGTGCTCCAATGCCGGGACCTGAGAGTAAGTTACAGCAGTAGAAAAGCAAAAAATACCCATCAAATCAATAATGGCTAAAACTTATCCTTTTCATTTTATAGGTCAAAAAGGCCAATTTAGTTCCTATAAACTAAACTCAGCTACCCTTAAGAGTCAAAACTTCCAACAATAAAAATCACAATTGAGCCACGCTTGGTTTTAAAATACATGAATACTAGTGAAACAAGGAGCCGATCTTTAAAATCCAGAATCCAGCGGCAATCGGTTGGAATCCTAAATTACTCCAATTTGGGCTTTGACAATCAGTGTCCAGCGGACAATCTGGGCTGCTTACTTGAAACGCACAGAAAGAATTAAAACAGCCAGCGGCAGGCAAAGACAAGCAAAAGAAGAATCACCTTATTCATGGGGTAGACTTTCTCCTTGTACCAAGCAGGCCTGTCCTGAAGATTGAGAGGAACTAATTTAATCTTGTCCTGCAGTCCCTGCATCTCGGAAATACAATTCCATTTCAGAAACTAATCACGGACCCAATAAAAAAGACCTAAAGGACACTTGCGTTTTGTTAAATTTCACACGGTCACAGAGAATGAACTCACCTTATAGTTCCTCGTGATCCAGACGCGCTGAGCAAATGGGCATGTGTAACAGGTGTACAACCTTCAGACAATTCGGAGAATACAAACGAAATCAGACAATACGACAATCAGTAATCACACTGAATCCACTCGAACGACGCTCAAGGACCCAGAAAAAAGAAAAGAAGAGAGAATCGAACTTCGTTGTTCCATCGAAAAGAGGAGGTTGCTCGGCGCTGGAGTTCAACGGAGGAGGCAAGTTCTCTACCGCGGCGCTGCGACAGAATCGAAACGAAAGACCAAGCAAGGGATCGTCAAAAAAATAGAAACAATGGCACGAATTTCGCAGGAAAGAGAGCGAAAACGCAAGATCGCGAGAGATCCTTACGGAGAAGCCATAAGAGTACGTAGTTCCTGCAGAGGAAGTCTGCGAGATGCCTATGTTCGTGTGGGTCGGTGTCGGTGTCGGTGTCGGTGTCGATGTGAACGAGAATGACCTCCAATCACGAAGCTATTTAAGAGGGAGGAGCATGGGGACAGGATGAGGGAGCAATGTCGTGAGCAGTGACGAAACGGTGAGTGATGACGTCATCGTTTCCGTCAGATCTGTTTGTTCCCGTGAAGTGCTACCCGGTGCGTCCGAGATGGAAATGTCCGGAAGTATGGCATTGCTGAATGGGTGACGATGGCTTATCCTAGAAAGTCATCGTACGACAAAATGAAGTCCTAAGTTGGAATTATTAAAGGCTGGATATATCCTTGACAATTCAAGATCTAAAAGTGTTAGGGTACTTTTATTTTACAAAAAAAACTCAATAATAAGGAAAATGTTTTTTATTAAAGTATTTTATAGTAATAAGATTAATTTTCCTTTATTTGGTAATATATGATGAAAAATATATTATAATATTTGGATCTCATTGAAAAACTTCAATCTCATGACTTTAAAAAAAATCAAATTGTTAATTAATTTTTTTCTTTTTTTTCTTTTCTTTCATTTTCTTTTCCCCTTTCCTTCACTGTGACTAGCCAACAATGGTCACAATTAAGCTTGAGCTCACCGAGATTAGGCGGGCCTCGAGCTTGCCTAGATCTAGCAAGCTATGAGCTCATTGGCCTTGGCTGAGCCATGAGCTCACTAGCATTTGGCAAGCCCCAAGCTCGACAACCTGGGCAAGCTCGAGGATCAGCTGAGCTTGAGCTCGCCTAGATCAACCGAGCCTTGAGCCTCAAGCTTGTTGGCTCGCATCATGGCCGGTCGCCAAGGCACACCACTGGCGAAGGAAGAAGGAGAAAGGAAAAGAAAGAAAAGAGAAAATAAGAAAAGAAAAGAAAATAATAATAATAATAATAATAATAATAATAATAATAAAAGAAAATAATAATAATAATAATAATGATAAAATTCAAAAAATTGTTAAATATAGAAAAGTAATTAAACATTCATATTTTTTGTTATAAATTTTATTTATAACAATAAACCTTTTATTAATCAAAGACCCTACCTAATAGCTAATACTAGGAAAACATTTTGAAAAAATGTTTTCCAATTTTTTTAAAAAGGAAATTATTTTCCTAAATTTAAGCTTTGGTAGGAAAATAAACATTTTCTAGTGATTAGAAAAACATTTTCTGTTAACTCATTTTTCTAAGTGAACCAAAGGCCTCAAATAAGGAAAATAATTTTCCGAAATTTTTTTTAAGTGAAACAAACAAACCCTTAGGCTATGTTCATTTGTTAGGATAAAAGTCATGATAAGATAAAATTTATCTTATCTTATGTTTGGTTCTTGTCTAAAATAGAATAGAGTTGGATATAAACGGATATAATCTAGATTAAAATATCCCATGATGAAGGTGGAGGAAAAAAAAAAAAAAAGCAATCCACATTTTGGATTGCCGTGTTAGAGCATGTCGGAAGAGAAGATAAAAAAATAAATTTGGGAAGTGAATTGTGTGTTACGGAAAATGAAAGTCAAAAGATAAAAGAAGGCTAGGTTTTTCTTCTATTCCCCTTTATTATTTTTATTATATTTATTTATTTATATTTTGATCCCTCATTTATTGAAATTTTTTAAAATTGATTCCGACACATGTCAAAATTCTGAACTTGCATATCGGTACTCCAAACTCGCATGTGAGAGAGTGTCGGGGGAGTTTTCGACACCTGTTGACAGAGTGTCGGAGAATGTGAGACATGTATCGGAGTGTCCAACATGACATGAAGACTCTTAGAAAGTATCGATACTTCCTAGTGTGTGTCTATAGAAGAGAGAGAGAGAGAGAGAGAGAGAGATGCAAAGTAATGATCGATGATGGAGGTAGGTGGTGGCATTAGTGTGGGGAGGCAGGAATGGCCTACTAGGTAGCATATTTGGGGGCATAAGGTAGAGAGGGTCGAGAGAGAGAGAGAGATAATAATAATCCTCTCATTAAAAATTATGTTATGTGGCGTATACACTCACGACTTATGTATATCTTTCACCATATAAAGTCTGAGTAGGGAGAGATAGAGAGAAATATGGCAGATTTTTAATTAATTTACATTTTCCATGTCATCACCACGTGTCGGTTTATGATTGGATTTTAGTTAAAAATACATGCTATATGAGCGTATGAGGTGGTACCATGAATCACTGTACTTTCTTATAAAGGTACGGTAAGACCCACTTTAATATGTTAAAATCTTCACATCGATACTTGTGCAAACATACCTTCCTCGTTTACACTTGCTTAATCTAAACGTACAGGCAAAAATCAACCCAAAAGCCAGGTCCCAGCTTTCACAAGCACTGGTCCCTACCACACTGACATTCCATGGTCCAAAATCATGTATAATAAATCAACACTCGTTCTACCAACTTACTCCATCAATTTATTCAATGCATTGGGAACTTATACTTAAATTAGGAAAAAAAATATTAGTGTACAGCATCAGAAAGGCTTATTTACAACATCCGACATTTTTCTTCTTAGATTTGGTCAAATTTGAAGTTCCAGGGTTGAGATAATTAAAACCCAAAACACTACCATACAAAGAAAAACAACAGGAAAAAAATAGGGAAAGAAGGTAGACGCTGGAGGGTAGGTCATCGAGGACCATAAACATTTAAACATGACCGAAATAGAGTCCTATCGTGTCACTTTTCAAATATTCTCGGTTACTATTGCTACTTCACCAAACTCAGCCACTTCCTACATATATAATTAGCTAAAACAGTATAAACATAGACCGATTCGCCCTCGAGGGTAGCTCATTTATAAAAGAAACATGTACTTTTAGTGAAAATTGGTCCTCTAATTGTTCTTATGGCTTTCTAATGAGTAGCTAAGTAGTATTGACATTGACATACGACACAACACGACATGACACGTCGACACGTTGGAACACGTTATGCATAATAAATTATCATTGTTATAATTATTTCAATCAAATTAATTTGATTCAGATTCACAAATAAATAAATAAATAATAATAAAAGAGACTAGAATGAATTTACACTAAAAACATCAATCCATCATTCGTTAACATCATTCATTGTTGTAATTGGACAAATTCAAGTCCATTCCATTCCAATAATCAATTAAACTTGGAGGACAAGAAAAAGGCAACCCACATTCTGGACTCGCGTGTCATAATGTATTGGAAGAGAAGAGAGAAAAAACAAACTTGGGGATGAATTGTGTCATAGGAAGTGACGGTAAGAAGAAAATAAAATATCAAAATTTTCTTCTTTCCCCATTTTTATTTTTATTATTTTTATCTTTTTATATATTTACATTTTGACCCATTATTTATTGAAAATCTTTAAAGTGGCCCCTTTATGTATTGGAATATGTGTCAGGATTTTGAACTTATATGTAAGAATTTCTTACTCGAGTGTCGGAGATTGTCGAAAGAGTTAACCAGGTTTCGGATCTTCTGACACATGTTAACAGAGCAAAAAAGAGTGTCAAAAAGTGTTGGACACATGTTAGAATATCCGGCATGACACAAAGGCTCTAAAAAGTATTGGTACTTCATAGATGAGAGGAATATTTATATTTATATTTTTTTTTCTCAGATGCCACCAGTGACCCTCATCCTCTTCGGGCAAGGGTGCAAAGGCTTCTACTAGATTTGGGCGAGGGCCACTTCGCCCATGGCTGCAAAGGCCTCGCTCAAATTTGGCGAAATAACTACATTGACAAACACATGGAAAGGTTGCGGACTATATTAACTATATTAAAAGGTTTAATACTAAATTAACATTCATAAAATAGATTCATAACTTCTCCTTTTTTTGTAAATATCCCTATACTTCTCCTTTTCATTAGTTTGATTTTTTTTTTTTGCTATAATTTCTTAAATTGTAAACATGCCTGTTCAACTTGTGTGTGTGTGTGTGTTTTTTTTTTTTTATGTGGAGCTTTTCTACTTGTTTTCGTTATGTTTTTTTTTTTTTTAATAAAAGGTCACACGAGGTAATGCGTACTTGATCTTCCTTTTTCTCCACAACATGATCTATTAACAGATGTTGGAGGGATCAAAACATCTCACATGGGTTTTGACTAATTCAAGACCGCTTTGATTTGAACTTGAATGATTTTCGTCGGTTTGGTACTCATCGCTATCATTTACCTCCCACCTCATCGTAGAAAGAAGTCATCATATACAGCAGAAGACTTGGTATTAGAATTTTTTCGATAGTTAAGGTGAGAAGATCTGCGAACATTGCATATTGACATAACCATAATATGTGTGAAAATTAGACTCTAAATTTAAGCATGAATTGCTTATCCGTTAACTCTAGGATATGTTTGTATTTATAGAGTTTATCTACTAGCTATTACAGTAATTACATGATATGTAAATGTACTAAGTCAAAATATTTTATGTTTTGAACTAGTCCGTTACAATAATAATTACAATAATTACATGAGATAAGAAGGGACTAATAGTCCGTTACAATAATAACTACAGTAATAACTACATGAGATATGAACGGACAAATTCATGCTTTCACAACTTGAAGGTGGTCTTCTGGATGATTTTCAACTTGGATTTGAGCATATCGTGGCGATATCATGTAAGAGGCTGAGTGAAGATATCCACTATTTGGTCATATCTAGATATTAAGTGAACCTCGAGTTTGCGTCGTGACACCAAATGGCGGACAAAGTGAAAGTCTACCTCGATATGCATTAATCTAACATGAAAAAGTGGATTCATCGTAAGATATGTTACCCCTAGGTTGTCGCACCAAAGGATAGGGGGGGTTTTAATTCAGAGATACCCAATTCCTATAACAATGATTGCAGCTATACCACTTCTGCCTTGGTGTTTGCCCTCGATAATTAGATTCGGTTAAGGAACATGCAACGGTATATTGCTTTTTGACTAAACAAGAAACCTTATTTTGCATATAAATTGCGTTGCCTTTTGTTGAGCATCTATCAATGGGGAAATTGGCATTGTCCATGTCATTGTATGCGTGGAGTTTTATGGTGGATTGGGAACTGAGTAATCTATACAAAACAATTTCTTATTAAGTAGCATAGGATCCGTTTCCCCATACTCCAATGGTCTTCTGTTGGTTCTTTTAAGAATTGGCAGGCTTTGTTTACTGCATCTGGTCGAGTCAGGGTGGCATACTGAAGAACTCCTATGGCGCTCTTGTACAAACTGGCATATTCCGGTGGTTTACCCTGATTGATTAAATTGGTATTTGTAATCATGGGTGTGAGAAACGGTTTAACATTATCAATTCTGGTTTAGTGGAAGAAATCTATAACATACTTTTGTTGTAACCAAAGGAGCCTTGATGAACGTTCGAGCACCTCAATTCCCAAGAAGTAATTAAGTTTGCCCAAGTCCCATATGGAGAACTCCTTGTTTAAGCAGTTGATAGTGTCTTAAATAAATGTCAGATTGGACCATGTAATAACAGTATCGTCGAAAATAATGAGCATATAAATGAAAAAATTGGGCCGATGTAATATAAAGAGGAAAGTATCAGCTTTTGATCCCATAAATACAAGTGATTCTAAAAAGATGCTCAACCAATTGATGGATGAAAATGCTGTTCAATAGTAAATGTAAACGCAACAGGTTCCATTGTAGAACCACCGTTATCCCTATTATCTATCATTTCTTCACATTTACATTTTCGCATCTTGCCATTTCGTTTCACAAATTTCTCCCTACTATTACACTACTATGAGATGTGCATATCGCGTAAAATAGGTAATAGATGCATTTCACAATTCTAAATGGTTATAAAAATGGGAAAATTGTGATAAAGTCCCAAACATTTGGTAAAAAGTGCAAGCAAGTCTAAATCTTTTGACATTTGTACAATCAAGTCTTAATTTCTCCATTGGTGGCATTCAAGACGTTGGAAAAGGAAACATGTCACCAAATTAAGCATGATTTAAACCCTAATCATGTAAAAACAGTTGGGTGGGGCTATTTCTATCCCTTACATGACTAAATCCATCTTATTTTCATTAAAGAGACAAAATCACGTTTGCTGGTTTCCATATACGCAGAGTTTCTTTCAATTTAGTAATTTAACATTAGCTTTCATTCAAATTTAAACTTATTTCTATTTTTTTTTGGTCGAAAAGAAATGTTGCATTAGTTGAAACGAAAATTACATCCCGCGTCAAAGGCATCGAGAGCTAGAAGGTCTAACAAGGGAGTAGGGGGTAAAACAGCCCAATTAGAAGGCAAGGAGCCATTGTTGTGGGCCTTAACAGCCCAATCCGCAGCAGAGTTTGCTTCTCTTCTACAAAACCTAACACACGAACGGGTGAAACAGGGGAGCATAGCAACAGCTTTGGCGATCAGGGGTCTGACCTCCCATGGCGACGCTTGAAGATTTCGCGCCGCTTCAACCATCACAAGGCAGTCGGACTCGATTATAAGAGGATCCGTGGGCTTGTTGGCGTTCATCAAGTGATGTAGGGCGATACTCAGTGCCTGGACCTCCACCTACAACGCCGAAGAAGGAGGTACTGTTTTTGTGAATCCTTCAATCAAAGTACCGTTATGATCGCGACAGAGATAGGCGACTGATCCATTGGTGCTTCCTGGCTGAAAAGCCCCATCTATATTGATCTTCAAGACTTATGGATCGGGGGGCCTCCATGATGAGCCAGGATCTAGATTTCTTCGAGCTAAACCAACCCCATGGACAGGAACTAAGATTATGTTAGCCGTGCGAACTTGGGCAAGTGCTACATCAACAACATGAAAAGGATCAGGACTCTGATGGCAGAAGATGGATCTATTGTGCGATTTCCAGATTTGCCATAAAAGTGTGGCGAGAAGCTCCAACCCAGGTAAGGTCTTCCCTTTATCAAATAGATTAGCAATCCAAACCTCTATGCAATGAACATCTGTGGGTAATATAGGAACACTGATTTGGGGGTGAGACCAAACTTGTGAGGTCCATGGACATAATAAAAATAAATGTTCCAAAGTTTCTGGTTGCTGAGTTGAGCATAGGGTACAGATAGGATCATCACTGAGTTTTCTGCGGAATAGGTTGTCTTTAGTGGGCAAGGCATTCTGGCATAAAGACCAAAGGAAAAGTTTAATTTTGGGAGTCATATGGAGTTTCCAGATGTTTTTCCAGAGGTGCTGTGGTGGTTGATATGATGAAGACGCTCTGTTTAAGTTGGTATTAGATGCTGCCTGCCGAATAACACTATAAGCACTTTTCACAGTAAACTCACCTTGAACTGTGCACAGCCAAATGATCTGATCTGCCGTATAATGAGGTCCACTAGGGATCTTAAGGATTTATGCTATAGTCTCAACATCAAAGAGATATTCTAGTAAAGTCATATTTCATAGGTTAGTTTTTGTATCAATCAGATCAGCAACTCTTTCAGGTTCCTCTGCAGCAGCTATTCCTCCTATTTTACCTTTAGGAAGCCAGCGGTCCTCTCGAATTTTTATACTAGTTCCATCTCCGACCGACCATTAAATCTTTGATAAAATGGAATCCCGTCCAACTAGTATGCTCTGCCAACCCCAGGAAGGTTGAGTACCTTTTGAGGCAGTTAAGAAATCCTGTGAATGGAAATACAGACCTTTAAAGAGTTTGCCCCACAAAGAAGTAGGTTGCTGTATTAGTCGCCAAGCATGTTTGCCTAACATGGCTTTATTGAAAGCAACGAGGTCTCGAAACCCGAGTCCTCCCAATTCCTTCCCGATCTTCAGTATTTCCCAGTTCTTCCAATGTATTCCTGACTTCCGGCTGTCATTTTGCCACAAAAACGTGCAATCTTTTTTTCAATGGACTTGCAAAGTGAAACGGAGATTTTGAAAATTGACATAGCGTATTGTGGGATTGCCTGTACAACACTTTTTATTAGAATCTCCTTACCACCTTTAGAAATGAGACTTTCTTTCCATCCATCAAGTTTGGCATTGACTTTCCCAAGTATCCAAGCAAACATATCACGTTTGGATCTTCCCCAGTCCGACGGGATACCACAGTATTTTCCCGTTTTTTCTAACACCGGGATTCTAATTTCCTGTGCTAAGCTGTCCTTAAGTCTGTCAGGGCAATCTTTACTGAAGAAGATGCCCGACTTATTCCGATTGATTGCCTGTCCCGTAGCAAGACAATACTGATTTAGAATGTTGGCTAGTTATTGGCATTCCTGTACTGACCCATCTAAGAAAAATATAGCGTTAGCAGCAAAAATAAATGAGTCAGAGTTGGACACCACCTGTTTAGCTGGATACCCTTAAGGTTTCCCATATGGAGAGCTTGATGGATGAGAGTAGTCAGCATATTTGCCATCAGAATAAAAAGATAGGGTGATAAAGGATCTCCTTGTCGAATTCCTCGCGTCGGGTGGAAGTAATTCAGCTGTTCCCCATTAAATTTGACACTTATGGAGACTATAGTGATGCACTGCATGACCCACTGTACCCAAGTAGAATGGAATCCTAACCTGAGTAGATATTCTTTGAGAAAATCCCACTCAACACGGTCATACGCCTTTTTCATGTCCATCTTGACAACAGCCTGAAATTTTCTCTTTCTAGTTCTCGTCTTTAGCTGATGAAGAACCTCCTGCACAATTAAAATATTTTCATGTATTTGACGGCCGCTTACAAATGCACTTTGTTCCATAGAAAATGAGGTCAGGAAGGAAAGGTTTCAGTTGGTTGGTGAGCACCTTGGAAATTATTTTGTAGGCGTAATTACAAAGACTAATGGGTCGGTATTGGTCTAGACATTATGGGTTAGGGACTTTTGGTATGAGTGTGATAATGGTTCGGTTTAGTTCCGAGGGCATCAAGTCGGATTGAAAAAATTGCTGCACCAATGAATAAACTTCGTCTTCTAAGATATCCCAGTGATGTTGGTAAAATAGACTGTTGAATCCATCAGGACCCAGGGCTTGAGTTTTCCCCAGTTGGAAAGCAGCTAGTTGAACTTCCTCTCGGGTAACAGCTGAAATTAGTTTAGTATTCATATTAGTGGTCACAACACACTCACATTTATCAATAATCGGTCCATAGTCCCAATAGCCCTCTATTTTGTAGAGCTTAGAGAAGAATTCCATCGTCATTTCCTTAAGAAGGCGATCATCTCTAACCCATCTTTGATTATCATCGAGCAGCATCATGATTTTGTTTCTGTTTCTACGTTGAATAGTAGTGGCATGAAAGAACTTAGTATTTTTATCACCCCACTGGAGTCAATTTATCCTAGAGCGCATAGCCCAGTACTGTTCCTCCTGTTGCCAAGCGTTGTGTAGCTTATCTTTCAACGTAGTGACGAGCTGTTTGTCGTAGAAGCTGTGGATCTGATGTGTTAACGATTGTAGTTGCTGCTGTAAAGTTGCTATTCGTTCATTTGCTTGAGAGAAAGTGACTCTATTCCACTTCAAAAGAGCCCAACTGACCTGTTTTAATTTGTATGCCAGGTTATAGCCCGTTGCTCGAGCTGAAGACTATGCCTTTTCGATGACATCCCGACAAGCCTGATCCTGCAACCAATAAGCTTTGAACTTGAAGGTCTTGCCTTTGCTACGTAGTCTAGCATCGGTAGTAAGCACCAAAGGGCTGTGGTCCGAACCCACTGCCGGTAAAGCGAAGACTTCAGTGTCAGGGAAAGTGATCCTCCAGTTCCAGTTGCAAAGAACCCTATCCAATCTTTCTTTAACCAAGTCATCCCCTCTCGGTTATTTATCCAGGTAAACGCGCATCCCTTGCTTTTGATATCCATCAGTGCACAATCGTGTAGAACTTCTCTAAAGGACTGCATACAAGAAAAATCAGGGGATCTCTTACCTACTTTCTCCCATTGATAGGTTATTTCATTGAAGTCCCCTGCGTAAACCCAAGGTAAAGAGTTGGTGGATGCAATTCGTCGAAGGGCTATCCATAAGGGTTGGCGTGAGTGAAGAGTTGTTGGTGCATGTACACAGGTCAGTCGCATAGGTATTCCTCTCCCTATCTCTGTACATATGGTATCGATAAAGTCTTGAGTAGTTAGTTCCACCCGTAGAGATATATGAGAATGCCAAAACATGGCCAAACCTCCAGCTATGCCTACTGGATTAATTATATGGGAGTTAAGAAACTGAAGTCTTCTTTGAATTCTTGAAAGAACTAGCTCTCTATTCTTTGTTTCCATCAAAAAATCACATCCGGCTTCTCTTTGGCCACTAGGGCTTTTAGGGCTTGAATCGTCAGGGGAGAGCCAAGTCCCTGACAGTTCCAGCATAGGAGTTTCATTTTGCCACCGATGGCTCTTTCGGGCAAGCCACCTCAGCCCAGTTCCTGACTTCATCAGCCATTAGGACATGAGTATCCAGTAATTGAGTTTCTTCAAAACACTCAGAGCCATGAGAACACAAGTCGTAAGGGTTGTACCTCTTAAGTTTCTTTGCTGTCCCTGTTTTAGTAGCTAGACGAGAGGGTTTCACTTTCTTTGTATTCACAGCTGCTATAGCTTTATCTCGATGTCCTTTATGCATGACAGGTACAGGAATCAGTACTCCATCAGCAGCATAAACTTATTTCTATTTAAAAAGTGAAAATTAGTCTCTTCTTCATCATTAACTCATCGCAACTTATTTTTTCTTAACTCAATTTTATGGTGAATTTGTTCTTTGATTAGAATAAAAAATCAGGAATTATTATTATATCAAAGAAGTAGTGATTTATTTCTACCATTGATGATAAACTGTTAGATAAAGCATTTAAAAAATTATAGGAGTATAAAAAGAATACACTTCAAACAATTATGTAAGAAGTGATGCTCATCGAGGCACCTTTAATTTTTTTGCTATTGTAAACACTTCATGAATGATATTAAACTTTAACAATCCCAAATAAATGAAATTTAACTATGGTTTAAAATCTTCTATTATTTTACGCACACATCTTTGGTCAAGTAAATTTCATCTTTTAAATTTTTTAAATGCATTATACAATTCTGATTATATTTTAGCAAATCTTTCAAGATGACCTTTTCTGGTTTCATTTGGTCATTCCTTTATGTCTATAAAAGACAACCGATAGAATTTGGACTTTTTTTTTTTTTTTTTGTGAAATGTAATAAATATAATGAGGAAAGGCCATTTGTACACAAGATCACGGCACCAAAACATACACTCCAAATGACTAAGTCATAACAAGTGGATGGATGCCATGATGCAAAAGCCACGAAACTGCGGCAATGACTAAACAGCAAAAGGCAAGCACGGCAAGGACAACCGGCTAACAGCACCAAAAAACCCTACCAAGGAAGAGGGAAGCCCACGGCTGCAAGTAAGCAGAAGAGTCCCTAGGGAGCTACAAGATAGGCATGGGGTAGGCTACGGGTCCCCAGAGAAGATAATCGGGTCAATGCCCCAACTTCGCTGCAACCTTCTATTCCGAAAATTATCTTCAACGTTCCTGAAAGTGATAGCTTTGTCTTGGACCACTAAAAGAAGATGGTTCTTCATGGCCGGGACCGAAAGAGGCTGATCTCTGAAGAGGATGCTATTCCTATTTTTCCAGATGATATGACATAAATCACCGAAGGAAAAACGGGCAATGCACTTGAAGAAATCTCTACCCCTCAAAAAGGTGGCAGCCCAATGGAGGTTCTCCCCCCATGACCTGTTGCACCACGGCAAATTACACCTGGCGGCCTAGAAGAATGCGAAACCAGCCGTGATAGAGCACCCAAAAAATAGGTGGTCGTTAGAGTTAGGCATACCCTTGCAAAACGCGCAAGAACCCCTTTCAATTCTTCAATAAGACAATAATAGAGCTTGGGTGAGAAGCATGTGCTTGGCAATAAGCCAAAGGATAAATTGATACCGAGGAGTGATGGCATTATTCCAGACAAAGGCATGCCAATGGGTCCGGTCCCTCTTCCGCCTGATGGAATCCCAGGCCGTTGCAACCATGAACTGTCCCGACAGGTCTTCTCTCCAGCAGAAACAATTCGAAGACTGAGAGAGGTTCGGAAGGGAATATCCCACGACTAAAGCAAGGTCTTGAGAGGCCACCCAGCTTTTGAGAAGAGATCTGCTACAGTAGCCTATCTAGTAAGCCCCGAGCTATATTTAAACAAATCCGAAAAGAATAAGTTCAAAGGCCCCCTAGGGTGCCAATTGTCAAACCACAAAGAGGCTGAGATGCCATCTCCAATTTTCCAATAGAAAGCCTTCCGGAAACCGCTCCTAAGGTTCAATAGACTCCTCCAAGCCTAGGAACAATAGGTTGGCTTCCTAACTACCAAAAAGTTCTTATTCTTTAAAAAAGTGGAATGAATCCATCTGCACTAGAGCGCCTCCTTGTCAGAGAACAGGAGCCATATATGCTTCAACATGGCAGCTCTATTACAATCTCGAAGACGCCTATTACCAAGCCCTCCCTCCTCTTTTGGGAGGCAAACATCATCCCAAGCTACCTTGGCACCACCTATTCCCAACTCCTGGCCTTTCCATAGGAATTGTTTGAGGATTTTCTCAATCTGGTCCAGAAGAGCTTCAGGTAACACAAACACACTTGCCTAGTAGGCTCGTATAGCATGAAGAACTAACCTGATAAGCTGAAGCTGTCTAGCAAAAGAGAGCAAGCGATGCGTCCAAGACTGAACCCTCGTTGTAATATGATTGATAAGAGTACAACAATCTGCTTTACTGAGCCTCGAGGTAATAATCGGGACCCCTAGGTAGCATGCGGGCAAGCTACCTTCATGGAAACCAAGCTCGGATAGAATCTGACTCCTTAATGAGGTCGCACCCCTCGTCAGGAATACTTCACTCTTGTTCGGATTTGGATGCAAACCACTCCAGGCAGAGAAGATTTGGAGGCCTTCTTTGAAGAGAGCTACGATGGGCAGATCAACCCCACAAAATAAGAAGACGTCGTCCGCAAAAAATAAATGCAAAAGACTCGTCGCCTTGCCCCTCAAGAAGAACTTAAACTCTTGTTTCAAGGTACACTTGGATAAAATCCCTAACAAAACCTCCATAATCAAAGTAAATAAGTAGGGAGAGATGGGATCACCTTGTCGAAGGCCACGGTCACTCGCAAAGAAACCATGCAGCTCCTTGTTATGGCAATTGAGAACTTGGGCGTGCGTACACATGTCATAATAAGATGAGTCACAGACTCGGGGAAACCAAAAGCCAAGAGAACTCCTTCAAGGAAATCCCAATCAACCGTGTCATAGGCTTTCCTAAAGTCCACCTTAACTGCACATTTAGGCAAGTAGGGCTTCAAGTGGAAACTAGAAAAAAGCTCCTGGGCGAGCAAGATGTTGTCTCTAATCCGCCTGCCCTTCACAAAGGCGCTATGATAAAGGCTTATGGTACTTTTGAGCATTAAAGACACCCGGTTTGCTAGCACCTTCGTAATACACTTGGAAATAGTGTTGCAACAGGCGATAGGTCTGTATTCTTCGATGGAAGTAGCATTAAGCACTTTTGGAACCAGCACTAGGATGGTGTTGTTGATCTCTCTTAAGAGTTTACTGGTATTGAAGAAGTCCAACACTGCTTCCAATACTAGAGGTCCAACCGTCCCCCAGTTTTCCTTAAAGAACTCAATCGTGAAGTCGTCGGGCTAGGGGCCTTTCCTCTAGGCAATGAGAATAATGTATCCCAAACCTCCAACACCGTGACCGGACGAGTTAGGAATGCAATCTGATCATCCGAAAGGGGATGCTAGATAAGCTCTTGAATTTCCCTAACTGAAGGCCTGGCGAACTCCTCACACGGTGCTAGAAGATCTTGGAAGTACTCAACAAACCGTTGCTACACCCGCTGAGGCTCGGTGATCTAGTTCCTCGAAGAGTCAAGGACAGAAAGAATTCTATTCGTCAGTTGCCTCTTCATGACATATTGATGGAAGAATTTAGTGTTGCGGTCCCCCTCCCTGAGCCACTTGATTCTAGATTTCTGTCTGAAGAAGGACTCCTCCATGGACTGCAATCCCGCAAAGATGCGCCTCTAATCCTTTTCCACCTCAGCAAGTTCAACATAAAAGGGATCCTGCTGTAAGTCTACCTGCGTGATCTTTAAGGCCTCCCTTGCTTGTAGCGTCCTAACGAAGATATTAGAGAAGGAATCTCTATTCAGCTGCTTGAGCCGGCATTTGAGAGCTTTGAGCTTGGACACAAGCCTAAACATAGGAACTCCAACACCCGGACTGTCCCAGATTTGATTGACAATTGAATTAAACTCCGGGTGCTTCATCCAAAAATCAAAGAACTTGAAAGGCTTCCTCCGAAGGTGATGTAAATCGTTGCGGAAAGATCGTTCTACGAAGGCCCAAATGGTGCGAATTGTGAACCTCAACCTCCAATCAAACCTGTGATTGGCAATCTCGGTATGAACGTGACCTGTTGACGAACGCGTGTCAACCAACCAACGTTATAGACACCACGAGCGAAAGAATTCGTTATCTCGCTCGATAAGTCGAATCGACCGTCACAAGGGAACCTTGATAAGGTCAAGTCCTCAAAAGAACAGTAAAAGAGAATCTCTCAACTTTTTTCCTAAAATATATATATCCCTCAAAGAAATTTAATCAGTTTTTAATATAGGCTTTCTAGTCGCCACATAAACCCTAAAATTAACCCTAGAAATCTAATGCGTCATATTCTAGAATATACCTAAACAACAAGATATATATATAAATGGTCAAATATTTGGTGACCAGATAATCAAATTGCGCCAAGATTTCCAAGATTCTTCAAGATTTGATCTAAGGTCATCTCCATGCCGAAGATCACGAACCATGACGCTAATAGCTGACCTGAATTGCTTGGCTCGCACTCGAGTAATCGAATCAGTAGGAGTAGACAATGGGTCCCTAGCACCACCTTCTCGATATATATAAATCTATTTTGACTTGGTTAAATATTTGGTGACCAGATAATCAAATTACGCCAAGATTTCCAAGATTCTTTAATATTTGATCCAAGGTCATCTCAACGCCGAAGATCACGAACCATGACGCCAACAGCTTGCCTAAATTGCTTGGCTCGCGCTCGAGTAATCGAATCAGTAGAAATAGACAATGGGTCCCTAGCACCACCTCCTCGATATGGCTCGATGTCCACATCATTCCCTCCCCCGTGCAAATGATTTGCCCTCAAATCATCACTTGCATCGAAAAGAGTCAAGTCAAAAACATTAAATGTAGCACTAACGTCATACTTACCTGGAAGATCAAGCTTATAGGCATTATTGTTAACTCTTTTCCAACACCATGAATGGTCCATCCCCTCGCGGTAATAACTTAGAATGTCGCTGCTCAGGAAATCGCTCCTTGCGCATATGAACCCAAACCCAATCGTCGGGTTCAAACACCACTTCCTTGTGCCCTTTGTTAGCTTGCCTTGCATATTGCTCAGTCTTGTGCTCAATATTTGCGCGCGTCTTTTCATGCAATGCCTTGACAAATTCAGCTTTCTTTGCTCCATCTAAATCCACAAGCTCATCAATAGGTAAATGGGTTAAATCTAACGAAGTTAATGGATTAAAACCATAGACAACCTCAAATGGTGTAAATTTAGTAGCAGAATGCATGCTCCTATTATATGCAAACTCAACATATGGTAGACAATCTTCCCAAGATTTTATATTCTATTTAATAATAGCATGCAACAATACTCCTAAAGTTCTATTAACTACCTCGGTTTGACCATCGATCTGTGGATGACAAGTAGTAGAAAATAACAACCGTATTCCTAGTTTTTTCCACAATGTTTTTCAAAAGTAGTTAAGAAATTTAGAATCTTGATCTGAAACAATCGATCTAGGCATGCCATGCAAACGTACAACCTTCCTAAAGAACAAATCAGCAACATGAGATGCATCATCAGTTTTATGACAATGTATAAAATGAGCCATCTTTGAAAACCGATCAACAACCACATAAATAGAATCTCTACCATACTTAGACCTAGGCAATCTTAACACAAAATCCATAGAAATATCAGTCCAAGGATGCGTTGGAATAAGTAATGGTGTATACAAGCCATGCAGTTTAGTTGTAGACTTCGATTGCTTACAAGCAATGCATCTCTCACAACCACGTGTGACATCTCTCTTCATATGTGGCCAATAAAAATGTTCATGCAGCACTTCATAAGTCTTATTAATGCCAAAATGCCCCATTAAACCGCCACTATGCGCTTCTCGCACCAACAATTCATGCAAAGAACACTTAGGCAAACATAGCTTGTTTTCACGGAAAAGATAACCTCCACGCCTATAGAATTTATCAAATGCAGTATGTTCACATGCTTCAAATACTCTCCCAAAGTCATCATCACCAGTATATAAGCCATTGATATGCTCAAAACCTAAATACTTTGCTTCTAAAATAGTTAGAATTGCATACCTTTGAGAAAGTGCATCGGCTACCACATTCTCCTTACATTTCTTGTACTTGATCACCTATGAAAAAGTCTCGATGAACTCCATCCATTTGGCATGTCTTTTATTTAACTTTTGCTGCCCTTTCAAGTACTTTAAGGTCTTGTGGTCGGTGTGAATCATGAACTCCTTTGGCCATAGATAATGTTGCCAAGTCTCAAAAGCTCGCACTAAAGCATACATCTCCTTATCATAGGTAGGATAATTCAATGTTGCTCCACTCAATTTCTCGCTGAAATAAGCTATGGGACGCCCTCCTTGCATCAACATGGCTCCAATTCCTGTACCAGAAGCATCGCACTCTATCTCAAAAGTAGCATTGAAATTCGGCAAAAATAACAAAGGAGCATTAGTCAACTTATCTTTTAGTAGATTAAATGCTTTCTCTTGCTCTTCTCCTCACGTGAAACCCACGTGCTTCTTGATAACCTCAATTAAAGGTGCAGCAATGGTGCTGAAATTTCTCACAAATCACCGATAAAAACTCGCCAATCCATGAAAACTACACACGTCTCCTATGGTCTTAGGCGTTGGCCATTCATGGATTGCTTTGACCTTTTCTTCATCAACCCGTATACCATCGGCACTAACAAAAAATCCTAGAAATACTAATTTGTTGGTAACAAAATAGCACTTTTTTAGATTAGCGTACAATTGCTCAGCCCTTAAAACCTACAAGACAGCTTGCACATGATCAATATGGTCATTAGGGCTTCGGCTATATATCAAGATGTCATCGAAATAGACAACCACAAATCGACCAATAAAAGCACGCAAAACATGATTCATAAGTCGCATAAACGTGCTCAGTGCATTAGTTAATCCAAATGGCATGACTAACCACTTATATAATCCATACTTAGTCTTAATGCAGTTTTCCATTCATCACCTTCTTTCATCCTAATTTGATGATAGCCACTTTTCAAATCGATCTTAGTGAAAATGCAAGAACCATGCAATTCATCCAACATGTCATCTAACTAAGGAATAAGATGTCGATACTTTACCGTAATGTTATTGATTGCTCGGCGATCGACACACATTCGCCAAGTTCCATCCTTCTTTGGCACCAATAAAACAGGGACGGCGCACAGGCTAAGACTCTCTTTCACATACCCTCGCTCCAATAATTTGCTAACTTGCCGTTGTAGTTCCTTTGTCTCCTCGAGATTGCTTCGATATGCCGGTCGATTAGGTAATGGTCCACCAGGAATCAAGTCGATTTGATGTTCAATACCTCGAATCGGTGGTTTCCCTCTAGGAAGTTGTCGCGACCTAAATTCCGGGTGCACCACTTAAGTTTAGGCTAGTGGACTACTAAGTCTTTAAAATTAGCTCGAGCTCTCCCAAGCCCATATCAATTCGCGACTTAAGATTCAAATATTTAATATGCAAATGATTATTATCTAGGAGTCGCCATTAATTGGTTTACGGTAGGTCAATTAGACACCTAAGTAAAATAATGGGAGAATTATTTTACTCCTACGAACCAGAGACTAAGGGCCTATATGGTAAAAAGTGTTTCTGTTCCCAAGAACACAAATTTTTGTTTTTTTGTTCCTAGGAACAAAAAAGGAACAGAAACGCGTTTGTTTGTGTTTTTGTTCCAAAATTATTTTTTTGTTCCCAAAAACACATCTGGAACGGAAACAAGAAACAAAAAAAAGTTGTTTCTTGTTTCTGGAACAAAATTTAGGAACACTTTTTCTCTCTCTTCCATTTTCTTCTCTCTTTTTTCAACTTCTTTTCTTCTTCTTTTTTCTTTCTTTTTTCTTTGGCCAGTCGCTGGCCTCGGCCATGGCCGGCGACGTCGTCCAGGGCTGGCGACCTCGCCGGCCCCTGGCGAGGCCGACCTCGCGCCGGGCTGGGCGAGCTCGATCTCCCCCAGATCCGGCGAGGCCGAGCTCGCCCAGCTTCGGCGAGGCTTGGCCTCACCGGGGGCCGGCGAGCCTCGCCGTGGCTAGGCGAGGCCGTTGGCCCTCGTCGGCCGGTCGCCGGCCATGGCCGAGGCCGGCAACCGGCCAAAAGAAGAAAAAAGAAAAAAGGAAAAATAAATAAGAAAAAAAGAAAAAATAAGAATGAAAATAGAAAAATAAAAATATTAAAAAATTAAAAGAAATAAAAAAATTATACAAATTTACCAAACGTGTTTCTATTCTTTTTATATTTTGAAATAGATTTACCAAACGCGTTTTTTTGTTCAAAAATTGTTCCTGAAGCAGAAATACTTTTTTCTATTTCTGTTCCCGTAAAACAATTTTTAAACGAAAATGTTACCAAACGCACCCTAAGGGTACGGGGACTTGGTTACACTAGATTTCTCTAATGCCCTTTCGGTACCATTTCTGTTAATTTTCAAAAATGTTTTTGCAGGCAGCTTGGATTTATTTTAACCTAAATTACTATCATGCTATGTGGTGATCATTCGATACTTAATCATTTTTAAACATTGAATAAAATAAATTGCACCAAATGAATTCAACACATTAAAGCAAGTAATTATTTTTTTGGGTTTTCTTTTATCTTGAAATTAAAGCATGTCCTTTAACTACATGACCTAATTTTACTAACAAGCTGTTCCTAACATGCAAACTATTTGACATGCACCTAATATTTTTGTGTTTTTTGTTGAAATTCGGAATTAATACAAACCCTAATTAAACTATCTAAAAAGGAATAATTTTCTAATATGTTTTAGGGGTTAATTTGACTTAAACCCTATCCTATCTTAGAAAACTATTTTTTTTAATGAGATTATCTAAATGTGCAAACATTATCTAAAATCAATCCTAATCTATTCCAAAAATTATCTAAAAATGCAATCCTAAAAATGCAATCCTAATTTACGAAACCATCATCTTCCGATGCAAGATTTGATTTTTGATTTTTTTGATTTTTTTGATTTTTATGTTTTTTAGTGTTTTTCCAACACAAACAATTATACCTAAACAATCAAGATATTCATCAAATAAAGAATTAAAATAATCGAAAAAATAACCTATTGTTTCACAAGTCAAATTAACAATTACTCTAACCCTAAATATCACGACCAAAAGTTCAAAATAATTAAATATCTGATCCGAAGTCTTACGAATCAAATTAATAACTATAATGATTTAACAATTAAAATATTATCAAAATGCCCAAAAATTAATATAATTAAAAAAATGATCCGACATCTTACGGATCAAATTAATAATTACAATAATTTTGGACAAAACCCTTGCAAATAATGCCTACAAGATTCATGAGTATTGACATCCAATGTTCCAATTTAAATAACTGAACTTAAAAAAAAATATAAACAAAATAAAGTAAAATAAAATAAATAAAAATAAAAATAGAAATAAGAATGAAAACTACCTAATAGGGGTTTGGAAAGGGGGAGCAGTGACGGTAGGCCGCATCGGGCGGTTGCTGATCGGCATCAAAGCTCCGGCGAGGGCTGGCGGGCGGCAATGGTGAGGGGCGTCACGGGTGGTGGTGCCGCAGTAGCGGGCACAGAGCTGCTACAGAATCATTGCATGGAGGAGGGGGTTCGAGCGACGCGTAGGGGCGACGCGGCAAGATCGGCAGTCAATAGGCAGAGCGTTGAGGAGCGGCAAGGGCGCGGGGGTCGCTGGGTCGCGAGTTGCTGAGGCGCGGCGTCGGGCTTTGGTGGCGTCGGTCGCAGCTGGAGTAGGGGACACCAAGCGCTGGGTCGTGGGCAGATCTAGGCCGATGAGCAGAGCGTCAAGGAACGGCGAGATCGGCGGAGCGACGGTGGAGCAAAGAGGCGCGGTAACGCTGGGAGTGACGATTGCTCGGGGCTTGGAGCGGCGTTCAGTCAGAGGCCAACGGAGGGAGCTGCTGCAGGCGTCGGTGGTGGGGTTGGAAGTCGCGGCAAGACCGGCGGAGCAGCGGTGGCGAAGGCGAGCAAAGCGGCAAGGTGGTGAGACGCAATGGTGGCTGGCATTGCGATGTCAGCGCTGTGACCGACGCAGGCACAGGACCGATGCGAACAAGGAGCAGCGTCGAGAGGAAGAAGACGACACTGTAGCCCCTGTTTTCTTTTTCTTTTTTTTCCTTTTCTCTCATGTCACTCACTAATCCTCTCTGCCTCTCCCTTTTTCACTTTTTATGTCCTCTTTTTCTTCAACAAAGAGAAAAACCCCACTTTTTCTCCTCAAAATTTTTTCGAAATCTCCCCCATTCTCCATCGTACACGGCCCCTTTTATAGGCAAAAAAGGTGATCTCCGTGGAATACTTCGTCTCAAAGATTGCATATAACCTCCCGATTACAAAAATCTTTTTAATTTCCTCATCTCTTAAATATTCTCTACTGATTTTATTGCCTTAAGATAAGATTGCAACCCGATTTTCTTAAATTCCAAAAATCCACCGTAATATTATTTCAAATAATTTTTGTCATTAAAAGAAAATGGGCTCGGGCCAATTTTGCTCGTTTCATGGGCTTAGTCCGACTTACCAAGTTAAAGCTCAGCCATTTAATTTGAACCCATCCATCACCAGTCCAATAAAATGCAAAAAATGCAAATTAAAAATAAATGCACCTAAATCTATATGCTATGCAATTAATATTTTTTTAGGGATTAAAATTAATCTATAATTTTTATGTGACTGGATCGTCAAAATTTAGGTGTCAACCGAAGTTCATCAGAAAAGACATCTTCAAATTCCTGCAATAAAGACACAATAAGACTAGGCAAACTTGGGTCAGGATCGTTAGTAGAAAACAAAACCCCATTGTACAAAAGTACAAGCATTAGTCGGTCTAAAATTAAAGCTCTCCTCATCTCGCTCGATTTTGCATAAAAATTATTTTGCCTATTTTCTTTCCTCTCCTTTTCCCTCGGTTTTTACCACAATCCTTCTTTCGGCCTCTCCTTTTCCTTGCATCTCAGACACACCACGCAAGCCCTCAAATTTCTCACCTTTTATGTCTCTCTCGGCTTCTCGTTATAACTTTAACTGATCTTGATACACCTCACTAGGTGTCATTGGTACCAAGGTATAAGTCTTTTGATTAATCACCAATAAATAACGATTAATATACCCATCATGATGTACCTTTCGATCATATTGCCATGGTCTTCCAAGTAAGATATAACCTGCTTGCATAAATACAACATCAGACTCTACCTCATCCTTGTATCTCCCTATCTCAAATGGGATTCGAACTTATTTCGACACTTTCACCTCTCCACTATCATTTAACCATTGAAGTCTATAAGGCCTAGGGTGCTTTGTCGTCTTCAAACCCAACTTATCCACCATAATTCAACTTGCCATATTTGCACAACTACCTCCATCTATTATCAAACTACAGATCTTACGATTCACCACACATCTTGTATGAAACAAGTTATCTCTTTGTTGATGATGCTCATCCTCCTTTACTTGCACACTAAGAGAACGCCTAACAATTAATAAGCCTCATTTTATAGCTATTTCTCCATCACTACAATCCTCCAACGGTGGCATCTTATCATCCTCTTCTTCCATTTCACTTTCGAACTCAATAACACCATGTCTAGTCATGATCATCACCCTCCTATTAAGGCATTGATTCGCCATATGACCCCTGCCCAAACACTTAAAACATTTAATCTCTCGAGTTCTAGTGTTAGGCTTTTCGGTTTTACCTGAAGCCGGATTCATTTCAACTTTACCCTCCCTCTCCTTCTCCTTTAAGGTTTCGGTTTTGGTGTTGTTTCCTCTCCAATTTGGCTTCTCATCTCTCTTCCAATTGGATCTCCAATTCTAATTTGAACCTCATCCATTCTTATGATTTTGGTCCAACTTCAATTGCCGCTCAACTTTGATGGCTTTGTCCACCAATTCCTCCAATTCAACATAGTGTTGCAGCTCCACCACCCTTACTATGTCTCGGCTCAAACCACTCATAAATCTTGACATTGTGGCCTCACGATCCTCCACCACATTAGCACGGATCATGGCAATCTCCATTTCCTTGTGATACTCTTCCACGCTCTTATTGCCTTGTGTGAGATTTTGTAACTTTTGAAACAAATCTCGATGGTAATGACTTGGTACAAAGCGCCTCTTCATCACCACTTTCATCTCATCCCACGTCTCTATCGGTCTTTCACCATTGCGCTTCCTACTACTCACAAGTTGATCTTACCAAATTATAGCATAATTAGTAAATTCAACAGTTGCAATTTTTACCTTTTTGAGCTCGGAGTATCGTTAGCAATCAAATATCATCTCCATGTGTTTCTTCCATTCTAGATATGCATCGGGATCATTCTTCCCTTGGAAAGAAGGAATCTTCATCTTGATATTGCCAAGTTAATTATCTTCTCAGTGTCTAAACCCTCGGGCTCCATTCCACCTTTCAAATCGAGCATCTCGATGATCCTCCATGTCGGTCTCATCATCATCATAATGCCACTGCCTTCTATGTCATGTTCTAGGGGTGTCTCGCTGATGTTGCGGCCTTCCCTGGGGTAGCTCTCGGTCACTATCAACCTTCATGCAATTCCCCATCATTCGGCCACTAAGCTCCTCCACTACGACCCTCAATTGCTCGATGCTTTCCACGAGCGCTTCATCCATTCTTATGGAATTAACCTCCCTTTGATTTACGCTTTCTTCGCGCGACATATTTTAGACTTGCAAGTAAACGTTAGTCACAAAAATCATCACCAATCGCTCCCTCACGTGTTTCTCTCAAGGTGTTTGTCACTCCCCTCGTGTTTAACTTAAGTCTAGGCTTTTTCCACCCTCAATTAAGCTTACACACTCTTGTCTTTTCCCTCTCGTATTCGCTTTTTTCCACCCTCAATTAAACCTGTCTCTCAACCCCCTCACAACAATCAATCAAACTAATCAAACAAGATTAGATCACTACTGATTTTGTTTCAGCAAGTAACAATTTCAAACCAACAAGTACAACTTTCGAAATTCTAATTGAAACGCAAATCACTATTGATTTTGTTTCAATTCGGTCCACTAAGAAACGAGTCGCATTCTTGATTTTTTTTTTGTTCGGCTATTTTTTTCTACCGAATCTGTTTTTTTTTTCTCTTGCACACTTTTTTTGTGCATTTTCTTTCTCTTCTTTTTTTTTTGGACGAACTTTCTCTTCTTTTTTTTTTCTTTTTTTTTTGACGAACTCAGATACAATTTAAGATGCTAGGAAAAAAAAATTAAAACTAATAGCAAACAACTACGTATGGAAGCACAAAAGCGATCGGATCCCTAAATTGGCTAAAACCGAAACATTAGCTCAATAAATCTCAAATTGCTGAATATAAATAGAAAATTAAAGATAAATAGACCTTGTAGAAGCAAGCTCTGATACCAAATGATGTGAATCGTTGCGGAAAGATCGTTCTACGAAGACCCGGATGGTGCGAATTGCGAACCTCGACCTCCAATCAAACTTGTGATTGGTAACCTCGGTATGAACATGACCTGTTGACGAATGCATGTCAACCAACCAACGTTATAGACGCCACGAGCGAAAGAATTCGCTATCTCACTCGATAAGTCGAATCAACCGTCACAAGGGAACCTTGATAAGGTCAAGTCCTCAAAAGAACAATAGAAGAGAATCTCTCAACTTTTTTCCTCCAAAAATAATATATATCCCTCAAAGAAATTCAGTCAGTCTTTAATATAGGCCTTCTAGCCGCCACACAAACCCTAAAACTAACCCTAGAAATCTAATGCATCATATTCTAGAATATACCTAAACAAGAATATATATATATTGACTTGGTCAAATATTTGGTGACCAAATGATCAAATTGTGCCAAAATTTCCAAGATTCTTCAAGATTTGATCCAAGGTTATCTCCACGTTGAAGATCACGAACCATGACGCCAACAGCTTGCCTGAATTACTTGGCCCGCACTCGAATAATCGAACCAGTAGGAATAGACAATTGGTCCCTAGCACCACCTCATCGATATATATAAATCTATTTTGACTTGATCAAATATTTGGTGACCAAATAATCAAATTGCGCCAAGATTTCCAAGATTCTTCAAGATTTGATCTAAGGTCATCTCCACGCCAAAGATCACGAACCATGACGCCAACAGCTTGCCTGAATTGCTTGGCCCACACTCGAGTAATCGAACCAGTTGGAATAGACAATGGGTCCCTAGCACCACCTCCTCGATATGGCTTGATGTCCACATCAGAAGGGTCGAGTTAAGTATCTTGATCACAATAGGAGTGTGATCAGAGATATCCGGCACTAAGAAGGAGGCTTTCGAGTAAGAGAAATTAATGCTCCACTTCGGGTTCACCAGGACCCTATCAATCTGCCTAGCCTTTCTGTTAGTGCCCGAGGAAGTAGACCAAGTGTGTCTGAAGCCTACAAACCTCAGATCATCCAACTCAGCCTGCTCCAAGCACTTTCCAAAATCATCAAAACAGGGTATCCAAGCATCAGAGCCACCAACTCTGTCGGAAGGATCTTTGATGGCATTGAAGTCCCCCAAGACTAGCCAAGCTGAGTTTTGCAAATCAATGCTTCTAAGGATAATATCCTCCCAAAGAGGCCTCCGGAGCGAAAAGGAGTGATCGCCATAGACAAATGACACAACAATCCACCCTAGAATCCAGCCACCTTAGATTCCCATGAACTGCCTGCTTAGAACAAGTGAAAGCTTCGAATTTGACCCGAGCAGGATCCCAACCAACCCAAATCATGCCCCTATGGGAGAACTCGTAGTTCGCAAGCCAGCACCAATCTCTAATCAATCCCCTAGAGATGGAATTGAAGAGGTTCTGCAACACCTTTGTTTCCAATAACCCAACACAAAACAAACGGTTTGACAAGACCAGGCTGCGGACCTCCACCTGCTTGATGGGGTTAACAAGGCCCATAATATTCCAGCAACCTATATACATATGTACAAAAAAAAAAAAAAATAGAGAACAAGAGTTACCTCCTCGTAGGAGGCTTGTGCCGACTGGGAGGCGGAGCAGCCCAAGCCAAGGGAGGATGTGGATTTGGAGAGAGAGCCAAGAGTTTGTCCTGGATTGTCTCAACATTCCTTCTAGGCGAAGGAGCCTTCGGTGACATGCAAGGGGATAGTAAGTCATCATCGGAGCTGCCAAGTCAATTGGCCGAAGCAACCGACTCCTCGCCATGGCTCGGGTCCACCGTCGAGTCTTCAACAGGGCTGATGGGATCCTTCTCTGTGGAGGGTATAGCAAAGCCTTGGGCTTGATCGAGCTCCCTTCATCACCAGAGCTAACCAAGAGAAGCAAGACATTTCCCTTGGGCGGAGGAGACTTCTTTTTCCTTCCTTTAACTTGCTTCCATTCCAATTTGGGCTCCCGGGGACCCTCCTCTCTTGTCGGAGCAGGATCAGGACGCTAGGCCGCATCAAGAGGGGCGGGATCGGTCCTAGCCTGTTGCAAGCCCCCCTCTGGCCTTGGCAAGGTTGGAGCATCTGCACAGCTGTGCCCAAAAGAGCCACACTTCAAGCATTCAGTCGGTTTCCATTCATATTCAATAACAATCGATCGAACCACCCCATTCAACTTCACATTCACCGAAGACACCCTGGGTTGATTAACTTAGAATTCAACTCAAACCCTTGCGAAAGAGATCATTCACATTTGTTCCAAGCTTGATCCACATAAAGGGGCTTGCCAACGGTGCTCGCTATGGCACTAATCGACGGCGCCGACCATAGATCGAGAGGGAGATTCTTCAAGCGGATCCAAACCAACACCGAAGTTTGTTTTTCCCTCTTTAGCTCAAGAAGGGGCTTCCATTGTTGCAAGATGAGCGGGACCCTTGCAACCGTGATTGGTCCCTCCTCCAAAATCTTCCTCCGAAAAACGGGGTCGTGGATGCGAAAGAAGAAGAATCCCAGATCATCAGTGAAAACCTCAACCAGCTTCGATCCCCAACTATGTTTCAACGATTGCTCCGTGAGCTGGAATGGGAGCCTCCTCCCCACATAGTACTCAACGAGGCATTTGTGCCACTTGGTATCCACTGCATCTAACACCTCTTCCAAGAGGTTGACAATTGGAATATCGTCCTCAAACAAAGGAGAAACGTAGGTGAGGTCGTACCCCTTAGCAGCAAGTCGAGCAACGTTCGCCCATGAACGGGTAGGGGGGCTTGGAGCTTCCCGGTTGCTTTTGAAAGGCCTGAGGCCGCTTGGATTTCGACCTCCCTCTGCTACGTCCTCTAGAGCGTCTTGCTCGGGCCGAAGCCTTGGGGGGATCACGGTTTGCCATCATCTCTTCTGCAGGAGCCTTACCCGAGAGGAGGGACAACTGGTCCCCATGGTTTCGAGAAGAAGGCCTAGGCCCCTTCTCAGTTCTAGCACCCAGCTGGGCCGCATTACTCGATTCACCCACCCCAGTAGGTGAAGCAGCCATAAAAACACCACAACAGTCCTATAAACCCCCCAAAACCCTTCTACAGTGCAGGCACAGCAGAGGAAGGGTCCATACCAGGGCAAAGACTGAAATGGGAGGAGGAGGGATGCTGAGGAGCCCAAATTCTCTCACGAAGACCCCCAAAGCAACTTCGGCAGCCCCCGCGATCGGAGCACGAGCAGTCCGCAGCAGCAGCGAAACAGGGTGAAGAAAGGTAGCTTCGATCTCGAAAATGAGGAGGAAACAGAGCAATCTGTTCGGTGAGATTGAAGAGGCACGTCTGAAGAAGCAACCCTCCAAATTTCAAGCCAAACGGAGGCCTAGATCGACCAGGGCGAGCGGATGAGCGACCTACATGAACAGGAGCAGAACGCGCCCAATGGAGAGGAAGAATGAACAGTATATCGAGAGAGAACAAATGGCCCACTGCTTGTCATAGAATTTGGACTGTTATGCACAACAAAAACGAAAAAATAAATAAATAAGTGCAACAAAAAGAAAAGTTTATAATATTAAATAGTGTTAGAACCTTGCTTATGTTCAAAATTTTCTAGTTTTTTTTTTTTTTTTGGTAAGTAAAAGTTTCTAGGTTTTAGTTGACAATTAATCCAGAAATTTGCTTGACAAAATAGAAAGAACTAGATTTCTTGAAAATTTCTCTTTTCGATGTTTCTCATTGTAATACTCACTTTAAAATTAGAAGAAAGAAAAAGATTTGGAAATTCTTAATCAACTTGAGAAAAAAAATAGTTTTATCACTTTAAATTCTAATTGAATGATGAAGGGGAAGTATGTCTCTGTAGTCAAAATTGAGTGGATTTAATCATATATGGAGCCTGAATAGCTCAATTAAAAAAAAAATCTTACCCATTAATTGCATGCTCTAACTATGAGCATCGGTTGAAAAATAAGACTCAAATATCATGAAAAACGGACAAAAGAATATTGAGTTTTAAGTTAACATTTCAATCAAATTAGAACTGGGCAATTCAACATTTAAGAGTTTTGGTAATATCTATTTATTGTTTCAAATTTTGTCATTATTGATATACCTTATTGGTGATTGATCAAACATTGGATTGATCTTTCATGGTTGAGTTCGAGATTGAGGAGTCAATTCTTGTACTTTAGCATTAAATCGATTACCACTCAGTCTTATGTTAATTTTAGTTTTTCTTTTTAAAGAATAGTCATAATCAAGTTGTGCTGTCAATTGGAAAAAACAATGCTATTTCTATCCTTTTTTGCACTATGACGGTCGAAATCATGCTTAATTGGTGAAAAAAGATCCATTTTCCGGCTACTTGATGCCACCCCCAACGAGATTAGGAGTTGATTGCACGAAGTATGATTTGAGCACTCTTCATGACCCCTTTTTTCACACCGTCGACTTTTCATGACTAGTTCTTTTTTCAAAATAATAATAATAATAATGAGTAGAAAATGATACTTTGCACTCAGTTTTTAAAAGACTTTGGACCAGAGAAATGTCATGTTTACAAGAGTTGCTATATTTTCTACCAAGCCTTTCGATGTCAAATGTCCTCTATATGCATTTTTTTTTTTTTGTGCGTTTGCAAATAGAGGGGATTCATTGTCTTGTTTTAATAGCAGCCTAGAATCGATAGATGTCAAATATCATTTAATTCCAATAAACAAAAGTTAATCATGCATTCTGCTTCGGTATTGGGGATGAAGGCACCAAAGGTTCATAAACTATTGCAAAATGTTCAATTTGGTCTTTCCAACTTTTTTCAGCGAATGAATCTCTAAACTATATATATTTGGCGATTTGGTTTATTTATGGAATTTATGGACAAATACTGACATGACAGACCACGTTGCCACGTCAGATTATTATTCCAACTACATTGTTAACGTGGCTCAAAGCTAGCAAAGAAAAACACACGCTTCACATAAAAAAGGAGGAAAAAAAAAAAGACACACGGGTCTTCTCCTATTCCATGCTCTTCTAAGTTTCCATTAGTAATGGTGCCACCGAGTCGATTGGAGACCCCTGGTGATGATAGGGCTTGTCATAGCTATCCCTATCACGTCCCCATGCACAAATAAACGGGTGTGCGTGCACGCAGAGAGAGAGGAGGAGAGAGAGAGAGAGTTGTGGCCCTCACAAAAATTTTAGGACAAAAATAAAATTGCATGAGCCAAAAGATTTCAAAAAGAAAAGCAAAATGTCTAAGATGGAGACAATTCCAAACATATTTTCAGCTGCCAATTTTTTAAATTGGTTCACATAAACAATATTAGTGATCAGTACATGGTGTTCATAAAAATAAGTGATCAAGAATATCTACAGGAAATAAAAAGAAAAATCATTGAGATATTTGAAAAATAGAATAGCCTATTTACTTCATAAAATAATGTATATTGTATTCTCCATATTAGTTAGTCAACCTCTTACAAGAGGTAATCGGTTTTAAAGTGGTATGGTTTTTCACTCTGGAACTGGGATTTGGATCAAAAGGGCTAATTCCCAATTTGTAAAACTGAGATAGGATCCGACCCACCTAGGAACCAACTACACCTGCTTTTTTTGCCCCTATTTCCTGCAAGATTATAAGTGTTGTTGCATAGTCTAAACTATTACACAAGTGACGTTAATAGAAGCTTGTGAAAAGCTAAAGATGGTGACCATCTTTGCGAACAAAACTATAATGATCAAAAGAAACTTTTCTGTCTTTATGGATTGGCCTTTGTCCATTACTGTATTTGTGCACTATTAGAGCTGACGCGACTAGGATGGTCCAGTAGCTTTCATGAAGACAGAACTTCACGCAAAGGATTCGAAAATGACTATTTTTTATTTATGAAATTTCAAGCAACATCAAGATACAATTTCAAGCTGTAAAAGACGCATCGCTGATTCTAGAGCGGATACAAAAGATAACTAGCCCCATGGAAACATCAAGAGAAGGGGTACATTAACTATAAAGCCATTCCACTCCTCTTAACTTCCCTTATTCTCTTCGTATAAAGCAATACCATGGTCATGACCCCTCTACTGCTGAGCCTGCATTCGAGAAAAAGACTGATTAGCGACTGGAAACAAACTCACAGAGGGCGAGAGGGAAGAATGTTGTTCAGAAAAGATTGTGACGTCAAGTTTGAGTCTGGGTTAGAAGCATTACGCCGAAGCGCGCCTTGCAGAATTCAACAAATTCTTTAGGATCAGTCTTTGTCTGCTTGTAAGCGTCGACCTTGTCCATTTCCTGCAGGGGATGAAGTAGAAGGAAAGATCAATGCATGATATGGTCTCCAGCAAGGATAAAATCGAGCAGAGCTGCCGAATTTGTAACTCAAAAGATATTGACTTGATGCTGCCCAAGTAGTATAAGCACACCTAATCAAAAGGTTTGTCTGTAAAACTGATTGGTCTCTACAGGTAAATCATGTTTTCCTTTCAAGAGAGGATTCATTTGCATAGAAAATATGGTCACCACAACCGGTGAATGATCTGAAGGTTAATGGAGACTGACTTTCTCATTCTATATATGACTCTCTCATGGCAGGTTAGGATTTCCCCATAGACATGCCACCATGCTATAACAGTTCACCAAGGCCAAAGTTTTGCCTGGACATTATCAAGAAATTGTAATCATCGATTCACATTTCACTCAGAATCAATCTTGGAATTTAGGTGTCTTTTGTTCATGCAAAGAAAGTTTTGTCCAAAGTGGAAGAGAGATGATGCTTAAACTAAGCATTCGCCTGAGACTAGATTCCTTCCCATACCTCAATCCATGCTACTAGTTTAGGTCTGCCAGCAGTGATGTCATATTTCCATACTTCAGATAAGTAACTCTGGAATATTTCGACAAAGGGGATGTAAGCAATGTCCACCTGCAAGCACAAAATCAGACCCTAAATAATAGTCAACCACAGAAAGAAGTACACATCGATAATCACGTATCAGGCGAAATTTCTCGCAGCAAGATAGCTTTGCTCATTATACAGATTTCATCGATCAACGGATCTATTGTTTAACCAATCTAGAAAAAGAAAAACCACCGATGAGCCCCTAATCAAATATGAGAGTGCCAACATACCCCACTGAATTGTCCGAGAAAGAATGGTCCATCCTCAAATTTGCCAAGACCATTGTCCAAGTGGTCGAAAGCAGAAGCTGATGCAGAAGACAAAGTTCACTTATGGTAACAGAGATACCTGTCATCGAAAAAGCCCCTAGAGGACTTACCACATTCTTTCGGTCCCTCTCCCTTGAATGAATTAAAGACTACGCTCACGAATTCATCAACATAAGACCACAGTTCCTCACCAAACTTTCTCTTTTCAGAATCCTACGTATCAAAGAGCAGCCACTTTGTTATAAACAAACCACAGCAACAAGAAATGCACATTTGCTACCCAGTGCTCACATCAGGGAAAAGAAAAGGCCCTTCAAAGTTGCTGTCCAAGTATTTAATGAGGTCTAGGCTCTCTCCAATGATTTTCCCGTTGTGCTCCAAGGCCGGAACCTAATCATAAGTTGCAACAGAAGAAAAGCAAAATGTACCCATCAAATAACCACTGGCTAAAACTCACCCTTTTCATTTGATTAAAAGGTCAAAATGGCCAAATAAACCAAGTGGGGAGCCAATTAATTTTCTCAAGTTCACCTCAGCTACAGTCAGAATCGAAATTTTCTATAACAAACATAAAAAATATCTAGCACTCTTGGTTTTGGAATTTATAAAAACTAACAACACAAGGGGCCGATTTTCAAAATCCAGAACCTTGCAGCCGCTCGCTTGGAATTCTAAACTAAACCAATTTTGGGCTATGACAATCAGTGTCCACTAATATGAAAACACATCAAGAACTAAACAACCGGTGACGGGCACTAAAGACAAGCGAAAGATGAATCACCTTATTCACGGGGTAGACTTTCTCCTTGTACCAAGCAGGCCTGTCTTGAAGATTAAGAGGAACCAACTTAATCTTGTCCTGCAGTCCCTGTAACTCACATATGCAATCCCAATTCAGAAACTTATCACAGACCGAATCAAAATGAACTAAATGACCTATATAAGGATGAATCGCGCATGATTTTTGTTGAATTGCATACGATCACAGAGAATGAATTCACCTTATAGTTCCCCGTGATCCAGACCCGATGAGCATATGGGCACGCGTAAGAGGTGTACAGCCTTCAGAAAATTCGGAGAAAACAAACATAAGCAGACCCATAAGACAATCTCTTGATTTCCAATCTTATAAGTGATCACACTGAACCAACTCGAACGACGCTAAAAGGGAAAAAAGAAGGATCGAACCTCGTTGTTCCATCGAAAAGAGGAGGTTGCTCCGCGCTGGAGTTCAACGGAGCAGGCAAGTTCTCAACCACGGCACTGCCACAAACACAAAAAACCAAGCAAGGGGTCGTCAAACAAGAACGAAGGCTCGAATTCCGCAGGAAAAAATGAGAGCGAAAATGCAAGACCGCGAGAGATTCTTACGGAGGAGCCATTGGCGTACGGTAGTTCCTAGAGAGAAAATCTGCGGGATGTTCGTGTTCGTCTGCGTGGGCGTCGATTTCAATGTGAACGAGAATGCCGTCCAGGTGCGGTGCTACTTAAGAGGGAGGAGCACGTGGAAGGGTTGAGGCTGAGATGTGGCGAGCAGTGATGAAGTGAGAGTGATTACGTGCGTTATCGCTTCGTAAAAGCGAATTTTCGGGTATCGCTTAATTCCAATCAGGGAAATTAGTCATGCATCCTATTTTGATATTAGGGATGAAGGCATCAAAAGTTCATAAATTATTGCAAAATGTTCAATTTGGCCTTTCCAAATTTCTTGGGCAATTGAATCTCTAAACTAAATATATTTTTGGCTAGAGGGTTCATCCATGGAATTTATGGACAAATGCTGACAAGACAGACCACGTTGCCACGTCAGATTATTATTCCAACTACATTGTGGACGTGGCTCAAAGCTATTAAAGAAAAACATACGCTTCACTCAAAAAAAAAAACACACACACACACGGATCTTCTCCTATTCCGTGCTCTCTTGAGTTTCCGCTAGCAATGGTGCCACCGAGTCGACCAAAAGACCCCCGATGATGAGAGGGCTCGTCATAGCTATAACGTCTTAGGATAAAAATAACAGTGCATGAGCCAAAAGATTTTTTTTTTTTTTTAAAAAGAGAAGGAAAAAGTAAAAGATGGAGATAATTCTGAACATATTTTTAGCTGTCAATTTTCTAAATTGGTTCACGTAAACAATATTAGTAAATGTCTTCATGTGCGCAAGAAATTGACATTTAAAATGCTAAAAAATTCATTTTTTCATGAATATTTGAGTAGCTGAATAATTTAAAAAATTAGTATAAAAAATACACAGTACAAAGAAGTTATATAGACATACGTGAAAAGAGAAAACGAGTTCAAGATTAAACAATTTCTTAAGAAAAAATCTGTGTGATAGAAAATATCCAAATTTTAGTAGGGAAACATGATAGATAAAATTACATTATGCATTTACGCTTTTCTCCGTGTACATGGTGTTTGCAAAATAAGTGATCAAAAATATATACGGGAAATAAATGATTGAGATATTTCACAGGTAGGATAGCCTCTTTACTTTATATAATAATGTATTTTGTATTCTCCATTATTAGTTAGTTAGCCTTTTCTACCAGATGTAATCGGTTCTAGGGGTACAGTTCCCACTCTGGAACTAAGATTTGGACCAAAAGGGCTTATTCCTAGTTTGTAGAATTGGGATTCGACCAAGGAATTGACTGTATATGCTTCTTCTTTTTTTTTGCTATTCCTTGTAAGACTATGAGTGTTGTCGTATGGTCTAATCTATTACTTGAATGATGTTAATAGAAGAAGCTCGTGAAAAGCGAAACATGGTGACCATCTTCGCGAACAAAACTACAGTGATCATTGAAAATCAAGTTTGAGAGATGTCAAGTCATGAGGTAGGCGTGAGATCAGCGTGACTAAGACCGAGGGAAGTGAGAGTGAAAGACGTGCATGACTGTGTCTGAGCTAGAAAAGAATGGGAATTAAGATTTTCGAAATTTGAAATAAAAAAATAAAAAAATTGACTCTATCTGAATGGATCACACTTAAAACTAAGAACTGAACTACTATTCATTGATTTTAAATTTTAGGGATTGAGATCACCCAAAATTCGCCAATTCGGTCCGATTCTTTTGCAAAAGAGAATAGATCTATTTGGACATTTGTCTGAAGTGCAAATTACCTTAAAATTTCTGAAATTCTATTTCACACTCCTATTTAGATTAAAATTAGCTATTTCTGCGAGGCATCGCTCGTCTATTAACGCCTTACACTTGCGCACTCCACCCCACACAATACTTTGCAAAAGAAAAAAAAAAACCCAAAAACCCTAGCTTTTTCCCATCCAGACAATCATCTCCTCCTCTTCGCACAATCCCTCATCCAAGGAGCTCAAACAGCCACCGCGCTGCTGCCATCCTTCGCTCGCTGACACCACGGCCCCCCAACCGCCCAAAGACCAACTTCGTTCTCATCCCTCTTTCCTTCCTGCCCTCTGCAGCAAGGCGTCGATGGTGACTGCCATCGCCAACCTTACTCGACCTTGGATCAGGAAAGGTCAGGGCATATTATGTCACACTTTAATCTTATAGAGATAGGATGACACGGCCGTCCTTTTATTTGAAGAATGCAATCTCTAACCACTCAAAAGTTTATCTCCCAAAAGTCTCACAATGTTCCCATTCTAACGGTCACTAAATAGAGGACCTAAAAAGATAGAAAAAGAGAGAGGTAAGCAACCACAGCTCAGTGAGTAGTACATATTAAATTATACATGAGTTGTTTTATTTTAGCAAACTTTATACAATTCAGAAAATACTAATTAAAATCATCCATAAATGTCAATAATCAAGTCCATTAATCAATCTCATCAAAATCACACACCAATAGTCTATCCATTGATCCATCTCATATCAAAATACACGTCTATAGTCCATTCCACTGATTAATCTCATAGCACATCATATCTCAAGATCCTAGAAGTGACTCTCACGAGACCATGTCATCATGTAGCAGTTGGCCCTTAAGTAGTACAAGACCCTAGAGATGCCTTTTACAATATTTCGTTATCGTGTAGCATTAAGTCATTAACCAACATATATCAAATACAATGCCCCAGATGTGGCTCCCACAAAATTACGTTATTGTGTAACACGTACGCCTGACCAACACATATCAATGGTATAAGGCCCTAGAGGTGCCTTCCATGAAATTATATTATCGTGTAGTACTTAACCTTTGATCAGTATGTATCAATAGTACAAGGCCCTAGAGTTGTATTCCACGAAATTACGTTATTATGTAGCACTTAACCCTTAATAAGCATATATCAATATTATAAGGCTCTAGAGATAATCCTTACGAAATAACGTTATCATATAGTATTTAGTCATTGACTACAATGCTCTAGAGGTGACTTATATGAAGTTACGTTATTGCATGGTACTTAATCCTTTACTCGTCCATATCACAGTTGATTTTCTAGGCCTTTCACAAATCAATTCTTTCCACAAAACCAATATGTAACATATATCAGTTTCACATATGAAATCAAATCACCTTTCATTAAGCCATACTCAAAGTAAATGTAATTCTTTCGTTTTGCAAACCCAAAATATATCCTCTTCTCCAACTTTGTTCGTCAAGAAAAATATATACATCACAATACATTTTCTACACCATTTCGGAATTTATTTCATGAACTAGTAACATATTAAAACACCTTTTATAAAACGTTTCTCAAATCGCCAAAGAACTCATATCACAAACCAAGTTTACAAATTATATATAACATTTTGCAACATGGTTCATTTGCTATTTCTCAACCATTTCTCATATCATTCTCAAATATTAAAAGATAGTAATTACCTAATCCAGAATTTTATGCAATAAACATGCTCTTTAACTACTTATAATGTCTCGAATCTCTACCGTTTTCAAGGCATGAGCTCACAAATTCATAGAATAGATAGCACTACTTACCTTGGAATGCCTACAATCAAACAACCAGGCTCACTCAAATCAACAAACTCACAATCGTATCATCTAAGTGAGAAATAACATCAAAACTAAGTAAAATGCTATTTCAAATATGGCTTGGCTAAACTAAGCTTAAGCGCTAACAAATTAACTCCTACACATCGACAAATCGCTTACCAAAATGACTATTTGAACTTAAAACCAATGTGAAACTCGACCTCGGAATCCTAAAATTTCACTCCCACAAAACCATTGATTCAAATCAACGACCGTCAAACCCCATAACTCTACAACGTCACAATTCCACCATTCCCAAGAAATTCCATAACTCGACAACTCAAGTATCGGATTTCGCGGCTCGATTTTCTTAACACTTCAAATATACAACCTAATTTCTAAAATTATCCCGATTGGACGAACGAGGGGTGCAAGTATTTATTGGTCATTGTGAATCGAAGTTGAATCGGCTTGACCAGGTCCCCGTGACGTGCACACACAAGAACCCCTTGTTTCTTTTTCCTTCTTCTCTTCTTTTCTTTCCTCTCTTTCCTTTTTCTTTCTTGCGCGAGCTCCTGGGCTCTCTTTTATTCTAAGCCAAGCGTCCCCTCCTTCATTTGTTGACCGACTCTTCTTCTTTTTTTCAATTCTGTGGGCCCCCCATCCTTTGAAAAGTCAACATATTTCATATCTAAGCCGAGCCCTAGATCCAGATCTAGGAGAGAAAGAGAGTACTTGATGGGGCACCTGGCACAAATTTGTACTTGGACTGGTCGTTCAATAAAATAAAATAAAAAATGACCATATGATGGCAGATACGAATAATGCGTAAATAAGGCCTAAGCCATTTGAGCTAGTCACTAATTTTTTAGGGAAAATCTCAAATAAAAACCCGAAATGACTTCATTTTCTCAAAAAAGGACTTGAAATAGAATTTGTCTCAAATAAGGACCCAAAGTAGTCATTTAGTCTTAAAAGATGACCTGACTTGTCGGCCGGTGAACTGATGCATTTCTGATGCGTATACCGACGACCTAATCAGGGTATTTCTTTTGGCCCGGTGAACTTTCCCCTGTTCATCTTCTCCATCTGTGAGCAGACCTCCAGTATCTCGCTGGTGAAGTAATTGCCGGCGAGATTGAGCCACTTCAGCTTCTTGAGCCCCACCATCTCTAGCGGCAGCAGCCCCTTGAACTTGTCATTGCCCAAGTGGAGTTCTTCGAGTTGGGTTATCGCCCGCAGGACTTTGCTAGGGAAGATCCCGGAGAGGTTGAGGAATCGGAGGGAGGTGGGGCTGCCGAGCTCCGGCGGGAGGGTCTCGGTGAGGTTGTCGGTGGTGAGCGTGAGGTTGATGAGGTCGTGGAGAAGGCCGATTTCGGGTGGGATGTAGCCCAAGAGGCCGACGGATGTGATGTTGAGAGAGACGACCCACGAGCCGGCGTCGCACGTGACTCCGGCAAAGGAGCAATGCGGAAAGGGCGGCGGCGAGAAGGAGGAGGAGGAGTCGACCCAGTCACCGATGGCGGCGGAGGGAGACCCAATCATGGCGGTTTTGAGCTTCGAGAGCACGTCCAGGTCGCTCCGTGCAAGGGAAGCAGAGATGAAGAGGAGGAAGAAGAAGAAGACTCCATTGCAGGGCGGTTTCGTCCTCAGTGAGTTCGGTGAGGCCAGCAAGGGCTCGCTGACCATTGGTAAGGGCAGGCGAGGGCCTGCAAGCCCTCGCTCGCTGCCAATGCCCGCTGTCGGCGATGGGCGTTGAGCCCTTGCTGGCCTCAGGTGAGGCCGACCCACACTGGTCCCACGACCTTCGCCGACCCTTCCCCACTTCCGATGTCCTTGATTTGGGCAATGCCTATCTTCGACGAAGAAGACGATGAACAGGGACAACACCATGGGTAGATCAAGAAGAAGATGAACAAAAGAAGGAAAACAAAAAGATAATATTTTTTGGACAAAAATACTCCAGACCAGGTCGCTGGAATACGCATTGAAAATGCATCAGTTCGCCGGCCGGCAAGTCAGGTCCTTTTTTGATACTAAATGACTACTTTGGGGCCTTATTTGAGATAGATTCCACTTCAGGTCCTCTTTTAAGAAAATGAGGTCACTTTGTGTCCCTATTTGAGATTTTCTCAATTTTTTATAAAAGCCTTCGACAATTATATGTGTTGAGTAATTTAATTGTAAATTGTGCCAACCATCAACCCCACCACCCACTCAGTTAATTGAATTGCGTAGTTGACTGCGCGATTATGTAATAAAATTATTATTAGATGATCGTCACCCAACGAGCAATTAATCCCGCTCAAAAGAAAGTGTCCTATGGACGGAAAATAATGTCTTTATGGATTGGCCTTTGTCACTTTCTGTGTTTTTTTTTGGATGCCTTGTCCCTTTCTGTGTTTGTGTACTACTAAAACTGACGCAACCAGGATAGTCCAGCAGCTTTCATGAAGACAAAACTTAACGCAAAGTATTCGAAAATGAACTTTTTTAATTTATGAAATTTCAAGCAACATCACCATACTAATTTCAAACTGTAAAAGAGGCATCGCTGCATCTAGAGTGGATACACGAGACAACTAGCCTCAGGGAGACATCAAAAGAAGGGGTATAATAACTAAGAAGCGATTCCACTCTTTTCTTTACTCCCCTTTATTCTCTTCGTATAGAGCAATACCATTATCCTGACCCCATCTACAGCTGAGCCTGAGCCTGCATTCGAGGAAAAGACTGATTAGTGACCGGAAACAAACTCAACGGGGCTGAGAGGGGAAAGAACGTTGCTCTGAAAAGATCGTGACGTCAAGTTTGAGTCTGGGTTAGAAGCATTACCCCGAAGCGTGCCTTCCAGTATTCAACAAATTCCTTAGTATTCAACAAATTCTTTGTCTGCTTGTAAGCATCAACCTTGTCCATTTCCTGCACGGGATGAAGTAGAAGGAAAGATCAATGCATGATATGGTCTCAAGCAAGGACAAAATTGAGCAGAGCTGCTGAATTTGTAACTCATAAAGATATGACTTGACATTGCCCAAGTAGTATAAGCACACTCGATCAAAACATATGTCTGTAAAACTGATTGGGCTCTACACGTAAATCATGTTTTCCTTTCAAGAGAGGATGCATTTAAACAGAAAATATGGTCACCACAACTGGTGAATGATCTGAAGGTTGGTGGAGACTGACTCTCATTCTATATATGACTCTCTTGTGGCATGTCAGGATCTTCGCATAGACATGCTCCAACGCTACAGTAGTTCACCAAGGCCAAAGTTTAGCCTGGACACTATCTAGAAACTGTCTATCATTGATTCACCATTTCACTCAGAACCAATCTTGGAATTTAGCTGTCTTTTTGTTGTTGTGAAGAAAGAGTTTTGTCTAAAATGGAAGAGAAATGACGCTTAAATTAAGCATTGGCCTGAGACTAGTTTTTTTACCGTACCTCAATCCACGCTGCTAGTTTTGGTCTGCCAGCAGTGATGTCATATTTCCATACCTCAGATAAGTAACTCTGGAATCTTTCAACAAAGGGGATGTAGGCAATGTCCACCTGAAATCACAAAATTATACCCTAAATAATAGTCAACCACATATCAATAATCACATATCAGGCGAAATTACTTGTGGCAACATAGGTTTGCTCATCATACGGATTTCATCGATCAACAGATCTATTGTTTAACCAATCTAGAAAAAGAAAAACCACCGATGAGCCCCTAATCAAATATGAGAATGCCAACATACCCCACTGAATTGTCCGAGAAAGAATGGTCCATCCTCAAATTTGCCAAAAGCATTCTCCAAGTGGTCGAAAGCAGAAGCTGATGCAGAAGACAGAGTTCACTTAAGGTAACAGAGATACCTGTCACCGTAAAAAGCGCTAAGAGGACTTACCACATTCTTTCGGTCCCTCTCCCTTGAATGAAGTGAAGACTAAGCTCACGAATTCATCAACATAAGACCACAGTTCCTCTCTGAGCTTCCCCTTTTTAGGATCCTGCATATCAAAGAGCAGCCACCAAGTTATGAGCAAGCCACAGAAATAAGAAATGTACATTTGCAATCCAGTGCTCACATCAGGGAAGAGAGAAGGCCCTTCAAAGTTGCTGTCCACGTATTTGATAAGGTCCAGGCTCTCTCCAATGATTTTCCCGTTGTGCTCCAAGGCCGGAACCTAATCATAAGTTAAAAGAAGAAAGCAAAATGTGCCCATCAAATAAACAATGGCTAAAACTCACCCTTTTCATTTAATTAAAAAGGTCAGAATGGCCAAATAAACCAAGTAGGGAGCCAATTGATTTTCTCAAGTTAACATCAGCTACCATAAGAGTCGAATTTTTCTATAATAAACAAAAAAAAATGAGCCACACATGGTTTTGGAATTCATGATAACTAATAACACAAGAGCTGACTTTTAAAATCCGGAATCCCGTGGGCACTTGTCCACTGATCTGAAAACACAAACAAAGAATTAAGCAACCAGCAACGTGCACAAAAGACAAGCGAAAGAAGAATCACCTTATTCACGGGGTAGACTTTCTCCTTGTACCAAGCAGGCCTGTCTTGAAGATTGAAAGGAACTAACTTAATCTTGTCCTGCAGTCCCTGCAACTCACGAATGAAATCCCAATTCAGAAACTAATCATGAACCGAATCAAAATGAACTAAATGACCTATAGAAGGACGAATCGCGCATGGTTTTCGTTATTGCACATGATCACAGAGAATGAACTCACCTTATAGTTCCTCGTGATCCAGACACGATGAGCAAATGGGCATGCGTAAGAGGTGTACAACCTTTAGAAAATTTGGAGAATACAAACATAAGCAGACCCATAACACAATCTCTTGTTTACCAATCTTATCAGTAATCACGCTGACTCAACTCGAACGACGCTTGAAGGAAAAAAAAAGAAGAGTCGAACCTCGTTGTTCCATCGAAAAGAGGAGGTTGCTCGGCGCTGGAGTTCAACCGAGCAGGCAAGTTCTCAACCACTGCACTGCGACAGAATCGAAACAAAAAATCAAGCAAGGGATCGTCCAAAAAAAGAAAAAACGCAAGATCGCGAGAGATTCTTACGGAGTAGCCATTGGCGTACGGTAGTTCCAGGAGAGAATCTGCGGGATGTTCGTGCTTCTCTGCGTCGGCGTCGATTTCAATGTGAACGAGAATGGCGTCCAAGTGCGGAGGAGGGTTTGAAGAGTTGAGGTAGTGATGTGGCAATAGGACCATCGGTAAGTTTTGTACGGCATTCGTTCGAACGTAATAAATTCTTTTCGGCTGCTTAAGTCATAGCCTACGTATTGCATACTGGGGTGCCATAATCTTCTTTTTTTAATTTGACATTGTCACGGTGGGCTTTCGGCGTTGGCTGAACATTCTTAAGTTTTTTTGGCATTCAAATAATTTTGAAAGTTATAATATTTAGATGAACGTTTTTATAGAAGTTATGACACTTTCAATGGTTGAGAAAAAAAAATTATAGCACTTAAATGAACACTATATGAAGATTGTGGCACTTATTATATTTTTATCTCGAAAATTGCACTCTTACCAGCTGAACATTATATCAACTCGGTTCAACTAGATCATACATTTATTTTGAAGTATATCTTATTGTTACTGTTAAATTATGTCTCGAGTTTGAGCGTTTGCAAAACGCGATTCGCTTGAATAAAACTTTTTATTATTTGATTGTAGGATTGCATGAAGGATTACAAAAGAAAAAATAATATAATGAAAAAAATAAAAGGAGCAAAGTTTCTTCTTTATGTGCAGGAGGCTAATTAGGTCATCCACGTGAGGCCCAAAGTCAAAGTCTTGACTTTTTGGCACACTTAATATATATTAAAGGAAAAAGGAAGAAAAAGAAGAAGAGGGGTTCTTCAGCTTACCTGCCACGTCCTAGACATCACCGAAGAAGGAATCAAACAATGGGGCCTAGAGTCAAAGTTTGACTCTGGCCACATATATAAGACCATAATACAAGTTTCTTTTAGAGTGTGCGTGTAGCGGCCGAAACCCTACAAGAAAAGGTAGGAGCCGCACGACGTCAAACTGAAGAGGAGCCACCCATACGATCAAGAAAAAAAGAACGCAAATACGTATGTACGCGAACCAAGTGTACATAGAGCGTTTTGTTTTGAGCTTGAACGCGTAGTAATTTTGTACCGTAAGTTTATGTTCAAGTGAGTTGTTTATTTATAAACACTTTGGGTTTTGGGTTAAATCTAGGTATGGGAAACACTCGAGCATGTGAACAATTATAAACTCTGATTCTCCGATTATAGTGGATTATTTGCTGCTGGCTCTCCCCGTGGACATAAGTACCGATACTCGGATCGAACCACATAAATTTCTGATGTCCTCATTATTTCTCGTTTATTTCTCTGGCGATTTCGTGTTGACATAAATTGCAAGATCTTGTCATTTCCGCGTATTATATTCCAACAATTGGTATCAGAGCTTGGTTCGGATTTCTTGATTGTGATTTGGAGTTTTTGCTTGTCTGATTATTATCTGAAAATTCTGTTATTGCAATTATGTCTGAGAGGAAATCTGAAATTGAGAAGTTTAACAAGAGTAACAATTTTGTGTTATGGAGTATCAAGATGCGGGTGTTATTAACAACTTAAGGTTTGGCCAAGGCATTGGATGATGAAGATGAGTTGCCTATTATAATGAAAGCCTCTGAGAGGGTAGAGTTAATGGAAAGAGCAAATAGCACAATCCTGTTAAATTTGTCGGATGAGATTTTAATAGAGGTTACTGAGGAGAACGATGTCGCAGTATTATGGGCAAAACTTCAAGCACTCTATGTGAAGAAAAGTTTGAACAATCGCTTGTACATGTTGAAGAATATGTTTCAATTTAGATATACTAAAGGTATGTCTATCATAACCCACCTAGATGAATTTAATAAACTCATGATGGATCTGAAGAACGTCGATAAGATACTTAATGAGGAAGAACATGGCATGATGTTGTTAGCCTCTTTACCGGAGTCATGGAAGCACTTTATTGATTCACTGTTGTGGGGGCGTACTACAATTACTTTAGAAGAGGTAAAGTCCGCCTTATTTTCTAAGGAGTGGCAGAGAAAGTTGCGAGATGATGGTCTGGCGCAAGGAGTAGTGCAAGTACTGACGATTCAGGGTAGAGAACAACATTGAGGGCCTAGTAGCAGCAGAGGTAAAAGCAAATCGAAATCACGTCATAGAAAGTCAAAGGGACGCATGAAGTGCTTTGAGTGTCACAAGGAGGGGCACATTAGGAGAAATTGTCCAAAGCGGAGGAATAAAACTGATAGGCAGAATGCCACAAACAATGCGGCAAACGTTGCCGAGGGGAGCTATAGTGATGCAAAAGCTGTTTTATGTGTGACTACTACTTCATCAAGAGACAAATGTATGCTAAATTCGGTGTGTTCTTATCATATGACACTTCATAAGAACTGCTTTACTACTTACCAGACTACAGATGGTGGCAGGGTTCTTTTGGGGAATAACATAGCCTGTAAGGCTGTGGGGATAGGGACAATTCGGATCCGAATGCACGATGGAGTGGTGCGCACATTGATAGATGTGAGTCATGTACCAGAACTCAAGAAGAATCTTATTTCTCTGGGGACACTCGATGACATCGAGTGTAGGTACACTGCTGAAGGTGGAGTACTGAAGATCTCTCGAGGTGCCATGACAGTGATGAAGGGGAAGCAAGTGAATACTCTCTATCATCTACTAGGAGAGACCGTGACCGAAACCGCTGCAATTTCATCAGGTGAGTCAAACTTTAACTTGACTCAATTATAGCATATACGTTTGGGGCACATGAGTGAGGTAGGTATGACGATGCTGAGTGAAGGGGGTTGTTAAAGGGTCAAAAGACAGGGAAGCTGGACTTATGTGAGCACTGTATCTTTGGGAAGCAACACCAAGTTAAGTTTACTACAACTGTTCATTCAACCAAATGACCAGTTGAATTTTTTCATTCAAACGTCTGGGGCTCGTCTTCGGTTCCTTCAAAAGGAGGTGCTCGATATATGCTAACATTTATTGATGATTATTCGATGAATGTATGAGTATACTTTCTGAAGCACAAATATGATGTATTTGATCAGTTCAAGAAATTTAAGGCATTGATTGAGAAGTAGACAGATAAACAAATCAAGTGCCTGAGAACTAATAATGGTATGGAGTTTTGTGGTAAAGATTTTACTGAGTTCTACGAGAAAAAAAGTATTGTAAGACATCGCACAGTACCCGAGACGCCACAGCAGAATAGCGTGGCAGAACGGAAGAACAGAACTTTGCTTGAGCAAGTTCGATGCATGCTTTCACATGCAAGACTTGGCAAGGAATTTTCGGCCGAAGCGGTAAACATGACATGTTACCTAATTAATCGATCTCCATCATCTACTATCGAGTGAAAGACTCCTGAGGAAGTATGGTCAGGGAAACCTGTTGATTACTCCGAATTACGTATATTCGGATTTCCTGCATATGCTCATGCAAGTGATGGTAAGTTTGAGCTGAGGGCGAAGAAGTGCATATTTCCGGGTTATGCACATGGAGTGAAAGGTTACCGGCTGTGGTGCACCGATCCCAGATCATCCGGTTTTCTAATTAGCAGAGATGTGATCTTTGACGAGACTACAATGCTTCAACAGAGGAGTTCTGAGACACAACCAGCAGAGAAGACAGGTCATGGTGTCATTAGTGAGGTGGAGCTTCAGGTGAAGACTCCGGAGACCTCGAAGGTAATAGAAGTTGAGACTGCAGATGAAGTAGCAGTTCTTGAAGTTGGTGATAATAGACAATCAGCATAACCGCAGCACACTATAGCCGCAGATAGACAGAGAAGACAAATTAAATCACCGGTATGTTATGGTTATACAAATATTGTTTATGCATTGAATGTAGGTGATGAGGTGGAAACAGATGAGCCTTCGTCTTACTTTGAGGCGATGGCTAGTTCGGAGTCGTCGTAGTGACTGGGGGCTATGAGTGAAAAGATGGAATCACTCCATCAAAATCAGACATAGGAGCTGGTCAAAGTACCTAAGAGCCAAAAGATTGTTGGAAGTAAATGGGTCTTCAAACGAAAAGAGGGCATTCCCGGTGTCAAGACAGCGAGGTATAAGGTGAGACTTGTGGCGAAGGGATATACACAACGTGAGGGCATTGACTACAATGAGGTGTTCTCTCCTATGGTAAGACATACTTCTATTCATGTTTTACTTGCCTTAATTGCTTCGCAGGATCTTGAGTTAGAGCAGCTAGATGTGAAAACTGTGTTTCTTCACCGTGAGTTGGAGGAGCAGATTTAGATAAGGCAACCAGAGGGATTTGCTATTTCGAGTAAAAAAGATCATGTTTGCTTGTTGAAGAAATCTTTGTATGGGCTGAAAAAATCTCCTAGGCAATGGTATAAACGTTTTGATACTTTCATGGCTAGTCAAAACTATTCAAAAAGTTAGATGGATAGTTGCGTTTACTATAGGAGATTGGAGAATGGTTATTTTATTTATCTACTCTTATATGTTGATGATATATTGATAACAGTTAAGAATATGTCTGATATTGATGTGCTGAAGAAGCGGTTAAATGCTGAATTTGAGATGAAAGATTTAGATGCTACAAAGAAAATATTGGGTATGGAGATTTTGCGTGATAGGACTGCAGGAGTTTTACGTCTATCTTAGAAGAAGTATATTGAGAAGATCATGGCACGTTTTAATATGCAGTCGGCAAAATCTGTAAGTACATCTTTAGCGAAGCACTTTAAACTTTCAGAGAAATTTTCGCCGTAGACTGTGGAGGAGCATATGTCTCGTGTTCCTTATTTTAGTGTCGTGGGTAGTATTATATATGCTATGGTGTGCACTAGGCCTGATATTTCACAAGCTGTGAGCGTGGTTAATCGCTATATGAAACATGTTGGCAAAGCTCATTGGAAAGCTGTGAAGTGGATCCTCAGATATTTGAAGGGGACAACAAACGTGGGTATAGTGTACCGGAGGGACAGCAATGGCAATGAGACTACTGGTTTTGTGGATTCGGATCACGCCGATGACGTGGATGATCGCAAGTCTTTAGTAGGGTACGTATTTATGCTAGCGGGTGATGCAATTAGTTGGAAAGCATTCTTACAAGATCACATTGCCTTATCTTCGACTGAGACAGAGTACATGGCACTAACAATTGTAGTGAAAGAGGCGATATGGTTACAAAGTTTGCTTTCGGATTTTAGGTTAGAACAAAAATGTGTGAATATACACTATGATCACCAAGGTGCGATATATTTGGCATATAATCTAATTTATCATGAGCAAATGAAACATATCAACACCAGGTACCACTTTATCCAAGATGTCTTAACTAAGGATAATATATTATTGTCAAAAAGATTGCTGCAGCAAATAACCTAGTAGATATGACGACTAAGTATGTTCCTTTGGCGAAGCTCAAGCTATGCTTGAGCTCTATTGGCGTTTGTGGAGAGTGAGCGCCAGTCGGGGTGTTGGGAGAGCAGCATGGATGATGAGCACTATAATTTGGCTTCAAACATCCAACCAAGGTGGAGAATTGTTAAATTATGTCTCGAGTTTGAGTGTTTACAAAACGCGATTTGCTTGGATAAATTTTTTTATTATTTGATCGTGAGACTGCATGAAGGATTACAAAAGAGGAAATAATAGAATAAACAAAATAAAAGGAGCAAAGTTTCTTCTTTATGTGCAGGCGAATAATTAGGTCATCCACGTGGGGCCCAAAGTCAAAGTCTTGACTTTGAGCACAATTAATATATATTAAAGGAAAAAGGAAGAAAAAAAAAGGAGGGGTTCTTCAACTTACCTGCAACGTCCCAACATCACTGAAGAATGAATCAAATGGAGGGCCCAGAGTCAAAGTTTGACTCTGGGCACATATATAAGAACATAATAAAAGTTTCCTTTAGAATGTGCGTGTAGCGGCCAAAACCCTATGAGAAAAAGTAGGAGCCACACAACGTCAAGTTGAAGAGGAGCCACCCACACGATCAAGAAAAAAAGAATGCAAATACGTATGTACGCGAACCGGGTGTACGTAGAGCGGTTTGTTTTGAGCTTGAACGCGCGGTAATTTTGTGCCGTGAGTTTATATCCAAGTGAGTTATTTATTTATAAACACTTTAGGTTTTGGGTTAAATCTAGGTATGGGAAACACTCGAGCGTGTGAGCGATTGTAAATTCTGATTCTCCGATTATAGTGAATTATTTGCTATTGGCTCTTCTCGTTGATGTAAGTACCGATACTCGAATCGAACCACGTAAATTTCTAGTATCCTCATTATTTCTCGTTTATTTTTCTGGTGATTTCGTGTTAACGTAAATTGTAAGATCATATTATTTCCACGTATTATATTCCAACAGTTGCTCTAGAGCAATCAAAACCGTCCTAGGGACTGAACGTAATTTGAACGTTGCATCAACTCGATTTATAGTAGCCACTACTCATTAATTACATATTTAATCGAACGCTTAAGTGAATAATTTCACGTATATATATTATCTACCTTTGTATTTTAGTGCAAATTGATAGGAATATAGCTTAAATCTACGTATTAATACATGACCAATAAGTTAAATATAATGATCCATCAAGGCCCAAGCCCATCCAGAAGACCGCCCAAACCAAAAGCCGAGAAACAATTACAACGTTCACCCTCGTCCGAACGTCGCCCCTGGAAACGTCGGACGACGTCCGAACTACTTGAACATCCACAATCGAACGCAATGGTCTGACTAAGCTCGATGCGCCTAAAATACCAGAGATTGTAACTTGAGCAGCACTTCAAAGGACAAGTATAAATAGAAGAACTCCGTTCATTAATAAATGTCCTTCAACTTTGGTGATAAAGCCTAAATTTTACTAGTTTCTATTATCGTAAGCTAACTTGAGCATCGGAGGAGAGATGGTGGGCAGGCTTGTCCAGTTGCTCAAGAGAGTTAGAACCTCAGCGTCTGGACCCTGTAGAATCCATTCCAAATCCGAGAGAAACTTGGGAATATGACAAATGATATTGGTTTTTAATCACATTTTAGTATAGTTTTTTTGAGAGATTATATGTTTATATAATATATAAAGATATATTAGTAGAAGTCCTAAAACTTTTAACGAAATGCAATTAAGTACTAAAATTTACAAAAAAAGTACAATTAAGTCCTTAACTTGTCAAATTGATATAATTGAATCATTCTGTTAATTCCGTTCATTTAGACTAATGCAAAATGCTAACGTGGCTTTTTAAAATATTTTTTTCTTGATATAGCGATGGTATGGCTTTTATTCTAATTTATTTAACCAAAATACCCCATCACTGAAAAGGATTGACGAGCTCAACTAGGGCCTATGACCCTCGCCCAAGTCGTAGCCCTCCACCCATATCTGGGCGAGGATCGCCGACCCTCCCCCAGCTGTGGTGGTCCTTGCCAAGGGTCGGCAGACCATACTTGGGAATATGTCAAATGATATTCATTTTTAATCACATTTTAGTATATAGTTTTTGAGATTATATGTTTATATAATATATAAAGATATATTTAGTAGAAGTCCTAAAACTTTTAACGAAATGCAATTAAGTACTAAAATTTACAAAAAAGTACAATTAAGTCCTTAACTTGTCAAATTGATATAATCGAATCATTCTGTTAACTCCGTTCATTTAGACTAATGCAAAATGCTAACGTGGCTTTTTAAAATATTTTTTTCTTGATATAGTGATGGTATGGCTTATATTCTAATTTATTTAACCAAAATACCTCATCGCTGAAAAGGATTGACGAGGGTCACCAAGGCCTCAGCCAGGCCTATGACCCTCGCCCAGGTCGTAGCCCTCCACCCATATCTAGGCGAGGGTCGCCGACCCTCACCCAGCTGTGGTGGTCCTTGCCAAGGGTCAGTAGACCATACCAAGGGCTAGCAATCCTCGCTAAGGGTCGGCGACTTCATTGAGGGCCATTATAGCTAGGCGAGGGTCACTAGGCCCTCACTTACGATCTCGGCTAGCCTTGGCCAAGCCCTCACCGACCATTTTCGGTGACGAGGTGGGCAGCAGCAAGGGCCTCCACCCTTGTCTTTGCTACTTTTTGTGTTTTTTAATTTTTTTTATTTAATTAAGATTAGGGTTAAAAAATTAAATTTAAATCTAAAACAATGTTGTTTTAGCCTAGTTTCCATATTTTAGAGAGAATTTAAAAAAAAAAAAAAAAACAATGTCAGCACTTTCCATTTTCTAAATGGACAGAATTAAAGAGGGGTGAGCGATTTTAAATTCCGGGTAGGTTCTAGTTTAAACTTAGAATCTATTTGTTGGAACAGGTTCTTTATTTTCTAGAACCTACAACTACTCTGTTATAGGGTCAGTTTCGAGGTCTACTCAGGTTGCACTTTTATTATCACCTTTAATAACCACCACTTGTCACTACAATTCATTGACCATAATTTATATTTAGATACACGAAAAAATGTGAAAATTTTTAATCATAAAATAGAAGCTCGAACTAGTGTTTTCAAATTATACACTCCTCATTGAACATTATGAAATAGTGCAGGATTGCGCAAAAACATAAATCGAGAAAACACAAAATGCTTATTCTAGGTTCCAAGTTTCACCAACTTAAAACCTAGAACCTATCCGTTGAAACAAATTTTCCAATTTTTGGAACTTAGAATCAGACAGGTCCCACCGGTCCAATTCTTAGGTTCCAGGTTTACCCTGGAACCATACTTGCCCCTAGAATTAATAGAAGGATTAGATTGTATCAATTTGACAAGTTTTAAGATTTGATTGTACTTTTTATAAGTTTTAAAACTGAATTGTACTTTCGTGGCAAATTTAAAACTTCTAGTGCACATATTCATAATATATATTTCTTTTCTTTTTTCTCTTCGAACTTGTCTATTTATTTTCGCGTTGTGGGGTTACATTTACTCTGTAGTGTTAAAGGATTAGTATATTGTGAACCTTAATAGAACTTAGCTTTTGCAACAAAGTTGACCATCTCAACAATATATTCCACTAAATCCTCTCAAGATCTCAAGGGAAGACCACTTTCCCAAAACCCCTGGAATTATGGTCATAATTTCGGGCTTCTGAATTTGAATAACTAGCCACAATCAAGAATCAATCCTTACAGAGAATTAGGTGCTAGTAGCAGTAGACCCAAGTCCTGCAATCGGCAGGCAACACAGACGGCAATAGGAATGTTACAGGACCAGATAGGGCAAAGCTGGAAATGTAGTAGGACAGATGGCATACGTAGAATTGTCTCTACAGTTGGGCTACACTAGTCCAAAACCCTGTGACGATTCCAGCTCCGACGATGGAGATCGAGACCCCAACCTTCGTTCTCGTCGCGAACCTTTCAACAAGGACCTGTCCTAAACCCTGCTAGCCGTATTGCTACACCGTATCATATAAGGGCCATTGCTTTTTGCCAAAACACTCTATTCTTTCACTTATGCAAAAGCTACTTGCAGATGCCTGTATGGTCATATTTTTACTACAGTACTATCATTATCCTGAAAACTATCTTTTAGATGCTTATGCGCAACAAAAGTTTGTAATAAGCTTGTCCGTCCATATAAGGGTACTTCTCCAAGAAGTTGAATAAGATCAGATTACAAAATCTCAAGATCATATATACTCTCTATGGCTTTGTAAACACTTCCCTCTCTTTCTTATAGTATGATGTAATGAGTTACGTTGTTAGCTCAATAGGATGAGTTGATTTCGTGAATATCCACTTACCTCTCTCCGCTTACCATCTAACAATCCACCTATTTTGCGGCGAAAATACATCTCAACTAACGAAATACCGTCACACACGAATCTGCTCAAGATATTTCCTTCGCCTGGAAAGTGACGTTTTTATGCATTGGCATTCGTCATTGTCTGTATTTGTAGTAAAAAATATTGATGTTATCTTGGATCATTTGTCCAATTCTAAATTCTTGAATTGAATATTCAGAGTAACGGTAAATGCCACGTGTGTGGTATTAAGAAAAGCTAAAAGCTAAAACCAAAAAGAATGAACTATAATCTCATTTAGATGGCAATAATTATAGTTGCTCTAAGCACCGCTTCTCTCAGAAAAATGTCGCAACCCAAATTAAATACTTTCATATTTCAGTACTTTTAAGAGTTCTATTGTAACAACAGCTTCGTCTTCTTTTTTCTTCAATGAACAGCTTCTTCTATCTAAGTCAATAAGCCTCAAGATGCGCAAACATGAGGATTAGCCAGGATAGTCTAGCAGCTTTGATGAGAGGAAGCCAGGGAAAAACCAAAGAAACATCAATATGAAGACAGACCTCAACACAAAGCATTCAAAAATGAAATCTTTTATTTGCGAAATTTCAAGTTGAGGAATAAGCCTCAAGATGCACAAACATGAGGAATAGGCCCGATAACATTTTCATGCTGCAAAAGAGGCACTGCTGCATCTAGAGCAGATACACAACACAACTAGCCTCTGAGAAACATCAAAAGAAGGTATATCAACTATCAAAGCCATTCGAATCTTTCTTACTCCCCTTATTCCCTTCAGACATAGACTAACATGGTCATGACTCCATTTACTGCTGAGCCTGCATTTGAATAAAAAACTGATTAGCGACTAGAAACAATCTCACCAGAGTTATGAGAGGAAAGAAAGTTGTTCAGAAAAATTCGTGACATGAAATTGAATCTGGGTAAGAAGCATTACAGTGAAGAGCTTCTTGTAGAATTCAACAAGTTCTTTAGGATCAGTCTTTGTCTGCTTGTAAGCGTTGATCTTGTTCATTTCCTGTGTGGGATGATGTAAGAGGAAATATCAATACATAATATTCTTTTGAGAAAAGATGAAATCGAGCAGAGCTACTTCATCTGCATCTAATAACAATATGACCTTCCATTGTCCAAGTAGGATAAGCACACTAGATTCCAAGGTTGTCTGTAAAACTAATTGGTCTCTAAAGGTAACTTATTCATGTTATTCTCTCAAGAGAGGATGCATTTACATAGAAAATATAATCCCCACAACCAGAAAATGATTTGAAGGTCAGTGGAGAATGACGACTCTCTCATTCTACACATGGCCCTATGACTCTCTCATTCTATACATGGCCCTACAAGAAAACTATTTAGACTATTAATGAAAATCCCACTAAGCATGTTTGATGACTTCACATAACAATTGGCTCACTGCATGTTATAATCTCCCCAAAGACGCTCTCCCATGTTACAATGGTTCAACAAGGCCAAAGTTAAGCTCTAGACACTATCCTGAAACTATTGTCACTAATTCACCATTTTACTCAGAATCAATCTTGAAATTTAGCTTTCTGTTGTTCATGGGAAGAAAGAATTTCTGTCCAAAATGGCAAAGAAATGAAACTTAAACAAGCATTGGCCAGAGACAAGATTCCTTCCCATACCTCAATCCACGCTGCTAGCTTAGGTCTGCCAGCAGTGATGTCATACTTAAATGCTTCAGATAAGAAGATTTGGAATCTTTCAACAAATGGAATATAGGCAATGTCCACCTGTAATCACAAAATTAGACCCTAAATAATAGTCAATCAACAAAAAAAAAAAAAAAAAAACTTACATGTCGATAGCCAAATTTCTTTCTCCAAGATTGGTTTGCACATCATATAAATTGCATGGATCAACGGATCTCTTGTTTAACCTATCTAGAAAAAGAAGAACCACTGAAGAGCCCCTTATCAAATGCAAGAATGCCAACATACCCCACTGAATTGGCCAAGAAAGAATGGTCCATCCTCAAATTTGCAAAGAGCACTCTCCAAATGATCGAAAGCAGGACCTTATGCAGAAGATGAAGTTCAATAATGGCAACAGAGATACCTCTCATCAAATAAAGTGCTTAGAGGACTTACCACATTCTTTTGGTCCTTCTCCCTTGAATGAAGTGAAGACTATCTTGATGAATTCATCAACATAAGACCACAGTTCTTTACCAAACTTCTTCTTCTCAGGATCCTAAGTTACAAAGAGCAGCCAATTAGTTATGTTGTTATGTGCAAGAAAAGAAATGCAAATTTGCTATCCAGTGCTCACCTCAGGGAAAAGAGAAGGCCCTTCAAAGTTGCTGTCCACATAGTTGACGAGGTCTAGGCTCTCTCCAATGATTTTCCCGTTGTGCTCCAATGCCGGGACCTAAGAGTAAGTTACAGCAGGAGAAAAGCAAAATGTACCCATCAAATCAACAATTGCTAAAACTTATCCTTTTCATTTTATAGGTCAAAAAGGCCAATTTAGTTCCTATAAACGAAACTCAGCTACCCTTAAGAGTCAAAACTTCCAACAATAAAAATCACAATTGAGCCACGCTTGGTTTTGGAATACATGAAAACTAGTGAAACAAGGAGCCGATCTTTAAAATCCAGAATCCAGCAGCAATAGCTTGGAATCCTAAATTACTCCAATTTGGGCTTTGACAATCAGTGTCCAGCGGAGAATCTGGGCTGCTAACTTGAAATGCACAGAAAGAATTAAAACAGCCAGCGGCAGGCAAAAGACAAGCAAAAGAAGAATCACCTTATTCATGGGGTAGACTTTCTCCTTGTACCAAGCAGGCCTGTCCTGAAGATTGAGTGGAACTAATTTAATCTTGTCCTGCAGTCCCTACATCTCGGAAATACAATCCCATTTCAGAAACTCATCACGGACCCAATCAAAAAGACCCAAAGGACACTTGAGTTTTGTTAAATTTCACACGATCACAGAGAATGAACTCACCTTATAGTTCCTCGTGATCCAGACGCGCTGAGCAAATGGGCATGTGTAACAGGTGTACAACCTTCAGACAATTCGGAGAATACAAACGAAATCAGACAATGCGACAATCAGAAATAACACTGAATCCACTCGAACGACGCTCAAGGACCCAAAAAAAATAAAAGAAGAGAAGAGAGAATCGAACTTCGTTGTTCCATCGAAAAGAGGAGGTTGCTCGGCGCTGGAGTTCAACGGAGGAGGCAAGTTCTCTACCGCGGCGCTGCGACGGAATCGAAACGAAAGACCAAGCAAGGGATCGTAAAAAAAAAATAGAAACAATGACTCGAATTTCGCAGGAAAGAGAGCGAAAGCGCAAGATCGCGAGAGATCCTTACGGAGAAGCCATCAGAGTACGTAGTTCCTGCAGAGGAAGTCTGCGAGATGCCTATGTTCGTGTGGGTCGGTGTCGGTGTCGGTGTCGGTGTCGATGTGAACGAGAATGGCCTCCAATCACGAAGCTATTTAAGAGGGAGGAAGCATGGGGACAGGATGAGGGACCGATGTCGCGAGATCGTTTCCGTCAGATCTGTCTGGCTGGTCGCGCGGACGTGGATACGGGAGAAAGCGAAATCTGTATGTTCCCGCGAAGTGGTAGCCGGTTCGTCCGAGATGGAAATGTCCGGAAGTTTGGCCTTGCTGAACGGGTGACGATGGCTTATCCTAGAAAGTCATCGGATGACAAAGAAATTGTTAAATATAAAAAAGTAACTAAACATTCATATTTTTTGTTATAATTTTTTTTTTGTTTATAAGAATAAACTTTATATTAATCAAAGACCCTACCTAATAGCTAATACTAGGAAAACATTTTGAAAATGTTTTCTAGTTTTTTTAAAAATAAATTTATTTTCCTGAATTTAAGCTTTGGTAGGAAAATAAGCATTTTCTAATGATTAGAAGAACATTTTCCGTTAATTCATTTTTCTAAGCGAACCAAAGGCCTCAAATAAGAAAAATAATTTTTCGAAATTTTTAGGCTATGTACATTTGTTAGGATAAAAATCATGAAAAGATAAAATTTATCTTATCTTATGTTTGGCTCTTGTCTAAAATAGAATAAAGTTGGATATAAATGGATATAATCTAGATTAAAATATCCAATGATGGAGGTGTAATAGAGGTAAATAAGATTTTTTAATCTGTGATATAAATGGAAAATTTTCGTTTGTTGACCTGTTGAAAAAGAGACAAAGAAAAGTCTTTCAGTCTAGTCTCCGCCCCCACTTTCTTCCTTTTTTGTTGACTTTGACCTTTTTTCAAAAAAAAAAAACCTCCCTCCCGTCGTCCGTATGCGAGCAGTTTTTATAGGCGAAGGACTAAGGCCTTTGTAGAATATTTTATTTCTTTTTTTAGATTCACACTTCCATGCACGAAGATCACCTTTGCTTGCCTATAATCCCATGCAATATTTCTTTTTATTTTCGACATCTCTTCTAACCTTGTTCCAATTCCTTTGTATCTTTCCACATTGGACTATGCAAAAAAATGAATATTCTTCACTGACTTTTATCATATATTGCCAAAAATTCAAGATTGTAATAAAAAATTTTCAAATTTCAAATCTTGCAAAGACGAGCTCGTAATATCTTCTTGTCACATTTGCCCTTTCCAAGGATATATGAATAGATTGCATGAATATACAAAAAATCCCCTGCCATATCATCAAAAATATCCAATCGCCAATTCTTATAAGTTAATTTTTGGTCATTAGAAAATAATGGGCTCCGAACCATCAAGTCAAATCCATATGGCAAATGCAATAATAATAATGAATAAATGCACCTAAAATTATATACTATGCAATTAATATATATTTTAGGGCTTGAAAATTAATCCCTAATTTTTTATGCAATAAAATTTAGATGTCAACAATGGCTCTTTCAGACCATTGTTTGCTCACTACTTTGATAGTCCAATTGCAAATTACTAGAGCTCCACAAACTTTCAACCCTATTGTAGTAACTTTTCCCCAAGGATCATGCTCTTGACCTGACTCTTCCAAGAGTAGAGGATGCTCTTTTTGTTTTAGAGGATAACAACTTTTTGCGTCCATGTGCCAAGGCAAATTCCTTGCTCAAAGTTATTTAAGCTTCTTTTAGGTACCTAGGTGATAACTATGAGAAGCTCCACCAGAATGTTACATCTATCTTGTCTTTAGAGTTCAAATCCACCAAGAAGAAGGATGGCGGCTTCTTTATTAAATTCGATCATTCAAAGTAAAGGAAGAAAACCCTTCTTCCTCTATTTTTTGTACCATTTTAATGATGCACTCATACATTCCGAAAGAAGATAGTGAAGGAAAAAGGCTCGAAGTACTCTTTCAACCTTGAGCAGCATCCTCTTGTCTAGCTTAAAGATCCTCATACAGGTCATTGCTTTTGGAATCTGTCACGCCCCGAATTCTCGAGCGCGCGTTCATCCCTCAATGGTTGATACAAATGCGACTTCCCAAGATGAGTCACCGACCCTTTTCATTTTATTGCACATGCGGAAACGAATAAATATCCCTTAACAGTAAACAACTTTTGATAGAAAAGTTAGAAATAGATTCACTAAACAAAACATGCTTTTATAAATATACTGAGTCATGTACAAAGTTTATGACCAAAAGACTACAAAAGACTGGCTCTCCAAAAAGAAGCGGTCCTAATTGACCTACACTTCAGATCACCTCGATTCGGCTCCAGGTCCTCCACTCTACAGCCTTGAAAATTTAAGCCCACAATGGGGTGAGATATAAATCTCAGCGAGTTCACGCTCTAAACCCCGATTAGGAGGGTAATACGCCCAGATGCGTCCTAATCACACAATCATTTAATCACAGAGTCTTACCTCATCTCAGATCCACCCTGCAGGTCAGTACAATTCATATCACAGACGAGAGCAGTATTCAAGCTCAATCAATTGGAATGCAATACTCAATCTCAAACGATTATAGGGGTCCTAATTATAGGGTCAAATCGTTATGACGCGTCCCATACCGTGCCACACAATTTTGTTCCATAACCCGACACATTTAACTTAATTAAACATGCGTTCCTAGTTTTTGATATCGGCATATAGCAAGGCCTACTCTCTGTTCGGCGGTCTTCTGGCGTTGCCAAGCATTGTCTCACACCATTGAGCACAGTTATGTCTTTCCTAAACAGCTTTCCCAAAGGAGCACATATCCAAAATCTACTGCGACTAGTTTCCCATTGTCTAAGGGCATCCCATATAGGGGTTACCGTCCAGCTTAACAGCCCGGGACAGGTTCTCTTAACCAACACACAACCACTCAATCTCGGCCTAGGGTACTGTGCTTTGCACTCAAATACCTCAATTAAAATGGTGAACCTAGCCTATTTTTTTCGTATTAGAAATACACGGTAAAATAGTCGTGTGTGGGTACATGGTCAATTCACACTAGAAAAATTAATATCTTCCAATCTAAAATCCCACTGTTTTATATAGTATATAAAATCATTTTCGGTGTTAAAATCCGACACCCAGAATTTTCTGAATAAATATCGAAATTCAATAATTTTGGAATTAAATACTCAAAATTTCAATCAGCACTTAATTTGCACCAATTAACACTCAATTGCAGAAATTAACCACACCATTACAATCAGCACGAAATTCTGATCACCGGCTATCTCGGTCTAATTTCCGGAAAATATTTAATAATTAAATAATTCAATTTAAATACTACAATTACTAACCAAGGCCAAATTCACTAAATTAACCGCCTAAATAGGCCGAGAAAATTCCCGAACCTATTTAGATAAATAACACATCCTATCTAAGCCTTAATTAATTTAATCTAACCACCTAACATGCATAATTAACTAATTAAATTGCTAATATAATCTAACTATTCACATAATCCCTAATTAATTTAACTAAACACCCCTTAAACGTCATTAGCCTACTAAGAAGAGTTTAGTGCATAAACTCACCGGTGTAATGCGAAAACCGGTATACCGCAACGGCGGTACGACATTGGCCGAAACCCGAACTTTCGGCGACGTCAACGGACACTTGGACTTAGCCAAAAAGGCCTTGCAAGCCCACATCAAATTGCCGGGCTCGATCTGGGCTTGGGGCTGCGAAGTGGGCTGGAAGCGGCTACTGGGCTGAAATTGTTAGAGAAATCCCTTATGATGTTTTGAAGATGACAAAATAAATCAAAGGCTACTAACGTGTTTATTGGTTGAGTAATAGACTATGCAGATGATAGAACATATAAATGATATTATCAAAGTCTATACTTGGAAGAACCAGAAGACTGAACGTAACACATGTCCAAAGTATATTCTGAAGATTTCCAGACTTCTGTGTCAAAGTCTGAAGACTACCAGACTTTAGTGTCAAAGTCTGTTCTACATCAGAAGTCTGCTCACTCTGATAAATTCCAGACTGAACGTGAATGAAGAACCAGAAGACAGACTCTATGCTGAAGCTGAACTTATCAAGACTTTAAAGCTAAATCTGTTCAAAAGCAAAATGTGTTCAGACTCAGATTGTAAAGTCTATCGCACTCAAACTCAGATTGTAAAGTCTATTGATCTCAGACTTTACATCCAGATTCGACAGAACGTAACACAAGCCCAAATGTATAACAGCTAGTGATCTGGTTTGGATTCTACATCAAGATTGATTTGATTGACTCAATCTAATTGATTGACAATTAGATCTTGAAGACAAGAACTTTCTATACGGAGAAGCTCTACTTATGGAAACCAAGATTCTGTTTGTATGGGCGATCGGAATCAATTTGGGATTCTACTTTTGTCACTCAACGACTACCAAATCTTCTAGATACAGAGCTGTCCAATGGGTATATTGGAAGACGATCCTCAAGATACTGTCCAACGGCTAGTTTGGAAGTGGAGGAGTATTTAAGGAGATGAAGGACCGATGAGCAAGGAAGAGACGGAGAGTAGAATTTATAATTCCAAAGTCCGAGCGATCTTCAATCATACACTTGTCTCTTGTGAGCTTAAATGTTTGTGATCTTGAGAGAAATACCAAAAGAGTGACTTAGTGAGATAGCGTGATCTACTACTAAGTGTTTGCACTCAAAGTTGTAATCTATTGTTGATTGCATAGTGGAATCCAGCAAGAAGGCTGTTAGCGTGGGAGAGTGGACGTAGGCTTAGATTAAGCCGAACCATTATAAATCTTGTGTTCTTATTCTCTTCCTTAACTCATTTATTTTGTTCGAAGTTTATTTTATTCCGCATATATTTGCCAAGATTTATTTTAAACACCTATTCACCCCCTCTAGGTGTTCATAATAGCACTTTCAGAAATCACGGGCTGGACTGAAACTCACAGCTGAAGATGGGTTGAAGTGTGGGCTTCAAATGGCGTGTGCTAATGCTGAAAATTTGGGCCAGTCGAAGAAGCAGCAAAGGTCGCTGTTGGGCCAAAAAGCAAGCGGCTAAATGGGCGTGGCCTTCTGCTGGGCTTGGTTTCGGTCAACTTCGGTGGAAATTGGTTGACTGCGCTGGAGTTGTTGCTAACGTGTGGGGCGGTGGAGAAGCGGACGACGAAGTAGTGAAGAAAGAAGCAACTTCGATTGAGCTGCTGGGGACGGTGGTAGTTGGCGCATGAAGGAGGAAGCAGCTGCTGGCATCCACAAAAGAAACTGCTTGGGGGTTGATTGTGCGGACGAAGACAAGAGGAGGAAATTGGGTGTGAGGCGTGCGGGCGACAAAAATAGAAGAAGAAGAAGTAGCTGAGGTCTTCGGTGGCAAAGGAGAGCGGACGTGTGGCGTGAAGCATGCGGTCAACCGACCGCTGCTGTCAACTTCGGTGGGCTGAATTGAAGATACGGAGTGTTGGAGCAACTATAGAGGGGCAAAGCCATTCGGTCAAAGCGAGAGGAAATGAAAGCAGAGCAGAAGACCAAAGGAAAGATGAAAGAGAAGCCGCAGATAAGGAGGTCGACGAGGCTTGCACGAGGAAAGAGGGAACCGGCCAAGCTTGTCCAAGAAGCTTAGGGAAGGGGGGGCCCAAAGTCAACAATCTCATCATTTACATTAATTGTTTGTCCCATATTACTTTCTAGCAAGCAATTTCCACCATAAAATTCCAATTGATACCAATTGTTACACCCCTCCTCAAGCCTAGCTCCAAAATTTCACTAGATTGAACTTCAATCTCCTCATCCGATTCCCTAAATTGACGTCCAATTTTGTTGAAGAAAAAACCCATAAAATTTCTATAAGTTCCCAACACCAAGTAGCTCGGCTTGGAAACCCAAATATCCCTTCAATTTGGTCCGTCTGAATTTCCGTTAATTTCCAAATCGTCTGAATCGATTTTCCGTAAAAATCCCGGAATCGCCAAAAATTCTTCGGGGGATGAGTCGACGTTTCTAAAATAAATCATGACATGACAAAACTTTCAATTTATGAAATCGGGTTCAAATTTGCGGTTAATTTCAATCCGACGCGATTTTAGCGTGACCTAGTCTACCGGGTAGCTTTTAGGAATTTTTAGTGCAATTGACCCGTGGTCGATTATTTTCGAGCATCAATGTACATCTTCGACTCATTGGCGACTCTCGGTTGTCGTGAAAATCTCAAGATTTCAAATACGGACACTGGGTACAGAAATGACAGAAAAATCGGTTTAGTGTCGTTCGATGAGAATTTTAAAATTAGGCGGAATCACCCACACACTAATCACATATCTCTATCGAATTGACTTATCTTCGCTCTCTAATCAATTTTGATAGTGCCGTAATGATCATCGCAGATTAGCACGGTCGAGCAACGATTCCTGGTCGAATTCTCAAGTCTATTGCGTTAAAATCCCTTAATGGTTTCCCCAGATAGTATAGTTATCTCGTCAGTGATCAGCTCAGAGAATAGTAATATAGGTGCGTCAATGAAAGACCCGATTTATTTAGTCGAAAACAAAATCTGAAAATTCAGGCTGTCACAAAATCTATACTACCAGAGTGAATTCTAGCCAGCCCTTTAGAAGAAAAGGATGACAAGCGTTCAAAGGAAAAGAAGAAAAAAATCTCCCTTGTCTAAACAATAATTTTTCCAAAAATGGGAAGATGTTGACACTACCATCGGCTCCCTTGGAGAAGAAGGTGAAGAAGGTGGGAAGTACCACTATTTGGTATCTTACTCAACACCCAAATACTATATTCCTCCACAACCTTCTGCATTGCCATCCCCAAAACATAAACCCACTCCTTCGAAAGCAAAGCCACCTCCTTCTAAACCCATTTCTTCATTTTACAAACCAAATTTCAAATGGGTAAGGAAACATACATCCTTACAAACAGAGTTAGCACAATTCTGTGAAGTCTGACCCACCGTCTTTAGGAACTATTGCAGTCTAATTGCGCTCATTATTCACCTCGTCTAGCTCTTCAAAATATCTATATGTTCCAACCTTCAGATTTCCTATTCTAGAGGATTATACTAGATCAACTAGAGATCAATACATGTTAAAGGTGCTAAATCCCACCAAAGTAGATGAGCATGGAAGAATCGAGAAAATATTGGCCCTTATTTGACCCAACACAAAAATACAACTTACAGTGTTTAAGATAGGTCCCTATGGAAAGGTTTGTGTTGAGTTCAAAGGTGAGGGTCTCAATTTCATGGCCTAAAATTTCCATACAATTTGAATATCGAATGAATAATTAATTTAACCTCAAATCATGTACACAATCATACCCCAATACAAAATGCAAACCGCTACTTTTTCTAAGCACTCTTATCCAGTTCTCAAGAGATTTTCAGAAGCACTAATGTAAATGTACTTAACCAATCTGTATGATATTCTGGGGCGAGCCCAAACTTAGTAAATGAAAACTATAGGTCTAAAGTGGAGATCTACTCACCACTCGACCCTAGAGCACATCATAGTAATAATCAACAAGTAATATCAAATATCATTTAGAGGATACCAATCATTTATTTATTCAAGATATTTCTTTGTTATTTATGTATTCATAATAGAATATTTTGATCATTCTTAGAATCCAAAATTTATTTTGTTCTACATGATTCAAATATTTGGATGCCAATCCGTAATGCTACATGTTAACCATTTCGGCTACTATGAGTATGCATCATAGTATAAACTCATAAAAATGCCAAGCATCCACATCTTTAATTACATATTCAAATTTGTCATCACTTTCCCACTTTAGTAGTAATAATATCAACATAATCTAAACCACAAGTATTTACTTACTTTTTCCAAATATATTATTTCAAGTCATTTAAGACATAATTCACACGACATATCAAACAACTATAATCACATGTGCCATAAAATAAATGTTATGAGGTACATATAATTCAATAATCAAATGCACATGGATAAACATTGATGCGGTTGCAAGGGTAGGTAAATGTTATTTTGAGTGATGTTGAGGGAAGCACGGATAAATTAGAGTGTACAAGAATTGATGTCGATGGATTATGTAAATGCATGATGTGAATACGACCACCACCAAGACATTAAAGATGAATCACCAACCAAGGATAAAGAGTGGGATAGATGAAGTTCACCACCAAGGCTTAAAGGATGAACCACTTGCCATAGATAAAGAACTTTGGGATAGAAGAAACTCATCACCAGAGCCTAAAGAACGAACCACTAGCCTAGGATAAAGGTTTGTTTGACTCTAAGGCTGCGTTTGGTTCAGTATTTGCAAGGGGCTTTGAGTTTAATGCAAATGTTGAAAGCCCAAAGCTACTTGGGGAAATGCAATTGTGTTTGGTAAAAAAAAATTTGCAAATGGACTTTGAGTTGAATGTGCATTTTTACAATGGGCTTTGATGGGTATAATATATATATATATATATAAATTTTTTTTTTTTTTTTTTTTGAAAATTGAACTAAACCCTTCACCGGACCGGCGAGCTAGATTTGGCGCCGACGGCTATCGGCTGAGGTGCCCGAGGTCGGGCGACCTTCGGCGAGGGTCACGCCACCTAGCCAAGGGCCGCCGGAGGTCACCCGATCTCGACGAGGGTCGCTCGAACCAGGGGCCGCGCGACCCTTGCGACCGTCGCCTGGGTCTCGCGGTCGCAGGCGGCCCTCGCCTGGGTCTCGCAAGGGTCACACGTCGGTGGCCGCTTGCGGCCGCGAGACCCAGGTGGTGGTCACGAGGGTCGCCTAAGGTCGGGCAACCTCCGGCAGCCCTCGGTTGGGTCGCGCAACCATCGCCGAAGGTCACCCGACCTCGAGCAACCTCAGCCGACGGCCGCCAACGCCAAATTTGGCTCGCTGGCGGCTGTAGCCCTTCGCCGGACCGGCAAAGGGCTGCCTCCTTTTTCAATTAAAAATAATAATAATCAGGGGCAAAATCGAAAATATGAAGAATTAGTGAGGGTAGTTTTGGAATGGAAAAAATAATTTCAGCATTTTGAAGGCAAGTTTAAAGCTAAAAGCTAGCTTCAAAGTTGAACCAAACAGTCCAACATTTCCCCAAGGGGCTTTCAGGCCTGAAAGCCCCTTGGAAATGCTGAACCAAACGCAGTCACTCTCCAAAGATAAAGAAACTAGGATAGGAGTAATCCATTCTTCAAAGATATTCGCTCATAGAGGATAATCTCATATATTCATTTACTCAAATTATTGTCTTCTAGATCGGAGATTACACCTCCACTTATAAAGAAACTAAACAAAAGAGGAGTCTTTTCCGGTTCCTTGAAACTGAACAGAGTCTTGGGGAATTCACCTAATTATGACTCTTAAAAGTAATGCCACAATAAAGACTCATAAAAAGCTGTGAATTAAGATAACCTAGAATGCATTGAAACCTAGTAGGACTCTCTAAATTCGTACGCCAATCTTGGAAGCTGGACTGTTGTCGCAAAAGGTTATTAAACAACGATGAAGACTGATCTTAACATCGTTCGATTGTTAGGTAATCAAATAGTAGCCTCGGAATCGACAAAATGCTTTAAATTTTTAATGAGGTCATTGATTGATGCCCACGAAATTGATAACTATCGATTACCTCTCCACATAATTGACAACTTCAACTTGAATATAATTATTAAGTTGTAGCCGAAGTTGGCCTTTGCCAGCATAAATAAGGAGTGGGTTGGTTCGATCAATGAAAAACAAATCAAACTTGAGAGCTGATCCATAGAGGATGACATTCCCACATCAGACATACAAATCTCATAACATGCAATTACCACATAGCTCACCGAAATGCATAAGTTTCTCATCATTGGTTAGAACTTGTCTTGACTAATAAGGCATCATGGCCACTAATATATAGGTGACGAAATATAACATCTTAACTAACAAGGCATCGTCACTACTAATCAGCTCAAGAAATTTTCCTCCACTCGGAAAAGGACGTCTTCATGCATTGGCGTTCGACCCTTTCTGTATTTGTAGTAAAATATATTGATGTTGTCTTGTATCATTTGTCTAATTCTGAATTCTTGAATTGAATATTCAGAGTAACAGTAAATGCCACGTGTATGGAAGGTCAGATTTATATATACCCAGCGAAGTCTGATGACATTCTTTAAGAAAGAAAAGCTAGAACAAAAAAAGAATGAACTATAATCTCATTCAGAGGGCAATACTTATAGTTGTTCTAAGCGCCGCTTCTCTCAGAAAAATGCCACAACCCAAGTTAAACACTCATACCTTTCAGTACTTTTAACAGTTCTAGTATAACAACAGCTTCGTCTTCTTTTTTCTTCAATGCACAGCTTCTTCTATCTAAGTCAATAAGCCTCAAGATGCGCAAACATGAGGAATAGCTAGCATAGTCTAGCAGCTTTGATGAGAGGAAGCCAGGGAAAAACCAGAGAAACATCAATATGAAGACAGACCTTAACACAAAGTATTCGAAAATGAGCTGTTTTATTTGCGAAATTTCAAGTAATACCCCGATAGCATTTTCAAGCTGTAAAAGAGGCACTGCTGCATCTAGAGCAGATACAAAACACAACTAGCCTCAGGGAAACATCAAAAGTAAGGTATATCAACTATCAAGCCATTCAACTCTTTCCTTACTCCTGGCATGGTCATGACTCCAATTACTGCTGAGCCTGCATTTGAAGAAAAAACTGATTAGCGAATAGAAACAAACTCATTGGCACTGAGAGAGGAAAGAAAGTTGTTCAGAAAAATTTATGACATGAGTTTGAGACTGGGTTGGAAGCATTACAGTGAAGCGCTTCTTGTAGTATTCAACAAGTTCTATAGGATCAGTCTTTGTCTGCTTGTAAGCATCGATCTTGTTCATTTCCTGCATGGGACGATGTAAGAGGAAATATCAATGCATTATATGGTTTTGAGCAAGGATGAAATTGAGCAGAGCTGCTGAACCTGCAACTAGTAACAATATGACCTTCCATTGTCCAAGCAGCATAAGCACACTAGATCCCAAGGTTGTCTGTAAAACTAATTGGTCTCTAAAGGTACTCATTCATGTTTTTCTCTCAAGAGAGGATGCATTGACATAGAAAATATGATCCCCGCAACCAGTGAAGGATTTGAAGGTTGGAGGAGAATGAGGACTCTCTCATTCTATATATGGCTCTACAAGAAAACTACGAAAACTATTAATAAAAATCCCACTACGCATGTTTGATGACTTCAAATAACGATTAACTCACTGCAGGTTATAATCTCCCCAGAGACATGCTCCCACACTACAATGGTTCAACAAGGCCAAAGTTTAGCTCTAGACACTATCCTGAAACCATTATAAGTAATTCACCATTCACTCAGAATCAATCTTAAAATTTAGCTTTCTGTTATTCATTGGAAGAAAGAATTTCTGTCCAAAATGGAAAAGAAATGAAACTTAAAACAAGCATTGGCCAGAGACAAGATTCCTTCCTATACCTCAATCCATGCTGCTAGCTTAGATCTGCCAGCAGTGATGTCATACTTAAACGCTTCAGATAAGAAGATTTGGAATCTTTCAACAAATGGGATGTAGGCAATGTCCACCTGAAATCATAAAATTAGACCTTAAATGATAGATACTTAACCACAAAAAGAACATCTTGATAGCCACATATCAGACAAAAAAATTTTCTCCAAGATTGGTTTGCACATCATATGAATTGCATGGATCAAAGGATCTCTTGTTTAACCTATCAAGAAAGAGAAGAACCACTGAAGAGCCCCTTATCAAATGCGAGTATGCCAACATACCCCACTGAATTGGCCGAGAAAGAATGGTCCATCATCAAATTTGCCAAGAGCACTCTCCAGATGATCGAAAGCAGGACCTGACACAGAAGATGAAGTTCTATAATGGTAATGGAGATACCTATCATTAAAGAAAGTGCTCAGAGTACTTACCACATTCTTTTGGTCCTTCTCCCTTGAATGAAGTGTAGACTATCTTCATGAATTCATCAACATAAGACCACAGTTCTTCACCAAACTTCTTCTTTTCAGGATCCTAGCAAATAAGAGAGGCCACTTAGTTATGTTGTTATATGCAAGCCGCAGAAAAAAGAAATGCACATTTGCTATCCAGTGCTCACATCAGGGACAAGAGAAGGCCCTTCGAAGTTGCTGTCGACATATTTGATGAGGTCTAGGCTCTCTCCAATGATTTTCCCGTTGTGCTCCAATGCCGGGACCTAATAGTAAGTTGCAGCAGCAGAAAAGCAAAATGTACCCATCAAATCAATAATGGCTAAAACTTATCCTTCTAATTTTAAAGGTCAAAAAGGCCAATTTAGTTCCTATAAACTAAAATCAGGTACCCTTAAGAGTCTAAACTTCCTGAAATAAAAATCACAATTGAGCCAATCTTTGAAATCCGGAATCCAGCAGCAATCGCTTGGAGTCCTAAATTAATCCAATTTGGGCTTTGACGATCAGTGTCCAGCAGAAAGTCTGGGATACTGACTTGAAACGCACAGCAAGAATTAAAACAGCCGGTGACAGGCAAAAGACAAGCAAAAGAATAATCACCTTATTCATGGGGAAGACTTTCTCCTTGTACCAAGCAGGCCTGTCCTGAAGATTAAGAGGAACTAACTTAATCTCGTCCTGCAGTCCCTGCATCTCGGAAATACAATCCCATTTCAGAAACTAATCACGGAACCAATCAAAATGAACTAAAGGACATAAAAAGGCAAATCTCGCTTGACCTTTGTTAGAATTCACATGATCTCAGAGAATGAACTCACTTTATAGTTCCTGGTGATCCAGACGCGCTGAGCAAATGGGCATGTGTAACAGGTGTACAACCTTCAGACAATTCGGAGAATACAAACATAATCAGACAATACGACAATCTCTTGTTCAACGACTTAATAAGTAATCACACTGAATCGACTCGAACGACGGTCAACGACCCAAAAAAAAAAAAGGAAAGGAGGAAAGAATCGAACTTCGTTGTTCCATCGAAAAGAGGAGGTTGCTCGGCGCTGGAGTTCAATGGAGGAGGCAAGTTCTCTACCGCGGCGCTGCGACAGAATCGAAACGAAAGACCAAGCAAGGGATCGTCAAAAAAATAGAAACAATGACTCGAATTTCGCAGGAAAGAGAGCGAAAGCGCAAGATCTCGAGAGATCCTTACGGAGGAGCCATCAGAGTATGTAGTTCCTGCAGACGAAATCTGCGAGATGTCTGAGTTCGTGTGGTGTCGGTGTCGAAGTCAACGTGAACGAAAATGTCCTCCAAGCGGGAAGCTATATAAGAGGGAGGAGTAAGCGATGTCGCGAGCAGTGACGAAACGGAGAGTGATGACGTCATTGTTTGCGTCAGATTTGTCTGGTTGGTGGCGGCGTTTGATACTGGACAGGGAGAAAGCGAATTCTGTATGTTCCCGTGAAGTGGCAGCCGGTTCGTCCATGAATATGGCCTTACTGAATGGGTTGCGATGGCTTGTCCTAGTAAGTCATCGGATCACAAAAAATTAAGTCCTAAATTGGAATTATCAAAGGCTGGGTCCACTCTTGACAATTCAAAATCTAAGATTCTTAGGGTGTGTTTGTTCTACGCAAAACATTCAATGATTAAGGAAAATATATTTTAGGAAAGTATTTTCTAGGAATATGATTAGTTCTTCTTTATTTGGTGTCATATGATCAAAAACAAATTTTAATATTTGGATCTTATTGAAAAACATCAATCTCATGACTTTAAGAAAATTTGAATTTTTAATTTTTTTTTATTTCCTTTTCTTTTTTCCCTTTCCTCCACTTCTAGCTAGCAATGGTCACAACTGAGCTTGAGCTCATCAGGATCAAGCAAGCCCCAAGCTTGTCAACCTCGACCGAGCGTGAGCTTGCCCAAATTTGGCAAGGCTTGAGCTTGTTGGCTTCAGCCGAGCCATGAGCTCGCCTGGATTTGGCAAGCCCTGAGCTTGGTAGCTTGGGCCAGCTCAAGTTTCGACTGAGATAGCCAAGCCTCGAGCTTGATGGCCACATCATGGCCGGTGGCTAAGGCATGAGGATAGTTGAGGAAGAAGGATAAAATAGAAGAAAGAAAAGAGAAAAAAGTATAATAATAATAATAATAATAATAATAATAATAATAATAATAATAATAATAATAATAATAAAATAAATAAAACACTCTGCTTCGTCTGTTATTTCTCGAAAACGACTCATTTGACTTTGATTTACCTTCCGACTAGGCCTATAAAAAAAAAAGTAATTAAAACACCCTAGCCCACAATTGTGTGCGGATTGCGGGTATGATTACCTGAGAAGATAGTCAACGACTCATTTGACTCTGAAACAGCTTTTAACTAGGCCTATATAAACAGGTCAAAGGAACCTCGAAGATGGCCGGAATTCCGAACTTAATTTTCACTACGTCGCAACATGCACTCTAGTTTTTTGCTCGTGCGCAGTTAGTCTTTCAGATGGCAAATCTTATATTAAAATACATCATAAGTGTCAAAACTTGATACATGTGAATATTTAAGTGCCAAAAGTTCCAAAATATACACTTAAGTGTCACTTTTTTTTTTTTAATTAGGACACTTAAGTGTCAACTCCGATGAGCTTACCGGAAATCCGACATAACATTACAAGTTTACATGGCTCATCGGAATGTCCACTCAACAATCCCTATCTAAAACGACATCGTCTTCCATGTTCACTTAAGTGTTAGTCATGGTTAAAAGATGAACAAGTTTTACAAAATGTGATCACTTAAGTGCAAAAAAAGGAAACATTGTTTAACTTACTCTTGGTGTCTAGTTATAGTGTAAGTGATCATTTAGGCGACACCTGTGATTAAAAGTGAATACTTAAGTGCCAAGTTTTGCATAAAGTGATCATTTAAGTGCTAAAAACGACGTCATTTAGCTAATTCTTAGTGTCTACGTGGATAATTTCTTTTAAAAGAATTGTCATGTCAATAAAAAAAATCTCGTCAGAAAAAGTCACATTAGCAGTTTGAAAGAAATTTCTCACCATTGACATTATTTTTTTCTCCAATTTTAACATTTAAATGTACATTTTGAAAGTTTTAATACTTAAATATCTATCCATATCAAGTTTTGACATTTGAGGTGTTCGGCACTCTTAAATCCCAAGATCATGTATACTCTCTATGACTTTCTATACACTTCCCTCTCTTTCTTGTAGTATGATGTCATTAGAAAAGTTACATTGTTAATTTAATAGGATGAGTTGATTTTGTGAGTATGCTCTCCACTTTCTCCTTGTGGCTCTTGTGGATCAGAAAACTTCTAAGAATTGGCAATGAGGTCATCGATTGACGCCCACGAAATTGATAACCTCTCCACATAATCGACAACTTCAACCTAGAATATAATTATTAACGTGTAGCCGAAATTGGTCTTTTACCTGCATAAATAAGGAGTGGGTTGGTTTGATCAAAGAAAAACAAATCGAACTTGAGAGCCGATCCATAGAGTCTGACACTATTGCTTCAAACATACAAATCTCATGATGTGCAATTTCTACATGCTCACCGATATGCAAGGGTAAGTATATATTCTTTAATTTTCACTAGCTAGAACTCGTCTCGATCAATGAGGCATCACAGCCCCTAGTATATGGGGGACGAAAATACATCTCAACTAACGAGATACAGTCACACGAATCTGCTCAAGAAATTTTCCTTCGACTGGAAAATGACGTCTTTATGCATTGGCATTCGTCCTTGTCTGTATTTGTAGTAAAAGATATTGTTGATTTTGTCTTGGATCGTTTGTCCAATTCTAAATTCTTGAATTGAATATTCAGAGTAACGGTGTGTGGACTCTAAAGAAAAGCTAAAACCAAAAAGAATGAAATATAATCTCATTTAGAGGGCAATAATTATAGTTGTCCTAAGCGCCGCTTCTCTCAGAAAAATGCCGCAACCCAAATTAGGCACTTATATCTTTCAGTACTTTTAACAGTTCTATTGTAACAACAGCTTCGTCTTCTTTTTTCTTCAATGATCAGATTCTTCTAAGTCAATAAGCCTTAAGATGCGCAAACATCAGGAATAGCCAGGATAGCCTAGCAGCTTTGATGAGAGGGAGCCAGGGAAAAACCAAAGGAACATCAATATGAAGACAGACTGTAACACAAATGATTCGAAAATGAACTGTTTTATTTGTGAAATTTCAAGTATTTCCCGATAACATTTTCAAGCTGTAAAGGGGGCACGCTGCATCTAGAGCTAGCCTTAGAGAAACATCAAAAGAAGGTATATCAACTATCAAGCCACTCAACTCTTTTCTGACTTCCCTTCGCACATAGGCTAGCATGGTCATGACTCCATTTACTGCTGAGCCTGCATTTGAATAAAAAACTGATTAGCGACTAGAAACAATCTCACTGGAGCTGAGAGAGGAAAGAAAGTTGTTCAGAAAAATTCATGACATGAAATTGAATCGGGGTAAGAAGCATTACAGTGAAGCGCTTCTTGTAGAATTCAACAAGTTCTTTAGGATCAGTCTTTGTCTGCTTGTAAGCATCGATCTTGTTCATTTGCTGCATGGGATGATGCAAGAGGAAACGTCAATGCATAATATTCTTTTGAGCAAGATGAAATTGAGCAGAGCTGCTTAATCTGCATCTAGTAACAATATGACCTTCATTGTCCAAGTAGTATAAGCACACTAGATTCCAGGGTTGTCTGTAAAACTAATTAGTCTCTAAAGGTAACTTATTCATGTTTCCCTCTCAAAAGAGGATGCATTTACATAAAAAATATAATCCCCACAACCAGTGAACGATTTGGAGGTCAGTGGAGAATGAGGACTCTCATTCTATACATGGCTCTACAAGAAAGCTTTCTAGACTATTAATGAAAATCCCAGTAAGCATGTTTGATGACTTTAAATAACGATTGGCTCACTGTATGTTATAATCTCCCCCGAGACATGCTCCCATGCTACAATGGTTCAACAAGGCCAAAGTTTAGCTCTAGACACTATCCTGAAACTATTATCACTAATTCACCATTTTACTCAGAATCAATCTTGAAATTAAGCTTTCTGTTGTTAATGGGAAGAAAGAATTTCTGTCCAAATGGAAAAGAAATGAAACTTAAAACAAGCATTGGCCAGAGACAAGATTCCTTCCCATACCTCAATCCATGCTGCTAGCTTAGGTCTGCCAGCAGTGATGTCATACTTAAATGCTTCAGATAAGAAGATTTGGAATCTTTCAACAAATGGGATGTAGGCAATATCCACCTGAAATCACAAAATTAGACCCTAAATAATAGTCAACCACAAAAAGAATTACACGTTGATAGCCACATATCACGCAAAATTTCTTTCTCCAGGAGTGGTTCGCACATCATATGAATTGCAGGGATTAACGGATCTCTTGTTTAACCTATCTAGAAAAAGAAGAACCACTGAAGAGCCCCTTATCAAATGCAAGAATGCCAACATACCCCACTGAATTGGCCGAGAAAGAATGGTCCATCCTCAAATTTGCCAAGAGCACTCTCCAAATGATCGAAAGCAGGACCTTATGCAGAAGATGAAGTTCAATAATGGCAACGGAGATACCTCTCATCAAAGAAAGTGCTTAGAGGACTTACCACATTCTTTTGGTCCTTCTCCCTTGAATGAAGTGAAGACTATCTTGATGAATTCATCAACATAAGACCACAGTTCTTTACCAAACTTCTTCTCAGGATCCTAAGTTACAAAGAGCAGCCAATTAGTTATGTTGTTATGTGCAAGAAAAGAAATGCAAATTTGCTATCCAGTGCTCACCTCAGGGAAAAGAGAAGGCCCTTCAAAGTTGCTGTCCACGTATTTGACAAGGTCTAGGCTCTCTCCAATGATTTTCCCGTTGTGCTCCAATGCCGGGACCTAAGAGTAAGTTACAGCAGTAGAAAAGCAAAATGTACCCATCAAAGCAATAATGGCTAAAACTTATCCTTTTCATTTTATAGGTCAAAAAGGCCAATTTAGTTCCTATAAACTAAACTCAGCTACCCTTAAGAGTCAAAACTTCCGACAATAAAAATCACAATTGAGCCACGCTTGGTTTTGGAATACATTAATACTAGTGAAACAAGGAGCCGATCTTTAAAATCCAGAATCCAGAGGCAATCGGTTGGAATCCTAAATTACTCCAATTTGGGCTTTGACAATCAGTGTCCAGCGGACAATCTGGGCTGCTAACTTGAAACGCACAGAAAGAATTAAAACAGCCAGCGGCAGGCAAAGACAAGCAAAAGAAGAATCTCCTTGTACCAAGCAGGCCTGTCCTGAAGATTTTTTCTTTTTTTTTTTTTGGTCGAAAGATAGTGATCATTACTAATAAGTTGTGGAACCACAACTAGGTTTGGAATCATTACATAATAAGACCCAAAGTGGATGAGGGGGATATAAAATCCAATTGCGAGGAAGACGGTTGTCCCGGTGTGCTCTTGTTATCCAATCGGCGGGCTTGTTTGCTTCTCTATGCGCATAAGAAATGGAGACGCCTTTAAGTTGGGCCAACAGAACTTTGCAATCCTCTAAAATTGGTTCCATTGTCCATGGGCTCGGTGCAAAGCCCATCAAGCTGTCCATCACAGTTTTGCAGTCAGACTATACTTCTATCTTTAAGTTCTGTTTGAACGTGGGGCTCTTTTCTTCTCTCTCCTTCGTTACTGATGGTTTTATTAAATTGTGATGGGCCTAAGTTGGCCCGTCCACCCATGTTGGGCCTAAAAGCCCAACCCACAATATTAGGGCCCATGGATAAAGAGATATGATGAAGGGACACGATTCCCTTTGGAGGGAACGTATTTAAGGGAGAAAAGAGAGGGAGGAACATACCTTTTCACATAACGTACGTTCCTTCTCCCTCTCTCCCTCAAAAACGCTCCAAAAGAAAAAACAGTAAGCATAAGGCGACACCCATCTTCCCTTCAAGGCGTATTGGCGTCATCGGATCGAACAGGGCCAAATTCTCTTCCTCATATTGGCGTCGGTGTTTAATCTGTGGCAAACAAGGTACGTTCAATTCTGTGATGTGCCTTAGGATCGGTGATGCATGTGTTTTTCCCGGGCTCGTCTTCCGCACAAGTTTAGGGGTTCGATTTAGTGTCGAATCCGGTTTTTGGGAATCCGATAATCCCAACATTGGTATCAGAGCCCTAATTCTTGTTTCCCGATCTTTTCCATGTTTTTCCCGACCCCTTTCATGTTTATGGATGATTTTTTTTATTGTATTTTCGTGAATATAATCGGCCAACACTGATCGGGGCGAAAAATCCCGACACCCGAGCACTGTTCATCCATTTTTCCGAGTTTTCGTGACTCAAAATCGATTTCTAATGGCGTTGGATGGAAGGTCTCGTCGAGACGAGCGCGACGAGTGGCGGAACGCCGCCAAAGGCTGCCGGACGCGCCCCCACGCGTAGTCGGAACGAACCAGATTCGCAGGGGAAGGCGCGTGCGCGGTCGCTGGCGCGTGCGAGGCACACGCCAGCTGACGTCATCGTGACGTCAGCTGCACGCGTGCCGCATGTGCCGGGTCGGTTCGTCCGACCTTGCCCGGCCCGGCCCGACCCGGCAGCCCGACCCGACGACCCGACCCAGCTAACCTCGACCGTTGACCGTTGACTTTGACCGTTGACCAAAAAAAAAAAAGGAGGAAAGGGAGGAGCAAAAGAATGTGTTTCTTCGGCCAAGTAATTCTATGTGAATTATATGTAATCCCTAATTTATTCTGCATTTGTTGTAGGAACAATGCCTCCCCGTAGGTTGCGCACACCTATTCGCCCAATTACCGATGATCAAAAGGAAAGGCTTTCTAGCTTGATAGCTGAGCTGAATGATTATTGATGGAAGAGTGGCGATTAACTGATCACGTTCTTGAAGTCAACGGGAAAATTCAAAATGTCATATGGAATGATCGACCCATGCCACAGTCTGAGATGGTGCGATTTTTCATGAACACTCTTCCACAAGAATGGCAAGGAGTGTTGAATCGCATATGAGATGTCAACAAAGCCCCTTCATATAGAAAAATTGTGATGGATTTTATAGATGATTATTACTGGATTGTTACAAGGGAAAAGATCAAGAAATTGAACAAAAATGGATCTTTCTCAGTTCATATGTTGACTTGGTGTTAGATTTTTTTTTTTACTGGTCTTTATTTAGTGTGCTTTGTGGACATCTTATGTAATATTTACTACCTGATTGTTGTTGATGTTGCAACTGATATGTTAGTTGTATAATGTGAAAGCATTATTATTCTATTGGATGTCAAATATTATTTGCTTTCTGTTGTTGTTAATTGCTGTGGGTGGTTCATAGAAGTTTTTGTAGCTTCATAGAATTTATTTTGCATAAAACAATTATATTAATGATAGTTTTAAGTTAGGATTTTTGGAGGATGATTGGAAACATAATGACCTTTTGATTCTGAAACCTTACTTGAAATTGTTCATTAATATGATGGGTCTATGCAAAATGGATGCATAAATGATAGGCAATTAATAATTCGTGCATATATGTCTGATATGTTCAGATCAATGGCTTCAGCCACAAAGAGCATAGTTGCTGAGCTGAACAAAGGTGAGAAGCTCAATGGCGATAACTGTGAAATATGGCACATGAAAATCCAATATGTGTTGGAAGAGCAAGAGGCACTAGAAGCTCTTAACCTGACCATGGTAGAACCTGAAGAAGGAAACACTGCACAGCACAAGAGAGATAAGGAAGCATTTGTTGCTTGGAAAAGAAAGAACTCTCTTGCTCGCATTACGTTGCTGAGTAGCATGGAAAATGACGTCATGTGAGAGTTTAGGCGCTTTGAGAATGCCAAGGAAATGTGGGAAGCATTGGCAGCAAGATTTGGTCATACTTCGGTGACCAGACTGAGGCAACTCACTATTAGGTTTAACTCTTATAAGAAGCCTCATGGTCAGACCATGAAGCAACATCTTAGAAAGATGTCAAACATGATTAAGGAGCTGAAAGATGCTGGCCATGTCCTGACTGATGAACAGCAAGTGCAAGCAGTGATTCGTTCCTTGCCTCAGAGTTGGGAGCATATGAAGGTGCACCTGACCCATAATGAAAATATCAAAACCTTTGAGGATGTAGTGCGTCATCTTGAGCTGGAAGAGGACCGTCTCTTGGCGGCTAAGCCGGAAGCTGAAATCTATTATGCTGGTTCTAGCTCACATGGAGCTTCGAGCTCCAAGCGCAAACGTCCTAACTGGTTTGATAAAGGGAAAGGCAAAGAAGCAGGTCATTCAGGGAAGAAACCCAAGCTTAACCAACATGAAAGAAGAAAACGTCCTCGAATGAAGAAGCCTACAAGGGTGAAGTGTTACAATTGTGACAAGAAGGGTCACTATGTCGTGAGCCAAAGAAGGTATACACCCCTTGTACTTTTAAGAACTTTGCTTATGTGTCAAGTTCTGTATTTTTAACTGAGTCTAATCCTTTATGGACTGTAGATTCAGGAGCGACAGACCATGTAGCGAAGGATAGAGGATCCTTTGTGGAATTCCGACGAGTACCAACTGGAACTAAGTGGATCTATGTGGGAAACAACTCCAGAGCTAAAGTAAAAGGAATTGGCACATGCCAACTGAACATGCGTGGTGGACGCACTTTGTTCCTACATGATGTATTGTATGCTCTGGAGATTCGTCGGAATTTTGTGTCTGTTTTAGTGTTGGTCAAGTTAGGTTTTAATATGAATTTCTATAATAGAGGTGTGGATTTGTATTTGGATACAAATTACTATGGTTGTGGTTATTTTCTGGATGGTTTCATTATATTAGATATTGACTATGTTAATGCAAATGTTTGTTATTCCCTTTTCGCGTCTCCTAATTCATATGATAATGATGTGAATGTGTGGCATGCTAGACTTGGTCATATTGGCCAACAACATATGAATAGACTAGCCAAAGAGGGCTTGTTGGGCAACATTGAAAAAGTCGATTTGGCTATATGTGAGCATTGCCTAGTAGGGAAAACGACAATGAAACCATTTGGAAAAGGTAAAAGAGCTGAATTTCCTCTGCATTTAATCCATACTAATGTCTGTGGTCCAATGAATGTGAGAGGAAGGCATGGGGCTGTTTATTTCATCACTTTTATAGATAATTATACTCGATTCGGATATGTCTATTTGATTTCTCATAAATCTGAAGTATTAAGTTGTTTCAAAAGGTTTATGAATTTGGTAGAAAATCAATTAGACAAGAAAATAAAAGTATTAAGATCCGATCGAAGTCGAGAATATTTATCTGATGAGTTCAGAAAATTATGTGATGAAAAAGGAATAGAAAGACAGTTGTCTATTCCATATACTCCTCAACAAAATGGTGTTGCGGAGAGAAGAAACAGAACCCTACTAGAAATGGTTAGATCCATGATGACGCATGCTAACTTACCTATCACTTTTTGGAGTGATGCGTTGTTAACTGCTGCCTATATACTTAACCGAGTGCCTTCCAAATCAGTTACTTCTACTCCATATGAGTTATGGACAGGTAGAAAACCGGACTTAAGTTTTCTTAAGCCATGGGGTTGTGCTGCCTGTACTCATAAATCCTCTCACAAGTTTGGGAAATTGGGTCCTAGAGAAAAGAAGAGTATTTTCATAAGATACTCCGAACACTCGAAAGGGTATGTGTTCATAGGTGAGTAGGAAAGTGGGAGTATAACTGAATTTAAATCACGAGATGTCACATTCTTAGAGAATGAATTTCCTAAGAAGGGCGAAATAGGTGAAGATTACTCCATATTTGAAACATTGGATCAAGATAATGATATTAGTGGAGTTTGTCCAAGTGGGAGTAACATGAGAAGTGATGAATTAAATTCAACTCATTCTCAATTACAACCACATAATGAGATGACATCATCATTATCTAATCATCGTGGGAGCATAATGGGGAATGATGTGCACAGTGTACAATCTCCCATACGGCGAACAAGTCGCCAAAGTATTTCCCGTCGACGTTTTGACATTGAAGGGGAAACTTTTATGATTGCCCCACAAGATGAGGATGAGCCAAGAAATATACATGAGACTCTAAGTTGCCCTAGTAAGGAAAAATGGATGCATGCAATGGAAGAGGAAATGGAGTCAATGAAGTCGAACCGAGTTTGGGAACTGGTTGATCTTCCGAAGGGACGCAAAGCCATTGGGAACAAGTGGGTTCTCAAAATAAAGCGTAAAGCTGATGGCTCGATAGAAAGGCATAAGGCTCGCCTTGTGGCGAAGGGGTATAATCAACAGGAATGAATTGATTATGAAGAAACATTTTCTCTTGTAGTGAGATTTACCTCGATTCGCATTATTCTGGCAATAGTGGCAAGTATGGATCTTGAGTTACATCAAATGGATGTAAAGACTGCTTTCCTCAATGGAGAATTAGAGGAAGAAATATAGATGGAACAACCTGCTGGTTTCATTATGAAAGGCCAAGAATAAAAGGTATGTCGACTTTTGAGATCGATATATGGCCTTAAGCAGTCGTCGAGACAATGGTATATACGTTTTCATAATGCCATAATGGCATATGATTTTACGATGATTAATGAGGATCATTGTGTATATATCAAAAGATCCAAAGATCAATTTGTGATCATATCATTAAATGTTGACGATATACTAATAGCCGGAAGCAATAAGGAGTTTGTTTATACTGTCAAGAGTTGGTTATCCTCCAACTTTGAGATGAAAGATATGGGTGAGGCTGCATACATTCTTGGAGTTAAGATTTCAAGAGATCGTTCAAAGAGATCATTATCTCTTTCGCAAGAAACATATATAAATAAGGTTCTTGAACGATTTCGTATGCAAGATTGTAAACCCATAGATACTCCTATTGCAAAAGGTGAAAGGTTGAGCCATAGACTGTGTCCAAGGACTCCACAAAAGAAGGAACAAATGAAACATGTTCCTTATGCTAGTGTTGTTGGGAGCTTAATGTACGCTATGATGTGTACAAGACCCGACATATGTTTTGCAGTTGGAATGGTGAGTAGATACCAATCCAATCCAGGTCAAGCACATTGGAAAGTCGTTAAGAGAATACTGAGGTATCTGAAGGGAACTGCTGATTACAAGCTGAATTACCAAGGAAAGGATCTGCGACTTGAAGGCTATTCAGATGCTAATTGGGGAGGAGATTTAGATGAAAGGAAATCTACCTCTGGATTTGCTTTCTTACTGAACAATGACGTCATATCATGGAGGAGTAAGAAGCAAACGTGTATAGCCTTGTCCACGATGGAAGCTGAGTTCGTGGCATTATCAGCAGCGGTACAAGAAGGAGTTTGGCTTAAGAGATTTTTGGATCATTTAGGTGTTATTGAGAAAGCTGTAAATCCATTATTAGTTAACTGTGATAGCCAAGCAGCTATAGCGTACACCAAAGATCCAAAATATCATGGCAAGACCAAACATATAGATACCAAGTATAACTTTGTCAAAGATATGGTTGCACGAAAGAATGTGAACTTACAGTACATATCTACGCATAGAATGATAGCAGATCCTATGATAAAGCTAATACCTAGAGATGTGTTTTGTGGTCATGTAAAATCTCTAGGATTGCGTAGAGTCTGATGTACTGGATATTGTAATTTCCCTGAGTTGTTCACATTTATGAACTTGTGTTTTTTCATTATTAATGCCTATGAATCTTTGTTTGATCTTTATTCATCTTAATGCTTAGTGCATTACTTTAAGTTGAGAAAGTATGTCGGACAGATATAAGATTAGCCCACTCACAAGGGTAATCGCCTCTATTTACTATGTGATAAATAGAGATGAGACGGTTTTTAAGCTTATTATCTAGGTGATAATCGAGAGCTCAAGCTTAAAATATATATGTCACCTTAAGCGAGTGTTAAGATGAGGACATGATATTGACTATGTCCAAAAGTAAAATAACCCACATATTTTATTTTATCCGTCTATGATGCCGATGTGAGTTCGATGAATTTTGTGAATGAGTAGATACGTGAACTCAAGTTAGACATTGGGTATGTCTGAACTATCATCTGTACGGTATTGAAGATATAGACATACGCTCCATGGGAAAGGAGTTAATACCGTAATACGTATTTCATACTACGTATGCATGAGACGACCAATAAGAGTGGCATAAGTTTGATCTCAACTTTTATGCCATGTGAGACTCTTTAGGAAAAGAGTTCCTCAATTTTAGTGCCCTCATGACTTTTACTGATTCTCAAGATTTCTATTTAGTGTTTGCTATCTTAGGATGTTGCCAATGGTCATGAGTTGATTCGATCTAATGGGACATTTCTAGAAAAGCAAGCTGAATTGAAATTGAGAGTTTGAAGGAAAGAGGAAGATCGAATTTGGAGAATCACATTATAGTTTTGTGTTCACTGGTCGACCAATTATGATTGTCTTTGGGATAATCATAATTGTGAATACAATATATCACTGTTTAAAAGGAGATCAAGAGAGAGATATAAATGTGATCGATCGATCTAGGGTACTGCATACTAAATCTACTCAAAGTGTGATGCCTATTATGAGCTGCTATATATTCCTAACAGATGTATAGCAACGAGCTCTCAAAGTATGCTAGTCGCACAGATTATTCACCGGTATGAATGTTGAAGAGAGGTAAAGAGGATCCTGTTCGGCCAACCATGTGCGAGTGGGAGATGATGGTTTTATTAAATTGTGATGGGCCTAAGTTGGCCCGTCCGCCCATGTTGGGCCTAAAAGCCCGGCCCACAATATTAGGGCCCATGGATAGAGAGATATGATGAAGGGACACAATTCCCTTTGGAGGGAACGTATTTAAGGGAGAAAAGAGAGGGAGGAACGTACCTTTTCGCATAACGTACGTTCCTTCTCCCTCTCTCCCTCAAGAACGCTCCAAAAGAAAAAACAGTAAGCATAAGGCGACACCCATCTTCCCTTCAAGGCGTATTGGCGTCATCGGATCGAACAGGGCCAAATTCTCTTCCTCATATCGGCATCGGTGTTTAATCTGTGACTAACAAGATACGTTCAATTCTGTGATGTGCTTTAGGATCGGTGATGCATGTGTTTTTCCCGGGCTCGTCTTCCGCACAAGTTTAGGGGTTCGATTTAGTGTCGAATTCGGTTTTTGGGAATCCGATAATCCCAACAGTTACTTTCCGCAGAGCTGCACAGACAGCCAAAGCCTGTCCTGAAGATTGAGAGGAACTAATTTAATCTTGTCCTGCAGTCCCTGCATCTCAGAAATACAATTCCATTTCAGAAACTAATCACGGACCCAATCAAAAAGACCTAAAGGACACTTGAGTTTTGTTAAATTTCACACGATCACAGAGAATGAACTCACCTTATAGTTCCTCGTGATCCAGACGCGCTGAGCAAATGGGCATGTGTAACAGGTGTGCAACCTTCAGACAATTCGGAGAATACAAACATAATCAGACAATACGACAATCAGTAATAACACTGAATCCACTCGAACGACGCTCAAGGACCCAAAAAAAGAAAAGAAGAGAGAATCGAACTTCGTTATTCCATCGAAAAGAGGAGGTTGCTCGGCGCTGGAGTTCAACGGAGGAGGCAAGTTCTCTACCGCGGCGCTGCGACAGAATCGAAACGAAAGACCAAGCAAGGGATCGTAAAAAAAAATAGAAACAATGACTCGAATTTCGCAGGAAAGAGAGCGAAAGCGCAAGATCGCGAGAGATCCTTACGGAGAAGCCATCTGAGTACGTAGTTCCTGCAGAGGAAGTCTGCGAAATGACTATGTTCGTGTGGGTCGGTGTCGGTGTGAACGAGAATGGCCTCCAATCACGAAGCTATTTAAGAGGGAGGAGCATGGGGACAGGATGAGGGAGCGATGTCGCGAGGAGTGACGAAACGGTGAGTGATGACGTCATCGTTTCCATCAGATCTGGCAAGGTACGACCTCGTTAGCCTTGACTGAGCCATGAGCCCACTAGCATTTGGCAAGCCCCAAGCTCGACAACCTGGGCAAGCTCAAGGCTCGGCTCGAGGCTCGGCCAAGCTCAAGCTCGCCTAGATCAGCCGAGCCTCGAGCCTCAAGCTTGTTGGGCCTCAAGCTTGTTGGCTCGCGTCATGGTCGATCGCCAAGGCACGCCACTAGCGATGGAAGAAGGAGAAAGGAAAAGAAAGAAAAGAAAAAGGAAATAATAATAATAATAATAATAATAATAATAATAATAATAATAATAATAATAAATTCAAAAAATTGTTAAATACAAAAAAGTAATTAAACATTGAATTTTTTGTTATAAATTTTTTTGTTTATAAGAATAAAATTTTTATTAATCAAAGACCCTCCTAATAGCTAATACTAGGAAAATATTTTGAAAAACGTTTTCTAGTTTGTTTTAAAAAGGAAATTATTTTCCCGAATTTAAGCTTTGGTAGAAAAATAAACATTTTCTAGTGATTAAAAAAATATTTTCCATTGCGAACCAAAGGCCTCAAATAAGGAAAATAATTTTCCAAATTTTTTTTTAAGTGAAACAAACAAACCCTTAGGCTATGTTCATTTGTTAGGATAAAATCATGATAAGATAAGATAATTTTATCTTATCTTATGTTTGGTTCTTGTCTAAAATAGAATAAAGTTGGATATAAATAGATATAATTTAGATTAAAATATCCCATGATAAAGGTGTGATGGAGGTAAAAAGACTTCGTGATCTAAATGGAAAAATTGCTTTTGTTGACTTGTTGAAAAAGAGACAAAGAAAAGCCCCTTTCAGTCTAGTCTCCGCCCCTCCTTGCTCCTTTTTGTTGACTATTGACCTTTTATTTTTAAAAAAAACCCTCCCTCCCTTCGTCCGTATGCGAGCAGTATTTATAGGCGAAGGACTAAGGCCTTTGTAGAATATTTTATTTCTTTTTATAGATTCACACTTCCATGCATGAAGATCACCTTTGCTTGCCTATAAATGCAATATTTCTTTTTATTTTCGACATCTCTTTTAGCCTTGTTCGATTTCCTTTGTATCTTTCCACGTTGGACTATGCAAAAAAAAAACTATATATATTCTCAACCGATTTTTATCACATATTGCCAAAGATTCAAGACTGTAATAGGATTTTCTCAAATTTCAAATCTTGCAAAAATGAGCTCGTAATATCTCCTTATCACATTTTCCATTTCTAAGAATATATGAATAGATTGCATAAATATACAAAAAATCCCCCGCCATGCCATATCACCAAAAATATCTAATTGCAAATTCTTATAAGTTAATTTTTGTCATCAGAAAATAACGGGCTCCGAACCATCAAGTCAAATCCATCCGACAAATGCAATAATAATAATAATAATAATAATAATAATAATAATAATAATAATAATAATAATAATAAATGCACCTAAAATTATATGCTATGAAATTAATATATATATGTATATATATATTTAGGGCTTGAAAACTAATCCATAATTTTCTATGCAATAAAATTTAGGTATCAACAATGGCTCTTTCAGACCCTTGTTTGCTCACTACTTTGATAGTCCAATTGCAAATTACTTGAGCTCCTCAGCCTTTCAACCCTATTGTAGTAACTTTTCCCCAAGGATCATGCTCTTGATCTGACTCTTCCAGGAGTAGAGGATGCTCTTTTTGTTTTAGAGGATAACAACCTTTTGCGTCCATGTGCCAAGGCAAATTCCTTGCTCAAAGTTATTTAAGCTTCTTTTAGGTACCTAGGTGATAACTGTGAGAAGCTCCACCAGAATGTTACATCTATCCTGTCTTTAGAGTTCAAATCCACCAAGAAGAAGAAGGATGGCGGTGTCTTTTATTAAATTCGATCATTCAAAGTAAAGGAAGAAAACCCTTCTTCCTCTATTTTTTGTACCATTTTAATGATGCACTCATACATTCCGAAAGAAGATAGTGAAGGAAAAAGGCTCGAAATACTCTTTCAACCTTGAGCGGCATCCTCTTGTCTAGCTTAAAGATCCTCATGCAGGTCATTGCTTTTGGAATCTATACTACCAGAGCGAATCCTAGCCAGCCCCTCCAAAAGAAAAGGATGACAAGCGTTCAAAGGAAAAGAAGAAAAAAATCTCGCTCGTCTAAGCAATAATTTTTTCAAAAATGGGAAGATGTTGACACTACCATCGGCTCCCTTGGAGAAGAAGGTGAAGAAGGTGGTAAGTACTAATATTTGGTATCTTACTCAACACCCATATACTATATTCCTCCACAGCCTTCTACATTGCCATCCCCAAAACATAAACCCACTCCTTCGAAAGCAAAGCCACCTCCTTCTAAACCCATTTCTTTGTTTTACAAACCAAATTTCAAATGGGTAAGGAAACATCCATCCTTACAAATAGAGTTAGCACAATTTTGTGAATTCTGACCCGCCATCTTTAGGAACTATTGCAGTCTAATTGCGCTCATTATTCACCTCGTCTAGCTCTTCAAAATATCTATTTGTTCCAACCTTCATATTTCCTATTCTAGAGGATTATACTGGATCAACTGGAGATCAATACATGTTAAAGGTGCTAAATCCCACCAAAATAGATGAGCATGGAAGAACCGAGAAAATACTGGCCCTTATTTGACCCAATACAAAAATACAACTTACAGTGTTTAAGATAGGTCCCCGTGGAAAGATTTGTGGTGAGTTCAAAGGTGGGAGTCTCAATTTCATGGCCTAAAATTTCCATACAATTTGAATATCGAATGAATAATTAATTTAACCTCAAATCATGTACACAATCATACCCCAGTACAAAATGCAAACTGCTACTTTTTCTAAGCACTCTTATCCAGTTCTCAAGAGATTTTCAGAAGCACTAATGTAAATGTCCCTAAACAATATGTATGGTATTTTGGGATGAGCCCAAACTCAGTAAATGAAAACTCTAGGTCTAAAGTGGAGATCTACTCACCACTCGACCCTAGAACACATCATAGTAATAATCAACAAGTAATATCAAATATCATTTAGAGGATACCAATCATTCATTTATTCAAGATATTTCTTAGTTATTTATGTATTCATAATAGAATAGTTCGATCATTCTAAGAATACAACATTTATTTTATTCTACATGATTCAAATATTTGGATGCCAATCCATAATGTTACATGTTAACCATTTCAGCTACTATGAGTATGCATCATAGTATAAACTCATAAAAATGCCAAGCATCCACATCTTTAATCACATATTCAAATTTGTCATCACTTTCCCACTTTAGTAGTAATAATATCAACCTAATCTAAACCACAAGTATTTACTTACTTTTTCCAGATATATTATTTTAAGCCAGTTAAGACATAATTCACACAACATATAAAACAACTATAATCACATGTGCCATAAAATAAATGTTATGAGGTACATATAATTCAATAATCAAATGCACATGGATAAACATTGATGCGGTTGCAAGGGCAGGTGAATGTTATTTCGAGTGATGTCGAGGGAAGCATAGATAAATTAGAGCGTACAAGGGTTGGTGTCAATGGATTATGTAAATGCATGATATGAATAAGATCACCACCAAGACATTAAAGATGAACCACCAACAAGGATAAAGAGCGGGATAGACGAAGTTCACTACCAAGGCTTAAAGAATGAATAAAGAACTTAAGAATAGACAAAACTCATCACCAAAGTCTAAAGAACAAACCACTAGCCTAGGACAAAGGTCTATTTGGCTCACCACAAAAAGGTAATTCACTCTCTAAGGATAAAGAAACTAGGATAGGAGTAATCCATTCTTCAAAGATATTCGCTCACATTGGAGATTACACCTCCACCTATAAAGAAACTAAACAAAAGAGAGTCTTTTCAAGTTCCTTGAAACCGAACATACTCTTGGGGAATTCACCTAATTGTGACTCTTAAAAGTAACGCCACAATAAAAACTCACAAAAAGCTGTGAATTAAGAGACCTGAAATGCATTGAAACCTAGTAGGACTCTCTAAATCGTACACCAATCTTGCAAGCCGAAATGTCGTCGCAAAAGGTTATTAAACAATGATGAAGACTGACCTTAACACCGTTCGATCGTTAGGTAATCAAATAGTAGCCTTAGAATTGACAAAATGCTTTAAATTGCTAATGAGGTAATTGATTGACGCCCACGAAATTGATAACTATCAATTACCTCTCGACATAATTGACAACTTCAACTTGAATACAATTATTAAGTTGTAGCCGAAATTGGTCTTTGCCAGCATAAATAAGGAGTGGGTTGGTTCGATCAATGAAAAATGAATCAAACTTGAGAGCTGATCCATAGAGCATGATATTCCCGCATCAAACATACAAATCTCATGATACGCAATTACCACATAGTAGCTCACCAATATGCATAAATTTCTCATCATTGGTTAGAACTTGTCTTGACTAATAAGACATCGTCGCCACTAATATATAGGTGACGAATAACATCTTAAATAACAAGGCATCATCACTACTAATCAGCTCAAGAAATTTTCCTCTACTCGGAAAATGACGTCTTTATGCATTGGCGTTCGACCTTTTCTGTATTTGTAGTAAAATATATTGATGACGTCTTGTATCATTTGTCCAATTCTGAATTCTTGAATTGAATATTCAGGGTAACAGTAAATGCCGCGTGTATGAAAAGGGTTAGATTTGTATATTCCCAGCGAAGTCTGACAACATTCTTTAAGAAAAAAAAGCTAGAACAAAAAAGAATGAACTATAATCTCTTTAGCGGCAATACTTATAATTGTTCTAAGGACCGCTTCTCTCAGAAAAATGCCACAACCCAAATTAAGCACTCATATCTTTCAGTACTTTTAACAGTTCTATTATAACAACAGCTTCGTCTTCTTTTTTCTTCAATGCACAGCTTCTTCTATCTAAGTCAATAAGCCTCAAGATGCGCAAACATGAGGAATAGTATCGTGACCTAATTTTCGGGTGCTCCACATAGGTTTAGGCTAATGGACTACTAAATTTTTAAACTTAGCTCAGGCTCTCCCAAACCCATACCAATTCGCGACTTAATATTCAAATATTTAACATGTAAATGATTATTATTTAGGAGTCGCCACTAATCGATTTATGGTAGGTCGATTAGACACCTAAATAAAATAATTGGATGATTATTTTACTCCTACGAACAAAAGACTTTGGGTACGGGGACTTGGTTAGACTAGATTTCTATAATGCCATTTCGGTACCATTTCTTTTTAATTTTCGAAAAAAAAAATTTGCAGGCAGCTTGAATTTATTTTAACCTAAATTACTATAATACAATGGGGTGATCACACAGATGCTCAATCATTATTAAACATTGAATAAAATAAATTGCACCAAATGAATTCCACACACAAAAGCAAGTATTTTTTGAATTTTCTTTTAACTAGAACTTTATCATAAATCATGCATTTAAACTATATGACCTAATTTTAATAACAAGCTATTTCTAATTAAATGAACCTAACATGCAAACTAATTGACATGCACCTAATATTTTTGTATTTTTCTTATTAAAATTCGGAATTAATAAAAACCTTAATTAAACTATCTAAAATGAATAATTTTCTAATGGATTAATTTGACTTAAATCCTATCCTATCTTAGAAAACTATTTTTTAAGAAAAATGAGATTATCTAAATGTACAAACATTAGTTAAGAGTCTATCTATATATATAATTCAATCCTAATTTATTCCAAAAATTATCTAAAAGTGCAATCCTAAAAAATGCAATCCTAATTTACTAACACACTCCGATGTAAGATTTGCGTACTCCGATCTAAGATTTGCTTTTTATTTGTTTATATTTTTTAGTGTTTTTCCAAGATAAGCGACTCTATCTAAACAATCAAGATATTCATCAAATGAGAATTAAAATAACGGAAAAATAATTCATTGTCTCATGGGTTAAGTTAACGGTTATTTTAACCCTAAACATCACAACATAAAGTTCAAAATAATTAAAAATCTGATCCGAAGTCTTATGAATCAAATTGATAATTATAATAATTTAACAATTGAGATACTATCAAAATGCCCTGAAAATTAATATAATAAAAAAATGATCCGACGTCTTACGATCAAATTAATAATTATAATAATTTATGGCAAAACCTTTAAGGATAATGCCTAAACTATTCAAATGATTAACGTGGACATACCATGTTCCAACTTAAATAATAACAAAACTTGAAAAATAAAGGAATAAATAAAATAAAGTAAAATGAAAAAAAAAAAAAAAAAAAAACCTAGCTAAACGGGGAATGCAGGAAGGACAGCGACGCGCGACGCGGGGATCGGATGTGGTCTGGGCTGCTGGTCGCGCAGTGGTGCGGACACGGCGTCGGCTGAGGGAGTGGCTCCGGCGCGGTGGCGAGCGGCGACGGGGTTGTTGGCGGCTGCAGCGAGGCGACAGAGGCGGAGATGCTGGTGCGGTGGCGTCGGTCTCCGGGCGGTAGTGCAGGGCAATCAGCGGCGAACGGCGAACGGAGCGGTGAGGAGCGCGGGCGTCGACGAGGGTTGAGGCGCGGATGGAGCGGCGAGGGAGCAACTGCGGGCATCGGCGGCGGTGCTGCGCGGCGGAGGTGCAGGCACGGGCGTCGGGTCGAGCAGCGAGGGGGCTCGCGGGCGCTGCAGGTAGCAGGTTGCTGCACGGCGGTGCTTGCGGGTGCTGGTGCGTGGAGCAGTGACGCAGCAGCAGCGGCGAACAGGCAGAGGTGGCGTGGCGCTGGCGTCGGCAGAGGCGCGTTCGGAGCGGAGCTCAGGCGGAGGCGTGGGCGCGGCAACGGCGTCGGGCGCGGCGGCGATGCTGCTGCGCGTCAGGGGCAATTCCGGCGAGGCGGCGGTGGCGGAGGCGCGGCGGAGGCCGGGGGTGCAAGGGTCGGTCACGCGGCAAAGGGAGGCCACGGGGAAGATGAACAGTGGTGTTTTTTTACTTTTCTCTTTTTTATTCTCTCTCTCTCTTGCCTATTCGCACGCCCACTCTCTGCACTCACGTCTCTTTCACTCTTCTCTTTTTGACTTTGCCCTCTTCCCCAACGAAAGAAAGGAGAAAGAAAACAAGCTCTCCTTTTTGTGTTTAAATTTTCGACCGAGCAAGAATTTCTCTCCAATTTTTTCGAACCCCACTTTAGTCACGAAAATTGTGACTGATTCCGGCCGGCCGTTTTCTATGGTATTTTCCGAGTTTTCATCTTCTGTTGTATTAATTTATGGCTACAAATCAGCGTGATTTTACAATCTATTCGATTTTGCTTCAATTCATTCCATTTATTAAAATATTTGCCATTTATTCACCTGATTTTCTAATTGCTTCCGTATTTAACAAAATTTGGATATTCATCAAAATTCCCAACTTCCATGCATAATCAATCAAATTGATTTTCCCCTGTTTTTCTCTTTTATTTTTATTTTTATTTTTATTTTCTTAGGTTTGCCAAAATTAGGTGTCAACAAATAGCTAGCATAGTCTAGCAGCTTTGATGAGAGGAAGCCAGGGAAAAACCAGAGAAACGTCAATATGAAGACAGACCTTACACAAAGTATTCGAAAATGCGAAATTACAAGTAATACCCCGATAGCATTTTCAAGCTATAAAAGAGGCACTGCTGCATCTAAAGCAGATACACAACACAACTAGCCTCAAGGAAACATTGAAAGAAGGTATATCAACTATCAAGCCGTTCACCTCTTTCCTTACTCCCCTTATTCCTTTCATACATAGCCTGGCATGGTCATGACTCCAATTACTGCTGAGCCTGCATTTGAAGAAAAAACTGATTAGCGAATAGAAACAAACTCACTGGCGCTGAGAGAGGAAAGAAAGTTGTTCAGAAAAATTCGTGACATGAGTTTGAGTCTGGGTTGGAAGCATTACAGTGAAGCGCTTCTTGTAGTGTTCAACAAGTTCTATAGGATCAGTCTTTGTCTGCTTGTAAGCATCGATCTTGTTCATTTCCTGCATGGGACGATGTAAGAGGAAATATCAATGCATTATATGGTTTTGAGCAAGGATAAAATTGAGCAGAGCTGCTGAGTCTGCAACTAGTAACAATATGACCTTCCATTGTCCAAGTAGTATAAGCACACTAGATCCCAAGGTTGTCTGTAAAACTAATTGGTCTCTAAAGGTAACTTATTCATGTTTTCCTCTCATGAGAAGGATGCAATTTACATAGAAAATATGATCCCCACAACCAGTGAATGATTTGAAGGTTGGTGAAGAATGAGGACTCTCTAATTCTATAAATGGCTCTACAAGAAAACGATGAAGACTATTAATGAAAATCCCACTAAGCATGTTTGATGACTTAAAATAACGATTGCCTCACTGCAGGTTATAATCTCCACAGAGACATGCTCCCGCACTACAATGGTTTAACAAGGCCAAAGTTTAGCTCTAGACACTATCCTGAAACTATTATAACTAATTCACCATTTTACTCAGAATCAATCTTGAAATTTAGCTTTCTGTTGTTCATTGGAAGAAAGAATTTGTGTCCAAAATGGAAAAAAAATGAAACTTAAAACAAGCATTGGCCAGAGACAAGGTTCCTTCCCATACCTCAATCCATGCTGCTAGCTTAGGTCTGCCAGCAGTGATGTCATAATTAAATGCTTCAGATAAGAAGATTTGGAATCTTTCAACAAATGTGATGTAGGCAATGTCCACCTGAAATCACAAAATTAGACCTTAAATAATAGTCAAGCACAGAAAGAATTACATCTTGATAGCCACATATCAGGCAAAATTTCTTTTTCCAAGATTGGTTTGCACATCATATGAATTGCATGGATCAATGGATCTCTTGTTTAACCTATCAAGAAAAAGAAGAACCGCCGAAGAGCCCCTTATCAAATGCGAGAATGCCAACATACCCCACTGAATTGGCCGAGAAAGAATGGTCCATCCTCAAATTTGCCAAGAGCACTCTCCAAATGATCGAAAGCAGGACCTGACACAGAAGATGAAGTTCAATAATGGTAATGGAGATACCTATCATCAAAGAAAGTGCTCAGAGTACTTACCACATTCTTTTGGTCCTTCTCCCTTGAATGAAGTGTAGACTATCTTCATGAATTCATCGACATAAGACCACAGTTCTTCACCAAACTTCTTCTTTTCAGGATCCTAGCAACAACGAGAGGCCACTTAGTTATGTTGTTATGTGCAGAAAAAAGAAATGCACATTTGCTATCCAGTGCTCACATCAGGGAAAAGAGAAGGCCCTTCAAAGTTGCTGTCCACGTATTTGATGAGGTCTAGGCTCTCTCCAATGATTTTCCCGTTGTGCTCCAATGCCGGGACCTAACCGTAAGTTACAGCAGCAGAAAAACAAAATGTACCCATCAAATCAATAATGGCTAAAACTTATTCTTTTAATTTTAAAGGTCAAAAAGGCCAATTTAGTTCCTATAAACCAAAATCAGCTACCCTTAAGAGTCTAAACTTTCTGAAATAAAAATCACAATTGAGCTAATCTTTAAAATCCGGAATCCAGCAGCAATCACTTGGAATCCTAAATTAATCCAATCTGGGCTTTGACAATCAGTGTCCAGCAAAAACTCCGGGCTACTAACTTGAACCGCACGGCAAGAATTAAAACAGCCGGTGACAGGCAAAAGACAAGCGAAAGAAGAATCACCAAATTCATGGAGTAGACTTTTTCCTTGTACCAAGCAGGCCTGTCCTCAAGAATAAGAGGAACTAACTTAATCTTGTCCTGCAGTCCCTGCATCTCGGAAACACAATCCCATTTCAGAAACTAAGCACGAACCCAATCAAAATGAACTAAAAGACGCTTAGGGCGCGTTTGGTAACGATTCTATTCTCGGGAATAATTTCTGATCAGAAATGATTCTTTTTTATTTTATTCCTGAGAACAATTTCTAAGCATTTTAAACCGTTTGGTAACTGTCCAAAATTTCTGATTCTTGAATAGAATTGCGTTTGGTAGCGTGTTCAAAATTTCTAGTCCAAATCATTTTCTTTTAATTTTTAATTTTTAATTTTTACTTTTTTCCTTTTTTTCCTTTCTCTCTCCTATTCTTCTTCTTCAAGTGGCCAGTCGCCAGCGAGGCCAGCCCTCGTCGGTAGGGTCAAGCCTCGCCGGCAGCTGGGCGAGGCTCGTCTAGCCTCGTCGGTGGCTAGGCAGGCCTCACCGGGGCTGGGCGAGGCCCCCCTGGCCACCGACGAGGCTCAGCCTTGCCGGATCACGAGGCTCACCAAGCGCGCCGACGCTCGGCCTCGCCAGTGGTTGGGCTTGCCTCCGGCGAGCTCACTGAACCTCGCCCTGGCCTGGCGAGCTCGCTGGACTGGTTGCCAACGACCAGCGATGGTGGGCGGTGGGCGGCAGATGGCGGACAGCAACCACAGTGGTGGCGGTAGATGAAGAAGAAGAAAAGAGAAGAAGAAGAAGAAAATAGCTTGATTTTTAGATTTGTTCCCGGGAACAAGAATCAACTTTTTTTTATTCTTGATTCTGTTCCAAATCTACTTCCGGAAAAAAAAAATTAGAAATTTGTTCTCGGGAACAAAAATTTTACTAAACACGATTCTATTCCAAAACTCTTTCGGAAAAAAAAAAAAATCAGAATCTGGCACTGTTGAGATGGTTACCAAACAGGCTCTTAATCTTGTTAAATTTCACAAGATCAGAGAGGATGGACTCACCTTATAGTTCCTCGTGATCCAAATGCGCTGAGCAAATGGGCATGCGTAACAGCAGTACAACCTTCAGACAATTCGGAGAATACAAACATAATCAGACAATACGACAATCTCTTGTTCAACGATATAATCAGTAATCACACTGAATCGACTCGAATGACGGTGAACGACCAAAAAAACGGAAGAAAAGAATAAGAGAAGAATCGAACTTCGTTGTTCCATCGAAAAGAGGAGGTTGCTCGGCGCTGGAGTTCAACGAAGGAGGCAAGTTCTCTACCACGGCACTGCAACAGAATCGAAACGAAAAACCAAGCAAGGGATCGTCAAAAAATAGAAACAATGGCACGAAGTTCACAGGAAAGAGAACGAAAACGCAAGATCGCGAGAGATCCTTACGGAGAAGCCATCAGAGTACGTAGTTCCTGCAGAGGAAGTCTGCAAGATGTCTATGTTCGTGCGGGTCGGGTCGGTGTCGGTGTCGGTGTCGGTGTCCATGCTAATGTGAACGAGAATGGCCTCCAATCACGAAGCTATTTAAGAGGGAGGAGGGCGGGCCGGAAGGAGGGCGCGGTGTCGCGAGCAGTGACGAAACGGAGAGTGATGACTTCATCGTTTCCGTCAGGTTTGTTTGATTGGTGGCGGCGGAGGTGGACAGGGAGAAAGCAAAATCTAGCAAAATATCTGTATGTTCCCGTAAAGTGCTGGCCGGTGCGTCCGAGATGGATGTGTCCGGAAGTATGGCCTTGCTGAATGGGTGACGATGGCTTATCCTAGAAAGTCGTCGGATAAGAAAATGAAGTCCTAAGTTTGGAGTCATTAAAGGCTGGATACATCATTGACAATTCAAGATCTGAAAGTGTGAGGTTACTTTTATTTCACGAAAAAACTCAATAATAAGGAAATTGCTTTCAGGAAAGTATTTTCTAGGAATATGATTAATTTTCCTTTATTTAGTAATATATGATCAAAAATATATTCTAATATTTGGATCTCATTGAAAAACTTCAATCTCATGACTTTAAAAAAATTCGAATTTTTTATTTTTTTTCTTTTTTCTTTTCTTTCCTTTTCTTTTTCCCTTTCCTTCGTTGCGACTAGCCAGTAATGGTCACAGACAAGCTTGAGCTCACTGAGATTGTACAGGCCCCGAGCTCGCCTAGATCTAGCAAGCTATGAGCTCATTGGCCTTGGCTGAGTCATGAGCTTGCTAGGATTTGGCAAGCCCCAAGCCCGGTGGCCTAGGCAAGCTCGGGCTCACCTAGATTAGCCAAGCCTCAAGCCTCAAGCTTGTTGGCTTGCATCATGGCCGGTTGTCAAGGCACGCTGCTGGTGGAGGAAGAAGTAGAAAGGAAAAGAAAAGAAAAAACAAAAAGACAACATAAATAACAAAAAGTAATTAAAAATTCATATTTTTTGTTATAAAAAAATGTCTATAAGAATAAACGTTTTATTAATTAGAGACCCTGCCTAATAGCTAATACTAGGAAAACATTTTGAAAAATGTTTTTCTAGTTTTTTCAAAATGGAAATAATTTTCTTGAATTTAAGCTTTGGTAGGAAAATAATTTTTCGTTAACTCATTTTTCTAAGCAAACCAAACACCTGAAATAAGGAAAATAATTTTCTGATTTTTTTTAAGTGAAACAAATAGACCCTTAGGCTATGTTTGTTTGTTAGGATAAAAATCATTATAAGATAAAATTTATCTTATCTTATGTTTGGTTCTTATCTAAGAAAGAATAAAGTTGGACATAAATGGATATAATATAGATTATAATATCCCATGAGAAAGGTGTTATAGAGGCGATATATCCATGATATAAAAGCTATTTTACTCCAATAACAAACTTCTTAAAATTATAAATAATTAAATATAAATAATATTTGAATTCTAATGTAAAAATAAAATTCAAAATAACAAAAAACATAACAATAACTTTCGTTTTTCCTATCAATTATAAATCAATTCTCCTTTCCCTTTTTCCTATCATAAGTGTCTATGCCCGTTCTTTTCTTTTTTAATCACTCTTTCCAAACCTAGTGTTAATGATAATTATCATATTTGGTCGGTCAATTATATAAATCAGTCTCTGAACGTTATTATTTCCCTCTCTTTTTCTAATCGGTTTTCTTCTTCGTTTTTTCTTTGCAAACTATCACATCCACATATCTTCTCTCAGCTCAAGAGACACTTCATCTGGGCCATTTTGTCATCACCTTCTTCCAAAATCTTTGCCTAGTCAAGGTTGTTGAGTCAATCCATATATTAGGTCAATAATGGCTTGCCCCTTTACACAAGATAATTCCTTCAAATTGAAAAAAAAAATGCAATGTTAAGGTGATAATGATGAAATGAAAACATTCTATAAAAGGTTTTAAAAAATCACAGTATGATTAGTCATGCAGAATTGGATTGTTCTAATAACCTAGCATTCTCATACTTTCAACTCCAGTATCAACGGTTGTAGGTTCAATTTCTTCCATAAGAAATTCAGATTTAAGTTGGAGATAGCGATGATGGGTTATGATAAATGAATTTTATGTTATAATTTCCTTGAAATTCATTTTCGAGTTCAAAGTTTAAACAGGGGCAAGCGAATTAGTAATTAGTGAAAGGGAACTTGCGGATTTGATGTTAGCCCTAAGGTGTGCAAATCTTTTTCTAAAAGCTTACCCTCGGCATATAACGAGCACTTTTAAAAAGCTTTCGAAGGAAGATACTTTTCTCAAGTGACCCCACTCAACCCTCTTTGACATATTAGGGCGCGTTTAGTAACGTTTCTGTTTAAAAATTGTTCACCGGAACAGATATAGCTTTTTTTATTCTGTTCCCGATAACAATTTTTTAACAGAATAATGCGTTTGGTAACTGCACAAAATTTACGTTCCTGGAATAGAGAAAAAGAACATAAACACGTTTAGTAAACTTGTATAATTTTTTTGTTTCTTTTAATTTTTTAATATTTGTATTTTTTTTTTCCTTTTTTTTTTTTTTTTTTTTTTTTTTTTCTTTCTTTCTTTTGGCCGGTCGCTGGCCTTGGCCATGGTCGGCGACCGGCCGATGAGGGCCGGCGGCCCCGCCCAGCCACGGCGAGGCTTGGTCTCGCTGGGGGCCGGCAACGCTCCAGCGAGGTCGCCGGCCAAAGAAAAAAGAAGAAGAAAACGGAGAAAAAAAGAAGAAGTGTTTCTCGGAATTGTTCACGGGAACAAGAAAAAAGTTTTTTTTACTTCTCGTTTCTTTTCCAAATCTATTCTTAGGAACAAAAAAAAATAGATTTTTTGTTCCCGGGAACAAAAGTGTAAACAAACGCATTTCTGTTCTTTTTTTATTTCCCAGAACAAAAGAACAAAAATTTGTGTTCCGAGGAACATAAATAAATTTAAACAAATAGCCCCTTAGTGATCCAATCATACTTGGACCGACAATTTTTGTATATGTATCGTGATAAAGTAGTCCCAAATTAAGTCTAGCTTGAATAGGAAGCGTTTATTAATCTTGTCATAATTTTGAAACCCAAGCACAACATATTTACTGTGGGTCACCCAATATGACATGCTTAGCACGTCTAAGAAAAGAATTCTAGCATATAAACAGGTATAATTGTGCTTAGACATGTATAGACTTAAATATTTTTAAATGTGATGTGTTGACACAAATGGCATGTTTGACCTGTACAATTTAACATGTTTAAACATGTCATAAACAAAATAAAACAAATAGAAAACAAATCCATCTCTGATGTAAAGTAGGGGTGATCGGATCCAAGGTGGGTAAGTTTTAAACCGGACCTTGTACCTGACCTGCTTACACTGGACCTACCCGAATCACCATGTTTTTCCGATATGATTCTAAAGTCAACCATATTTTCACTGGAACCTGCTTTGCAATAGTCCAATATCTTATACGGTTTCGAATTTTACATTAATATGCGAGAAAATAACATAATCCTCCTAATTTGTATTGAAACATTAAGCACTTGTAATCAATAAGTACAATAACTTTTTGACTAAACGAAAAACTAATAATCCATAAGGCTAATTATCATAAACAAAAACATAGGGCAAAACAAAAACCCTAACACTGCATAAACATTAGAACGAAACAAATGGTTAACAAATATTTGCTGCAAGCATAACTCCTTCTCCAAAAGTGAAATTTTTCGAGCCAATCCACGTAGTTCAAAATCTCTGATAGAGATCTGAAATTCATACATAAAGAAAAATCAACAAGAAACCGTACTCTAGAGACATATACAAAAGTTATGGTTTGGTAAAGTCTATTTAGGGCCTGTTTGTTAAAAATTATTTCTATTCCCTAGAACAAAAATTTCTGTTTTTTTTTGTTCCCAGAAACACATCTGGAACAGAAACAAGAAACAAAAAAAAAAAATTGTTTCTTGTTTCTGGAACACATTTTAAGAACACTTTTTTCTCTCTTTTTTCTTCTTCTTTTCTTCTTCTTTTTTCTTTCTTTTTTCTTTGGCCGGTCACCGGCCTCGGCCATGGCCGGCGACTGGCCGTCGAGGGCCGGCGACCTCGCCGAAGCGTCGCCGGCCCCCGGCGAGGCCGAGCATCACCGGCCCCTGGCGAGGCCGACCTCGCGCCGGGCTGGGCGAGATCGAGCTTGCCCAGCCAAGGCGAGGCCGAGCCTCGCCCAGCTACGGCGAGGCTCGGCCTCGTCGGGGGCCAGCGAGCCTCACCGTGGCTGGGCAAGGCCGCCGGCCCTCGTCGGCCCGGTCGCCGGCCATGGTCGAGGCCGGCGACCGACCAAAAGAAGAAAAAAGGAAAAAGAAAAAATAAATAAAGGAAAAATAAATAAGAAAAATAAGAAAGAAAATAGAAAAATAAAATAAAAATATTAAAAATTTAAAAGAAATAAAAAAATTATACAAATTTATCAAACGTGTTTCTATTCTTTTTATATTTCTAGAACAGATTTACCAAACGTGTTTTTTTGTTCAAAAATTGTTCCCTGAAGCAGAAATACTTTTTTCTAACTCTGTTCTCAGAAACAATTTTTAAACAGAAATGTTACCAAACGCACCCTTTACTTACCACAAAATCAGAGTTTCCACAGAATGAAGTCTATTTTCCAATGATAATGTCATCGGTTAGACAATCCAAATCTAAAAACCGAAAAAGCGATTAAATAAAATGTTCGCTCAATAAATAGTTATACGGATGAATTACAAGATAGAAAGAAATATATATATGACTTACCTGCCTCAAACTTTTCTACATTCTCGATGCACTCTTCAACATTAATCGGCACACGAACAACGCTCAACCAATCTTGAGTACAAATCAACCATTCCACCACTCTAGGAGTCAAAGAACTTCGAAAGCCATCAAGTACACGTCCCAATGTACTAAAAGTCGACTCCGAAGTAACAATAGTCATGGGAATATACAAAGCATCCCGAACTATCAAAAATAAGATTTTATACTTTGACCCAGTATTCTTAAACCACATCAAAAAGTCGTATTAAGGACATTTTCACTTTCAGCTTCAACATACCAATCAAGCTCAAATTTGTTTTCATCCAACACTCTATTCTTCGCGTGGAGATAGCTTTTATGCCAAGCATGGATTTCACACTCATTATCATAGGTATCGGCATTGAAAGCACTACTACTATTACTCACACTTGAACCATCAAAATTTTCTTTACGAGAAGGACCAACAAGAGATTGCTCATAAAATTTATACATATGCTCCAAGGCAACCTTCACGTTATGATACATTTCATCAATTTTCGCTTCATTATCATAAATTTGTTCAAAACAGAATTTCATATAATTCAACTTCTTTGTAGGATCCAATACAACCACAATTAACACCATCATATTTACTTTATCTAGACTCCTATAATACTTGTCAAACTTCTCTTTCATTTATATACCATAACTTGAAGCTTCGGGTCCAAAGAATTCACCGCATTGTTCAAATATTTATACAACATAACTATCCCCTCAAAATAATCATTTGAAGTAATATATAAACTTCCTGACATCCTTTCGGCTGCATCATAAAACCGTTTTAGAGATTTAGAAAAAATGATGGTATTTTCCTAATCTTCATCTTGAGGAGGATCATTACCAATCTCCCTTAAGAAAGATGAATCATCTTCTTCCATCCTCTGAAAAGCTTTCCTGAACTTTATGGCGGTGTTTAACATCATGTAAGTGGAGTTCCATCTAGTGGTAACATCAAGACAGACTAAACCCTTATATGCAATCCTCTCACTCTCAATACAAAAGCGGAATGTCTTAGCTCTCGCCGGAGAACTCCCCACATACCAAAGTATGTTTCTAATATGTGTAATAGAATCGCGCACCTCATTCAATCCGTCTCTTACTATCAAGTTAAGTATATGTGTAGTGCACCTCATATGTAAAGTATCGCCATTCAAAATCAAAAAGCCTTCTCTTGAAATTTTTTCCTTCAAATAACCAATGGCCACATCATTTGAACCAGCATTATCCACAGTTATTGTGGACATCTTTGTTTCTATTCACCAGTCACAAATGTATTTCTCAACCATTTTCGTAGTCTCCCTACCCTTGTGACTATGCATCAAAACAAAATTGATGATTTTTTTATGTAACTACCGGTTTTCATCAATAAAATGTGCAGTGAGACATAAATAATTTAAGTTTTGAATGGAACTCCACATATCTATCGTGAGTGCAATCCCAAATTTAAGCTTACCAAAGTAAGCTTTCAAACAAATTCTTTTAGTCAGATATAACTCCATGCAATCTCTAGCCACTATAAAATCGTGAAAGATATTGGAAAAGATGTTGTAATTCAGTAACAAAATCGCGAAACCTAACACGTTCAACTATGGAAAATGGTTGTTCATCAATAATAATCATCTAAGCAAGCATATGCCTACAACGTTCTTGATAAAAATTCCATGTCGTTAAGACGCTATCACCACTAGTAGTATTTTCCCCTGCCTTGCCAGTCACATCTTTGTTACGTGGTGCAAACAACATTTGTTTTTTATCTGTATGAGAATACTTTTTGCACTTTCTCAAGTGCTTCCAAACATTCCATGATCAACGTTATACACATACTCAATCCAACAATGAATGCACTTCACCCTAATTGTTTTCTGTGTTTTCTCATCTATGATTCTAGAAAACTTATCCCAAACCTCTGATTAATTAGCTCGCTTTTTACTCGAAAGAGGATGAGAGTTAGGTACTCTCACCTTATTTGTCACACCCACAGTTGCAGACTCTACTTCATTAGCTCCATGGAATGGTAATTCCATGGGCAGACTCATTTCATTATGTCCATCCACTTCCGTTGATATGTTTTTGTCTTGATCCATCAACTGAAAACAAATTATACAACAATGTCAGGATTTTACTAAAAACGAATTATACACAAAACAAATGGTTGCACTTAAAGAATATAAAATTCCTTCTAATAAATCAATCTAGATTTGCTATTGATTTCACAATGCCATAAAGAAACTCTCACGGGTTTCAAGGTCAATTTTGAGGTCTAATAGGTTTTCTTTTTTCTTTTTTTTTTCTTTTTTAGTTAAGCAAAATGAAAATAAACGCAAAACAATCTAAAAGCACATGAAACATATTTTCTCATTTACAAGTGAGGACAATGGAGCACTTTACACATCATTAACTACTTCTTCATTGGTTCACTCAATTCTATATACATGAAAAGAAAAAGGAACTTTGAGGTGGAGCCTTGAAATAACGTCACAAGCATACCAAAGAATTTGTAGATGATTCTAACTTAAAAAGGAAAATTTGCTGCAGCTGAACTAAAGAATAAGCCCCAAAATAATGTCACGGACATACCAAATTAATAGTCAATAAATCTAACGAAAAAAAGAAAAAGGGATCACAGATGAATTAAAGATCGGATTAAGCATATAATCAGAAATGAGTAGGGAGAAAAGACCTAGCCAAAAGAAAAGGAAAAGAATAGGGAAGAAATACTAAATGTAAGAGGATGTTGGCATAGTCCAATAATTCCTTAAAGAAAGAATTGGTAAAAGGTTACTATATTACATTCCTTCATTGGCAAATCTAGCAACGCGAATTATCAGCATAGAGTACTAGTTTTTCATCTAGTTGGACTCCAATGAGTCTTAAAAATTCAGAGAAGTTCAACATTTATTGTATCAACTTCATCATGAAATAAAACCAATGACCTGTTTCTCAGCCAGCAATAAGCAACACCATTGAGGCGGGTCCATTTTTCGTCTCCGTCGGAAAACTCTTGGTGCGAGCTATCTCCTGGTGATCCCGACCGATGGTCCGACGACGGGAGAAAATGATTCTCGACGCTTTTAAAGCTTGTTGCGCATATCTTTCCTTTAGTAGAAGGGTTTCCCCTCGTCTAATATTTTTAGCCATTTGAAAACATTTTTTTTTTTTAAATTGCTAATTTTCCTCGTTCAAATACCAAAAATTTTAAAAATTAATTTTTTTAAAACAATTTTTCTATAGACATACGGACTCTTTACATTTTTTATTTATTTATTGAAAATACTAATGTTACAATGAAGAAACCATTAACAACTCGCCTCAATTGCGAATCAAACCGGTTTTCTTTTTTTTTTTCTTTTTTTTTTCGGCCAACTTCTTACCCGAGGAAGAATGTATCTTCATTCTATTAAATCTCCTCCTTAATGTTCGATATGTTGTATGAGAATTTAATAATTATAAGACTGGACTCAACTCTAACCACAAACATCATATCGTTTCAGTTCAATTCAGCTCCTACTAAAAGATCCTAGAAACACGCAACATAGTGAACAAAACCAGCTGCAACTCAAGCATTGCCTAGATCTTCATTCAAGGCACATAGCTAATCCTAGTAGTATAGCTTGTTAAAAATATTAGTTAAAGAGTTGCATTTCCTCTATACCCTTTTCCCGATACTATAATCTAAGGATATCTTGAAATGTTTCCCTTCCGAAAGGATAACAAGCAAAACTTGAACAAGGGATCTGTAAACTCAGAGAAAAGGAAACAATCACTAGCGGCACAAGCAAATAACTAATCAACGCATTCGAGACTTATTACCGGTTCATCTATCCACAAGGTTCTATCCTCTAAAATGACAATGATAATTCATCTGTCTTTTAGGTAAGCAGCAGTAGTAATTCCTTTCTTCCAAGCTCTGCAGCTTAAAATCATGGATGGGAAGTGACATAGAAAGAAATTTACAGAAGATCACACTAAAGCCCCAATGACACTTTATGAATTGCTTCCCAAACGAATTAAAATATGAACACAACACTGTCATGAACCCTGGACTTCTGGTTCTTATCCACACATTCAGATATCCACATCAGATTCCTTATCTCCTGCTCCCTTAACCTCATATATGCGAAGAACACGCCATAATGGAACTGCAGTAAAAGGAAAATACAAGAGGAAAAACAAGCAAATGCAACATAGGCAAAATGCCAAACAACGTAATCCCTTTAGCTACAATTAGATGTCAATCAACAATGCAGAATTGCGAACTTGCTGCTCGAGGCTGTCAGCAGCAAATTTCAGGGCCCCGCCCCCTCCCCCCACACCAAATTCTACACTTCATCGTGCTCACTTAGTACGCTAAGATAATTCTTAAAGGGAAAAAAAAAAAAAAAAACAATCGCAACAGTCGACACCACCGACAAAACTGAAAGAAGAGCCTATCAAAGGAGCGCATTTGCACAAAAGAGCCTAACAAATTTGAGATAAAAAAGATTGAAGATTCCTAACCTCGACAAAATTGGTGAACTTGGAATCTCTGTTGACCACCAACCGATGTACCTAGAAATCCATCAAACCATGCACACAAGAGAAGACAAAGATTAGAGCCAAGCAAAACGCCAACTCGGCCCCGAGAAATGGGGAACAAGTGGAAAATCAAGCAAATGGGGGGCTATCTCGTACTCGACCTTGTGCTTCTTGGAATCCTTGAGGGGGAGTAGTACTTGGCGAGGTAGGTCTTGCCCCATTGGTTCTGCAATAGTGTGAATCGGATCACAGGAATTTGGCGGTGATGGACGGTGCGAGAGGGAGTTGACGATGGACGATGCGACGATGAACTGGTGATGGATGGTGCGACGGTGAGCCGGTGGGGGAGGGAAGCAAGCGAGGAAGAGGAATGATCAAGGAGGAGGGCCATGCGTGTCTAAGAGGGCCAAAAGGAAAAACGCCGTGTGACTAAATAGGGTTTTGGACTTCTACGTACAAAACCGATTCTTAAACCGGTTCCAAAATTGGTCTGGGAACCAGTTCCTGGGTGGGTAATTACTCATAATTAGTTCTCGAACCGGTTCAAATCGGTTCCAAATTTTGGGAACCGGTTCCCAGACCGATTTTACAGGAACCAATTCCCGATAATGTTTTCAAAGTAGGCCGGTTCGGTTCCCGAGTATACTCGATCTAGTTGCATACCCCTATAGCAATGAAGAATGGATGGAAGAAAGGGAGAAAAATACACGAGAAAATTTGGAATTTAGAAAGGATAGGCAAATAAAAAATTCACAGAAAAGTGAGTAAAGAAGGTTAGAGAGAAGGTAACTCGTGTCAGTTCAATATTCTATCAATTATAGAAGATGTTGGCAAAATGAAAGAACCAAACAAGCTAATCAGATCAATTGAGGAGTTCGGGGTTGAACTTGAGAAGTGATCGATAAAGCTCGACACTCCCGCATCCCCTATAATGCGTTAGTTCTAAGAGAAGATCCATTCCATCATGTCTGAACTTGCACTCTTGTATGTATCAATGTCCCTATTACCCTAGACTCTCCTATTCCTTTCCGTAAATGCAATACCTCCAAGATTGATTTCTTTATAAAGTTTCTTCCCACAATGAAGATGAGAAGATCTCCAATACTCATCACCCAAAATCAATATTTTGTCTTTGCTAAGCCCACTTATTTTTCACCCATCCATTAAAAAACGTATCCACCATATGCCAAAGTGCTTCCAGGAATACGTTCAACCCGCTTTGACCAACACTCCATCCCAACTACTCAATGGGGACACTTTGTCAATTTACGGATTCCTCTTGAATTTCTTTACAAATGACTTCAAGGACAAATGAATCGTTCATGGTTGAAAAGGTCTCTCAATAATAGCACGCATGACACTTCTCGATACTCGGTTCCTAGACTACCAACATGCTTGTATTAGGATAGTCAAGACCACTTTCAATGCTAGAACTGCGTTTGTAAAACTGTTCCCCAACTTGAACGTGGCTCTTGTAGACCCCTATTTGCTCATTGCTTTGAAGTTCTAGTTGTGAATTACTGAAGCGCTTCCCAGACTCTAGACTCTATTGTAGTAACTCTTCACCCAAAGGATGCTCTTTTTGTTTAGTGGATTACAATTTCGTGCGTCCATGTGCTAAGGCAGATTCCTCGGTCGGTGTTAGTTGAACTTCTTTTACCTGAATGACTAGCTATGAGAAGATCCAGGAGAACGTTTGGCCTATCCAATCTTAGAGTCCAAATTCACCGAGAAGAAGGACAATGTGGTTATTAAATTTGATCAGTCAAAGGAAGAGGAAGAAAACCGTTCTCCCTCTATTTTTCCTACCATTTTGCTGATACAATTGCACATTCCAGAAGATGAAAGTGAAGGAAAAAAGGCTCGAAACAGACTCTTTCAACTCTGAGGGGCATACTCTTGTGTACTTTAGAGATCCTCACATAGGTCATTGCTTTTGGAATCTACACTGCCAGAGCGAATTCTAACCCCTCCATAAGAAGAGGATGACGAGCCTCCATAGAAAAAGAAACATCAATAAGAAGATAGACTGTAATGCAAAGGATTCGAAAATGATCTGTTTTATTTGTGAAATTTCATGTACTATCCCGATTAAATTTCCAAGCTGTAAAAGAAGCATCGCTGCATCTAGAGCGGATACACAACACAACTAGCCTTAGAGAAACATTGAAATAAGGTATAGCAATAATCAATCCATTCAACTCTTCTTACTCCCCTTATTCCCTTCATACATAGCCTGGCATGGTCATGACTCCAATTACTGCTGAGCCTGCATTTGAAGAAAAAACTGATTAGCGAATAGAAACAAACTCACTGGCGCTGAGAGAGGAAAGAAAGTTGTTCAGAAAAATTCGTGACATGAGTTTGAGTCTGGGTTGGAAGCATTACAGTGAAGCGCTTCTTGTAGTATTCAACAAGTTTTATAGGATCAGTCTTTGTCTGCTTGTAAGCATCGATCTTCTTCATTTCCTGGATGGGATGATGTAAGAGGAAATACCAATGCATAATTTTTTGAGCAAGATGAAATTGAGAAGAGCTGCTGAATCAGCAACTAGTAACAATATGACCTTCCATTGTCCAAGTAGTACAAGCACACTAGATTCCAAGATTCTGTAAAACTAATTGGTCTCTAAAGGTAACTTATTCATGTTTTCCTCTCATGAGAAGGATGCAATTTACATAGAAAATGTAGTCACCACAACCAGTGAACGATTTGAAGGTCGGTGGAGAATGAGGACTCTCTTATTCTATATAGGGTTCTACAAGAAAACTACGAAGACTATTAATGAAAATCCCACTCAGCACGTTTGATGACTTTAGATAACAATTGGCTCTCCGCAGGTAATAATCTCTCCGGAGACATGCTTCCACGCTACAATGGTTCAACAAGGCCAAAGGTTTGCTCTAGACACTATCCTGAAACTATTATCACTGATTCACCATTTTACTCAGAATCAATCTTGGAATTTGGCTTTCCTTTGTTCGTGGGAAGAAAGAATTTTGTCCAAAATGGAAAAGAAATGAACTTAAAACAAGCATTGGCCAGAGACTAGATTACTTTCCATACCTCAATCCATGCTGCTAGCTTTAGGTCTGCCAGCAGTGATGTCATCCTTCCACACTTCAGATAAGAAGATTTGGAATCTTTCAACAAAAGGGATGTAGGCAATGTCCACCTGAAGTCACAAAATTAGACCTTAAATAATAGTCAACCACAAAAAAGAATTACATGTTGATAGCCCCATATCAGGCAAAAATTTCTTTCTCCAAGATTGGTTGGCACATCATATGAATTGCATGGATCAACGGATCTCTTGTTTAACCCATCTAGAAAAGGAAAACCAAGTGAAGAGCCCCTTATCAAATGCGATAATGCCAACATGCCCCACTGAATTGTCCGAGAAAGAATGGTCCATCCTCAAATTTGCCAAGAGCACTCTCCAAATGATCGAAAGCAGATCCTGATGCAGGAGATGAAGTTCACTAATGGTAATGGAGATACCTATCATCAAAGAAATTGCTTAGAGGACTTACCACTTTCTTTTGGTCCTTCTCCCTTGAATGAAGTGTAGACTATCTTCAAGAATTCATCAACATAAGACCACATTTCGTCACCAAACTTCTTCTTTTCAGGATCCTACGTAACAAAGAGCGGCCCCTTAGTTCTGTTGTCATGTGCAAGAAAAGAAATGCACATTTGCTATCCAGTGCTCACCTCAGGCAAAACAGAAGGCCCTTCAAAGTTGCTGTCCACGTATTTGATGAGGTCTAGGCTCTCTCCAGTGATTTTCCCGTTGTGCTCCAACGCCGGGACCTAATCATAAGTTACAGCAGGAGAAAAGCAATATCTACCCATCAAATCATCAATGACTAAAACTTATCCTTTTCATTTAATTTAAAGATCAAAAAGGCCAAATAAACCAAGTCGGGAGCCAATTTAGTTCCTATAAACTAAATTCAGCTGCCCTTAGGAGTCAAAATTTTCTAGAATAAACATCACAATTGAGCCATGCTTGCTTTCCGAATATGTGAAAACTAGTAGCACAAGGAGCCAATCCCTAAAATCCGGAATACTGCGGCAATTGTTGGGAATCCTAAATTAAACCAATTTGGCTTTTGACAGTCACTGTCAAGTGGAGAATCCGTTGTACTAATCTGAAAACATACGACAGATACTAAGGTGAAAGAAGAATCACCTTATTTACGGGGTAGACTTTCTCCATGTACCAAGCAGGCCTGTCCGGAAGATTAAGAGGAACTAACTTGATCTTATCCTGCAGTCCCTGCAACTCACAGGTATAAACCCAATTCAGAAACTAATCACAAACCAAATCAAAATGAACTAAAGGACATATAAAAGGACAAATCGTGTATGATTTTTGTTAAATTGCACATGATCACAGAAAATGAACTCACCTTATAGTTCCTCGTGATCCAGACGTGCTGAGCATATGGGCATCTGTAAAAGATGTACAACCTTCAGGAAATTCGGAGAATACAAACATAAGCAGACCATAACACAAACTCTTGTTTACCAATTTAAACAGTGATCACACACGCCGAATCAACTCGAACGATGCTTAAAGGAAAAAGGAAGAATCGAACCTTGTTGTTCCATCGAAAAGAGGAGGTTGCTTGGCGCTGGAGTTCAACGGAGGAGGCAAGTTCTCAACCACGGCACTGCCACAGAACCGAAACAAAAAATCAAGCAAGGGATCGTGAAAAAAGAACAATGGCTCTAGTTTCGCAGGACAGAGAGCGAAAACGCAAGAGCTAGAAATTCTTACGGAGGAGCCATTAGCGCAGTTTCCGGAGAGAAAATGCGAGATGTTTGTGTTTGTGTGTATCAGTGTCGATCTCAATGCGAACGAGAATGGCGTCCAGGTGCGAAGGTATTTAAGAGGGAGGAGTGCTTTGAAGGTTGAGGCAGTGCTGTTGCAAGCAGTGACAAAACGAGAGAGTGCTTACGCGATGCTCTTCTTCATATTTGTCTGGATGATGCAGTAGGCCTCACCCGCGTGTGCCTACAGGATTTCTTTTCATACCAGCCTAAAGTTGTAGGCCTGATCATTAGCCTTTCCTCACCCGTGCGTGCCACCAGGAGTTCTTTCCTTATATGCCTAAAATTGTAGAGACAAGTCTTGGATTTCCTATATGGTGATGGAAAGAGACCGCCGTAAAAACACAATCTGTCATTAATTAGATCGGTGAAAATTGATAAAAAGTTCCTTGAATACAAGGTATATTTCACATTTTATCACAGAGAATATTTTAGAATGATTTGGAAGAAAGATAAAAAATACTAAAATCACACTCATGTTTGAGAAATAATTGCGATGGGAAAAATATTTTGAGGAATTGGTCTATTCATTTTTTATATACATTTAATCTCTCCAAATATGGCGAGCTTTTTAGGGATTTGAGTATTAGGATATATATATATATTACATTTTTTTTTTTTAATTTGCTCTTGCTATCATCCAAACATAATTGTTAATCAATCCTCTTGTCTCTTCTTCTCCCATAATTGTTTAGGTCTGTCTTTTACTTTTTAATCACTTTTTTCCCGAACTTAATAGCAAAAATTATTATCATTTTTTATCGGTCAAATATATAAATTAGTCTCTGAACGTTTATATTTCCATGTCCTCCTTTTTCTTCACATTATATCACATCCACACATCACATCTCCTCTCAGGTACACTTAATCTAAACCATTTAGTAGTCTTCTTCTTCCATATTCTTGCATGGGTCATTAATGCCTTGCCCTTTACTAAGAAAATCCCTTTGATTATTGACACCTAAATTTTTACGAACCATTTAATAATTAATTATATAAAAAATTTTTGCTCCCAACCCCTAAATAAAAATATTAGTTAAATTGCAATATATATATTATGAGCATTTTAATTAAGCCCATATAACATTGCATTAGAGTTTATGGGTTGGTTTAAGGAGATTCTGAGCTTAATTATATTAATTCGACTAAGTCTGCGTAGATGAGAATTTGGCCAAGCCAATTGTTCCTTGAATGGATGAAATTTATAGTTTGGGGATGCCGAGTTGGAAAATTGATTTATTAGAAATAAACTTGGAGAACAATTAAACTTGATATTATCATAATTTAAATCATATCAGATAACAAGAGAGTTTCCTATGGTTAAAGCTAGGGTGTATCTCCTAGAGTCCAAGATAAGAAAGTAAGGGATTTTGATTTTTTTTTTTTTTTTAAAAACCATAGCCTTACGCCTATAAATATGTACTTTGGAGGTTCACAAAACGGGTTGGCAGTATACAATAGCAAATAAAAAGGATACAAGAGAACACAGAAAGATACATAGAGCGTAGTTTCACGAAATCGATAAGTTATCGTTCGTCAACCGTCAAATCCCGCTCAAATTTTTGTGGGAAGTAGGGGTGTATAAAGGAACCAAAAAATCATTCGAACCGCCTGGAATTGGACTAGACTAGCCTAGAACCAGCGGTTTCCATGGAGACCGGTGTGGTTTTGATTCCAACTTATTAGAACCGGTGAGTACCAATCTAGTTTTGGTTCTAGCTATGGAACCGCTCACCCACCCACTTGGACTAAATTGATGTACATATATATCTAAGAAAAGAAATTTCAACTCAATTACTTAATTATTTTATAAAGTTATTCTACTAATATTAATATATTTTTATATATATGTACATTTATATTTATAGTAGTGGATATTATTGACTGATTTTGTCTTTTGGATGTGTATTAGGATTAACCCCCTACTTTTTGTTCATTCTAATAATCCATTTACTTACTTTCTCATCAAAATAAAATAAACAAACAAAGAGGATGGGGAGACCAATTGGAGATGTTTATGAATGTTGCGATGCTTTGTCATCATAATACAAAATTAAGAGCCAATGACTCGTTTTAAGAGCATAATGAAGTCTCTCCTCAGCCATTCTGTGATTAAATTAGGTTGACATTGAAAAAATATAAATTTTGACTTCTATAGGGGTTAAAACTTTTAATGTAGAGTCCATATGTTTTGTGGTGTTAGGAAACCCTAAGAGGACCATATCATGACTTCGAAAATTAAGTTCCCAGCTAATGAGTTTTGTCAATTCATTCCGCACCATGGTTTTTAATCTTTAATCAAAATCAATAGCTTTTAATTCAACCCGAATCTAAGGCTAAATAAGCTTCAATGCTCTACATAGAAACTAGGTTCACCATGATATTAATCGATGAATGCAATTTTGTAGGGATTGGGGAGTAGTTCCATGGACCCATTTGAGAATCGGACCGGACTAATAGCCCTATTCCCGAGTGGATCTATGGAACTAATTGGTGTTTCTCAGTTCCCATTTCTGAGGACTGGTCCTTAGTGAGTGAGAACAAGGTGGGAATTGCCTACTTGAACTATGCTCACCCCTTATGAGGAGTACATTAAGACATTGTTCTTGTGTTTTTCTGGTGGGATCAATGAGAAAATATCTAGAGTACATATTTGAAAGAGCAAACCGAATAAGTAGGACTTATTGATCAAGACTAGAGAGCTCCAGGTGCGATCTCGTAGAAATGATGAGTATGTGTTCATTCTAAGTCTAAATACAATGAAATTTTAAGAAGACCTCCACAACAGCTAGTCCTTAAACTTCACCAAAGGAAGCGAGCATCAAAGATCTAGAGATCCCTTGGTGATGTTCACGGTCCCAATCGTTGTTTCTGCCTCATGCCATTCCTCGCCGGTTACTGCCACCATAAATTTTCCTTGCAACACCCTCGCTTTTGGTCTTTGTTTCAGTTGGTAATCCAATTCAAATAATTTTCTAAGTTAAGTTTGATTCAAATATTCAATTACCTAAATTGTGGTTATTCAATTCAAACAGATTTCAGATTTAGGTGCATCCCAATTAAGAAATTTCACCGACCAAAAAAAATATTAGGAAATTTCCTTTGGCGAGTCGTGCATAATAATTGATAAGTTCGCATCCCTGACTATCTTTTTGTTTCCTATTTTCGGTCATGGTGGATATTCGATTATGTGGGCTTGAATATATGCCATTAATTTGGTAAATTATCAAATTTTGAAAAGTACAAAAGTATTGTTGTATTGCATGTGATGATAACTTGCATTCATATAAGTTTCCTAGTTAGAACTACATATCTAGGAACCATGTAGTTAATTATCATACCTAATTTAGAATAGGATTAACCTAAATTATTCCATAGTCTAAATTAGGTCATCCCTATTTTAATTAGTTTTCATTTTAATCTAAAAGAAAATCATTAAAAAAAAAAGGAAAAAGGCCACCTAAAACTCAAATTATGCCCATTGTAACACAATTACTCTAAACTTTAGTCTGTGACATAAAAAGTTCTAAATTTGTACTTGTGTAATACATTTATCCTCCATCAAGATTCCATCAAAAAGCACTGCTAAAAATCCACCTACGTAAACACCGAAAAGCGTTGGATGGCTTAGTTAAAATGAAAAGGAGCTTGTTTTCATTGAAAAATGTTTTATGAACTTTAACGGATGGTAAATGTATCTCGTATGTACAAGTTTGGGATTTTTTATGTCACAAAAAAAAAAATTATGGTAAATGTGTCATAGTGGATATGATTTGGGATGTCACAAAAATAGGTTAAGGGTAAAAGTATTACAGTGTACATAGTTTAGTTTTTTGTGACTTTTTTCTAGAAGTAGCATGCATATCATATAAAAGTTAGTTGCATAATTGCCATATCATCGTTGCCATGTCATCATGTTTCCATGTCATATTTTCTATGTCATTTAATTATTTTATGTTTAGGCTCATATAAATTATTTTGCCCATCATTAGAATTATGATACATATTGATAATTCGTGTCACATGTCATTAGGTTAATAATTAATGCATGTTAAACGAAGGTTGAAATTGCATATAGTTTAATTTTTATAAAAAAAAAAATCAAAAAGGATTAGATGCCGTTATATGTATAAAATCATGTTTAGTACATGCATGTTTTTTTAGTTAATATCTTAGAGAACTTTCGATGCATTGCAATCGATGGGCTTTGCTTGCTTAAGGTATGCCTTGTCTCTTGCAATTTATTTACTGCTTTTATTATTGTAGTTAAATTATTGTCTGCACACTCGTGTAATTATCTCTTGCATGCTAGTAGCTTTAGTTAAAATTGACTAAAACCATCTGCAAAATATTTTTAAATTAAAGAGAAAAAAACACCAATATGTCTTTAGATTTATCTAGGGTAATTAAGTTCTAGAATTCATGATTCTCTGGTTCGTGGAAGTAAAGTGTCTAATTGACCTACCAATAACTAATTAGTGGTGACTCCTAAATAAAATGATTTGCATATTAAGATAATCAAACTAAAATCTTGAAAGTTGTGGCTAATATAGACTAGAACGAGTTCGCGCTAAAGTCTTTGAGTTTAGTAATCTATTAGTTTTCCCTTTAGTGGTTCACTCTATTGGGAAAGTCGCAACATCCATAGGAAAGTTGAAAAGAAAATGTAATGTCAAGGTGCTAAATGCTGAAACCATTCTATAAAGATTTTAAAAATCACAATATGATTAGTCGTGTGTGGTTTGGATTGTCCTAATAGCCTTGCATTCCAATACCTTCGGCTTAAGTATCCATCGTTGTGGGTTTGATTTCTACCCTAAGAAATTCAATTTTAAGTGAGGGATCACAATGATGGGTTATCATAACAAATTTTGTGTTATAATTAGGGCATGTCCGATTCCCGAGAGGATTAGGCCGGTCCTTGGTCTTGGGATCCCTAAACTTTGCATTATGCGAGTTGTTTTTCAATCCTAAGGCTTTATAGTTGGTGCATGTTGGATCAATCCTACATATATTATATAATAATATTATGTATGTATTATATATATTACATATCATATGTATTATTTAATGTATAATATATGTTATATTTTAGTCTACTCTAAACCCTTGCACCCTACTTCCATTCTTTTGTATGCAGTTTTGTCATGTAAATTAGAAAGTAGAAACCCAGCCCAGATTTCTGTTGTTACATTATCTTACATTATATCTTATACTTATATCGATGTTTATAATTCAACTACTCAATGTCGTATTGTTTTTTTTTTTTTTTGGTAAAAAACTCAATGTTGTATTGTTGATGTATATATAATTTGAAAGAGTAAGTTTGTCCTTTCAAGGAATACAAAATAATAATAATCATTTGATTTCAAGTTGACCTTAAAGTCAAACCAAATTCATAGGGTTAATCCGGTCCTTGGTCCCAGACTCAATAGGGTCAATCCCTTATCCTAAAAATTGAAGACTAATACTGTGTGGGTTAATCCCTAAATTAGGTGTTGGGCTAGCCCAACTTCGCCGATGCACACCCCTAGTTATAATTTCTTTAAAATTCATTTTCAAGTTTAAAGTTTAAACAAGGGCAAGTAACTTAGTGACTAAGGAAAGGGAATTTATAAATTTGGTGTTAGCTTTATGGTGTGCAAATCTTTTACTAAAAGTTCTTCCGCGAGATACAATGAGCACTTTTAAAAAGCTCTCAAGATACTTTTCTCAAGGGATCCCACTCAACGCTTTTAGACATATTATTGATAGAATCATACTTGGACCGACAATTTATGCATATGTATCGTAATGAAACCATATAAAACTAAGTCTAGCTTGAATAGGAAGCATTTATTAATTTTGTCGTAATTCGGAAACCAAAGCACAACATATCTAAGCGGGTTCCCCAATTTAACATGCTTGGCACTTCTAACAAAAGAACTCTAGCTTATAAGTGCGTAAAACTGTGTTTGGACATGTGCGGATCTGCCATCGGACCAAAAAGAAAAAAATGTACAGACCTGCTTAAAATAATTTTAAATGTGATATGTTGACACAAATAGCATGTTGACTTCTATAATTAAATGTGTCATAAACCTTACAAAATTAACAGAAGACGGATCTGTCTGTAGTGTAAAGTAACGAAGAACGGACGTAAGAAAAGGGAGTAAAATACAAAATAATATTAGCCAAATTATAAATCTAGAAAGGGTAGGCAAATAAAAGATTCAAAGAAAGAAGCAAGAAAAAATTACTATTAAAGGTTAGGAGAAAGTAACTCAATGTCCTTCAATATTCAATCAAGGATAAGTGCAATAAAAGTTTAAAACTTGTCGTAAAAATATAATTAAATTCTAAAACTTTTAAAAAGTGCAATCAAATCTTTAAATTTTCAAAAAAGTGCATGAAAAACTTGATTAGACCAATTTGACAAGATTTATGACTTAATTGCACTTTTGGTGTGATTAGTTTTAAGATTTTTAATTATACTTTTGGAATATTGTATTACTTAATTATACTTTCGTGATAAATTTTATAAAAGATGTTGGCAAAATGAGGGAACCAATGAGGTAATCGGATCACATCTCAATGGGCTTTCCGACTGTGGCTTTTCCGTATTTCGGGGGCCCACGGGCCCATCGTCCATGCCCAATTTTACTGAAGAAGCCCTCGGTCCTCGGCCCAAATTACACCTTTTTGCCCGCGCCACGTAAAATATCTTCGCATCGCAAAGAGGAAGCTCCGAACGGAAGCAAAGCAGAAAGGGCAAAATCAACGCCGCCTTCATCCTCTCGCCCTCGCTTCTCTCTCATCTCTCTCTCTCTCTCTCTCTCTTTCTCTCTCTACGCTTCGCGACGATGGCGAACAAGGCCGTCATCAACCTGAACGAGAAGATCCCCCAAGAGGAGGAGGTGGACAACCCCGTCGAAACCCTAGATCCCGCCGACCCCTCGCCGGACGCCCAGCCGGGCCGCCCGGCCAACGGCTCCGACCTCCCCCCGCCGTCGTCCGGCCCCGGTGCCGTCGCGGACGGGCCGTCCAAGGAGGAGGACGGCGAAGTGAAGGAGGAGGCCGCCGCCGCCGCCGATCCTGCCGCGGACTCGCAGGCGGGGAAGGGCGGCGAGCTGGCCGACGACGTCCAGAAGAAGATCCGCCGAGCGGAGAGGTTCGGTGTGCCGGTGCAGCGCTCCGAGCAAGAGAAGCGTAACTCCCGTGCTGAAAGGTTTGCGAGTTCGTGTTGACGTTCTCTTTTTTCTTCGTTGAATGTGGTACGGAGCTTTTAGGGTTGTTAGGGTTTCTTTTTTCTTTTTCTCTTTTTTTTGCTTTAAATATATGTATATGTTGTTGCTGCTGTGAAATTGGTGGATAGCAGTAGTGGGAAAAATTTAATTTCGTAGCATTGGGCAGTTAGCTTAGAGAACTCTCTTCAGCAAACCTTTCTCGTTTCGCATTGTAGTCTACTTGAGCTTTCTGGTTCTGAGCTTTCTGGTTATGAAACTTGGCTGGGGGGATATGGTCGATGGTTTCAAAATGTGGGCATCTCTGACTCTTTTATCGAGTGTTTCTAGGGCGTCGATTGCGCGTTTTGTGGATGTTCCTTTTAACCCACTCGTTGAGCTAATGCTAATTACTGCTGGAGTGTGACTTGTCGGCATCCTCATGCATAATTGAATTGGTTGCCAGAACCTCATGTTTGGCACACTGAGTAACATAATTGTGGAGTTCTTTGGGTTCGGGTGGCCTTAGGAAAGTTCTGGGACAATCTGTGGACTTTCATGGAAGGTGTTGCCATGATAAGGTGCAGGAACCATTGCATGCGTGACATCTCGACTAAGCACTTCTCAGACAAATTTCGTTTGGGAAATCCTAGTGAAGGACCAATAATCACCTTACCCACACTGGAAAACTGTTTTCTGCTGAACATCATGGTTACATTTGAGATTGTCTTACTTCTGCCTCTCCTTCCCTTTTGATCCTCTTACTCCCCTCCTTCTCTGAGGTAAACTTATGGTTTGCTATTAGGTGGTGTATCTGGTTTGATGAAGTAGTAGTTTATCTGATCAATGTTGTTTGTTTTTGCATTTGTTGTGCCAAGGAGAGAGAATTGCGGCATTAGATGAACCCATAGGTGCTTGATTTATTTGTAATGTGACCAAATGTATTTCGACTCTTGTAGTCTAATATTATAGGAAAAGTTAGTCTCTATTGGATCCCATGCCCATGCCCATCAAATACATTATGGTTCCTGGGCATAGTGGACTTGATTTGTGAGGCCAATGGGAGGGGAAAAGAAGCATGGTTAGAATTATTTACATTATATTGTCGATGCTGCTGATCTTTGCTGTCAATGGAACTTTTCAGGGGCTTGCAATTTCTTTCCCTTTTCTACCGTTTTTCCTTCTTTGATTATTGCAATGTCTGGATTCTCTTTATTGTAGGTTTGGCACAAAATCTGGTCCAAACAAATCTGAAGAACTGACTAAGTCGGAGGAGTTAAAGAGAAAGGCTAGGGCAGAGAGGTATGCTTTTAGGTTTTCATTAACTGGTGACTTCACCTTAAAAATCTATATCTTGTGCTCATTATTTTTCGTTATTCAGGTTTGGTGTCCTTGCAGCACCTGCTGATGCCGATGAGGAGGCAAAAAAGAAAGCTCGTCGTGCCAGGTTCACATCAGGCTCGAAAGTTGATCCGGAGGAGGAAGAAAAGAGAAAAGCAAGGGCGATCAGGTTCTTATCTGTGCTAGTTTTCTCCCATGTTCATCCTTATTTTTTATCTTCTTCAATTTGTGCCCCATTAGAGCATTTTAGTCCTAAAGCGAGGTCAGTGGAAAGTTGTTTACTGTGCCTTTGATGTTATGATCTGATAGGAATTTGTCTTGCCAGGTTTTCAAACCCTCCATTGGGGTCTCTGTCACAGGTCAATGGCAAGGAAGCAATTGCAGGCAAGGCCAGCGAGGGGTCTTGAGGAGCAAACTTCTATATATTTTCCTTCTTTTTTATTTTTTTCCTTTGCATAGTAAGTTCTGTGTTTTAATTTTCTGTGGCAGTTATTGTTACTTTTTGCTGCTAGCGCTTGCTAAATAATTGGTTTCTTGCCCATTAATTGCAATGATACTTATACATGGGGCTTTGTTTTTTTTTTTTTGCAGGTAGAGTTCTCTAACTTACTCTTATCTACCAGCAATCTATAAAGCCGTGCTTGTTCCTGATGCATGAATATCCAGAACCAAGTTTATGCTTAGTTGAGTAGCTGCACCAGGTCGTTGAACAGGATTCTAAAGCAGGAGAATATTCGTCTGCGTTGGTCTTAAATTCACCTTGTGGGGCCTCAATGATGAAACCTCCCTCCATGTGTTAACAAATCTTAATCTTATCAAGATCATCAGAAATTCCTATACAGCCCCAGTAATCAGCATTCTTTGTTGGAATGTGTGTTTTGTGTGGACATGATTTTTTTTCCCCTTTTGACTGAATTGAATGATTTTCATCTTAGATATTTTGGATAGAATATTCCTTAGTGGGGTATCTTGTGACATTTGTCGACGTAGTAGATTGTTATTTATTTGCTGATGAAGTAGATTTGACAGACAAGAAGAAACCTGAGCTCAGAATTACCGTCAGTTTTTTAGTCTTAGTCTGCCAGTGAAGGGGTCGATGGCAATGGCCCTTAGCTGTCAATTCAGATGTGTGCTTCATTGCTTGTTGCCACATGTTTGTTTCTCCTTGACTTGCTGTTAAGCATATGGAAATGCTGTAGTTATTAAGATGTGATGTGTGCACTTTATTTTAGAATTCGTGATTTTGAAACAGACTATCAGTCTAGTCCATGCTAAAATTCCCCGAACAAGGATCGGGCATGTTTTTTGGGTGGGTTTTGGGTTCTGTATTTCATGTTAGTACGTCACGGGGGTCTTTTGCTGCTTCATATCATGCACTTCATGGGATGAATGCTCGTGAGATCTGATTGATTTTACCAGTGGTGAATAATCTAGGCTGCATCTCAAAAAGGTATAAAGCATTTCTTGTTTATTGAGAGTCAGCATTACTCTCTCTTGATAGTGAGCACATTGCAGATCTTGTTGGAATGAGTTGAAGGTAGGATTTTTTTTTTTTGGGTGCAAAACTCAAGTAGGACATCTTAAAATGTGGACAGTTTGGCATATATGATACAAAGAAATGAAATTTTTCAATCATGGCTGTGAAATAGGAATTTCTGATATACTTCTGTCTCTTGGGGAAAAGTTAGCATGTGGAGGAGGTTTCTTGATTTCTGCGGGGCTTCACTTGGTGGATTGCAGTCTGTGAGGTAGGATTGTCCATTCGACTTGGGATAATTTGGCATGTAATGATGTTTTGAGTTATGAAACCTCTCTTTAGCGTTGAATTAAGATGATAGTTATTGTAATTTTACTGTGATATTCGTTTTGTATTAGAGTAAATTGCTGGATATTGTTTTAAATTGTCTCCTCCTTATGGTTGCTATCCTGTCTCCTCTTAGGACAGGCGTCGTGCCCTGAGACAACAGTCTCTTGTTGTCTGTTCAACGCATGGAAAGCTCTTCCATACGTTTTTTCCCACCTCTAGACAACTGTCATCTGTATTGTCAGTTGAATTGAAACGACAGCTGATGACTGCCTTGTGTGTTGTTTGTGGGGTTATGAACTAAGAATGCTGTTTTCCGACCCCCCAAAAAAAAAAGGACGAGATCTTTCTCGGGCAGTTTTTGTTGTCCACTTCTAACAGTTGATTGCTGAAAGTTAGAAGCCATTTAGAAAGCTGTGGATGTGAAAGTAGGTATTTTTAGTCTCGTGCTCGAAAGTATGTTCGGAAAGTTTTACCACTTATGACCGGTGAATTTTATTTTCCTCTTAAGTGGCTTTCCAGCATCAACGGAATGCTGGGCAAGAGAGTCCCAGTAGTCTCGAGGTACTGGGTAATAACATAGTTTCACCGCATAGGAGTTGAAGACGCCAGTGAACCAAAAAGCATATGCGTTGGTTTATGGTCTCCTTGGCATTGCCCTTTCCTTTGTATGAAATCAACTGGAAGTTAACTTTTGCATCAAATCAAGTGATGGAGCTGATCTTCAAGTTTCAATCTCCGAGCTTAATTTATCAAGTAATCAGAACGTATTGAGGAAATCGGATACGATCTTTATTTACATCTGTCGGTAGACCCCAACAAACTTTCAACTAAGAGATTGGAGGCGTTTGTCGACAAATCGTTCCCCCGGGAATTCTCCCATATGTATTGATCGGATGAATATCAATCAAGCAAACTTTTCTCTGTTTTTGTCTCTTTTTCGGTGTTGGATTGCAATGCTGTTCTCTTTTCCAATTATATTAATTTGCATGACAAGGTTTTAGCTTTGGGATTTGGTCCTTGAGGGCTCCTCTTAATGATCCTCAAGGAAATCCAACCCATCATTAAGGAAGTGAGAGCTGAGACTCGTTGGCAAGGGATATGACCCTGGCCGTTTGCCGAGTCCTAGGAGTCAGCAGCAGGTGCAGAGGCCCATCCTGCTCCTTGTATCGACACGGATCGTTGTAATGAGCTCTTAGCACTAACTAACCGTGGATCGAGAAACAGAACGACGACACTTATATCGTCATGGAAGTGCCTCCTCACTCCGCTCTCGATCCTTTTCATGTCCGAGTACCTCATTTCCCTCTTCTTTGCTGCTTCTTTCAGTGCCGCTTCAATCAGCCTCCTTGCAATTCCCTGCTTCAAATAATAAAGCATGTAAACTAAGTTCCGACGTGCTGCCTTTAGTGCTCTATTATGCTAATGCTCGCTGAATGAGGAATAGTCCTATAATCAGCAACCAAAACTACTAACATACATTTGCACTCCGAGTACATGCCCTTGCGAAAACATACTTCTGTATTTAATAAAGTTCTGAGAATAGGATAGGAACGTATGGATCGCACCTTGCGAGGGTAGTTCTTGACAATGTCGACGGCATCTTGATTGCTCAAATGCTCCCAAAGACCATCAGATGCGAAAATGAGGAAGTGGTCTTCAGGCTGGAGTTGGTGCACCGATACAGACGGCTCTGAATTCAAGATTGGCTTGAGAAACGGCTCAGGCAGTCTGAACTTGTTAGGCAAAGGCTCTCTATTGAACTCTGTCCTTTTCAGGTATGCATCTCCAATAGATCTTGAGACCTGAAGGGCAAAATTAGATCATAACCAGCCCATTTTATGTGGAAAAATTCTTCCCTAGAACTAAAATTCATTGAGAAGGGTCAAGTGAAGTGCACCTGTTCTTTTGAAAGAACAGGTAAAAAAATGATACAAGGCAAAGAGGATTACCTGTATGAGTCCCTTAACACGCCAAACTCTATGTTTGAGCATCACGATCTGCTGATCACGGGGATGTAGGGATTGGACTTCCTCTCTCACGGCTTCGATTTTCACATTGTGCTCTTCTGATAATTGGATGGGTGTTATTCTTTTGGAGTTCTTCTCCGCTCTCCCTAGTACCGCCCTGGAGTCCCCAGCATTTCCGACAATTAGAGTCCCGTTGCTTATGATGCCAACCAGACAACATGATCCGGCAGCCGCAATGTGTGGTCTGCTACGCCAATGTTTCTTTACCATAGAGAGAAAACCCTCTTCGGTTGCCGAGAAAGCCTTCTTAATGACATTTGCGCTGACCTCTTGATGCTCGGACACCAATTCTGCATCAGAAATGAACTTTTTCTATCAGTAGTAGCAGTGATAAGGACTAAAAATTAGAAATGCGTAACAAGCACTTGATCCGAGCATGATTGAAATGCTAGATGACTACTGCCTACAAGCAAGCTATAATTTTAGCTCTGATTTTGAGTGATCACAAAAGAAGTGAACATTTTCTAGTCCAAACAAGTTTATTGAAGATGAAAACAACTATTCTATCTGTGGTGATATGTGTCTCGTCTTATGATGTAGGACCGAAGTCTTATTGTTCAGTCGAGATTATGCATGATTTTAGACCAGGAAATTCCTTAGTGAATCTACAAGGGGCAGAAAGTTCTCAAGCAAAGTGAGACATACTCTTCATGTTGCAGAACAGATTGTCGCGGACGAACTGTGAAGCCTCAGACCCACCATGGCCATCATAGATGCCAACAAACGTTCCGAAGGGCCCAGAATCAGTGAAACTCAGCTGTCCCGATTCAAGCTGGCTTTGATCCTCCAACAAATTGTTGGCCTGAATAACCGCCATGGAGTATTCTCCGTGGGCATGATTCCCTAAGCTTTTGCTCCACATCAACCCATCGAATCTCCCTCCAACTTCCCCATGCTTACGGCTTTCCTGTCCTTCAAAAGACGGTCTCCAGCATGAGCTGACCATTTCCGTGGATAAAGATTCGATATTCACAAGCAAGTTTCAATTCTTTTCCTATGCTTCAAGCCATGAAACACCCGGGGACTCCTGCACTTATATAGCCCATCAACCTGCTACCCGTTTATACAAGCAAGATTTCGAGTAAGACCAAAAGGGTATGGGCTAAGGAAACTGAAAAATTGTCTCCCTCAGACAAGAAGGCAATAGTTTTTATTTTAGTTCAGAGCAGGAGTAGGTTGCTGTTGCAATGTACCTTGAATCTGGGTTGGGTTTGTTTCTGCCTCCGTATTTTGCCATCTTTCGAGAAGACACTTAGCTGTCCAAGCATATAAGATCAAGAAATTGGCAGAGTTTGCTGGTCCAGTGTCAGAGATCAAAAGACAATTGGATAAGGGGGTTTTTCGTTTTCTTGGTCTGGTGGTCCTTGGCAGAAAATCTTTCAGATCACTGTTAGACGAGAGATCTGATAAAATTCTATATTCTGATATAGGAAAATTATATTTTTAAGGATTATATTACAAAGTCTGACATTGTTGTTCTCTCTTGTTTTGTGCATTTTAGTTTGTCCTTTTGATGTAAATGTTGTTACCAAGGCACTTGGAATACCCTAAACAGAAGGGGCTGAGATTTTGAGTTTCATGTCCTTGAAAAGCAAATAAAACCCAAAACATTCATGGGCAATTCTTGATTTTTTGAAGTATGACCATTTGAGTACACTTTCTCTCTTCTTCTTCTTCTTCTTCTTCTTCTTCTTCTTTCTGAGACAAAGAAGTTGTTAATCAAGTGGAAATGGGAGACTATCTGTTTTGCACGCACGAGACTTGTACCCAAAATTCTTCTTCTTGCCCTTTTCTTTCTAGACAGTTTTTTCCAATTGAACTTCCTCACTGCCAAATGACTCTTCTGTTTATCTCCATTTCAAAGAGTAGACCTGTTTTAGAAATTAAAATCTTTCTTATTTATCAAGTCTAAAAAGTGTGGTGGTCGAGACAACGTGGTAGCATCTCCCCTGCACTTGATCCGAGATCAATGACCTATAATTTGCCCGCCAATCACTACTCTATTTTCTCTACTTTCAGTTTACATTTTCTTCAATGCTCTCTCTGTGTCTGAGAGTGTTCTTTAGATGAAGGTAGATGATAGGAAGTTCAATTAGGTGTTGGAGAGGATCCCTAGGAAATTGAATAATGCTCTCGTATTTTGATCTGTAATTAATTTTAGAAAAAAAGGTTGAATGAGATGAGCATGTAATAAATTTTGAGCCTAAATTAATCAACGTCATTTATACAAATCTGTGAAGAACAGACAATTCGATGTTCCGTTTGAGTTCAAAATTTGTCTATAAACATTCTATATAGGCCAGATTTCACCTTTGTACAGACAAACTCATCGTTTCGATTTAGAGAAACTCTTGCTTAACGTTGGCTCTCTCTGGCAATGAAGCAGAGATTCATTCACAGCAGCCATGACAAGAGACAATTGAAACAACAAGTTCCAAATAAATGAGAATATTTCATTTTTCAGAAACATTTCAGCCATAAACTGCTCAGACTTCAGCACATTTCCCATTCCTAAATGGCTGACTATGATTCTCCCATTATCTAGACGTTCTCTTTTGCTAAACAAATTTTAACAAATTAAGCTACAATAAACACGAGATTGATTAGACTATCTGAATAACTTTGCCTACTCGATAGTGAACTTATATATCATGGACCCGTCTGACTGTGATCCTGTCATATAGTTCTCGGACTGTCAAAACAAAAATGCAGGTCCATCTGGAAAGGATGGGCTTTCCTGCTAAAGGGTACAAAGTGTATAATTTATGAAGGTTTACCAAGTTTCTCAATGTGGACTCTTAACATCAAATCCTTCTAGACCTATTGAGCTCAGAAGAGTCAAAATTCTTTTTGTTAATTAATTCATCAGATTTAAAAAAGAAAAAAAGGCAAGCATGAACTGATTTCTTGGTTTTTGATGCTCTGAAAGTACTGCTGTGTTTATCCTATCTTGCAAGGAAACATGAGATGGGCTGCATTTAACTCCAGCTAGACAGACAGATTGAACAACGCAAGGTCTCTGGGGATATGCCGGTGATTCATCACATTTTTTGTCATTGCACAATTTATCTTATTGGCATGAAAATAAGATAAAATAAATCTGATGAATAGACTAGAAAAGCTGTGTCTGTGAGAGGAGGTCTGCATCAAGACTTAGCTGAAGCAGGTGGATAAGGAGTGTTGTGAGAACTTTTTGCAGAAGCAGTTTACCAGACAAGCTTGATATGTGAAACTGTTCTTATAGACATCCTGAGAAAAGAATTATCTAAAGTGAAATTAAAGCGTCGTGCATGTAATCATGCACGTGATCATTGAGAAAGTATCATATTCTGCTTTTTTTTTCCCCCACGGGGGGGGGGGGGGATGGCGGTGTGGTTTACTAGTTTGGTAATACCTGGTCTAGTTTTCACACACCTCAACTGACACACCTTCCTACGTTGGTTTGGTGCATTTAGGATTTTACTCAAGTTTGAACCAAGACCATAAGGAGAGGAACAGTCTTCCTTGTCATCTAAACCAATGTGTCATTGGTTTTCCAATTTCACTTAAACTTGCCAGCAACAAAAAGGATGAGGTGGAACTCTCTTTCAATTTCAATACTGATATTCCTGGAGACTACGTACCAAGAAAAAAATAATTTAAAACATGAGATTAAGCAGCAGCATGTTTGATCCATGCAAGAGAGCTTCAGATGATGAGTTTGAGAGAACAAGAAGCCAGTTCATGGAAATCGCTTGAACAAAATAAAGCATTCCTAATCCGATTGCTAAGTCCTATTCAGCTAAACAGAAAACTCACAATGCAGTGTTCAATCAGAATCAGGGACAATCATAGGTAGAAGGCCGAGAGCAAAAGTGCATATGTCCAAGCCTTTGGGCCCTGGTCATGGTACCAAAAAGGGAACTCCTAACCCCACTTCACATGCTCTCTGTCATCATTTGCTCGACAGTCAGCTCACATGGTTGGGTGTAACCATTTCAAGCCAGATGAAAACTTACCATGCAATGAGACTCCAGTTTTGATAAGTTGAACATGGAAACCCCTTTTAAAGGCATATTGATTTCAGTCTCCCTCTCTGTCCGTTAGGCGTGACTATTGTGCTGTGCCTGTCGAAAATGTGTCTTGAGTTTTTGCCGAGGATTATTGTGAAAAACAGAAAATGGGTTCCTGAAAGGTTCCGGCAATTGCGGGTTCGGTTCAAACCTTGCGGTGGTGTTGTTAAGAAGTTGGAGGCCCCGGCTGGGTGGGCGCCCTGGCTACCGATCACTGGCCTGGAATGGCCAGGCTATTGGCCATGTGCCAAGCAACCGGATCACGATACATAGGAATCGCGTGAGCCGACTTCAATTGCTACTTAACCTTTCTGCAATTTCATTGGAAGATACACTTCCTGGCCATCAAAGACAATATTTAGGTTTTCTCCACTAGTGTCCTTAGCAAAAGATTGTTAAGATCACGCCGAGGGCCATCAAAACATAATTGGGGCTGGAAAACACTTTGAGATTTCGTGAGATTTTGAGTGTAGTTTTTAATATTCATTATTTTAGAAATCTCTCATCGTTCTCCCCATGAATGTAGTTTTAACCAAACAAATCATACCAATTTGGTATGTTATCTTTTTCTCCTTATTTATTTTTTATCACGAACATTCCAAGGGAAAACAGCTAAAAAAGAAAAAGTACAACACAATTGAACTTGAGTATGACGAAACATTGTGCTTTCTGGTTAAATGTTGTATTATACTAGAAAGTGCCACACTCGATTTTGGCCTAGAATACGAGCGACTTGTACTCAGATCATAATAATAGAAGTCTCACTTTGTGAGTGAATGATGTCATGTCTTATGCCTTTATAAAATAGGACTTCTGTTACGAATTTACGATGATGAGCTATATCGCCCTATGACGTACTCGATTCTTTTCGTTAATCCTCAGTGGTTTTAAGTAAACGAAGAATCCTAGGTCGCATTTTCAATGATTTTTCCAATCCTACGTGACTCTTCTATGCAATTTTTTTAATCCGTGAACATGAATCGACATCATAAAGTGATGCCATATCAAAAAAAGATTATAAATAATAATGACAAAATTGAAGATGCAGTCGAAAACAAGAATCCAGCAAGAAAGAACAAGAAAGGATGGGGCAGAGGCAGCATGCCACCCATCAGGAAGGGTCGATGACCCTTGCTGGGGTCGCATTGAGCACAGCCGTCTCTTGCATCAAGGACAGGCGTGCATCAAGGACAGGCGAGGGTCGACTGTCCTCGCCTGGCCCGACGAGGTACGGGCAAAGAGGGTTGGCACCGTCCCCAGTGGTCCTGTCTCTACTACAGCATGATCATATGAGTTCAAACTCTCTACGTCTGATGCTGCCTTATTTTTTTTGTGAATTATATCGAGATAAACGATTGTTCATATTGCACAAGGGAAAAACCAACGAAGAACATTCGTGTGCTTGGCGATCGATTGAAGTAGCTCATGTTTTCGATTTTGCTTATGTAATCTGCTGAGGCGATCTGTGGTAAGACAAACCCCAAAGGACAAATTGCAATGTAAATTTCTTTTCTTCACCTCTGTTTAGCTCCCACTGAGGACATCTGACAAAACACACCATGAATCATCATCATCATCACCGCTCTCCCTACATTGTCCCATTCATTCTCTGGCATGCATCATCTGAAAAGCAATGAAAAATCACTGCACTGACATTTCGTCCCACCTCAAGAAAGCTCCAAAAGGAAAAGAGAAAAAACAGAGACCGTCAGCGAGGGCCCTTTCGCCACCTAGACAATCATGAAATCGCTTAACAAAGCTGGGCAGCTCGATGAGGTGGGCCGACTCTAATCATGCAACTTCGCTTCTCCATTGATCTCTGGATGTTCTCTCGGGCGTGCCTCAGTGCATCGAGCACTTCACTGACGCTCGCACTCGTTATCGTCATCTTCGCGTTCAGCTCTTTGCTCTCTGGTTCTGCTTCAGGCAAGGTGACTGGAACTAATGCTAACGAATCGTCCACCTGATCATCACCATCGAAACTGTCCTCGTTCTCCGTCGCCGAATCCCTCGCGCTTGTGTAGCTGGAGAAAGAAGATAGTGGGAAAAAAAGGAATCAACTTTGATCGAGATAAGCAAAACCCAGATTGAAAAAATATTAAAGGAACGCAACTAAGGTGAAAAAGGAGTTGGCAGCTTGAATCAATTCGAATTGAATGGTTAATTGAATGGTTTACCTATGGCCATCGGTCTTGAATTCATCGTATTTGGGGCCCGCATTCTCGGAGAAAAATCTCCGGCGTCGGAATCGCTCTTATCTCCGGCGAGAGTTTTTTAGAAGCATTAAGCTCCAGATGGAGCGATGGGTCCATGTTCTCAAAATGGGACTTGGATTCTACTTCTGCTTCTTCAGTAATTTTGGTTTCTGAGGCGAACGTGACTGTGGAAGACGAATCCGAGGAGGCGATGCCGGCTTCGCAGACGCCGGATTGCTCTGGTTCGGGCAATGCAGGTGAGATTAGCAGGGTCTCGAGCTTCTTCTTCAGGCACTTGAGCTTTTTCTCTGTTTTCGTCCTCAATCTGGTCTCTTCTCTCAGCTGGTTCTCCAGTTCCACCAACTGCAACAGCCGAAGAGACATTGGAAATTGAGGGGACGAAGATCAAACCCAACAAATCTTGAGCAGTGTCTACTTCAAACTCGGTTAAGAAAAAAGGGACAAGAAAGGAAAAAGCGAAAGAAAAAGAAAGCACGAAGAGGAGACCCTGTTGGCCATGAGCTGAGCTTGCTCGCTAGCGAATCTGGAAGCCTGTCTCTCTGCAAGGAGCCTTCCTCTGAGGCACTCCACTGTTCTCAAACCCTCCTCCTTTCCTCTAATTTCTTTGATGCTGTAGAACAGCAACAATTCATAACCCAAAATGAATGTGTCTGTGTATGAGGCACAGAGACAGAGAGAGAAAGAGAGAGATAACCAACCTCAGTGACCTTTCTTCTTTGTAGACGGGCATCATCTTCTCCAAGGAATCTGAAAAGCCGGGTCAGAGAACTTCAGAAGGAGAAGTGGCTTCTCTTTTCCTCAAGAGCAATGATGCTGAAACAGAGTCGCTTCAGTGGAGGCCTGGGCATCTGCGGACACATGTCTATGCAGCAATCCACGTGAATTCGCCGTCAAACGACAGCTTCGGAGCCGTCTTGTCTTGTCATCAACCTCTGATCTCACGTTAGCTATCATGCAAAGATGATCTTACGAAAGCTAATCAGCGCGTTGGCAAGTGTGATCATTCGTTTTGTCGTTGATTAATAAGAATTGTCCTGTGCTGCAATGCGCTCCATGGGAGTCATGTACTTTCTTTTACTTTGCAAGACAGCAATCCCATAAAGAATTTCGGAAATGCTGAATTAACTAGACTGGTATTCAATAATAATTTCCTAAATAAGGTGGGGGACCCTTATTGGATACTGATTTTAGCTCACTCGTCTGAATATCCATTTATAACTCGCCACGACATTTAGTATATTAATTTTATAAATCAGTTTTTGTCAAATTTATCATTCTTCCAAGATTTATTCCGTATATGACTTGATATAGATCCTTCATAGTAAAAGAAAGATGATGAGATTGAGCTTTGGGAGACAATCCCGGTTCTTTCGTGGATTTGAATTTTGAAAATACGAGGACATATTTTCCATTTTTGTTCTTTTTCTTTTTGTGTTTCAGATTGTGGTCGGCACAGAGGGCAGCAAAATAAATTATGAATTTTGGCTGCTGCTGTCACGTGATGCCGTGAGCTGTCTCTCTCTCTCTCTCTCTCTCTCTCTCTCCTTCCTTTCACCTTGCTCTTGCCTATTTCTTTTTTTTGAACCAGCTCTTGCCTATTTCGAATAGGGCTTAGATAAGGGGACAAAAGACAGCAGCGGCGGCAACCCAAAATAAAGTTCCATTATTTCATTTTGGCAGTCGAAAAATTATTCCGACTATAAGCAACCAAACTTCATATTGATTTTACCTCTTTTGGACAAAAGAAATGCAGAATTCTTAGTTTATAGCACTACATAATTTAAACTAAGAATTCTGGGACCAAAGACAGCAGCGGCGGCAAAGTTCCATTATTTCATTTTGGCAATCGAAAATTTATTCTGACTATAAGCAACCAAACTTCATATTGATTTTACCTCTTTTGGACAAAAGAAATGCAGAATTCTTAGTTTATAGCACTACATAATTTAAACTAAGAATTCTGTCCTACTAGAACTCGATTGCAATTAGAACGTTCTTAATGTCGTTCTTATATTATAGAATTTTTTTACATGTAATCAACAACATTCTGTCATATTGAAAGAACAATGATAAGGATCTTCTAAGGAAATAATTTATAGGAAGAATTATAGATGTTAAAAATCTTTGATAATTGCTAATTGCAACATCAAAACTCATTACGACTAACATTTTTTTGGTAACGAGTTTCATGGTATAAATATAGGTGAGCAGCAATCCTAGTTGGAAGGATGATTATCTTTTAAATTATGACAAAAAATGGATAAGTGCATTGGAACGCATTCTTAGAGTCCTTGATGTCAACCCTTTAGACAACTTCTTTAGAAAAAGTTTGCATCGTTTTGCGTGATTTAAATTGCACCATATCAATGTGTAAATGATTAAGAACATTAAGTAGCATCTTCTTCTTTTTTTAATAAAAAAACATATTATTGAGAGTTGTCTTGACTTGCACTTGAAGATTTCACTACTTTCTGTCTTTTTTCTCCCAGTTTTTTAATTGTGCCCTCAAAGTTTGAACTATAATCAACACATCCACCTACAAAAAGCTTCTCACAAGGCCATACCGGGGCATTGAAGGAGAAGCAAGAGCTCTTAGAATACTCAGGGAGTTTCAACAGTAAGCCATCACTATTTCGATGGACCACCTCATCTCTTTTTGTGTAATTAGCAAGAGTGGGACCACCAAATCGGCCTGTAACGCTTGACCAAGCACTCATACTAATCATATAACAATAGTAGAATAAAAGATCAAGTCATTCGAGCTAGGGTTTCAATCATAACTAATTTAATAATTTGTTGCACAGATTTATTTGGAGAATCTTATGTTGATAAACTATTATGAAAATAGCATTAGATGTAGAAATATTTTATTTTGTAGATAAATTATATTAACCGTAACAAGTAGATATTCCTATGTTTCAGATGAAAACCCAAAGTTCTCTATTTTCTTAGAAAGCTCCTTCATCAAGCTGGGGAGCAAGAGTACGTTAAATACAGTCTACTAAAATAGAGTTCCAAAGTAGGACATGATTATGACATATTGTGGGGTCTTGTGCATAAAACTTTGCGTAGATGAGCAGCGCACAGACATCTATAGAGTCATTGTTTTTTTTCTTTTGGTCAGACATCTATAGAGTCATTGTGATAAGGCATTAAATGCTTCCCTAAAGAAAAAGAACAATCACATGCAGTACCTTGTCTTGACGGTTAAGTTAGAACATAATAATCAAATGTTCTTTCCATTTTAAAGCGACCGAAATAAGACAATGAAATATCTTCTAATATTATTTAAAAATTTTAAATTTATTATACAACAATCAATTCAATTATAAATTTTTCAACTGTATCAATTTAATTTTAAACATTTTGATATTTTATCAATTTAATCATAAATTTTTCAATTATACCAATGTAGTATTAAATTTTTTAATGACTTGTCGAGTTAATACTTTTAGTCAATTTTGACCACAAATTCACTAACATGGACTTCACCCGGCCACCCACTATCTTATGTGGCATGGTTGGTGCTAATGTAATTTTTCTTTTTGGTATTTTAAATTTTTTTTTTTTTTTTCTTTTTTATTTCCTTTTGGCTTTTGGCCAGTTCTCGGTCATCGCCATAGGCAAGGCCTGATGAGGGCATTGTGGCCTTGTCCCCACAAGCAAGGGTTGCCCTCGCCTAGGCCGTGAAAGTGTCACCCTTACCGGATCCAGTGAGGGAGACCCTCGCTAGATATGGTAGTTACAAATTCTTTTGTTCGTGATAAGGAATTGGCAAGTGTATCATTTTATCCTGCAATATGTTTGGTTTAAAAGGCATACTTTGAGAACCATTCTAGAGAAAGTCTCATATCGCTTGAGAGAAGCCAATCCACCTTTGCATAAAACCTCTAGAGCTGCCCTCGCCTTACAAGAGAGTACTTGCCACAAACCAAAGGGAAAAAAAAGGACAAAAATGTATAAGATAAAAAACAAAATTAAAAGAAAATTTCAAAAATTATCTACATCAACTTCGGCCATCACATGTAGAATGGTCAACATTTACACCAATGATTTTTGGTTAAAATTGGAAAAAATGTTTAGGAATAAATTAACAAATCATCAAAAAAGTTTATTACTGTATTGGTACAATTAAAAAGTTGAAAACTGAATTGGAAAGCTATCAAAAAGTTTTAGAATTAAATTATCATCATTGAAAGATTTAGAATTAAATTTGCCACTATATAATAGGTTTTAAACTTTTGGGACAATTTTCCTGAATATTTTCTTAAATTAATTAGGTGATTTACAATTTTTAAAATTCCACGGCCCTGTGATGCAACTTTAGCCGTTTGAGCATTTTTCAATCATGTTTTTGATAAGAACAAGCAACCAAATTAACAATAAGAGTCAAACAAGAGAAGAATTGATTAATTGGAATAACCTCTTTTGTAGCCGCAGCCAGTGTCAATTGAAGTCGATGAGCTAGACAACTGATGAAATAAGTACATTGATACTCATTCATGAACAGAGCTTGCAAACCATTCCATTCCCCACGCATGTTCTTCCCCCAGTCAAATCCATCAACTGTAAAAGCATTGAGCTCTTTCTCCGCAACGTTCCAATGGCTTGTTATATCGAAAGCACGGCAGATAAAAGGAGGCATTATTGGTTGGAGAGCATAACCTTTTAGGAAACAGCTGGTACCGAGAAGCAAGAAATCGGCGAACATTCTGTCCGCATATTTCGGAGAGTTCAACGGAATGGGCTGGTGCAGTCCGGCTTTTAGATGGGAAAATTATCAAATTGATCAATTTAATCCTAAATCTTTTGATAATTTACCTATGTAGTTTATCCGGTAAATTTTGATCGAAAATTACTGACGTAAATACTAACTGTCCTATGTGACATGACGGTTGCCGGCATAAACTTTTTTTAATTTGTTTTTTTTTTCATTTGCCTTTTCTTTTCTTTTCCTTCTTTTTTTCGTTGTTTTTCACTGTAGTCTCCCTCTTTGTGCCCTCACCGGCCATTAGTGAGGGCAATGGCCATCGCTCGGCCTCACCCATAATCAACAAGGCCATTGCAGCTCCCGGGAGGGGGGGGTCTCGGCTGCCTTGTCCAAACCTAGATGAAGCCATGGATAGGTGGCCTTACTGCAACTCGATGGCCTTGCCTAAATCTAGGCAATAGGCAAGGGCTGTGACCCTCGCCAGCAACCCTCATTGGTCACCGTGAAAAAAAAAAAAAAAAAAAGGAAAAGAGAAAAGGGTAAAAAAGAAATTTAAAAAAAAGTAACAATTTTTTTTTTTTTAAAAAAAAAAATGGTTCACAGTAGTGCTTGCCATGTAAGATGTCGGCTTCTATATTGACAATTTCTAGTTAAAATTGGTTGGATGAATTATATTGACAAATTATTAAAAATATTTAAGATTAAATTGACTAAATTGAAATATTTAAAACTAATTAATATATATGCAATAAGTTTATGACTTTTTTAATAATTTTGCACTTTTAGATTACTTGATATATCTTATCTCGATGATGCACTGGATAAACTCATACAAGCTGACGTAGTCCGGGGATCAGGCATCGTTCTCTGTCTTTTCTACTTTGGTAGTAGGAGATTCAATCTAAGAAGACACACATCGAGGAGTTGAAGTTTCTGAACGAGAAAGGTTCTCATCATGAGTTTAACATTCTCGATTAAGTGATTCAGCATGGTTTTGAGAAGCTCTTTTCTTAATAAAAGAATCAATTTAATCAAAAGAGAGTTTGATTAACTCCTAATCAAAGAGAGATTAATTAGCTCCTAGTTTGTGAGCAAGACTAAATCAAACAAATGCATACAAAGAGACAATAACTTTAATAATTTAAGATACTCATAGGAATATTGGTGAGTCGACTCCCTCGAACTTTAGTTTCTCCTCTTGAATGCTCTGGCACCACCTGTTTCAATTTCCTTTTTTTTAGCACTTGAATGTATACTTTCCTTAAAAAAAAATACGCATAAACGGTGGAGGCATGGGCATTACTTTTAAAAATTGTCATTAAGTGAGGCCTTTCTCAATGCAAATTGAATCTGAGACAGCTTTTTCCATATGTCGTGCGTGAAATTTTAGAACTTATACAGCCAAGGTTTAAGAGATATCCCTCGCTAATTCATTTTTCTGCCTTAATCTCGACCCTTTTAACTTTGTAATTCTATTAGCCATTGAAGCAGAGCTCTCACCCTTAAGTATGGGTGGTAAAATGGGTCTTGAACCTATAATATAATTCATATATATGAGTTGCCTTATTTTAAAAACAAGATATCATAAAGTTATAAAATGAGTTGCCTTAAATTTTAAAAACAAGATTAAATGGATCATAAATAGGTTACTTAATAACTTAAATGGGTTACCTAACAAGCTTAAGTGAATTGGCTTTATTTTTAATTTTCTATTTTATTAAGTTTTCTTTTCTTTTCTTTTTTTTCTTATGAAATTTAGTCATCGACCGACCCTTGCCGATCATGGGCGAATGATAACCATTTACGGCCAAAAATTGATTTTTGGAAGAAAAATAGATTTTTCTATTTCTATTTCTAGATGAGTTTCTAAGCAAAAATACTCGTTTGATAACGACACAAAATTTTTCCCTTTTGGACGGCGGCGGTCGGCAACTGGTGAATGGTGGTGGCCGGCGAATGGTGACGGTGGCGGGCGGCAACCAATGGACGGTGGCGGATGGCGGCTGGCGACCGCGGGACAGCAGCGGATGGCAGCCGGTGATTGGCGGTGGGCACCAACCGGTTGACGATGTACGGCGGATAGCAGTGGACGGTGGCCGGCGACTGGTGGACAATGGTGGCCGGCGATTGGTGGTGGGCGGCGGGCAACAACTAGCAAACGGTGGATGGTGGATGGCGGATGGCGGCGACCGGCGAACGATGGCCGGCTACCAGTGGACAACGGTCGGCGATCGACAACCGGTGGACGATGGAGGCGGTGGCCGGCGACCGGAGCGGCTGACGACCGGCGGATGGTGGTCGCGGTGACGGATGAATGATCGGTTCGTAGCAAGGACGAACGATGAGAAGAATTTTATTTCTCATTTCTATTCCAGAAAATAGAAAAGTAGAAAATTTTTACTTCTGATTTTTATTCCAAATCTATTTTCGGAACAAAAATCTATTTCAGAAATAGAAAAATGAAATAATTTTATCAAACGGATTTCTATTCCAGAAACAAATCTGGAATAGAAAAATTGTTTCTAGAATAGAAATTTTGGTTTGTCATGCACTCCCTAAATGAACAAAGCACGGTGCAGTACCTTCATTGAAGTGGTGTGGCCCAAAGCCCATGTAGCGTAGATGGTAAATGGGAGAGAACGGTCTTGTGCTTTTGTGGGCACTTTTTCTTTGTTACGTTAAGCAACATGTAATGGGCCGTGGGCTGTAGGGATGAACAAATCCAAGATGGACCTAAACTGGGCCTCAGGATTGTTGACTGGATGGCCATGGAAAGGCCCAAGTGATTGGCCCAAGAAATTGGTTGTGTTAGACTCCTTCCCCGAATTAACGAAGTTCAGCAATCAGTTTCCACCAAATTTGAAGGATCATTCTTTCAGATATATCACTGAAGCTACTCCTCTTTTGTCTGTTGAAGCTGAAAATCTGTTTCCTAGTAGTACAAAACTACCCTCGGTATTTTAATTAAACCAGAATCCGTTCCAGTTTGCTCTCCACAACCCAACGCCAGAGTCTTTCGAGTCATGACATCAACTGGGTACAACTTGCTCGAACAATGGACCGAGGCATGCCTATGAAGTTCTCTTATTTTCTGTTTGATTTCATGCTTGCATTTAACTTGGAAATCATGTAGCTTTCTCCATTTCCACAATGGATTCTAAAAATTCTGGTGTGAGAAAAACTGATGATAGAATATAAATCACTTATAAATATTTGTAAAAATTTTGTGTGGGTATAACAGATGAAACTGTGAGACTAATGGACCTTTCTTGTATAAGGGTGGCTTTTCTTTTCCTCCTATTTCTAAACAAATGCTCACCCTCCCCTAAAAAATTTAATCACAGCAACAACCGTTCACCATGTGTCATTATTTCCTGCTCAATTTTTCATTTCATCCTCAAGTCGAAGAAGTATCTTCTAATGAAGATTGAAAACATCCAAGTTTTGGATGTGAGGTGAAGGCTATAAGGCCTCGAAGCAAACTGATTGCTTTGGAAGTGTCCTCGAGATAGTACTTGGCCATGCTCGGCTTCTGCCCAATGGTACATGCAAAAACTTCCGTTGTAGATGGCAAGGAGGGATCGAACTGAGCGCTCAATGGTCTCAAACATGTTGTGTACTGAGAGGTTATCTCCGATGCACAGCAAGAAGTCGAGCGACTTCCTTCTGCTCTGCATGGTTGATAGCAGATTTTCTACCACTGTGCCTTTGTTTATGCCCTGCAATTAACCAAGTAATTGAGCAAAGTCTTTCTACTAGGCGTCATCATCTGAACTACAGATTAACCATGAATAGTAGGACTGATATTGCTACACCAAGAAGTTTTACTATGTCCAACAGACGTTGCTAATTCCAGATAAGGAACCAGTTTTCCATATGGTTAGATATTAACCTCCTTTCTGCCAAAAAAGATGCAGGAAAGTTTCGTTTTTTCTATGACCAACTGAAGCTATCACAGATCATGCCTGTAGTTTCACTTCAACAATGCGCTGACCTCTTTTGACAACCACTGACTTGTTTGTGAGCACACTCTCTAGGTGATTGAGAAGTTCCTTTGCCTAGAATGACCCGAAGTATGGATCCGCGTCTTGACAGTGCCAAACCAATGTGCTCTCCTTAGTCTCTATGAAAGAGCCATCTGTTGCCTTTATGTAGTGCTCCATTACTGGTTCAGCCATCTTTTTCCACTCGAAATGCATTGTCAATCCGCATGTTTCCCAATTTGAATCTCCAGTCTGTAAGAGTTTTCCTAATTGTGGACTACATTAATTGATATTGTAATTTACCGTTTAACGTTTATCGTTTTACGGGGTTTGGTCTAAGGTGAGATAGAAGGTTTCTTAATTAGTCTAATATGGGCTGACTAGTGTGGGCCGAGTTGAGCCCGGCCCGTAATGAGAGGGACTGGTTGGAAACTCTATAAATAGTGCTCAAGTCTCTCCTCTAACCCTAATTCTCACATGTATCCTCACCTAAGGAGTGTTTACCTAACACTAAACGTGAGAGAGGTTGCCTCATTGAGCCAGTGATATGGAGGGCAATAGAAGAGAAGGACTTACGCATGGAACATTGTATTTCCGCTTCCGCTTCAAGTACAATGGATCCTAAAACAGGTGCGTAAATCTTTCTGATCTATTATGCGTGTTTTTGTTCTAGTTATGGAGATCTTGGGGTTGCGTAATTTGCATCTAACATGTGGTATCAGAGCAACCATAACCCTAGAACTCGAACGTATAGAATTTTGCCATAATTTGTGATTTTCGAGATTTTTGTTTAATAAAAATAAAATTAAATCACAAATTCGGATTGGGCTTGACGAGACGGGCAAGATGATCGGTGGCGCATCGCCGAGGGAGGTCTCACGCGCCCCCACGCGCGGCCACGCGCCGCGCGTGAGCTCCACGCGCCACGCACTCTGGCGGCGCGTGTAGGCACGTGGAGCCTCCGTTTGGTGCGTGGGTGGCGGCGTTGGATTCGTATGATCTTCCTCTACGTCGTGATGTATTTAGTTTATATTTTTGATTATTTTATGGATGTGAAAATACATACAAAGCCCTAAATACGTGTATTTTTAGTGTATTTTTGCGTATTTTTCTTGTATTTTATGTGATTTTGGAAATACAAATGTTGGGTTACTGGTATGTTATCACATAAACATTATAATGGTGTGATTCATTAATAAAAATTAAATTTTATTGTGAACTAAAGCTGGCTTAATGAGATACAACCATTATGGGATAGTATTTGAACTATGTATTGAGGTCCTGAGAAACAGTAAAAGTTATGGAACTTTTGTTGCTCAAGCATAGTTATTTATACGCATCTTGATGTTTTTTTTTTTTTTTTTTGTTTCTTTTGATAACCTTTGAATGATGGACATCTTAAGGACTCGTGACCAAATTGATTATATTAATTATCACATCTGTTTGAATGTGGGTAATGTATGTTAGTCAAGTTATTGCATATTTTACCTAAATTCATCTGGTCACTTGTTAAGGTCTATCAAGTTGAGCATTGGTTTATGGTTAAGAAGCATGACAACATTTACGCAGAGCAATAATATCTATTGTTATAAGATTAGATATTTGGTTCTGTGTTTTGACTCAATTTATAGGCCACTAGTTGATGTAATGATAATTTGTTACTTAAAAATTGGCTAATAAATCAGTTGTTAGCCTTGGAGTTATTTTTTTTGCCTTATGAACTCATGAGTGATAATGGATAAGCTGTCAAGCTTGTTGATTTGGTGTACCATGTATTACTATTGATGTTATTTTGTGAGAGATATTCTAGATTAGCATTCTTTTAATGTTGTTTTAGTAATCAATATATATATATATATATATATATATATGTATAATAAAGATTTTATTAATGAATAAAGCAATATAATTAGCATGATATGTGATTTTGGTGATATGCCGCCCCTATCACTAAAGTCAAAATCACATGTATGTGGTGTATGTGAGAAATAAAGTTTATATCCCTGATATGAGAGAATTTCAAGGATTCAATTGAGTAGTGACCGCCAAAGTGGCACGCTTGATTGGGTTTGAGAAATTTCGGTCTCGTATGATGATTGAGATGTCTCCTGGTCTAATGCGTAGTCATACTCCCAAAGGAGGTGAATGTGTATTAGTTCATGGAGGGATACATGATGGTGTGGTGGAGAAGTGACTGATTCTAGTGATTCATATACCCAAAGGTGATGAATTCACGAATAATTGGAATATATTCTTATAACCGCTATCATGTGGGGAGTGTACAACTGCATGTCATGTATTCTGCCCAAAGGTGATTATATGATTATGTGAGTAACTCTCTGGATGTGTACTTGTACGTCAAGTTACACGGTGCTCACATGATACTAATTATATACATTGCTTGTTTTTCAGTCACATTTTCTGTAATTTATAACTCCACTATTATTGAGGTTTTTACTATTTCAAATTTAAGTTGTGGACATATGATTTGTTGCTTGAGAAAAGAGCAATTGAATTTGCTTACTGTCCATGAAGCGTTCCATTCTAAAACACTTGAAAAGAGGTTTGCCTGCGGACTGCACTGCTATAAGATGATGGAAGCCTTAGTTGCTTGTAATTATGTCTTGTCTAATATCGAAATTAAGACACATCTGCAAGGTTGTGTTTAAATCCTAATGACATATACATCTCGTATATGGTTAAAAGGTTGTTTCCAAAAGTTTTCTATTTAAGGAAAATGGCCATAATAAAGAATAACCTGATTAGAAATTAGTTTTGAAGATTGTCAGGCCTAATAGTAGCGGTAAGTATTTTGCCAAGTATGACCATACTGAATTACTTAAAGGGTCTTTTGTCAAATACTTGGTAAATTCTGGGGTGGTAATTTAATTACTATGCTTGAAAATCCTAACAATAAGATTTGGCTAAAAGGCATGAAGCACCATAATAAACATGGTGATGAGTATGGTAAGTAAGACTAATTTATTCGATCTTCTGTGGACTAATATTATGAAAGCAACTTTTTCAAATATAAAAGGTGTCTCTTATCAAAGTTGTTTCATAAACTTCTTTTGAGTTATAGACTGGGATAAACTACTTGAATCATATTAAATTTAAAGGTGTTATGGAAGTGAGATTATCTAATCCAATTTTAAGTGCGTTGCAATTCAGATCCACTCGGAATTATTTTGTATCTTATCTAGATTGTTAAAGGGGTATTAATTTTATGACCCTAAAGAAGATACAAGAATTATAGAATCACATACTCTAAAGTTTCTAAAGATCGACGTATTTGTAGAGGATAGCGCTTTGAGACTATTAAAGATAATAGTATGATGGAAGTTACTTGTGTTTTTGTCTTTACCTATATAGATAATTATGGAATCTCCTGTACCATAGACTAAACTTGTTGAGGTTTAAGGTACTATTCTTGATATAGTTTATAAAGAAATTTCTTAAACCTCTCAAGTGCAGAATGAAGTGGTTGCAGCTTTATTAAGGAGATTTGTTAGGGAAAGATGATAAGTTATACCATCAAACTATATAGTCTATTTGTGAGAGCATGATTATAATATCTACTACATGGTTGTTTTAGCAACTTATATAAATGTCGTTCTTGTTCTTGATTAAGTATGTGATTAGATGCCATAAAAATAATAATAATAATAATGTTTTCACTCCGAAAGAGGGGTGGATAGTTTATAGTGAAAAAATAAATATTTCTTTCTATTATTTCTTTAAAAGATTCTTTCGAGTGAACATGGCATTAATAATTTATTTTGATATGAAGTTACGTCAAATAGATACAAAATCTATATAGTTCAACTTGATGATTTTGCAGTAAATTCAAGTAAACTTGTGTGTAGACTGAAAAGTCTTAATTCATGGTCTTAAGCAAGTTTCTAGACAATATTATTAAAGTTTCGTAGTGTTGTTATTTTGTTCAATTGGGAACAAAGTAATTTAATATACTGCAAGGTCGGTGGGAGGAAATTTATTTTTTCTCATACTTTATGTACATAATTTTTTTTTGCTTACAAGTTGTGACCTTGAGACATCTTATATCCTTTGTACTGAGGTCTGTAAGGATTGTTTTTGCCATATTATATTAGATTTTCTCGTAGGACATTTGCTAATTGTATATTGGAAATATTCAATATACATCATTGCAAGCCAGCAATTGCTCCTGTTGTTAAGGGTGATGGACTGAATCTATCACATTGTCCTTATTTAGATATTGAGAAAATCTGATTAAATGGTGTACCTTGTGTCAGTGCACTTAAAAGTATAATATATGCTCGAATTTACACTAGACTAAATATCGTCTTTGTGACGAGACTTTTAGGCAGATATCAATCAAATCCAGGATGTGATCACTGGGTTGCTGCCAAGAAGGTTTTGAGGTGTTTAAAAGAACAAGAGATTATATGCTAATTTACAGACATGTTTAATTTTTACAGTTAGTAGGGTATTTAGATGTAAATTTTGTTATCTGTTATGATGACAAGAGATCAATAACATAATACATATTTATGTTAGCAGGAAGTGCAGTAAATAAAATTATATGTCATCTTCTACTATGTAAGCAGTGCTAGTAACATTCTTTTAGGTTGTTACTTGGGCTTTTAGGCTCCGGAACCTCATTAAAGAGTTGACCGTTTTTAATTTTATGGATTGACCCATACGGTTGTATTGAGATAATAAATTTGTAGTATTAATAACAAAGGTCTCAATGGGTCTAAATATATAGTGGTCAAAATTTTTTACCATAAAAAAGGGTACAGAAATGTGACGTTAAAATATAACATATTTCTATAGATGATGTGATTATAGATCCACTAACTAAAGGCCTACGCCCATGTGTATCTGAACGACATGTCATTAGCATGGGCCTAGGAGCATCATGAGATGCCGTTGTTTAGTGGGAGCTATTTTGGCTTTACTCTAATAAAGTTCACATCTGTGTTCGTCACACTTTGCAACGGTTTGATATGTATCAACTTTTGCATTCAATAAAATATTTTTGAATGTGTTGTTATATTGAATACATATTGATAAAGTCTCAAGGTACTGTATAAACCTTGAGTGAAGGCTAGGAGCATCCAGTTATTAGCCTTGTGCATATGTCTTGTTATAGATAAAGAAAGGTTAACCGTAAAGATAAGACATATGTGGGTTCATTGGAACCATAAGACATTCTCTAGTGGCACAAGTTTTTTGTGACGCTTAAGGTAAGAGAATAGACATTCTTTAGTGGCACAAGTTTTTGTGACGCTTAAGGTAAGAGAATGGTGACTGACAAATGGGATCTCTCTATGAGAGATGTTATCCATTTGACACACTACCATATTGAATCCATATCAATAAAGTTGAGAACATTCGTGACCATGGAAGGTTCTGTGTGTATACATGCAGTTACCGCCATGATTCGGTGTTTAAGACTTTATGGGATAGGATTGACTATTAAGAATTATCTATGGACCAATGTGCGCACATACAGTACGATTTCAATTAATATAGTCCAAGTGGGAGAATGTAAGAGTTTTCCTAATTATGGACTACATTAATTGATATTGTAATTTACCGTTTAACGTTTATCGTTTTACGGGATTTGGTCTAAGGTGAGATAGAAGATTTCTTAATTAGTCTAATATGGGCTGGCTAGTGTGGGCCGAGTTGAGCCTGGCCCGTAACGAGAGGGACTGGTTGGAAACTCTATAAATAGTGCTCAAGTCTCTCCTCTAACCCTAATTCTCACATGTATCCTCACCTAAGGATTGTTTACCTAACACTAAACGTGAGAGAGGTTGCCTCATTGAGCCAGTGATACGGAGGGCAATAAAGGAGAAGGACTTGCGCGTGGAACATTGTGTTTCCGCTTCCGCTTCAAGTACAATGGATCCTAAAACAGGTGCGTAAATCTTTCTGATTTATTATGCATGTTTTTGTTCTAGTTATGCAGATCTTGGGATTGCGTAATTTGCATCTAACACAGTCAACCTACAAAGGAACTGCAACAAATTAAGCATTGGCCAACAAAATCAATCACCTCCAATCTTAACCGATAGTTAAGAAAATATTAAAAGCATTACCTTTTAAAATAACCATGCTCTGGTGCAATACCCAACTTTTCACAAGGCGAAAACCACGCTCCTGGAGAATCCTTACCTCTTCCACTCACAATGAAAACAACATTTTTCGTTGCATAGGTGATTAACCCCGAAATCACCTAGCTGTGACCCCTTTTTCTTGGTAAAAGGGAGCTCAAGCTCGGTTTGGTCGACGAGCCCGATTGCGTCCGGCTCCCTTTGGGCATAGCTTAGATATGAATCTCGGGCCAAATAAGGTGATCAATCACGATCGAACTCAATTAATCCCTACCCAATGATAAGGCTTTCACAAACTTAGATATTTTTTCAAGTTGCATTTAAAACTTGCGTCACATAGTAAATTAAGAAACATAAACACTTGGCGCGTTGGGACTTTACCTTAAAGGATAAGATTAGAATTAGACTTAGAGCCATCAATGAAAAAGGCACTTAAATCTTAGCTAGTCAAAGTCTTTTGAAAAAAATAGTGTGAACAAGTGTGAACATCTTTGGAAAAATCAGCGCGAAAAAGTGTGAATGAGTGTGAACATCTTAAAGGAAAATGTGGAAAAAGAAGTCCCTAAAGCCTAGGCCTATTACTACCCTAAAACCTAAGTGTGAAATGTGGAAATGGAAGCCCACAAGAAAGGGGCCACACACCTAAAGAAAAAGAGAAAGAGAAAAGCCAAGTCAAGTTCAATGTTGAACCCAAATGATAAGTCTACATTTGTCTCTTTTGGACCTTAGCCATTTGATAATCGAGAATAGTGTCCAAGTTAGCTTAAGGCTTAATTGGAATATTGGAAGATAAGGTTGTTCCACCATTGATGATCCTTGACTCAAGATCAAGAGGGGACGCCTCAATTTTCCAACCAAGATTACCACATTTGATTTTCGAAATTTCTAGACCTTCGTTATTTGTCAATTTTACACAAGTTTTTATGGTTCAAATTGAATAAAATTCCCTCATGAAAGTTGTTCAAAACATTTTGATCTACAACATACTTAAATTTCATATTTTTTTTGGTAGTAAAATAGTAAGGACGAAAGCCCAATCATTCACTATCTGGAACTTGCACGGTATAGGAAAAATAGTGACCAAGTTGCATTCTCAAATTTTGATAAAATTTTTCCTTTCAAATTTGAAAATGTTTCATTCACAAAAGTTTTAAAGGACATCCATGTCTACAACATATAAAAATTTCAAAGAGTTTTGAAAAGAATTAGATTTCAAAATAGGTCATTCTTTGCAAACGTTGGATCTGTTAGACAAGCAGATTTTTGGGTTATTTTTGGCGATTTGCTGCTCTTTTTACAGTACGAATTGGACTTAGCTTCCTAAAAAAATGTTATTTAAGGCATTCTCTACAATATATTAAAATTTCATAACTATTTCGATTTCATTTGGTGGGATAATGACACTAATTTTGGAAATTGTTCAAAACCATTTTTCTCACCAGGAGGTGCGAATCATGCCCAACCTTGGATTTTGGTCTTTAATTGCCATCTTTGAGGTATCCCAATCTACTTATCCGTAGTCATATCCTACCTCAAGGCTTGATGACTAAGTTAGATCTCTCATAAATGCTTCTTGATCGATTTGTTAGAGGCCAATTATATAGGACTATTAGAAGACCTATATCACCTATTAAAGGGAGTAAAGACAAGTGTGATGGTTTATTAATTAAAGGACTAAGTGGACAAATAAGAAGTTGGACGCATCAACCTCACACTTTCCAACTAAGCCACCATCATTACTAGATGTTTGGACCGTTCTTGGGGGAAAATTCTTATAATTTGGGATAGAATCCATTCATCGTGACATACCTCACCAAAGCCATCCTCCTCTCTTTCCCTTCTATTGCCGACCACCCTCCTCTTTCCCTCTCAAATTTTGGCCTTCTCTACCCTAGGAATTCTCACCATTGCCCTTGTTGTTGTGATTGTCATCACCCCGTTTCAAGAGTGCCAGCTTAGCAAGTAGTAAGTAGAATTACTAATGGTTAGGACATTGTGTTACACTAGTCCAAGCTTGTAATGAGTCCATGTTTGATTTATTGTTCTTGACTGAAGTTTTATTTGTGTTTGTTTGAGTTGATCTTGTATTTTGGCTTGACATTTGGCTTTTTAATTTGAAGTGGCCTATGTCTTATACTTGATTGTTATACCTTGACTTGGCTTGTTAAATTGACTAACTCTTGGGCATGACTCACACCTCCTAGGTGATAAAAACAGTTTTGAGCAATTTTTGAAATCAGTGTTATTACCTCATCAAACATAATAAAAAAGTTATGAAATTTTAATATATTGTAAAGAAGATCTTAATAAAAATTTTCATAAAACTAAGTTTAATTCATGCTATGGAAAGAGTAACAAATCGCCAAATATAACCCACAAATTTGCTAGTCCAGCAGATCCAATGTCCACAAAGGACACATTTTGAGATCCAATTCTTTTCAAAACTCTTTGAAATTTTTATATGTTGTAGACATAGATATCCTTTAAAATTTTTATGAAAGAAGCATGTTCAAATTTGAAAGGGAAAAATTTTATAAAAATTTGAGAAAGTAACTTGATCACCGTTTTTCTATATATGACAGGTTTGAACGGTAAATGATTAGGTTTTTGTCCTTACCGTTTCACCTTAGAAAAATATCAAACAAAAGAAAAGCTTTGTAAAATTGGCAAATGACAGAGATCCAGTAATTTCGAAAATCAAATGTGACAATCTTAGTTGGAAAAGGAGGCGTCCCAACTTGGTCTTAAGTCAAGGGTCATCAATTGTTGGACAACCTTATCTTTCAAGATTCCAATTAGGCATTAAGTTTGCTTGGACACCTCATCCCGGTTATTGAATGGCTAAGGTCTAAAAGAGATAAATGTAGACTTATTCTTTAGGTTCAAAGTTGAATTTAAGTTGGTTTTTCTCTTTCTCTTTTTCTTTGGGCACGTGGCCCCTTTCTTGTGGCTCCCATTTCCACATTTCACACTTAGGTTTTAGGATAGTATTAGGCCTAGAATTTAGGGACTTCATTTTCCACACTTCCATTAAGACGTTCACATTTGTTCACATTGATTTTCCCAAGAAACTTTGACTATCCAAGACTTAGGTGTCTCTTTCATTTATGGCACTTTAAGGTAAAGTCCCAATGTGCGACAAGTGTCCATGCTTCTTAATTACGTGACGGAAGTTTTAAATGCAACTTGGAAAAATATCTAAGTTTGTGAAGGCCTTGTCATTGGGTAGGACTAATTGAGTTCGATTGTGATTGACCACCTTATTTGGTCCGAGATTCATGCCTAAGCCATCCTCAAATGGGGCTGGACGCAATCGGGCTCGATCAACTAAATCGAGCTTAAGCTCCCTTTTACCAAGAAAATGGGTCATAGCTGGGTTTATTGGTTAGATTTTGGCCAAGTTGGTCAATCCTCTTGCTGATTTGTAAGCCAGTCCATAGGTTAGTTTTTCTTGGTCATTCATGTGGTCAATTCTTGGGCTAGTCGACTAGTCCTGTAGCTGATCTTGTGACTAGTCCAAGGTCCTACACCACAAGTCATAGTTAGTTCGAAATTAAACCACGTTGAGTTTATTCGATCCATGATCGATTATCAATTGTCATGTAATCGTGTAAGATCAATCCGCCTTAATTCACGATCATATTAGATCGATTCATGGTCATATTAGATCGAGCGGAATCACCCACGACCGGTGCAATGACCAAGTAGAATCGAGCCATGACTATCTTCTAATCCATGATGGTATATGATTGTCCCACGATCAATCCTTATGGTCGAATAACTATCCCATGGTTGAACACTCCATATCCAAACCCTTGGTTGCTAAGTCTCAATTAGGCCTAGTCTTGCCATTGGTGTACCAATAATTAGCATACTAGTCAGGGCTAAAATAATGATCGAAGTCAAGGATGTTACAACTCTTCCCCCAAAAAAATTTCATCCATAAAATTTTAAATGCATACCCAATCATCCAAAAAGATGTAGATGCCGTGCTTCATCACTTCTTCACTTTCCCAAGTTGCTTCTTCAGTATCATGGTGTCACCATAAGACATTTACCAAGGGAATGACTTTATTACTCTTTTTGATCCACACTTCACACAAGCTCCTCAACGTACGACACTCGATCATATACTCCGATCTCCTTGAAGTTCAACACGTGTGTCGAATTGAGCTCATATTTTATCAACATCGATATATGAAACACATCATGTACTTGAACAAATCTCGCGGTAAAGTTAGCTGGTAGGTTAAATTCCCTATTCTTTCAAGAATTTCAAAATGTCTTACATACCTTAGGCTTCATTTTCCTTCGCATTTCTACTATGCACTTTAATTATTATTCTTTTTACTATGATGTCAAAATGGTACATAGCCAACACGATTAGATATATTATTTCCTTTAGTGATCACTTGGTCCTAAGTACTTATATTGCAACTACAAGAATTTTAAAAAGGCTTTTTACAACACAATAAGGGGTTAATGATCAAAAACTTTTTACCAGAAAAACCAATCAAGCAACAATCACTTATGGGGGTATTTTCCTAGCTAACTATCCCAAATCCCAGCGCATATTATTACTCTAGATAATAACCCCGCTTTGATACCAAAAATAAATGTAATGACCCCGACTCCATCCCTAAGGTCTCAAATGGGAAGCATTATTTTTGTGACGTCCCAAACGCGTCACCATCCCGTTTCTTTTTATCTTTTCATTAACTACATGTGGAAGCATACATACAACACCCATACAATAATAAATAGCTAGGAAAACAACCATTTACAAGTACATCAATTACATTTATAAGTCCTTCTATCACAAGCCATTATACTTATAACCACTAAAGGTTCTATGCTTAAAAGGCCGAGGTAAATCTTAGCTCTTTTAGCGAGACTCCAACTTTAGGACTAATATGAAACTACCATGCCTACAGTTCTGGAAAAAAAAAAAAACAAACAGGTGAGTCATGAATTCAGTAAGTAAAACTCCTAATTATTTACTAGGAGGACATCTCATCATCTATGAAGCATGGACATGTTGTCGGAGCTTCCACGTCGTGTTTGACACGTGTCGATGTGTCCAACACGCTCGGACACGTGGTCAACCCGTGTCAAATTTTTCAACACTCAACACATGGTCAACTCTTCTCGACATGTTTTGATACGAGTGTCCGAGAGAGAATCATTGAAGAAGATGATGGAGGGTGGAGGCAAGGGTGAGGAAGTGGACGCAAGGCCACGAGCGACAACAAGGGAGGGCTAAAGGAAGAGCAGAGACCGAGGCAACTAGGTTGTAACTACGATACCGCGATGGAAGGTCGGTGGTGAGGCCATGGCTACAAAGGAGGAAGCGTCGGACGCAAGGCGGCAAGTGATTATGATGGCTGATGAGGCGACCAAGAGAGAGAAGATCGAGAGGAAGAGGGTTTGTGCGAGGAGGTGGAGGAGGAGGAGGGTAGCAACTAGGGTTTTTGAGGGAAGGAACTCAAACAAATTTTTTTTTTTTTTTTATAAATGAGATTTTGATGGGACTTTGGCATGATTTTTTCTTTCTGTCAAGTGGGTGGACGAGAGGGCAACGTGAATTTCTAACAAAGGAAGTGAAGCTTGACAGGTGGTTGGGGGGGGGGGCAAAAACAAGGGAAATAAATAAGGGAGTGAAATAAATTTGGGTCGTGAGGGCTAGGGTGGACCCCTAAAGGGGTTTGCATTTTTTTTATCAAAAAATAAATAAAAGAGGTTATAAAGTGGTTTTGGAAAATAAAAATGCTAAATGTTGAATAATAATAAATTTTGATCATTGTAGAAGATCATAAATTTATTTAAATAAGTTAATTCTAATTTCTTATTAGTCTTTAGTTTCATCAATAACTTTTGTTAGAGTTAGAAACATGTCCCCAAATATGGATATGCATTAACTATGAATATATCTTTCCAATTTCCTATGAATAGATTTATGAATTCATTATAGGCTCTCTTCTTCTTAGCCAACTTGTACATGGTCTAAAGCCATGAATCCTGGTATTATATTATATAACATGTTGGGAACGATCCTTGGTTTGTGATTTGAACCGATCACTTAACGTAGATTCTCACACCGGACAAGGTTCGGAAACGACATGCCTCAATGCCGATCTAAGACCTTGAGGTTTGGGTACACCTCGCTTCTTGAAGATCCTAAGCTCAATGGACCTTGACTTTGACTTGACGTGAACATACTTCATGCCATGAATGACCCTCAGTTCGTGGCTTAATTCAAATGCCAAGCGCAAAGTCCCCACACCAATCGAGACATAGAACCGGCATGCTTTAGTGCTTTACCAAAACCTCATGGGTTGATCCCCATACCAATCAAGACTTAAAACCAGCATGCCTCAATGCCGATCCAAGACCTTGTGGCCTTGGGCAATATCCACACCGAACGGACTTGGAATCGACATGCTTTAATGTTGATCTAGGGCCTTGTGGCCATAAAGGCAACCTTGCCTCGCAACAAACTCAACCCGAGCAAACATTGGCTTCATTTCGGGCATGAACGACTCAAGCACACATTCAAATATAATCATGAACAAAATCATACAAAAGAATATTACAATATACACACGGCTTACACCAGTGAACACACCACTAAACTCGATGACGTAGACTATTGCCCTAACCAAGAGTTAGAGATTCTACTTACAACTTTTTAACTCGGCAATCTTGAAATGGTGGCGACAAGCATGACAACTAGGGCAGTGGCAAGGACAGCTAGGGGGAGAGGATGCCAAAATTGAGAGAGGGGAAGGAGAGATCAAAGAGGAGGAAAGGTTTTGGTGAGGATGGCTTAGGATGGAGGGTTCCACCCCTATTTATAAGGCCTCCCCCAAGAACGGTCCGAAAGGGCATTAAACGCATTCGCACATGTTCGCACTTAATCCACAACTCATTAGGTGCATTCGCATACATTCACACTTAGCCCGCAACTCATTAAATGCATTCGCACACATTCACATTTATCTCCCCCATTAATAGGCGCATTAGGTCTTCTGATAGGCTTCTATTATATGCCTCAAATGAATCAGTCAAAATTTTTTATGAGGGATCTAACTTCGTCATCAAGCCCTAAGATAGGGTATGATGATAGACAGGTAGATTGGGACACCTCAAGACCGCAATTAAGGACTAGAATCCAAGCTTGGGTGTGACTCACACCTCCTAAATGAGAAAAACAGTTTTGAGCAATTTCCAAAATTAGTGTCATTACCCCATCAATGGAATCGAAAAATTATGAAATTCTAGTATATTGTAGAGAAGACCTTAAATAACATTTTTCATGAATGAAACTAAGTCTATTCGTTACTGTGGAAGGAGCAGCAAATTGCCAAACATATCCCAAAAATATGTCTTTCTAGCCAATTCAATGTCCAAAAAGAAAGACTCATTTAGAAAGACAATTTTTTTTGAAACTCTTTGAAATTTTTATATGTTGTAGTCATAAATGTCTTCTAAAATTTTCATGGGGAAATATTTCCAAATTTGAAAGGGAAAATTTTATAAAAATTCAAGAAAGCAACCTGATCACCGTTTTTCCTATACGGGCAGGTTTTAGACTATAAATTATTGGGCTTTCATTCTCTATCATTTCATCTTAGAAAAATATGAAATTTAAGTATATTGTAGATCAAAATCTTTTGAATAACTTTTATGAGAAAGTTTCTTCAAATTCGAACCACCAAAAACTGTGTAAAATTAGTAAATAGCGGAGGTCCAAAAATTTTGGAAATCAAATGTGGCAATCTTAGTTGGTAAAAGGAGGCGTCCCCACTTGGTCTTGAGTGAAGCTTCATCAATGGTGGGACAATCTTATCTTCCAAGATTTCAATTAGGCCTTAAGCTAGCTTGGACATCTCATCCCGATTATTGAATAGTTAAGGTCCAAAAGAGACAAATGTAAACTTAGGTCCCGTTTGGTTCCGCATTTGGGAAAAACCTTTGGCCAAATGCAAACGTCGTTAGCATAAATGGCTTTAGGGAAATGCAAGACTATTTGGTCAACTATAATTAAAATGTGCTTTGGAGAAATGCAAGACCGTTTGGTAAACATATATTGAAAAGTCATTTAGTGTAATCAATTTAAGTTTTTTTATTTTAATTATTTAAAATTGAAGTAAAAAAATAATAACTATAACTTTTATATTTACGTGTTGAGAGTAATATAAAAGAAACAAATTTAAGGAAAAAAGAGATGGCCGTTTCATTATAATACACATGATCACATGTCCCTAAGAATGAAATACATTTTCCTTAAATATTACAAATATCGTTAACGACTTTATAAACTCATGACTATTTGATCACGTAAATATACCATGTTAGGAGATATATTATCATTTGAATCACTCACCCCCTCATTTACATCATCATGATCAATTGAATATCCATAATCGAGATCAAATTCTATATTTTCAAAATTCATATCGGTCACGACATTTCTTCATATATAATTATACAAAGTCATTATTGCTATGACAATTTGCACTTGTTTTTCATATGGATAACTTGGCATATTAGTAAGAATCTTTCACTTATTTTTTAATACATCGAAGGCTCACTCAATTACTGAGCATAGCGAGGAATGGGCACGGTTAAATACTTCTCGATATCTCATAGGTGTAAGACCTTGTCGAAATTCTGGTAAATGATATGTAACATCTTTATATGCCTCTAAATAACCCATGAGATTTGGACATCCAACATCTACTAAATAATATTTATCTACACAAATATAATATAAATTTAATTAACATATGCCACATAGATACATATGGAGGTACCTAAATAATTAATTGAACAAACCTGGAGGAGGATGAGGAAATTGTGCATAATTTCTTCCAATGGCTTCATAAAAAAATACGAGTATCATGAGTTTATCCTTTTCAACCGGCGCAGGAAAATATAAATTCCATGTTAAAATTGTATGTGTACAATCCATAACTCTAATACAATCCTAAAACAAAGAATGAAATATTACATGATTTACATTTAGCTTTTGGTTTATATTGTATAATCGCAACTTACCTTAAAATATGAATAAAATCATCAATCTTTCTTAATCTTGCTTGGAACTTCCTTAAATTGTCGATTGGTTGGTTGGATCAAATCTTTTCCCATATGATATATTTTATCTAAAACTAAGCCAAAGTGCCTACTTATACTTTCTCCAGAATGCTGAAAATGCTCTTGTGCTAACCTATTACATATAACACGTCCCAAAATATGAAGAAGCATGCCAACCATTTCTATAACATCAATAATCCTAGATCCTTGAAAACCATAGCGTACCATTAATTCTCGTGTTAAATTATTAAATACATCCCTGTGCATTCTAAATATATGATAGCACCTTATCGGAAGAACATCTTCACCCATCAACTCTCTTAACCATGCATAACCTATATATGACGAGGTCATGCATGGTTCTATGCAAAGCTACATTGTTGATAACCAATTGAAACTGCTGTGATTGAGACAAGATTTCAGTATTTATTTTCCCCTTTTCACGATTTTCTCTTTCAAGAGAACCATCCATAGCTACTTAAAGTAACAATATATAGAGTTAGAGTATGACAAAAATAATGGATCATCTTGATCATCCATTAAGATAAATAATATCAACCATCATATATATGCAAACTCAACCACATAAAGAGAACACTAAATAGAAACAATTCTCACATTCAAACATAAATAGAAATTGAGTTCATATGTAATGTAAATATGTCTTTCACATAAAAGCAAAGTAGCATACCAAAAAGTTTAAATAAGATGCTAACATCCTAGCTATGACTCTCTTCAAACACATACTTGAGATACTTGACTTTTAGTGCATTACTCTTTAAGCTCACGAAGACCTATCTATTGTCTTTCTTCTCCTTGAAATAAGAGATTACAAAGAAGTATAATTTTTCATCTTGCACAATTTTAGGTATGGTATCTAGCATATCTATGAGGTCCTTAGAAGGACAGAATCTCTCATTTGCTTCAGATGTAGTAGCGATAGCAACGCTTCTTAATTTAACAGTTGAACAAAGCCTATTAATTTGCGTTTCAAGTTGTTGTCCTATGGTCAATCTCTTTTCTTTCTTTCCTCGAGCTTGCCTCATTGAAGTATGCACCACTACTATGCTGAATTCCAATTGGTTCAACAATTGTTTCATCCACATCACATTCCAAATTTTCATCAGTAGTTACTATTTCATCACCAGATTGTGTGACCTTAACAACATCCTCATCAACACACAAACCTTAAAACCTTAGCAATTGTGATTCCTCCATTAGCAATTGTATCTCTGAACATCCTATTTAACAAAGTTGCAAGATCAGGATGTATGCCTTTCGTCCCGAAAACCTTAAGCTTAGGATTGACATATAGCAATTGCATTGAAGATGAACGAAACACAAAAGTAAACTAGGAAGAGATGAAAAACCTGAATTTTTTTCTCCTACAATCCATCACTCACATCAACGGTTGTCTTCCTTGAATCCCATCCTAGCCATGTTTCATTATAAACCATTGTCCTACATCTCTTCCATTCTTCCTTAAGATTATCCCACTTACTCTTCATTTGATTTTTATCATACTTTTTACCCGTTAGCTTCTCAAACTTGCTCATAATGACTGTCCATCCATCCCTTTTGTTATTTGCTAGATGATTACCTTGTTCAATTTGTTCAACACACAATTTACAAAAGGTTTCTACATTTTCCGAGTTCCAAAATGCCTTACTAGTCGTCTACTAGTAAAGTGACATGAACAAATTTGAGAGGGAGAAATATCTCAGTCCATTCAACTGGTAAAGATTATTGACTTTCTTCATCATGGCAACGTGGAGAGAAAATATACTAGAACCTTGAAAAGTCCATTCAAAATTAAAATTGTTTGTGAATTCACTGGGTGCTATTTATACATCTCAGTCCATTCATAGAGAAATTGACAGCAATAAAACAAGTAAACCTACATACTACTATGTTCTTTTATTTAATCACATATGCTTTTTCAAAACATCAACCTAGCATAGTAGATTTATCAAGCAACAAAAAGCTAGGGAAAATTCAACAACCCAGCATAGCAATCTGTTTTAGGACAATTCTTGTTTCCATATGAACTGAAATTGAAAAGCATTTAAGCAAGAAACATCATGGTGTAACCAGAAGTCATTAGCCTTTTTTTGAACTATAATATGTGTTAATATGTATATATTAGTTGAAAAAGCACCATAAGCGTAAAGCAAACGCAGTTTTTGCAAAAGCCTAGCACTTTTTCTACTCAATCATTATATGTAATTTTTCTTTTTTCTTTTTTTGCCTGAACAACCATAACAAATAATACAACAAACTTATGTCTAGTGTTGATGTTCGTGTAAAATTGCGTGCACTCATGCCCCCTCAGAGAGAGAGAGAGAGAGAGAGAGAGAGAGTTTGAAGCCTAAGTAAGACATAAACCAATTGAAAACTCATAAAAGCACCATGTACTATCGAGATATGCTGTTGTGAAGTAGTTACATGTAGTATGAACTGTGATTGCTTACACCTCGAAAGATGAATAATTGCATCACACATTAACCACAAATAGGGGTTATGCCATAATAATCTTCTCAACCATGAATTTTTCAAGCAAATTCTTTTCAGACATATTAATGCTAACCATTACTATTATTAAGCTTGAGCTTTGGCTTCTCTTCCATTGAATTTTTCAGGATTATTTCAAATGAAGCATGCGTCTGTGTACATTAACAAAAAGTCCCAAGTAAATAGCTTTCTCTATTGCGGAGTCGACACAGAAACTTACAAAGAGAGAAGAAATGACACTAAAACTCTATGCGCCTTGTCAGGTCATTTTGAAGCTAAAAAACAAGCACATTCGGGGAGCATTCTCGATGAACAGTCCTTAAAACGATTTCTCCAACTATTGCTGAAATATTGCTAATCTTTACAATGATTTTAGCTAATCAGCAACATTTCTTAACACTAAGTAGAAAATCAAAGAAATAAGAATGAAAGACCAAAGCAAGGCAAAAGCAAATCCATAAGAGAGAGAGAGAGAGAGAGAGAGAGAGAGAGAGAGAGAGAGAGAGAGAGAGAGAGAGAGAGAGGGTGAGGAACCTGCAAAAGGAAAGAGTAGTCAAGGCGAGCGAGCGAGACGAGCCGAGGCGGGCGAGGAAGCAAGACCTAAGACCAGCAAGCGACATGAGCTGAGGTGGGTGAGGCAAGCGAGAGAGCAAGGCGACGCACGGCAAGCGAGCAAATGAGACCGAAGACCAGCGAGCGAGGCGAGAAAGCAAGCAAGACCCAAGACCAGTGAGCGAGGCGAGGCGGGCGAGACGAGCAAGAGAGCAAGACAACGCAAGGCGAGCGAGACCCGAGACCGGTGAGTGAGGCGAGGGGAGGCGAGGTAAGGGAGGCCGGCAAGGGAGGTGAGCGAGCAAGGGTTCAAAGGTCGGAATAGCTTCGCCTACGAAAGTGGTTGTTAGTGTTTAGAGGAGGTGAAAAAAGGGTACAATGGAGGTGACTGAGCATGTAAGAAAGAGAAGAAAAGGTGGGGTTTTGTTTTTTAATGAGGGCAAAAATGGACATTTAATTAAATTTGGATGACAAAAAAGGCACTTGGCAATTTTTCATTAATGGGTGGAAAGCATTCGAGAATGCTGAAATGCTTAAGGTTGGTTTAGCATTAAGAAGGCCAACATTTGGCCAAATAAGTCCCAAAATGGTTTGCCAAACACTCAAATGTTTCCCCAAGGGATTTTGGGAGCCCAAAGCTACATGGCAAAGCCGAACCAAATAGGCCCTTATACTTTAGGTTCAAAGTTGAACTTGACTTGGCTTTTCTTTTTCTCTTTTTCTTTGGGCATATGGCCCTTTCTTGTGGACTCCCATTTCCACATTTCACACTTAGGTTTTAGGGTAGTAATAGGCCTAGACTTTAGGGACTTCTTTTTCCACACTTTCCTTTAAGACATTCACACTAATTCACATTTGTTCACATTGATTTCTCCGAGAAACTTTAACTAGCCAAGACTTAGGTGTCTCTTTCATTGATGGCTCTAAGTCCAAGTCTAACCTTATTCTTTAAGGTAAAATCCCAACACGCCAAGTGTCAATGCCTCTTAATTTTCTACGTGATGCAAGTTTTAAATGCAACTTGGAAAAATATCTAAGTTTATCAAGGCCTTATCATTAGATAAGGACTAATTGAATTGGACCATGATTGACTACCTTAATTGGCCCAAGATTCGTGCCTAAGCCATGCTCAAATGGGGCCGGACGCAATCGGGCTCGATTGACCAAACCGAGCTTGAGCTCCCTTTTACCGAGAAAAGGGGTCTACGTCTTGGCCTAGTTAGTCGTCTTCTAACTGGTTCATGGGTCAATCCATGGTCAATTCTAGGCTAGTCGACCAATCCTGTAGCTGGTCTTGTGACTAGTCCAAGGTCCTGTACTACATGTCATGATCAATCCGAAATTGAACCATGTTGAGTTTTTTCAATGCATGATTAATTATCGGTTGTTATGTAATCGCGTGGGATCGATTGACCCATCCCAATTCACAATCGCATTGGATCGTTTCATGGTCGTCCATGATCGGCATAACGATCGGACAAAATCACCCGCGACTAGTGCGATGACCAGGCGAAATCAAGCCATGATCATTTGTCGATCCATGATAGTATATGATTGTCCCACGGCCAATCTTATGGTCGAATAACCATGCCATGGTTGAACAGTCCATATCCAGACCCTTGATTTTTGAGTTCCGATCAAGCCAATTATTTCATGAGCGATCCTTGTCTCGGCTCATGGCCTATTCTCACCTTTGGTGTATTGGGCCATGTATGCTATGATGTTGTGGTATCAATTCATTGAATATTTTCTTGAATATTTTCTTGAGAGAGTGGTGTACCAGGCCATGTATGCTATGATGTTGTGGTACCAATCCATTGAATATTTTCTTGAGAGAGAGAGAGAGAGAGAGAGAGAGCAGGTGTACATGTAGGAAGGTGGGCCAAAGCTCAAAGCCTTGTCGAGAGTAGTGCCAGCGGACTGTTCCTTGTGATAGACTCATGGGCTGTTTTGGCCCACTCTTCTACGCAAAATAGGAAAGACCAAGTGATTAAGGGTACATTTGGGTTAAAAGCCATTCTGAACAACCACAAACGATTTATCCCAATAATACAATAATATTTCGATTTATTATAAATTTTCAAAATTCATCGCATGTCTATATGATAATAATTATATATTTTCAAAGAATTTGGGTGTTTCGAGGAAAAAAATTTTGTAAAATGAATGATAAAAGTCAAAAGTTTAAAGCGAAACCAAACACTCACTAATTTGGTGCTTGATTTGAATTTGAAAAAGAAACATGTACGTTTTTAAGAGGGCATCTGTTTTTAGTTGAAGCATTTGTTTCCAATATAATTTACATAAAGTATGGAAAATATGGATTTTCTAGTTTTTTCATCATATTACTTTTTCCTTTGGCAAAAGCGAAGTCATCAGTTCATTGTTGTTCAAGACATATTTTCATAATTCCGTCCAGTAAGTTTATACCTTTAATGAGTACTTGCTTGCATTAACTTTTCTGGTTTTGTCAAATGAAAAATTGCAAGAAGCACTTACACTAAGCTAGTTTCATTGTGTTTTGGGGATAAGCACTTTAGAAAAATAGGAACAACTACTTTTCATTATTTCGTTGATCCAACCGATTTTTTTGTTGCGCACAAACGAGTTTGACTATGAAAAAATGGAAAAGATCATGTTTTCCTCCATTGGTGATTCGTGGACGGTTCTTTGACCACTTTTTTACTTGTGAGTTGCAAATATGGATATCAAACGCATTTACATTTAGTTAAAGTTTGCATATAGGTAATATTCATAATTTATAATCGACCAATCAAATGTATGGTTTGAGAATGGGTTGGGTTTAATGATAGAGTATAAGTGAGTACATATCAATAGTTGTTATTTTCCTTGAGCCATATTTTTCCCCACCCAATCCTTTGACCATACATTTAATTCGTGGATAATGAATGATGAATATTATCCACAAGTAAATTTTAACTAAATAAAAATTTATATGATATTCATGTTTTTAACCTATCAATCAAACACTGGTTTGAAACAACTTTCTTCAATTACAGACGGAGAAAAAAAAAATGATGCTTTACTATTTTTCACTATAGGAGATGAATTGCGGTTCATCCCCCATAGTCAAACGTACGCAATCTTCATCAGCCACAGCAGGTTAACGAATAAGGGAAAAGATACTCGTGATCAAGGAAAGAGCATCGTAAGCACTTCTTAGGATTGCTCCTGATAAGCATCCTTTTCATGAGGAAAAAAGAACGTCGATACGCTCCTGCCACTAGCACATCCCATTTCCATAAATAAGAGCACAAGCACGGCGATTAGGCCGACCGCAAACATTAGCCTAGCGGTTCGGTTCGGTTCAGGATGGGATAAATACCCATCTTTTTTAGAACTAAAAGTCAAGGCATTTTGTCTGATCGAAAGGCCGAATAAACGTTTCCCTGCTCACCAGGACAATAGGAACAGTCATAATTTCACACCACATAATGCCCTGGGCTCTTTAATGACCATCTTTTGTTTGTTGGAACATGGAAGGCGGTCCCTAGTGGAGAAAATTGTTGCCTGTCCATTTCCAAAGTCAATCTTTTCCATTTGTGAACTCGTGGGAAACATTATCTTCGTTTCTTTAGGTTAAGTAGTGGGAGAGTTCATTAGATAGTCAAATTGCAGAAACGGGATTTTCAATGATTCTAAGCATTCGGTTACTTTGATCAATCATTGGATCAAATCCGATCTAATGATAGAACAAACAATCACTTAATGATTAGATTAACGATAGCATAGAATTTCTCTTGAGCAAAGACAAGCATTATTTGGACCATTTTCATCTATAACCAAAAATAGTTTTACTCAATCATTTGATCATGTGGACCTCACACGGTACTAGAGTATATAGACATTACTTGTTTCTCTCGTTATTAATTACACTTGAGCAACACAAGATCCTTTCGGAAGGGAAATCTAAGTTTGGATGGTACAGCAGAAAGAAACTAAACTCTGTTACCAAAAAAAAAAAAACAATCGTGATTAGAACTATAAGCAAATATATCATCACATAATACAAGGATCGAGGTAGTCAAAAGGAGGAGAAAATTTTAGGTGGGTATGAAACGTGTACTAAAATATGTTTGGCCTGTAGGATCCGATGAAACCCACCATATTTAGTGGTCTGGAAGCTTATTGGGTGCACCGGAGACACAAAATAATTCCACCAAAAGCAGTGCAAAGTCCAGAGAAATCAAGCAGGAGCTGCCACAATTACCATTCCAGCATAATACCACTTACATAATTTCCGTAGCAAGAAAATAGCATTTCACACACCGATTGTGCCGTGTTACCGACCCGAATCAATAACCCCAATTCAAGTCGCCCTTTCCGACGGTCCATGGAAACATGTCAACCCAATGTCGCTACTGCATGTATGGTTCAATGTCTGTCGGCGGCACATCGGGCCAAGGTTTATTTAGCTCCTCCTCGGCCGAAAGATTTTGTAGACCTCGCTCCCTTAAGAAATATCTATGCTCGCACTCTAGGCTTATTTGGACCTTATTCCTGAATCAACGGTCATCAATTTTTCGTCGTACTCTGTACAAACCTTAACCACAAACTACAGGCATCTTCTCATCCACCCCAAATCGATCCCACGAGATAAAACCCGACCCGTTCGTACTGGAAACGAGACCACTACCTCACACACCCGTTGCAGCAGTCGTCGCGCGACCACGTGGACCCCTCGTCGTGGGACCCACTCCCGATCTTCGCCAGGGCGCCCCAGAGCCGTCGGATCTCCGCGAACACGTCGTCCGTGGGGAGCTCGAACCGGCAGCACGGGCACGTGTTCGTCTTCCTCACCCAGGGCAGGATGCACATCCAGTGGAACGAGTGTCGGCACGGCAGCTCGCACACGTCCCGCCCGCCCTCCATCTCCTCCCTGCACACCGCGCACTCCCTTCCCCCCGCCGCCTCCACCGACGGCAGCGCCACCACCGCCGCCGGAGACGCCGCCACCTGGCGCCTCCCCTCCCCGGCTTCCAGGCAGCGCTCGACCGCCCCGACGAAGTTCCGGCACCGGACCACCATCTCCACGTAGGGGACTAGGATCCCGCCGCTGAAGGCCCCGATCCCGGCGATCGAGAGGAGGTCCTTGGAGCAGTGCCGCCGGAGGACGGACCGCCATTCGGAGGGGGCGGCGTCCTCGAGGGCGCGGGGGTCGCGGTGGCGTAGCTCGCAGAGGAGGAGGAGGAGGGTCGCCGCGTCGCGGTCGCGGCGGCGCTCGGGCGGCGCGAGGGAGGGGGAGAGGGCGGGGAGGGGGAGGTGGCGGGTGAGGAGGCGGAGGGAGGAGAGGAGGTGGCGGGCGACGAGGAGGGACTTGAGGGGGAGCGGGAGGGAGAGGAGGTGGCGGAGGGCGAGAGAGAAGAGGGAGGGGGAGGAGAGGAGGGCGGAGACGCGGCGGTGGTGGTGGTGGAGGTCTGCGAGGACGGAGTCGGTGAGGGCGGAGAGCTGGGGCGGGGAGAGGGTGGCGAGCGCGGCCATGACGGTGGAGGAGGGAGCGGCTTGAAGATCTTCGTCGGCTGCTTCCATGGTGAAGTGTATTGGATCGTGCGCTTCCGCTCTGAGGGGAAGCGGGGATTTGGGAAGAAGGATGGAGGGATGTGGGTAAGAGTGAGGGTGAGTGAATGTGTGTCCCCCTCTCTTATGTATGTTTGGCTGTCAGTGATTTGTTTAATGACTATTTGGTCCCAAACATTCTCCTTGCCTTAAAAATTATATTGTTTATATGGACACACCATTTTGGAGGATAATAAATGACTAGACAATAGTATAAAAATATGAACTACTATATGTAGATTAGGACATACGAGTGGCGAGCCAACTCAGGTCATATTGAGATTGGAAAAATTGTGGAAAAAGTTTTGAATTTATTACATTTTTCCCAATTTAGTGATACACTTTTTAATTTTGTTAATTAAGTTCTAAATATTTTTATACTTTACCAATAAAATCTATCCAGCTAATTTGCTCAGAATTTGTTGATGTGGATGTCAACTCTCTTATGTAAAAGCGAAGCAATACGGACATTAATAATTTTTAATGATATTTTAATTATTTATTCTTCTTTTTTCTTTTTTTTTTTTCTTCTCTTTCTTTTTTTTTTTTTTAATTGTGGTTAGTAAGGGTCATCGGGCACTCGCCCACAACCATCCCCATAAGGTCATCACTGTTATGGCGGAGGCTGTCTTCGCCCTTGGCCAGCGAGACCTCACGAAAAAAAAAAAAAAAAGAAGAAGAATGAAAAGAGAAATGAAAAAGAAAAAAAAAAATTAAAATATTAAAATATTATTAAAAATTATCCACGTCAAGATTGAATTTATCGCGTAAAACGTCTCACATCCACATCAATAAATTATTATAAAATTAATAGGATGGACTCAATTGACAAAATGTAATGTGAAATTTAATACTCAATTGATAAAATTTAAAGATTTATAACTAAATTGACAAAAATGTAATAGATTTATGACTTTTTGAACTGTTTTTTTTTATTGAGATCCCTCAAAGTATTTTGTGGGAAATGATATCAAGAGTAAAATAGAGATCAATGATCATATACTTCAGGATGATAGGCTTTCCAACTAGATATGATATGGTATTTGATCTTGTAGATTTGAAATTTATGGACAAAATTTTAATTTTATCTAAGCGAATGTAAAGCAAAAGTAGGTTAAAAGATTTCCATGGCATGTTATCAATAGAAGCTTGGCGTGAAGCAAAATAACTGTTTTGGAATTAAAAAGTGGATGAAATCAAGCATGACCATTATTTCGAACTTGAAACCTCAATCTCTCTTTTACAAGTTAAATTGAGTTGAAAAGGTCAACCTGGAGGGAGTTTCCAGCTGACAGCATTTTGATGGGTTGTAAAACACGCTTGACAAATTCGGAATTTGCGTCACAGTTGGTGCGAAATATAAACAACACAAATCTAATATTTTGTTGCAGTAGAGTCATTATGATATGTTCGGAGGGGACCGTTAGAGCTGGACAATTGTAATAATAAAAATCGGAAAGTGAAGATCATTAATATAATCGGAAGCTAAATCTTCTTCATCAGAATGAGAAAACATTTATTGGAGAGGTTAGCCAGACAACAACGTTGACGTTAGAGGTTAATTGTAGCCGGACAGTCGGGAAAAAAAGACTACATGGTGTTCTAAGGTTTTTTTTATTTTTTTCCTATGTTGGTTGAGGGTTTGTCTGTCTTAATAGTTTATTTTTGTGTTAAATTTACACGAGTGCAACAAGAAATACTCATAGAAGGTTGACAAGTGTCCGGACAGCAGCGTTGATCCTTCTACTGGCTGCAGGATGACCTCTTCCAACTTTTCAGTGGATAGGATGGAGAGGACAAGCAACATGGACAACCTTTCGAGCGTTACCATAAGAGTTCTAAAAGTACAGTTCTAAAAATACAGTTAAAATGTTCAATTTGTGTTATAATTACTGCTCACTTTAGATAAGTCCACCACCGTCATACCACCAAATACAAGTGAATTTGAGTAAAGTCAGAGTAATCCCTACACCCCGTATAAGTCAAACTCACATTACGAATATATTGGGTCAATCAAAATATGATGATTATATATACTTGACATAATGACTACCGATTGATCATATCGAGCTAATATAACATTAGACCATCACTGTGGTTGGCATAGTGCTATAGGGCTTATTCCCAAGCTATATTGGCTTAGCAATGTAGGTGTGACTTTAGGGAAAATTATCCAATCAATCCTAAATTTATTATACAGATGTCAATTCAGTACCAAACTTTTCAATTTTGCTGATTAAGTCTTCAACATTTGCATGAAATTTCAATATAGTCATTCCAACTAATTTTTTACGAAAATCACTAATGTGGCGATGTGTCACATAAGACGATCAGCAATGACTGAACGGGCATGTCAACGAATTTTTCAATGAAAAATGATTGGAATGAATATACTGGAATTTCGTACAAAATTTTATGATCATTTTATTAAAAATAAAATGTTTAAGATTGGAATTGCATCCATAAAATAGTTTTAAGACTGTTGAAGGTAATTTTCTACATAACTTTGATTTTTTTTTTTTTTTTAGAGCTTAAAATGTCAAGATGGAGTCCCTATTGTGGCATTCGATATTTTGTCACCTCTCCACTTCATCACTCATTCATTTCCTTTTCATGGTTTTGATTGTGGTCCTCATCCAAAACAGGTCCATTATCTTTCTTAATACCTTAAATCAGTAAGTTTCGTGTTCTCGAGGTACTCAGTTAATCTCAGATCAAGAGGAAAAATATTGCATAAAACCAATATATATAAAAGCCCTTGACTCTTGAATCTGTCTAAACCGTTACATTTAACAAGTCAATAACTCTTATGTTAAAATTAAGTCATGCTATATACCGGTGTAGACTCCCAAATTCATGCGGTAATCTCTTATATGATTGGTCCTACCAATAATTAAGTTTTACATGGTATCTTCGAAAAAGCTAGCGCATCACATTGTGTTACAAATAGGTATTATACCGAGTCAAATTTTGTAAATTAGATTAAGTTCACTTGTCAAACTTTTGTTAAAAGCAATCCATTTTGGTTTGGTGTCTTCATTGAAATTTCTATTTTCCCATTGGTTGGGTAGGGTGGATCTCACCCAATCAATGGGAATATATATATATACATACACACACCTCCAATGGACCGAAATGATGAGATGAACTAGAAGCTCAAATCAAGAAGTATATTATTTGGTATATTGATGCACGTCGGTACAATTATTAATGGAGAAAGCGAAAGTTCACTATCCTCCGTGCAGAAAATCCCGCTGCCTGTCTGGCCACATGTAAAAGCTTGGAGAAAAGGAGGTGGGATTATGGAGTAGGATATGTTATGTCATAGTTTTTATTTTGTCCCAAAGCATTTGTCCAATTTAAGCAAATTTTCTTCTCTTCTTTAATGACTCCAGCACTTTCCCTTTTGCTTTTTCATTATAACATAAAGACACATGTTCAAAGACCCAACTATCCAAAAACTCGTAAAAAATCCTACAAGCGTCACGAGTTAGTTAAGTCCAGATCTCTCTTCAAATCTGAAGCTAAAAATTCCCCGACACGCCAACCGACTTTGCCAACCCTGAAAAATTGACTCCTGTGGTTTTCATCGCTGTGTAAAAGCTATTTCCATGATGAGAAGGATGAATGGGGACAAGAAGGAAAAAAAAAGAAAAAAAAGAGGAAAGACTAGACAGAGTTTATTTTCTCTTCCGTGGCTTCTTCTTCTTTGTCTCCTAACATAACAACCGCAATAATGCAAAGTTTTGGTTGGGCTCGGCGATTCCACTATGGTCGCACGTGTCATGGCCTTGTTATCGTCACCTTCTTCACGGTCACATGCTCCCTACTGTCTCTTGTTTTTAGCTTTTTTAGTCTTCCAATCTGCATTGGATCCACAAAATCACCACTTTCTAGAGTCCAACATTCTTATCTGTACTCGCCAGTCGCCATAGGACATTCAAAGATTGCGATTTTGCTCCCAAATCAAAGAACAGATCCTCATTTTTCTTTTCACTGACTCCGTGTTCAGAAACTGAATCTCTAGGAATCGTTACCGGAAGTATGAAGTACGTTACAAGATTGCCATGAAATCGACATCTTCAAATACTATTATCACGAATGTGTCATTTGTGCATGTATAGGAGTTCCTAATTGCTAGTTTCTAACTTTGTAGCTTCAAGTTCTCGGGAATTTTTTTTAGCAAATGTCACTTGTGCAATGAGTCTATCCTCAAGATTATTTAGGAAACTTTTTGTTAAATTGCGATAATTACAAGACAAGTCCTAAAATTTGACAATTTTGTGCCCTTAAGTCTTGGAACTTTCACTTCGTTCATTTAAGTACTAACACTTGCAACTTCAATGCACTTTGAGTTCTCTCAAGGACTCTATTGAAACATGAGTTACAAATCCTTGGAGTTAAATGCATGAGTGAAAATTTTAGGACTCAAGCATATGGAATTGATAAATTTTAGGACTTGCCTTGTAATAATTTCGACTAAATTTGATGCAGACGGTTGTTTCTAAAGAAGGCCAAACTGCCCGAGGACTAACTCAGCGTTATAGTTTAATGATCTCAACACATTCACTCTAATTTCTAGAAGTGAGGATGGTCCAGTCGGGCTAGTCCAACACCTAACCTAAGGACTAACCCGCACAATGTTGGTCCTCAATTTTTTGGATCAAGGATCAACCCTATGGAGTGTAGGGCTGAGGACCGAACCAATCTTATGGAGACGGTCCGATTCCAAAGTCAATCCAAGACTAACCAATTTTTTTTTTTTTTTTTTTTTTGTATTCCTTGAAAGAACATACTATTTCAAAACTATAAACATCAAAACATATCAAACATAAATATAAGATAAAATAACAACAAAAATTTCACCCTTGCTAAAAGTAACAGACCATAAAAATGAACATGTGAGGCGAGCAAGGAAATGCCAAAGGCAAGTGGTAAGGCGAGTGAACAAAGGCAAGCGGCAAACCACATGAGTGAGGCAAGTGACGAGCAAGGTGAGCAAGGCCGAGGCAGGTGAGCGAATGGAGAGAGGCGAGCAAAGTGCGTTTCTATTTTTTGGTTGAAGTAGGGCTGAGTCTTTTTCTACTTCAATTTTATATAGCAAACTGAACCGCATAAGGAAAAAAAAAAGAACAAAAGAGGAGGCACTAAAGTTTAGAGTAGACAAAAGTATATAATATATAATATATCTAATATTATATATACCAACCCTAAAATCTCAAGAATGAGGGCCAACTCATATAGTGCAAGGTTAAGGAATCTCAGGATCAAGGACCGATTCTATCTCCCTGGAACCAGACCAAAACTAATCAGGTTTGCTAGTCAGTCCAAGGTCAGTTCAAAGTTAACTCTGGACGAATGCCCACTTCCACTAATTTTGCTCTTTGCCTCCGAGGAGGAGGAGATGGACAGAGCATAAGCGTAGATTTAATAATTCATTAATCACGCAGGAAACGCTCAGCTTTAGTGCCGACCAGTCAAAAGGTAATAATAAACATCAAAAAGAGCACAGTACGTTTTTAGCCCATCAATTAGAGTACTTGGATGCTTCATGGGCAAGTTCACCTTTTCAGACTAAAGCAGATGGAAAAAGGCAAAACTAGTACCGAAAGATTCTGAAGTGAATTAAACCCCAGCAGCAGAGGATACAATCATTATGCTCGCTGTTGATGATAAGGGCCAGCTTCATTTAAATAAAGGGGAGTGGATCAGCTAAGTTGCTATTTTCAACTAAATTAATCACTCCAAGTTTATATGCAAAAATTCTTAGTCCAAGGTTTCCTCTTTTTCCAGAATATGACCCATGTCAGTCAACCAATCTAAGCATCCTGTTCTTCAGTAATCAGAGATCCTTATACTGCAGGTGTTAAAGAAGGCAGTGGTCGTCGCGTTGTTAGCAGCATGAAGGAAAGCAGTATACATATCCCAGCATCGCCCAGGCTTAAGAAATTTCGTTATGGATCTAAATTCCAAAAGTTACTCAATCATTATGGAGCTTTGACTAGCCTCGGTAGTTTCCTCCAGATGGAACAGCTCAGAGTCAATTCGATCTGCATCTCATGCTGATTGATATCAGTCCCCTTCAAAATATAAAGCTTCACGTGCTTGGAACCCAGTGACTTTTCATCAATAGCATAAAAATCAATGGAAGGAAATGATGTTAGTCACAATGCATTTCTCACCATTAATTTTGTCCCCATTCGCTGTTGAATTTGCAAGTAGCTTTTAATTTTCTCCCAAAGCTTCATACGTAAAGAGACTCCTCATCCATCTCTTCTTTGTAAACATACCCTTCTTCTCTCAATGGCCCAAGCAGTCCTTCCAAAACTTCATAAATCTCTTCATGTTTATCACTTGATGCATCTCTTGCAATGAAACTCTTTAACCCTCCGTCCATTTCTATCCAGCTATTGCCTGCAATCTTCTTCAACCCTATGTTCTTCATCTTCCCCCTAACTCTATCCGCTTCTTCCCATCTCCCAGCTTGTGAATACAAATTTGCCATGATAACATAATTCCCAGTGTTCTCAGGCTCAATCTCAAATAAATGATCACAAGCAAACTTTCCAAGCTCAACATCACCGGATACAGAAGCCCCATTAAGCAATGCACCCCAAACCTTGGCACTTGGCTGAATAGGCATCATGCGAATAAATTCTGCTGCTTCAGATAGCCTTTTTGCTCGGCTTAGAACACCAACCATGCAAGCATAGTGCTCAACCAAGGGCTCAATGCCATAGTTTGGCAACATTTCATTGAAAATTTTCCATGCTACATCTACAAGCCCATTATGGGAACATGCTGATAAAACTGCTGTAATTGTTACTGGATCAGGTTGGATCCCATGAGTCTGCATGTTATCAAACAGGCCGAGAGCCGTTATAGCATCTCCATGAGCTGCATAAGCCGATATTATAGCTGTCCACACGATCAAGCTCCTACCTTTCAGATGATCAAACACCTGTTGTGCCCCACTAAGGAACCCCGACTTTGCATAGGTGTCAATAATAGCAGTACTGACATAAATATTCTGATCATAACTTCTCTTAACTGAATAAGCATGTATTTCTTTTCCTCCCTTCAAGTACGAAAAAAATGAACAAGTAGGAAGGATGCTCGAAAGTGTCACAGTATTGGGTCTAGTACTGGAGTCCAGCATTTCTCGAAACAAATCCAAAACCTCCTCGTGATGGTTGTTCTGAACTAAACCTGAAATAACAGCATTCCATGTACTCAAACCAGGGCATTTCATCCCCTGGAAAATTCCCATTGCTTTGTCAACAAAACCATGAACCATGTATCCCGAAACAATTGCCCCGTACGAGACTTCATCCTTCTCATCCATCTCCTCAAACAACTCCCTTGCATAATCTAGGCTTCCACATTTTGCATAGCACCCAATTAGTGCATTGTAAAGAGAAATATCAACCTGAACTTGGCAGTCTATAACAAGCTTATGCACGTCCATGCCAAAAATCAGATCCTGAGACTGGCCACAGGCCTGCAATACACTAACAACTGTTACTCCATTGGGTCTCAATCCCGATTCCAGCATCTCCCTGTACAGTTCTTTACACTCTCTATAGTACCCACACTGAGAGTACCCAGAGATCATGGAGTTCCACGACACGATATCTCTCTCAGGCATCCTATCAAACACAATTCTCGCCGAGCCCGCTTCATCACACCTCGTGTAAAATGTAACCAACGCATTCGCCACGAAGATATCAGAGTCGAACCCGTTTCTCAGAACAAAGCAGTGCACTTCCCTGGCCAACTTGGGATCGCAAAGCGAGGACGACAGTACCTTCAAAATACACGATATGGTGTAGAAATCGGGCCTGGCGTCCCCCGAGCAAGAGAAAACCAACGACGAAAACAGCCTCAGGGCGTCGGCGAATCTGCTCTGGAGCGCGTACCCGATGAGCAAAGCGTTCCAAGAGAAGATGTTCTTCTGGGGGATTTCGTCGAACACCCTGCGGGCTTCGCGGAGGCGGTTCGACTTGGCGTAGAAGGTGATGAGTTTGGAGGCGAGGAAGTTGTCGGGAACGACGGAACACGACACGATGCGGGCGTGGAGCTGCCTGGCCTGGCGGGGCAGCTGGTGGTCGGTGCAGTACTGGAGCAGGCGGCCGAAAGCGCCGCCGTCGAGCCGCCGCGCTCCGACCGGGTGGAGGCTTCGCAAGGCCTGTTGAATGTGGCCGTCGACGGCGTTCGATGCGATGCCGTTCAGGGCCTTTGTGATCTTCATTCATTGGTTATCTTTTTCTCATTCGATTTCTCAACGGTCAGTTGATGCATCCTGCTCGACAATATCATCTAGCAATTCGGTCGGTTGGTCGGACCATGGAAGCTGACCCGCAGAGCAGTTTTGCGCGGTCCGCTTGAAATGGGCTAAACATTAATTATTTTGACAAAACTTCTCCTTATAAATAAAATTGTTATTTTAAAAAAAATTAATCGACGGGAAAAATTATATCATCAATACGGTATATCTAAATGTTTTCTTTGATGATGAAAATATCTCTTGTTTATTTATCTCTGTAATGATTTAAGAGATGTTCATATGAAATTATATTCCAAACCGTGGATTTTTCAAATAATTACAAGTTTTTATGATGATTTATTTGGTTTTTTTTTTCATTTAATCAAAATCTCACAGCGTATTTCGAAACGTATAAGTGAAACTTTCCTACAGTACTATCATTGGCTAGTAAATTCAGATGTAATCTATTCTTATTTTTTTAAATTCAGATAATTTCTTAAATTTTAATGGAAACGTATGTTTACATATGCTAAAACGAACATGTTGACCTTTTTTTTTATTAAAAGAACAACGAAGCTGGTCGTACCATTCTTGAACATAGTGTAAAATCAAATGTTTTATCATGATGCAGAAACATCAACTTGATTACCTAACAATATGTAAATTAAATCTCATGGCAGCATATAGCCAAGATGCACTAATACATTCAACCAAAAGTGTTCAAAGCAAAATTTGTTAACCAATCAATACACCGATTCGATTACCTTCACCATACACACGAATAATGTGTAAATATGGACAAGAATGAATTGGACTAATGCATTTGTGGAAGCAAATTATCCCCCCAAAGATTTCCCTAGTCCTTTGATTCAAAGAGGTATATAGAAACTTGCGAATTCACTTTCAATACAATTTCAATCGTGACCTGTCAAAACAACCAAACCATTAAAAAATTCTCTTGTAAATTGGAAAAGTCTCTCATTACAATATGTGACTGTAACATCGCATCAACTTTCTTTACAGCAATATTATATATTTTCTGGCAACAATTACAGTCATTCGACAAGACCAATCTTCAAGATTTTTTTCTCCATCATCCTCAAGATAGTTCTCATAGAAAATTTCATCTTTAAAAAATTCAGAATTTTCTAACATTTTGAATGGAAATTTGGAAACTGCAGTGATTGAATTCCCAATTCACCAATCGCTCGTCTTCTATAATTTCTCCCACCATCATGCTTCACTAATTTTAGTTTTTTAAACTCAGAAATATCTGAATAATAGAAAATTTGATCCTAACCAATACAAATTAGCACGAGGAAATCTATAGGGGCAACGTCAAAAATGGACGTCATGCTCCTATTTGATATTTAATTTGGTCTTGAACTATCCTCGAAGTCAATTTGATTAGGTCGGCATCAGATGGGGCAATCCAACTCAACTACGTAAAGGAAATATTATAAAGAAAGACAAAAAAAAAGAAAAAAGGATTTGAGCATGTCTTTAAAAGGCTCAAGGGGAAGAAACAGGCGGGAGATCCGTCCTACAATGAGAGATACCGCAATGTCAACCCCGTATTTCCTTTTTGTCGAAAAGATAGATAGACAAGGAATTAGGAGATCTCACAGTGATGAAGGTAGACACCACCGCATTAGGACTTCAGTAATGGCCACCACCAGTAGACAGATATAGTGAGTGAGAGTGGGTGAAATGCCCATCACAGTGTTAACAGCCTTACAACACTATACTAAACCACATGTTAATGTTGTACCCCTAGTTTAGTACAATGCTGTCACTAATTTGAGTGCACTAAAAAGAATAAACTAAACAAATAGAGTACTTGGTTAGAGAAACAAGAAAGTTTTAATAAATTATAACTAACCTTTAACACAGTTTATTGCGTTCCCTTCTTAATTAAAAGGAATATATAATTCTTGTTCCCGTAATACTATGAAAAGATAAATATTTTTTACAAACTATATTTAAAATACTTGAAGTTAAGAATAAAGAAAGCGTTCACAGTTTAGTTTATTTCATTTTATTTTTTAATTTTGGGATGGACTTATTTCATATATTGCTTTCAAGACTGTATGCTAATGATTCAAAAATATGATTTAAGCCAAAAAACAAAAAATTCAAAAATGGGCACGCGGACAACCTTGCAAAGATACAGAGACATAGCACCAGTAGTTCATAATCATCTGATCTCAGATGGAAGCATTTTGTATAATCAATTTCAGTTCTTTCTCCATTGGGATCAAGGGTTTTATGGAACAAAGACATAGAATTAGCCAAAAGCCCAAGGTACAAACAAACCTCAGAGAATATATGTATTAGTTTTGCCTTTTCATTGGTGCAGAGTAACCAATGTATAAAACAAAGTAAGAAACAATTCAACTTGATCTCGCCAGTTTTGTCTGTTACAAGAGTAAAAATAAAAAGAGGATCTTGGTCTTAGATTCAAGCTCTTTCAAGTGAGAACATTTATGCATCGAGGCAGAGAAAAGTGTGCCTGAACAAGAAGCGAGCCCAGTCAACAAATCCCCTATATGACAATATTTCCTACAGAACACCCGTTGCAGAGATCACCTTCACTTCTTGATCTGTCGCATACTAAACTTGCATAAAGAATGACAAGGGCAAGATTTTGTTAAAATCTCAGAGCGAAGAGAGATGACCAGTCACATAATCTCCACTTAATGAAGTATTCCATTCTCTGTGTTGGGTATTATACTTGGATAAGTCATCCTGACCGCTGTTCATCGCCATCTTTAATGACTAGTGCCATTGAGTCTCCAGTTCTGTTATCACCTGAAGCATCTTTTCCAACTCCGTCCTGCAAACAAGCTTTAATATTTGAGAAAGCATATAAACAAATACAGAACCTAGATAGAAACATCCATGAAAATAGATCAGAACGAAACAAAGAAGAGAAAGGCTGATACTTCATGGAGTGAAAAAACAAATCCAAGGAAGTCATAAGCACATATGATTGACTGAAGCAAGATTCATGCACAGCTTGGTGAATCTAAACTGCTAAAGCGAACATCAATCTCTCTACATATTTTAAACTCGTGACACTAGGACAAAGTTCATTAATGATGTAAGCTATATATCTCCAAAGGTGACATCAAGAACAAAGACATTCTAGATAGCTTAATTGTGGAGCCATCAGGGAACATTTTCTTATAAAAATTGTCTCGTTACATAATGTTCTCAGAAAGGTTTCAGCAATTGCAATCCTCATTGAAGCAGGACCCAGAATATCACATTCCTAAAACTGAAAGACAAATGTTTAAATCAATGTAAACCTAGAATTGGACAGTGAAGCAGATAAAGCAGAAGAAACATGTTGTCCTATGTCATCATTTCTAGATCTAAAATGACATTTTTTTAGAATGTGAATGAAATAAAGCTTAAAAAGCATCCCGAGCAAATCCCATCAAGAATAGGACAAAGTAATGGCCTGGATATCTCCAAGACCAATTACTTGCAGACAAGCAAACCTTTTTAGTGAAGCCCTGTGCTGACATGAGTTCATAAAATTTGCGCATGAGCATTTCTTCCTCAACCTACAAGACAGATCAAGAAATTTTAATACCTCCTTGAGAATCTATGTAATTCAAAATGTTCTAACATCAGAGCACAAAGTTAACGTTGTGTATAACCCCTTCAGCCAAAAAAGGAATCAATTGTTTACTGAGTTATCCATTCCGCAGGACTAATACAAAAACCACCGCACCAAAAACTTCACTCGTTCAAGAGCCACAGGTAACAATTCCCTAAATTTGCTAACTAATAATACTAAAGCCCCGTTTGGTTCAGCTTTCCCAAGAGACTTTTGAACCCCACAAGCCCCTTGGGGAAAATATAAGGTGTTTGACAAGTATTTTTGGGACCTGAATGGTTTGAGAAAGCTGAAAGCCCAAAGCAGGTCCCCACCTGCTTTGGGCTTTCAGCATTTAGGGAATGCCAGTCCACGTTAACTGTTCATCTTCCACAATTTGCAACAAGGAGCTACTGGAGGTCAACAACTGTTGCCTGAAGGGTCGCTCGTCCCCAGAGACCGCCACCTGGGGTCGCACGACCACATGACCTCAAGCATTACCTTGGTCGCGTGACGACCTCAGGTGACACCCTGGGTCCAAGACCTCGAGCAAGGCTGTCCAATAGCTAAGCTCCACCAGATTTAATTTTGACTTTAAAAAAAAATAACAAAAGCCCTTTGCAAATGCAAGTTTTACGAAACAGCATTTAAGCCAAAGTTATTTTCCAAGGCACTTTAAATTTACAATTTGGCAAACACTATCGCATTTCGGAAACCCCTTTAGCCCAAGAGCATTTGCAGTTTCCCAAAGTCATTTCCCTAAAGCCAAATCAAACAGGGCCTAATTTCAGAGAAAGCATGCAATAACAAGATGATTCTCATTTAGACTTGAGTCGATATGTTAAATGACCTTCAACTGGAAACGATTGGTCTTTGGCAGTACAAAGATTCATCATACCCGCAATCATCTCCAAAAGCGTTACTCATTAAAGGTATTTGTAATTAGAGATAGATGTCTCCATCAAACAAAAACCAAAAAAGAATAGATATCTCTAGACTACACTTTACTCTTGGGGGTCAATGATCTGCATTCTGATGATAAAATAATTACAGCAACTACAGTGATTCACAAGCTCATTCCAAACAATCTCTGAGCTTTTCTAACCAAAAATCTCAGAGGGAAATCCTAAAATATTTTTCTTCCCCATGTACAACATTATATGCACCAGCAAATTTGGGCTCCATGACAGTTTATGGTTATCTTGATTGTCATTTGTAGTTGAGCGCTTTCTGCTCTGATTGAGGTGGGGAGTGCCTTGGTAGCCACACCATAGCTGGTGGCAATGGATCAAAGGTGCAGGCTATCGGTTCTCGAACTAGAGCTTTCTACATATCAGCGATTTTATTATTGTCCTACAATGACCAGTCAAGTAACAAAGTGACCAAGGTAATAATCTATCAGTTTATGGGGCAAAGAAAACTTTCCTTTTTACAGAGAGTTGGCAAAGCATTAGTCATGCGGTTCCATTACCTTTCCAAGTGATTGAAAGCTTTTGAGTATAGATCAACCCAAGCAATAATAAAAGTGGCCACTATAGTTTCAATTAGTAGTATGAATGATGTCCAATTTGCGTATTTGATCTGACGGTTAAATATCCTAATAATTCATAAGACGTCCTCCACAAATTGCATTACACTATGCGCCAAGGCTGATTTGCATGCTGCTTTACAGGTTTTCAACCTCCACTTCACCAGGAGGATGTAAATCGAAACTGGAGTGATCATAATTGGAATGAGTAACTTAAATTCAACATATCATTACTCTTTGGGGTTTATCAAAAAGTTGTACATCTTGTCATTGAAAAATTCTGAATGAAAATTAGCACCTTTGCTATAGACTATGAGTTCCTCTAAGTCGAATAAGTTAACTATCTTTCTTAAGCATATTTCCAGCAGAAATAAAACAACCCTTAAGGCAATTGCCCAACATTCACTACATGTTCAAGAAGAAATTCTAAATTAGTGAACTATCATAATTTGCAGCAATAACTGAAAATTACAACCATGGGACTTCAATTTGGTAATATACCTGCAGCTTGTGTAGTTCATGTGACATTGATCTGTAGGCATCCATCAGCAACTCGTTTTGCTTCTCCAAATGCCTGCTCGACAAATATTTAACCAAGTTCATTGATAATGTTCAAAAGCCCTCAACACCAAACAGTCTACATACCCATCCACCCAAACAAGAGCTAAACCCTATAATGTTAGATTGATTAAAAAATTGCGGGGGAAGTGGTGGCCAAAAGCTTCCAATGGAACTAACTGCTAAAGATTGTTCGATATTGATACAGTCCCAATCAAGTTTGAACCTATGTTGTTCGCACTCAGAATCAAATAACCCTTTTCTTTGATGAGAGAAAGTAGTCATGGGTCAAGAATACATAATTGCCTCCACGCGTCAGAACTTGAATATTAGAACAATCATCATCAAAAGTCCAACGTTGGAACAGCTATCAAGAATCTAGATAGTAGTTCTTAGATTTATATGAATGCTCAGCAAATCAGAAACACAGCAAACAAGAGGAGTTTGTATAACTTCCTCCACGTCCTAAAAACAACAAGTAAACAGAACTGGAACCGAATCACTCCTTCTCACAATCACGAGAAAGGAACACCGAAAGAGTCCAGCACGAGAAAATTACTTCAACGTCTCTCCGGAATACTTGGCATCCATTCTTGCTGCCCTGGAGTCCGGAACGCTACAGAGACCCAGTCGTCTGCAATGCAAAATCGGATTCAGAAAAAGGAGGATATTCCAAAAGGGTTATTGCTCCTTCAAGAAATATGGTCAATTCAATACATTAGCATGCCGATAGAGACTACACTAATCACACGGTAAGAAAAACAAGAACTGCACGTGTGGCTTTGTCGCACTAAGACAGCATCGATTCACTTCTCACGGGCGCATACGGTCACCTGCGGTTAGGGTTCTCTCTCCGCCTACGTCGCCTTGGCTGGGCCGAGACCTAATCGCCGGTCGCCGTTCACGCCCCGGTCGTCGTCGCTGCCGCCGTCGATCGCCGTACAGATCGCGCAAGGAGGTTGCGCACGATGAACAGGGTGTTGGGAGCGATGACGGAAGAAAAGAGAGGAAAAGAAAGATTAATTGCCCTAAATGAAAAGTTTTCACTTATAATGTTTTCGCGTGTGGCCGCAACGGAAAAGGCTCGTAGGGGCAAATAAATACTTAATAAAACTAAATTAAATAATATATGAGGTTTAATTTATTTTCTACCCCATTTTGGAAATGTCCTACTCAATTTGACTACAATTGATTGCTTTTGACTCATGTTCTGTCAGCATCTTTCTGTCTAACCCACAAAAATTCAAAAACCATGCCCTGCGTTTCGAAAATATTTGGAAGTTCCGAGATTCATATCGGAAAAGCAGCGTTTATGGGAAAAATCGATTCTCAAAAAACGACTCCAGACATGTCTTTAAATAAGTTTACTCAATCAAATTCGAAAAGACTTTACTCAATTAAATTCGGAAAGACTTTTCTTCAGCATTTTCTCAACAGTTGAAATCTTCTTAAATGGTGTAATTGTCGCGGGATGACTCTTTTGATCACGATGCACTTGATCCTTTGAACTGCTCCATTGAGTTTAAGGCCGCCGCTTTGCGGTCGCCACCACCATTGTATCCGTCGTCATCCGTCCATCCGCCCGTCATGCGTCGTCTAAAAGGAAGAAATTTTGTGTCGTTATCAAACGAATTTCTATTTTTAGAGTAGAAATTTTGTGTCGTTATCAAACGGTTATTTTGTTTAAACTCTTCAGAAATAGAAATGAAAAATATATTTCGTTCCAAAAATTATTTTTTGAACGAGAATGGTTTTTCATGCACCCCTAAGTCTTGCTCGTACACACTTTGACAATTAAGGAAGGAAATTTCTGGAGAGAGGAAGTAGAGAAAAAGCTCTAGAAAATTCTCGAGAAATTACCAAAAAAAGTCAAAAATTTATGGCACAATTAAATTTTAAACTTTTCATTTTGCCCATTAAATCATAAACATTTTGTATTTGTGTCACTTTAATCTATCCGACCAATTTTGACCGACCGACGCTAATATGGATATTGACCCTTTTACATGGAGTAGGATTTTTAATAATATTTTTAATTATTTTCGATTTTTCTTGGGCACCCTCACATTGGCTTACGAGCAAGGCTCGATCTCACTAAATTTGACAAGGTTACGCCTCGCCCAATTACTAGTGAGGCTTGAGTCTTGGCCCACAACCTCTAGTGAGGTCTTGCCTCGCCCAACCATGGCAAGACTCACCCTTGCCTGACCTTGGTTGGCCCTCGCCTTTGGCCAATTGCCAAGTTCCAACCACCATTGGAGGAAGGGAGGGAAGGAAAAAAAGGAAAATAAATATATAAATAATTCAAAAGATATTACAATATTATTAAAAATTGTCATATCAATATACCCAACAAAAATTGATCGAATGAATCGAATTAACATAAATGCAAAATGTTTATTACTTAATATAAATGTAATTAATCAATAGAATATCTATGATTTGATAAAATTTTAGAATTGGAAGAGAAATTTTATATAGTTACCAAACGCATTTCAATTCTTTTTTATTCCGTAATCATAAATTTTGTGCGCAATTACCAAACGTGTTTTTTACTGCTCGAAATCGTTTCTTAAAAACATAATAAAAAATAATCATTTATAATCGAAAATTGTTCGGGAACAAAATGATTATCAAACGCTACCTAAATAAAACCTTGTTCTGTCACTCTCATAGTAAAATTTACTCCTAACACTGCACTACAAACAACACACAGAGTCATTAAATTATAATATTTTTCGTCCTAGGATTGACCAAATGCGAGAAATTGTTAAGTTTGTCGCCTTTTAGGCATATCCTAAAGTGACAAAATTTTACTTTTGTCACCTTAAGTTTAACTTAGATGATACACTTTGTAATTTATCATCATTGATTCAGTTAAAGCTAAGACAATTTTGAATCTATAGCGACAAATATCAAATTTCATCACCTTAAGTTACACCTAAATGGACAAAATCATGATTTTTGTCATTTTGGGTTAGACTTAAAGTAATAAAATTATGATTTTTGTTGCCTTAGATTTAAGCCTAAGCAATAAAATTCGAACTCTGTTGCTGTTGAGAGGGAAATTTGTCCCATGATGACAAAAACAATTTAGTTGCCTTAGAGAAGAAGTAGAGAAAATCATTTTTCTTTGCCATTGGATATGACATAAGGCGAGAAATTTAGGATTTGATCACCTTTTGTCGATCCAAAAGAAATGTCGCAAACCTAAGAATTTTACCATTTGTCACCTTGAATATGCCTAATGCAATAAAGGAAGGTTAGTCGCCATTTATTGCAATTTAAGGCAACAAATTATTAAACTTTTTTGCCATAGGTGTACCCTAAAGCAACCACGCTAATACTCCAAGGCGACAAAATAGAATTTTTCTTATCGCCTTTGGTTGGATCGGTAATAAAAATTTGAGAAAATGATACAATGGGTATATGAATTTTGATTTAATATACAATGTCGTTCATGAATTTTAACTAAATATGTAATGTTGTCAACTTTTAACTTATTTAAAATAATCTCTAAACTTTTGATATATATTCAATATAGTCCCTAAACTATATACAGATATTCAATGTTGTCCCTCAATTTAAATTAATGGAATGATAATATTAAATATTTTCAAATAGTTCAAGAACAAATTTAAACATGTATCAAAAGTTGAAAGATCACATTAAAAAAATTAAAAGTTTATGAAGCATATCGTATATCGAATTTAAAATTTATAACTATATTGAATAAATTAAAAATATAGGAGCCGCATTATATATTGAATCAAAATTCATGGATTTATTTATGTCATTATCCTTAAAAATTTTCTAGCAATTACTATAAATTTTTAATAAGTAAGCGAAGTAGTGAATTACGAAAATACCCTAATTTCTTTCCTCTATTTTCTTTTTTGGGTCATATTTTTCCTTCGCTTCTCTCTTTTCGTCGTCCGTCGCCTGGCAAGGCGGCACTCATTGACTCTTCTAGTCATTCCCTTCCTCTCTCGCGCCCTGCTTCTCGTATGATCTGTGCTGCCAATTTCAGGCGACCGGTCGTCGCTCTCGAAGGTACATCTCGCGATTCCCTCCTCATTTCCGCGTCGAGCTTTCCCATCTTTTTGCCTGGACTCGTTCGTTTCCCTCGCTGATTTGGGCGTTCTTCGGTTGCGGTACTTCGAACGCCCGTTCAATCGTTGTTAAATTTCAGATTCTTATGCATTCTGCTTGGCTTCTGGGCACCATCTTGTAGTCCCTAGTTTCCTTATCGTTCCGCTTCCATCGTTTTGGCTTACGAAGTTTAAGCACCCCTTTTCTTTGCTCGTCTTTCACGTCCTTTTCTTTTGGGTTCTTGTGATTCTTGATTTTGAACGGTACTATGATATGATTGATCTGGAATTGCGCTCGCGTCGTGTTTAAGGAACAAGTTTCGTGGAAGATTTCCCTGGAACAGAGTTCTCTAGCCAAATCGCTACCTTTGACTTTTACTTCAGTACTGGGGAAATGCTGGGTCAAATCATGTGAAAGATTCGTTTTTTGAAGTTTTGGCTTTCTATACGAGACGTGAAGAGCAGTTTGTGCGAGTGCACATACTAGAATGTTAGGTACGAGACACGTTTTATCACACACCGAAAGAGGTTAGGCCAGGGGGCTCATTCTTTGTATCTGCCCCAAATAAGGCTAAGGAAAAGAAAATGTGAAGGGAGGTGGTGGCAACAACATGAGACAAACGCGAAACCCAGAAATTCGGTCCGCTGTTTTCATATTGTTATTGCTGCACTCGTGCTTTTGTCTTCTGTCGCTGACCAGAGAGAATGCGCATTATTAGAGATTGTTATTTTCTCCTGAGGATTCAGCATTGAGTTATGTAGTGGTGTACTGATCTAGTTGGGACACCAAATTGTGGTCAACTGCCGATAGTTATATCTCCTCGTTCTCAGAGGCATTTTGTGGATAAACTTGGTAGATGATGGTCTGCACAAAATATGTAATGGATTGGAGTTTTACTGGAAGAAATCATTCATGGAGTTCCGGTCATTACTTTTTGGAAAATAGCTAAAGCATATAGGTGGATGTATTGATACTTGGATGCTAGCTTTCCACATACAAAGATCATGGCTTATCTTCTACCGGGAAAATGATTTAACAATCTCAAAGTTAATCTTATGCTTATAGCCTGGAGGGAAACTATCGGTTGAAAGTATCCCTTTCTACTAAAATGGTCTATGCAGATACGGGAATTCCCTTAGAGCATGGTGATTTTCAGATTAACTTGAGTTACCAGTTCAAAGGTTTTTGGTCTTCGGTTTATCATTTGAGGGAGATTCTTTATTTGTTGTCAGGGGATCAAGCCAGTGCAATTATGAGAGCTACTTTATAATCTGGGCTTTTGCCCTCTTTTATAACCCAAAGGGGAAAAAAAGAAAAAGAATCAATGGGAAATAGAACTAGTAACAACGATCCAAATTTTGGTCCAGTTGGAGAGGTTTTTTTCACTTGAAACTGACCTAAATTATCTTCATCACTTCAGCTGCATATGCTTTACAGTTTTTCACTCCAACTGATGAGTATGAAATCCTGACCTGAAGCTCAAGGAGTTCTCTGGCTTTCTCTTTCTCATGCATGACTTGTGGTTTTGCTTGCTGCTTAGAACATCAGCACTCTTGTTTCTTCAAGTGTAATTTCAGTGTGCTTGCTATGCATTTTTGCTCTACCTAATGATGTTGGACCACAAAAACTTTGTGTCACACTCCTATGGAGCATCTTTTTTCAAAGATGTCTTTTGACTTTCTGACACACTTGTTTTGATTATAGTTCAGCGAATGCATTTATTCTTCTGCTGTCATATATTTGCTTCGAGTTTTTTTGTCTACAGCTTCTCTGTCAAATGCTTTTTTTTTGGTAAGGTTCTCTGTCAAATGTTTATTAGTGTGGTTTCCATTATTTTAGAAATAATCACTGTTGCATGTATTTAATTGAATAAACTTGGTTTAAAGGAAGAATATACAAAACCCTGCAGTGTGATCTGCATCCGAATAGATTTCTCTATTCAGTGTCTCAGGATATATGAAGACAACTGTAGATGGAAGAGATGTGCAAAGAACTAGAGTTAAGCTCATCGTCAGCTGGGGTGTATGTGTTGCCTGGAGAACCGGCTATAGTAATTAATGGGGTGCCAAAGTTGAACTCTAGCAATGGCCCTCCTGCCTTTTCTGATATCAAGCATGAGGCAACGTCACCCGGATTCCAAGGTTTTGGTGAATGGATGGAAGGGAGAGAAGTTTGGAAACTGTTTGAAGGGCAATATTTTTCTGGTACTGTTGTGCAGTTTGATAAGGAAACCGGCTGGTACAGGGTAGTCTACGAAGACGGTGACTCTGAAGATCTTGAGTGGCATGAGCTAGAAGATATTCTACTTCCTCTGGACATCACGGTTCCTCTGAAATCCTTGGCACTAAAAGTCGTCAGGGAAGGCCAGAAATCCACTAACAAAAACCAAAGGAACTTGATGCCATATAAAAAAGGTAAGGCTGCTCATTCGGGAACAAGGTGAAGATAAGTGTGGAAGGTCGAGGAAGCTGGCCGCTGGATTCATACCTTTTGAGTGCACTGTGGATTGGCCAAAGGATGGTAAAAGTACCCTAGGAATATGAACAAACCATGTATGATTTTGTGCCCCAGTTATTTCGCTCCCCATCTTAGGTGTCATGTTGCTTCAAATCTCGTCTTTGTTAAATTGATATGAACAGTTACTACACTTGATCTCAACCAGAAGGCCGAGAAAGGTATTTGCATGTCTTTCTCCTCTTTGGTGAGGATCACCCAAGTAAAAAAGCGCCTAAAAAAAATTTACCCACTTGTGGATTTGTCCTCTTTATCTAGGTCTACTTTGCTAGGGTCTTCTTGCGGGCTCGTTTTTAGGTGTATCTATCATTCAAATCAACGGATTATGCACTAAGAGGCAGGTCATCTTAGCACCATATCTCTTTAACTAATCTTATGTCGACTGTGCTTAATATCTTTCATTCTGAGTGATGATTGCACTAAAAAGGTGGTCATCGCACGACCATATCTCTTGTGAGGCACTTTATCATCTTTGCAGTTGCTACAATATTGTAAATGACGTTATTCGGGGTAGGTGCACCTAATTGTCTGTTCAAAATTAGAAAATTCCAGTTTCATGACTCCGATTCACTCCTTTTGTCCAGTGTGCTTTTCTTAGTGGCGGCTAAGCAGATAACACATCCACCGCAGATACCACTTTAAAGGGAAAGGTGTATGTATGGGTAGCGTTAGGGAATTTAATTCGCAAGCCTCTCCTAGTGGGGATGCATGGCTGGGCCATCGATGGTCGATTCATTTATTGATAATTGATTGATGGGTGGATTGATTGATGTACTTCGAGGAAAATGGTCAGGGAATCCGACGATGGCTCGAGCAACTTGAGGTACCCATTCTAGGTAAATGAATGGATGCATTACACACGTAATTGACATGTTGAGAGAGAGAGAGAGAGACCACACGCTTTGGAGATTGAAAAAGTGGCATGTTACAAGAAAATCAACCACGTCAATATCCCAAATTTTGGATTTTTCAAAGAGATTTGATGAGTGCATCATTTGAATATTTTGCAAAGAAGTGTACGAGAAGGAGATAACGAAAAAAGGGCGCCGCCTTTACTTTAGAATAAATCGGTGTGAACGTTGGAATGCCTGTACCAATCTGTGGAGTCATCTGCTAATACGAATATGGAAGAATCTTGGATTAACAATATCTGTCCTTTCCTCTCTCCAAGTGGGCTATACTCCCTTTTGGTGGTGCCAAGTGCCCACGTATCGAAACCATTGAATCAGTTGGACAAGTGGTCATGAATTCAAATCTCTTTGTGAAGGAGCCTTCTAACAGCACGTGCTGCGTTGTTTATGGTCCTAAGTAAGATCTTAAAAGGCTTTGACCACCGGGAATAGTTCGGGTAGAGATTGGGATCCGTGCCTCAAAAAATATTCCGGCCTCATTGGTTACCCCGTCCAAACCCCTTACGGGGAAAAGGAGGCCACCTCGGAGCCCGCGATGCCAGTATCCCCGTGTGCAGGGCAGGTACAGGCAATGAAGAGGCCCGGCCGGGAAAAAAAACTTGGTCGGGGTGGACGGACGGAGCTATACAGTATACATATCTCGTGCGGAAAAATTTCCTGACTATCTTTTGATATTTCATGGTGCATTTATTTCATTAAAAACTCATAATTGAAAATTATTTTTCAAAAAATGATTGGTTATATCACTTAGAAAAAGTAATGAATGAAAGATATTTTTATTTTCAAAAACGTTATTATTTTCGTGGATGATAAAAAATTTCATTCATTCACTTTTATAAACGATATGAGTGATTATAATTTAGAAAATGTTTTTCAAGTATTGATTTTGGAGTCGTGGGTGATGCGGAGTGACTATCGTCGCATCTATGTATCGAGCAACGGGACCTCAGAAAAAAGAGAGGCTCCGATAGGGAAATTATGGACTAAACTGGTTCCGCTACATCAAATTCTGTACTAAGGAACAGGGAGATATAATGTCCTATATCTATGGTTGGCCGAGTCTATAAAATGATTGTCCTTCCTCGTCGGGAGCTTCCTCTTCTTTGTAACTGTCGTAGTCCACCGTTTCCACAAGAAAAGAGACAAATCGCTTATCGAACTCCACATGCCAAAGACTTTTCAACCGACCCTAGTTATCTTCACAATCACTCTCTGTCCTTCCTCAGGTGAACACGTCCAAATTGGCCCATCTTTCTTTTCCGACTGAGCAATGACGATGGCCGCCGTACTTCACTTCGCCAAGGGCATGATCAAGCCGGCGGCCGCACTCGCCGTGGTGGCGATGGCGGTGGGGCTGTCGTACCTGCAGAAGCTGGGCTTGGAGAGGGAGATGGTTTACTCCGTCTTCAGAGCTTTCCTTCAGCTCTCCGTGATTGGCTTCGTTCTGCAGTTCATTTTCAGCCGCCAAAGCGTTGCTTGGATCTTCTTGGCTTACATTTTCATGGTTTGCAATCTCTCCCTCCTCTTATCAGCTCTGAATTTTTTTTCTTTTGTTCATACAGTTTCGGTCTTCTTTCTTTCAATTTCGCAAACGCTTGGTCGGTTTTGTTTTCGTTAGTGGTTGTTGATGTGGGAGTTTTTCAAACGGCCGACACTCGAAAGCAAGGCTTTCCTTTTCCCCCAGTTATTGAAACTTCTCTGTATGTTTGAGATTCGTGCCTCTGTGTCGTCCTGTGCTTAGCAGAATGTTATAGGGAAAATTCTCTTATCCATGAGTGTCGATCCAGCCGAATTCTATGCAGTCTCGACAAACTGATGTGGCCCAGGAAATGCAACGATATTTGTTTTCGATCAGTAGAATTGCACGGTCCTTTGAACTCTGTCAGAGGCGCAGATTTTACCATTCCTAACAGGTAGAAATTTGAGACAAGAAATCCCATTTGACTCAAGTACAAAAATGGATAATTCCATTCCGTTCATGTACCTGAAGATTTCGAGAGCTTGGGTTGCATCGAACATAGATGAAAAATGCCATAGGAATCAAATCAAGGAATCTCCCTCCTGTTTTGCTTTTCGAGTCCATGAAATATTATTATGTGAAAATTGAAAGAAGATGGAGATCTGCAGATGGCGAGGACTGAAGAAGGAACAGTTTTCTTTCTATTCTCTTCAATGAATGAATCTGTACAATTCTTGTTGTCAATATAATACAAATTGTGTATGAATAAAGGAAATAAATGATTCTACGAATCAATCTATGTCTAGATCTAATCTTACTTGATTATGTACACAATTCTAATCTTCTAATCAAATCAATAATCAAATCAGATCCTTGATTGTGTAATCCGGGATTCCGCATATCTTCCAACAAAAATTAAGGCCACCGATTGGAGTACTCTGTAATGGATACGGTATGATGTGTTCGTAGAGAGGTATTGTAAGCTATACAGGTACAGAACGGTCAGGGTTCTTTTTCTGAAAAGGCGACAAGTTGAAGGAGAATTTTAATTGAACCATAAATGGTCATTCTATAATTTGCTTCTTATAAACCTTACATTTGAAGTCATGCGAAGGCAGTTTATCATAAGATTTCAGTGGCAGCTTTTTAATGGCATAGCTGCGATTCATGTCGAGTTTTTGATAAATCTCCTCTTGCAAGTACATACGTGAAGCAGTTTATGTATGGTGTTCTCCTTGTGAGTAATTTTTTAGGAAAAGGGAAACCACGCATAGGAAGTGAAAACAGGACTTCTGTTGATCTTTTTCTTCCCTTTTCCATTGAGTGCAGGTTTCTATCGCTGGTCACACAGCAGGACAGCGAGCCAAGCACGTGCCCAATGGCAAGTACATCGCCGGAGCCTCGATTTTTGCTGGAACTTCAGTGACCATGTTGACGTTGGTGCTGTTGCGCGTATTTCCTTTCACTCCTCGTTATATCATACCAGTTGCTGGGATGATGATTGGAAATTCGATGACTGTAACTGGAGTCACCATGAAGCGACTTCGAGATGACATCAAGTCACAAATGAATCAGGTTCTCTGCCACAAATCATATTACCTAAGGATTTTTTTTCTTCTCCTGGAAAATGTTCACTAGAACTTGTTCAAAAGATGATAAAGAGAGTTCTCATTAATAAATTGGATAAGGATAATCACTTTGTCTGGGACCCAACTCTTCCAAATAAACTTATCAAACTATCTGCATATAGATTTTCTCGTTAATATAAGGAGGAACGTGGGTTACTTTCTCTAGCACTATGCTCTTTAACTAATAATTCTTTAACTTTATGATAGGTGGAGACGGCGCTGGCACTCGGTGCGACCCCTGATCAGGCCATTATACGACAGGTGAGGAGATCTCTGGTGATTGGACTCTCGCCGGTGTTGGACAATGCCAAAACGGTGGGCCTGATCACGCTTCCAGGAGCAATGACTGGTATGATCATGGGAGGCGCTTCGCCCCTCGAGGCCATTCAGCTTCAGATCGTGGTGATGAACATGCTTGTCGGTGCTGCCACGGTTAGCAGCATCACATCGACTTACCTCGCCCAGCCTGGTTTCTTCACCTATGCTCACCAATTACGAGCATACGTCTTCTCTTCAGATTGAGGTCACATTGTTTATGTTGAGACTATGATCGTTAATTAAAAAAATCAGATCATAGATCGATTGGTCATTTTCTCCCTCATACCGATTTGCAATTGCTTTTCTTATTATTCTTAACAATAGGAGTCTGAGATTTATATGAAACTGAGAACTGTTGATGCAGATCTAGACTAGGAAAATGAAAAACAAAAGCGCACACGAATCAGTCAATGAAGCACTTAGAAGATGCCCATCATTTGATTAAAGCTTAAGTGGAAGTTAATCTTCCACAGGTGAGAATAGTTTCATTAGATACAAGAATTCAATGAAATCGATAGAACATACGATATGTTGGGGAAGAGAAAGCTTTTATCTGTAATAATTACGAATAACAATTCTAATGTGAGCTAATCACGGACGTGATGCTCGAATGGGTTCTCGTTTGTATAAATATCCCGCCAGACTATAGGTGCAGATAGCGTACATCCCCCCATTGTTGCCCTTACGCGGCTGGCACAAGTTGCTTGTTGAGTTATAGAACTTGGCCCGCTCAGTCCTCGATCTAGGCGGGCGTCCGTGTACCTCTCTAAACCCAGAAGGTGTTCTTGCCGTGCTTCCTGTGGCGCATTCTGCAGAGCGCTGTGCGCTGGGTGGCGAAGCGCCAGGCGCGCTTGGTCTGGTTGCTGTCTCACTGCAAGGATGGCTCACCGTCACCGGCCGTAACCTTGTTGTGGGCATACAAGAAGTCGCGTGCCATGGACGGCATCAAGACGGTTTCACATTGCCTTGGCTGGAGGATGGTGGGTTCGATGCAGCAGCAGCTAGAATGGGCTTTGGTTTTAGGGCACTGTAGATGTTCGTGACACCCTTTATACCAAAGCTGCTTCTTGTTCTTGGAGCTCTAGGACCGGAAGTACTCCGACCCCATTGCCGTGTTCGTGGAGACGACAGAAGCCAGAAACAGTACGGAGATGATTATTGCGGCTAGGAACAGAGTTGTGCGCGGGAACATCATCATAGGTTGCGGGATTTGGTCGAACTGGTTAATGCTCTCGTCATCCTAAAGCAGCTGAAAAGAAGAAGAGAGAGAATGTTGAAGATTCTCATGCGTTTGAGTTTCCGAATTGTCATGATGTTATTTTTTTTTTGCCAAACATGTTCACCAGTCTTCCGTACAGATTTTCTAAATTTGGCTATTGTAATTGGTAAAACCCAGTCATTTCTTAGTTTTTTGACACGAAAAATCCAAGTATATTTGATTGCAAAGTAATTATTTCAATAAGTATATATGTTACGTATTTTATCTAACAACTACATTTGGATTGAATTCGCTACTTGCGTGAAGAATATTTAGCAATTTGGAATTCTACATTAGATTGAGTTTGGAATTCAATCGTTGAATTCAATTCAATGACGGCAAGAAGAGAACATATGTAGAACTCACATTGATAAGAGCACATATGCTAATTATTCTAATCCATTTACGGAATTCAAACAAAAGCCACTCACTACTAAATGTAACAGTGCACACGCACAAAACAATTCTCTAGGAGAAGTTGCAATTTTCTTTTCATAGCAATTTAACCCTTGGTTGGGGACTTAAGAGGTTTTCAACTTATGGATCGAAGACCATCCGTTCATATCTTATCAACTGCATGCAAATTACTTTAGATTAGCGGCCAAACTTTGGTCTTTGACAAATTAATTGGTCCATGAAATTTGTAGGGTGTTTCATGAGCCACCGGGTTACGAGTCTTCAGGCCCATGTCTCAATATTATAAAAAAATTAAAAGAAAAGGACGATAGACTAAGTCCACATGCACATTCCATATAAATTGGAAAATCATTTGGTTTTTCTTTTGTTGCTTCAACTGAGAAACCAATGAGCTAGAGAGCAGGAATTGCAATCGGCTGTGTCACCGGCCCGTGCTTAAGATGGCCCCTCAAAGTGAGGACTCGTGATGAGCCGAGCCATGCATGGCCCGTTGCTTCCGAGCCATTGCTCCAGCACTAGCCCAGGCCCAAACTTTGAATGGACTCACTCAAGCCCAATGATTGGCCCATGTGGCTAGGCCGAGGGATTTCAAATGGGGCTTGAAAGACCCTATCTAGGTCGGGGGCCTTTGAGGCCCCAAGGGCCACTGTTGTTCGTTGACCAGTAAGAAGAAGGGAAAAAGAGAATCAAAATTTCCGGTAGGCTATATCTACCATTTTCACAAATTTCTCACAAGTTCAGACTTTCTTTTCTCACAAGTTTCCGCTTTTCATACTCAAATGCCTAGCTCTATTGATCTCGCTCTAGACCCTAACCATTTTACAACCACCACTAGGCTATAGGGGCACTTCGATTTCTTCATTGCCTCGAGGATGCGGGAAAAAGGACATGTACCTGTTCTACCTGTGCCACAATAAGAATTCCATGACAATGACGAATCACAATAACTAGACGAGTATTCACAGTTGTAGGGCGATGGTGGGCAGTTGAACAAATAAAATAATGTGCGGAAGATAGGAATATGAAATTTTTCCGTCCTTCCATGTATTATAATAAAGATTATATCAGCCTAAGTGTAGGCTATATGAGATGGTTGTCTAAGGAAATAATACAAACATAATATCAAATATAATCAATCAAGGATATGCTCTATCAAAGGAGATATATTGATAATCCTTAAAAATATGCAGAATTAACTAAATATCCTCATATTGCTAATATCCCCCTCAAACGCAAGTTTAGTTGAAACGAATCAAATTGAGTTTGAAAAATAACCGAACAATGTCACAAAAACCTTCGATTATAACAAGCTTAGTGGACTTGAGATGAGGTGGTGCATTGTGGCGCATGTGATGGCTCCAAGCTTCCGTTGACGGGAATATTTTGGTATGTTGCTCGTATAATGGCTGTGAGTTTAATTGTGGTGTCGGCTTCTCGAAACAAGAGGTGAAAAGTTGAGAATCGGAGGCATTGTAGCTGAATAACATGCACATTTTACGGTCGACTTTGTTGTGATGACAATAACTTAATAAATGCGACCGATATAGTTGACGTGGATAGCAAGCGAAATGAGCTAGGCACTACTGAGCAAAGGTTACTGTGCGAAAATGCATTTTAGTGCCGTCAAAAAATACTTCCTAGAAAAAGAAAAACTTGACTCAGTGATGCATCGCCGACATTATAACATGACCACCATGGCACTTGGTCAGATGTGAATGAAGCATTTGAGAGAACATTGTGAAGGGTGGGATGGATTTATTTTACTCAGGGTACATTGGGTGCAAAGCTAAGAATAATGAAGCATAAAGATTGGGGAAATTTCTAGGGTGGGTGAGGTGCACCTGGTGCGAAGTTCACCCGGTGCACTAAGTTAACTCAAGAAAGGAGGCCCTGATACTAGATTGAATAAATAAGATGATGTGCGGAAGATAGGAATATTGAATTTCTCTATACTTCGATATATTATAATGAAAATTACATTAGCCTATTTATAGGCTATATAATATGGTTATCTAAGGTAACAAGATAAACATAATATCAATATAATCAATCAAGGATATGCTCTATATTCTCTATCAAAGGAAATATATGCATAATCATTAGAGATACGTGGAATTAACTATGAAATCCTAATATTGCTAACATAGAACGACACCTCTCCAAGGCAATGCCCGTTGCCTTGGTGAAACCTCCACCCTAACGCTGAAAATTAGTAACATGTCATGTTGACTTCACGGTGAAGAACATTCGTTGTTTGGAAGAAAATCAAAATTGAGGTCCTCCTTTTTGTTGGGAAGGATGAGTTCACATTATGTGGAAAGCACTCATCTGTCGAATCTGAAGGTGGGACAGACCACCGGAGGAGGTACCGAGAGAAACACAATGGAGCTTTGCCAGTACAACGGGCGATGCTGAAAGTCTGTTCAAGTATAACGAGGTAAGGAATCAAAGGCTCCTTACATGTTACACCCTATTCGACAAGCAATAGTTTGGCTTTGCGGAAGATCGCTATTCGTTGACCATGTGCAAGGTGCCCAACAACCCAAGAAACTACAAGGTCATGCACAAAGAGAAAAGAGTGAACTTTATTCACCTGCTTTCCACATAATACTTTCGAGTCTCATTGACTTAGGATTTGAGGACAAGCCAATCATACTATGTGAACCGTTGTATCACAAGCCATTATATTAGGACAATCTTAAAGTTGGAACTCTGAACTCCCACCTTTAAGAGGTTGCTATATCCACTTAATTCACATATTGTCCATGCATAAATGAAGAAAACAGTTAGTGACTTAGATAAGGCACTTCAAGCACCCCGTTACTAAGAGTGTGTCTGCACAATCGAGGCTTGTCTATGATAGCACTTTCTTCCATATAGCTGCATAGTGCCACGTAATAAATATCTTCGAGTGGAGAAAATATTTAGTGGTTAGCAATCATTACGTCATCGTCCTACGTGGCACGCGCAAGTCTAGGTGGCTCCACTAACAAGTCGACATGTGTCCTTGGACTTGAACCAGTAGGAAAATAGAGAAATAAAAAGTCGGAGGGTTTATTTTTCTCTCTCTCCCTTGAGCCCGCTGAAAAGAGACTCTGCAGAAGCAATAATTAATGCTCTTGCCACTCAAAACCTCTCTCCTCTTTTCAATTTTCAAGCAAGCCTTCTCCTCCGTCGGTTCGAGAGTAAAAAACAAATATATCTTCTCTCTCTTTCTCCGGCACGCCCGACCGCCTCCATCTCCCCCTCCGCCTCCCCCTGCCCCTTCCCCTTCCCGAAAGCCCCCGTCATTTGCAAATGCTACTCAGATCTGCCCTCTGGCACGTTGCTTCCCCTAAAACCCCCACTTGGTCGTAGCTGCTGGGTCTCGAGCCCCCTTTGCCTCAGCCGTCACCTTTGAAGCCTCATTGATGGCTACGATTCATCAGTCGACTCCTATTTTTTCTCTCTCTCTCTCTCTCTCTCTCTCCCCCGAGCCTGTCACTCCTCTATTCCCTCACCCCCTTCTCTTTGCAGCAATCGGAACATCACCAGCATCTTCTTCTTCGATGCACATGTAAATCAGCCTACACGTACATGGCCTTCACTTCCTCCATCTCTCTTGCCTATCGGATTCATTGTTCGACGACATCTATAGTTGACACTGCGGGCGAGTGGTTGGAGCCATGGACCGAAGCTCAACTTCGGCACTATCGCCGTCATTGCCTCTCCAGCGTTGGCTCTAGAAACGGTGAGCAATTGGGGTTATTTCAGATTGGCTTCCTCCCATATACCCTCGTTGACTGTGCTTGCTTATGCTTACTTTGAGTACACTTGACTCTTCCCCTTTAACAAAGATGAAAGCTGTTCTCTTAACCTCCTTATATCAAAACTGCTATATGAGCATCCCCAACTATCCCTACTTGAAAGACTGCTCTTTGATAACTTCCTTGCCCGTAGGAGTAAAGGTCCAGACATATATCTATTAGCCTTAGCCTAACTCTAAGAATATTAGCAGTTAGCCTAGTCATTAACATAATGTATCTTACTAATTACATGCAAACTGTTTTGGGGTTAATGGCATCTACATAAGCCAGATTTTGGTCTCTGGCAACTTAATCAGTTCATAGGATTTGTAACGTGTTTCAAGGGCCACCAAGCACTGGGGGTAGGTAACAAGTCTTTACGTTGTTTAAAAATAAAAAGATGGACACATTAAAAGTCCACATAAATTGGAAAACCGTTTAGCTTCGGTCAGTTTCTTGAAGTGAGAAACCAATGAGCTAGAGAACAAGAATGGCAATCGGCTGTGTCATCGGCCTGTGACTAACATGGCCCCTCAAAGTGAGGACTCATGCCGGGCTGTGCCAAGCATGGCCCTTTGCTTCCCCACTACTTGGGCACTTGCCTAGGCCTAAACTTTGAATGGACTAGTCCGAGTCCAATGACTGGCCCATGTGGCATAGGCCAGAAGATTTGAAAATGGGGCCACAAAGACCCTGGCCATTGGGGTTGGGGTTTTGAGGCCCCGTGGATCATTATTTGCGGATCAATCAGCCATAAAAAAAATAAAATAAAATTTCTTGTAAGGTGGATTTCTCTTTCTTATCTCATAAATTCTAACAAAATTCTGACTTTCTTTTCTCACAAGTTCCCACTTCCATACCCAATCACCTTGCTCTTTTTATCTTTGTTAGACCCTAACCACTTGACAACCCGTTTCTCATATGCCATCCCAATATCACTAGGTTAGTGGCGCTTCGTTTCCTTCGTTACCTTGAGAATGTAAGAAATTATATATGTGCCCACTCTTCCAGTGCCTCGACAAGAAGGAAACACAACAACTAGACACGTATTCGCAATTGTAGGGGCAATGGTGGGACGACACCCCTCTCCGAGGCAACACCCCTCCCCTGGGTGAAACCTCCACCTTGACACTGAAAATTGGTAACCCTAAGCGATGCCATGCTGACTTCACGGTGAAGAACGTACATTGTTTGGAAGACATTCGAAATTGAGGTCCATCCTGATATTAAGAAGGATGAGTGCACATTATTTGGGAAGCACTTATCTACCGAATCTAGAGAAGGGACAGACCACTAGTGGAAGCACTAAGAGAAACACAATGCTAAAATGGTTGGGCTTGGGGGGAGTTTTGCTAGTACAACAGGCAATGCTAGAAAAGCCCGTTCAAGTATAATGAGGCAAGGAATCAAAACCTTATTGCATGTTGCACACTATCCGCTAAGCAACAGTTTGCCTTTGCGAAAGATTTTCTATTTGCTGACTACGGGCAAGGTGCCCAACAACTACATTTCAGGCACATCCAGCAATCGACTAATACAAGAAACTGCAAGGTGATGTACAAAGAGAAAAGAGTGGACTTTATCTACCTACTTTCGGCAAAATATTTTCGAGTCTCATTGACATAGGATTTGAGGACAAGCCACAAACACTGCATGTACTATGGTATCACAAACCACTAGATCAAGCCAATCTAGAAGTTGGAACTCCGAACTCTGAACTCCCACATTTAAGGGGCTGCTATATCTGCATAATCAAAGAGTTTGTGCAGAAATAATGAGAGCGGTTACTGATTTAGATAATGCATTGTGAGCACCCCCTCACTAAGAGTGTGTCTGCACAACTGAGGCCTGTTTGCAACGACATTTTCTTCCATATACGCTGCGTGTGCCACATAATTGATCTCTCTAGGATAGATGGACTACGAGGGTTTACATTTCCATGAGTTGTGTATGCTGCTTGGTCCAATCCATTAGTCCAAGCACCTCAAAGAAAGAAAATATGGAGTTGCTCTGCAACATGAAAGAGAACATGACGGGTTGTCTGTAGAAGTGAGAACAAGGTGGGATTGTTCTTATTTGGTGTTGAAGAAGGCGTGTGATCAGATGGAGATGCTCACATCATTTTCCACTTGCGATGGTGCAACCACTGGGTTACGGCTATTAACCCAACTAAATTTAGAGGGTTTGGAACTTTTTAAGGTGTTCAATGGTGCAATAGTGGCCCTGTCCATAAGTTGGTTGTCCATCAAGCAACCAAGCTTTGTTAGTCATGTTATTTATTTTTAATGGAATTAGTTGGCAAGGAGGGTATGTTGAGAAAATTCCTACCAAGTTTTGAAGTTGACAAAATTTTCTTGTTTATATTCTTATTTTGAAGAATAGTATACTTCTGAAATTATATCGCAAACTTTTGCCAAAGTCTATTCATTCCAAAAGTCTTTTCCACTTTGACACAATCTAGACTGAAACCAAGTCTAGAATGAAAATATAATCAGACTTAGACTTATTGATCTTGCGACAATGATTTAGAATGAACGTAGTTGGAATTTATTCTTCAATATCTGGCTCTCTTGTGAAAAATCTCACTTACATTTTATAAATACATTGATGGAATCAATCACAAATTGATGAAATCAATCTTGAAAACAAGTTCCTTTTTAGGAAACATCTACTTATGAAAACCTAGATTTTGATTGATTGAAGACCACAAGAAAAGCCTTGTTGTGATCTCAAATTTTTGTCCTCATTTTTCACAAAATCCATTAACTTTAACCTAGAATTGATTGAGATTTGCTCAAAGGCTGATCTGCGAGATACGAGGCCCGAAATACATATTAAACGAAAAAAAAAAATGAATCCCCCATGTTGCCACCTCAAATTGAAAATCAACTTTTAACCTTTGCGAATTGGTTGTCGTTTTTTGAATGTTGGAGAGTTTGCGATTTTTCAATTTAGATTGCACATCTTGAACCAGATATTGCAAAGCATCCCAATGCAACAAAACTCGAATCATATAGATGTCAAACATGGGAGTTGTCGCAGGTCAAACTTCGATCAAACCATCCAATATCCAAAGGAAAGATCCTAGAACTCAAAGTTGTACCTCTTATAGGGTAAATACTGTTCTTTGAAATTGATAAGTCACTAAAATGATGCCTGCTTTATAAACTAAGCTTTAAGGCCCCAGTGTGGATTGAAATCTCGGATCCTATATTTCGCAATTCCAATTAACAATAATGGGCTCATTTGGAAATGTTAGATGCAAGCATTCCAAAGGCGCAAAACTCAGGCAAATCGGACGTCAGATGGAGGAGATATGGGACTAAAAAGAGCGACCCTCGACTTGAGGCACGTCATGTCATCTTGACATGACCGCATCTCTTCTTAAGGTGGCCCTAAATGCCTGTGTAAAATCTTGACTGCAATGAGTACAGGGTCAGTATATTCCTCGATCTCTTGCTCTTAATTTCTCTCAAATTGAATGTGCTTCTCATGTTTCTCTTATTTTTGCATATTTTTAAGTCTGTAGAAACCGAGACCCTTGCACATTCAATACAAGTCTCGACTCCATTGTTTTCAAGTTTGCACAGAAATGCATGCTAGGATGTCTAAATCTCTAAAATGCATCATTAAAGTGCCCATCTAAATAGTAAAAGAAAAAAAAATGCATGATCTTAGGCCATCGTAGTTTATATCTCCCTCTGAAGCTGGTGTCTCGAATTCTTTCATGCCTAGCTTGATATTGATGGATTTGCAACATTCATCTGTGATGAAGGAGACTTACATTTACTTTGGAAAGAGTGGATTGCTGCGAGCAATGGCAAAAAAATCGCGTAAACTTGGGATCACTCAACTTCCATGAACCCACTACTAAGGTTTTAACAAAGTGTTGATTCTATATGATTTTGACCTCATCACTCAACCCATCTCTCTCTCTCTCTCTTCGTCATGCTTTTGCTCGCCCTAGCCCCACGTTTCCAACGACACTGGCTTGACACAGGATCTCAATGGTGCCGGGGAAGGGGCGTAGAGAGAGAGAGAGAGAGAGAGGAGTTGATGTGGTGGGGATTAGGTTTAGGAATTATCTGGGTGTGACCAGTCAGCTACGAATCAAATAACCCTGTGTCAAAGTGAAGGTCCCACGATCACGACCACCCAGGCAATGTCAAACAGGGCGTAGGTGCAGACTCTTCAGTATTCAATTATGCGCCTACTGCTTAAGAGGGTCATGCTTCAAACCTTCATAAACTCCAGAGACAAGACGCTTGCGCTTCCACGACCTCGGCATTTTCTTTTAAAAATAGACTCACCATTAGAGTGTTTGGCACCAGTAGCCAACTGCGAACTCTCCCAACTCTTCCAGTGTCCCCTGTCCATCCATGCCGCATAACTACAACTTCACTCAACTCAGTCTGGCTCTCAAAGAATGGACAATGCGGGGTTGAACCTAGGACATTCCACTTCGTGATGCAGTTGCGCAAAACCTATGGAGACTCACCCACACTATGTCAAACGACTCCCATGGACACCATGCCAACTCCTCTTTCTGCCATTGTGTTTTGGGAGGATTAACTCCACAGCAACATACAAAGGTATCTGCAAGTCCGCCTCAACGAAAGATGATTCAATCTCCTAAATATTCTGCAGTTATTTTACAGAGGACAACAATAGCCATGGGATGCACAAAGAGAACTAAATGATCAGCCACCCTCATTCGTAGGGAATTACAATGATATTCCACAAACAGAACAACATTGCAAAGGTAAACCTAGAACAGCAGGTCCTATAGCACCACCTCATCTACACATTGGTAAGTACACTAGAAACAAATCTGAGACAGATTAGGGCAGATTCAATTGTGCATGAAGAAAAAAGTATGACGGATAAGAGAGAGAGAGAGAGAGAGAGGCCTTCTTGGACCAATTACCCGACAATGTTTCCCCCATCTTCCTAGCAGAATCGATCATACATAAAGGATACTGGCAAAAATCCCCTCACCTGCAAGACAAGTGAATTTTTTCTCAACTCTTGTCAGCTTAAAAAGAATTTTGGATTATGAACATAATATGCTAGCGCCACTTCAATACCTGGCGGAATCATTCTAGACTGTACTAGGACACCAGCTCTTTCAGAAATAGATGGCCTTAAGCATCCAAAGCAGGGCCTCATTTTCCTAGTCAGGATTGGAGCTTCTAATGGCATGATTAAAGTCATCCAACTCTTTCGAATTCGAACCATATATTGCTTTGATGGTGTCTCTACAGAAACTGCATGCCTCCTTGTTGAACTTCTTCTTATCAATTCCGTACAATGACTTGAAAACATCCTCCTCAACCCGACAGAAATAGGGACGGTCTGCAAATGAAGTTAAGAGTTTCATACCAGAAAAACTCCATGCACTCTCCATCCCATTTTACTGCTGTTGTGAAAGGAGTAGGTACCCGGATAAATTGAGCATTTGCGTGTGCTTTTCTCAAAGTGTACACACCATCCATCTGGACCTATCATGCTTCTGTAAAGCTGAAATTACAACGAGAAAATGAAAAGTCACGCAAACATTATCATAGTGAGCTTAAATTATGCACGTCGCAGTTGCACATAAAACAAGCGTGCGATGCGGCAGAGGTGAAGACACAACGCGATGCACCAAATGAGGTTCTCCTTCGTTTTGCTAAAATATCAAAAAACTAGTCCCCATTTTTCTCTGACTTCTTAAATTTTTAGAGCAAACAGTCGCACGCTCACCACAGAACCTTGCGTGAATGTTCAACAGAACATACGTTGTATCAAGCAAACTCACTGGAGGAGGTTTAAATTTGCACCCGATAAATCCACCATCACGTTACTACTCCTCTGAGTCATTTCATCAAACGGCTGGTGTGCAGGGGCGATGCAAATGAGAAGCAACCCAAATACAAGTTGGAAATTCAGACCTCGATGTCAGCAGGGTCATCAAAGACTTCTTCGGGAGTGACGAAGGACGGACCCTTGTCCAACTTGCAGCACGCGCCGCAATTCTCCACGCACCGCCACAGGGGCTCTTTCTTCTCGCGACCGAAGCCAGCGAAACTGGAACCGTTGCTGCTCTTCTGTCTGGTCTTCGACGCCGTTTTGGTCTTCGGTCGTGGCCGGCGAGTCGCCATGTTGATCCTGCCTAGGCACAAATTCATCGGTGTCGACATGTTGCCGAAGGTTTTTTCAACGAGAGGATCGAATGTAATGTTTTCTTCTTGTTGGCCGACCACGACGACGGTGCATATGAAGGTGAATAGGTCGTCGCTAAATCTGGCGATGAGTGTCGGAGATTATTTGCAACTGTTGAAGATTAGTTTTGCTGGTCAAATGATATGTCTCGAATTGGAATTCCTGAGCAAATAAGAAACTGCATCTCAATAGGTTAGTTTGAGTTGATTTTTTTTAATTTAAGTAGGTTGCGAAAAAAAAAGAAAAAGAGATTCTCTATTTCAGATCCAATCTCTAAAAGGAAGTTTTAGTGTTCAATTTAATAAATTATGTGATAAGATTTATGGTTTTTTTTTTCGTGAATCGAGATATTGTTTCGCAAGAAATTGTGAAAGCTACGAACCGTGTGAATTATTGAGTGTAATTGGTTCTGAGAAGCATTGAGAGTTTTTAAGTAGTTCGAGTATAATTGTAACCATTATTATATCACTTGATTTATAATGAAATTCTTGGTGCGTAAAGTATATCTTACCAATCGACTATATAAATTCGATGTTTGATTTATTTTGCTTTTTTTGTTTATTTAATTATTTAATAGTTTGTTTTTCATTATAGCTTGAATAGCAACGGTAAGAATAATGAATGAGGAAAAAAATATAGCTATAGGGACAAGATGTAATTTTCTCAAATATAAATCAAGAGATCAACGCACAACTTGATTGTGGAGCATTTTGCAATGATGCATCTAAGCGGGGTAATAACATAATCAACTGTTAATAACTAATAAAGATATAATTGTGTGATAGTATTTAATGTACTGTGAAAATAACAGTTTATTTTAGACCACAAAAGACCAAATCACAAATAATTATAAATTATTGTGGGACACATTTCTTTAAGATTTTGTGGCTCATAATAGACTGTTATTCTCACAGTTTCCCAAAAACTATTGTGCTAGCAAAGTCCATAACATAATGATGTTATAATTAAATGAGAAATATCATGCATCATATAGGACAAATATTAAAAGAAAACCAAATAAGATTTAAAAGAAAAACTTTTTTTTTTTTTGGTTAAAGTAACATTTTATTCATTTCCACAAAAATACAAGAGAGAAATATCACAATTCAATTGCAAATCAAGACAGAGCCCAAATAACTTCAAAATAAAATAAACTCAAGTTAATAAGATGAATCATCATAACAAAATTTGGAGTCACCCGCTTAAAGAGCAAATTTGTGACTTCTTCAAACCAAAAGCTATGGCTAATCTTTAAATCCGTCTTTAGCAATAAACACACACTGAAATCTCCATCTATTACTAAAATTTTGCCTTACGGCAATATGTGGTTAAGTTTGGCGTCTCCAACACTGTTGTTGTTTAGAGAAATAAGGTTAAATGAGCACAAATCTAACTCTTGTAAGAGCTTTGAAACTAAACTTGTAAACAATTGGAACCCAAGGGAAGCAAAACCTCAAAATCATACATACAAAAATCCTCAAATCTAGACTAAATTGGGATAGAAACCTCTTCAAAATAGCATAGAGAAGTTTCTAGATCTAGACTCAAAAAAAAGTTCCACAAAACGGAAGGAAAGCTGAAAAAAAACAAGAGAGAGAGAATAAAGAACCAAATCAGCCAAAGAAAAAGGAAAAAGGGAGGGAAGGAAGGTATCTAGCTCAAAGCCTCCGCTCCATGGAGATTAACAAAGAAAACTGTGTAAAAATTAGAGGGAAATGAAAAAAACCCTAGGGAAGAGGGTTAGGACAAATGATGTTTAAATTAATAAAAAGCTTTTTAGTTTAGTTAGATTTGTATGGGGAAATTGTCCAAAAAAAACATTAAACATATTGTTAACAACCAACTCAATCTTGAACTTTTCAATAGTGTTAACGTAGCAATTTCGATTAATTTTGATAAGAATTGCTAACATAGATGTCGACCGTTTTCCATGCCACGACAAACACTGATGTAGAAGTTTTTTGAATTTTTCTTGAGGCCACCATGACCCTAGGCAAGCACAGGCTCTAAGGTCCCAACCTTGGCCTCTATGGTCTTGAGTGCGGCTTCCATGGACAAAGACCCGAGCACTTGGGACCTAATTCCAATCTCAATGTACTTGAGGCACGTGCATTGGGATCTCAAGCCCAGCCTTTGTGGACCTAAACCTAGCCTCAATGGACCTAAGCCCGAGCACTAGGGATCTAGGCACGAGCACTAGGGTCTTAGGTAAGACCTCTATAAACTTGGGCCTACAGACTGAGGTCCCAAGCACAAGTGCTTATATCTTGAGTCCAACCTCTATGGACTTGGGGTCAAGCACTAGGGTCCTGAGTCCTGCCTCTTTGGACTCGACTCCAGCCTTTAGACCCATGTCCACTACCAAATGTTTGGGAATGAACGTTAAGGTTGCAGTGCCCAAAGATAAAGTTTCAAGTCCAAGCATTGATATCTAGTCATAATTTGGAAAATGATTTTGATTTCTTAAAGAATAAATCATTTTCCTAAATTTGTATGGATTTTCCTTGAGTAAAAAAATATCTTTTGTTGACTCGTTTTCCTAAATGATCCAAAAGTTGTAATATGAAAAAAATTGATTCACTTGTTTAACTGGTCTTATCATTTAGCAACTTAGGACCGGACGTGATAAGTCTAACTATTGTTTTTTTTTTCCTCGGATGATAGATGTATCACGACCTATGAATTTGGCAATCCTAGGCAGCCTGTAGGACCGAAGTTCTAAGATAACCTAGTCCAAGATTCCGACCAATCTATCAAAAGGGTTTCTTGGATTTTGAAGATATGCAGTTGCTGACTGCTTTGCTTGAGTAACGAGACTAGTTCTGACCAGGCGCATTGGCTTGGTTGGCGGTGGCGGGCAATAATTGAATCCTAAATCTTTTTATGTTTTGTCAATTGAATGGTCAATTTTTATTGTTCTAATTTCCTTTTGTGTATATACAATTTTTTTTTCTCAGGACGTGATCCAGTGGATGGATCACAACATTTTGCGCCTGGGGAGTGACTCTGCATTTTGGTTCTATAACACAATAACAAATAAAGCGATCCTAATCCTAATACAAAGATAACAGCGATATTAGGCTTCGTTGGTTCCATGACAAGGAATTTGAATCAAATGGATTTCAATCCAAGCAAAGCTCATTCCTTGGAATGAACTTCATTTTCACTCGTTTGGATTGCACGATATTTGGCCTTCAACCAGAGAATAATTTTGATCGCGAACGATAAATAGTAGCCGACGAACATTGTTGCAAGCAGAGCCCATTTCTCATGGAATGATCGGACGTTAAATGACCTACCATCCACGTCCAAACACGACGGAGCATTACCATTTCACATCATATCTCACCCTCTCTCATCAGATTGTCGGCCATGTCAATCAGAGAAAAAAAGCAAGAGGTAGTCCTGTAACGTTTACCCGATGGAACAAATAACTTGGACAGTTCCACCTGCTGGAAATTAGACAAACAGTCTCTTTTAGCCGTTACATTTGTCGCGGTACACCCAAAAAAAAGAAAGAAAAAGGAACAGAAACAGACTACAAAACAACCAATAAACCAATTCAAACGACCGTTTTCTTCAAACCAATCTAATTATTTTACTTCCTCTTGTTCTTGCTCCCGCACAAGAGCGTAAAATAGAACAGGACCCTGAAAAAGAAGCCCCACGCGATGGTGATCCACAGGCAATCCCACTTGCTGATGTCCGTGACCCCCTGCGTCCGCAGTATGTCGACCCCGGTGGTCACGCACGTCGACCCGGTAAGGTTCATGCCCAGAGTGCTGCCCATGTTCGTCAGCATCCTCAGCTTCAGCGCCTCCGGCACCACCGCAAGCGGCGTGTTGTCGAACATCTGCACCCCGCGCACGAAGCACTTGGCCGGGTCGTCGAACTCGCTCTGGAGCACGCTCTCATACGGGTACTTCACGAGCGAGAGGTAGTGGAACCATATCCAGTAGGCGGGGATGCGGTTCCGCGAGATGAAGAAGCCGCTGAAGAGCAGGAAGTAGGCAAGGATGGCGACCACGATGGTGAACCCGAGCATTACGTGGGAGACGACCCCGGACAGGAAGGTCACGAAGGAGCTCCCTGCCCAGAAGGCGGCGAGGACGGCATAGAAGAAGAACATGAACCCTGAAAACCCGCCTGCGAGGCCCACGGCCGAGAAGGTGGTGGCTGCGAAGGCGAGGGAGAGGATGACGAGGGAGGGGACGGAGATGATGGCGTGGGCGAGGACGTAGGAGTAGCGGCGGTACGCATTGTACGCCGTCTCCCGCATGAAGATGTAGCGGTCCTGGAGGAAGACTGGAATCGCCTCCGCGCAGGTGTAGAAAGTGGTCGACATGGCGAAGGCAAAGAAACCGAGCCGCTCCTGGACGCCCTTTGGCGAGTTGTCGAGGTGGCGGAACATGGTCGCCAGGATTATCCCTGTGACCATGACAGCACCAAACCGGATCCCAAAGAGCTCCGGCATCCGCCGAGAGTTGGTCAGCGACCGCTTGGAGATCACCAGCATCTCCATCCAGAAAGGGTTTGCGTAGGTCGGAACCGAGACGACTTGGTTCGAGTCCCCGGCGCTGCCACCTGAGACAAGCTTGCCCCTCGAGACACTCGCGCTGATGGCATCCTTGAGGGAGGGTTTTGGTCCTGTCCACGTTATGTCGCCGTTCCGGAGGCTCGATGACTGTTGCTTCGCTTCCCACGACTTGTTGAATTCCACGATGCTCTTTGTCCCTCCTGGAGTCTCTTCGAGCTCGCGGATTAAGTCGAGCACAAACTCGGTCCGGTTCTCATGCTCTGGGATTGGATGCCCGAACTCGGCGAAGAACTCGGGCAAGTCGGCCGGCGAGCCATTGAAGACTGTGTTCCCACGAGAGAGGAAGATCAGCCTGTCGAGGAGGCTCATTATCCGGTAACTTGGCTGGTGAATCGACATGACTACGATACTCCCACTCTGGGCAATCCGCTGCAGTACCTTCACCACCATGAAGGCGCTTGTCGAGTCAAGGCCAGAGGTCGGCTCATCGAGGAACAGGATGATCGGGTCGTGGATGACGTCGATGCCGATGGAGACGCGCCGCCGCTCTCCACCAGATACGCCGCGGTGGCCTTCGTCGCCAATCACCGTGCCCGCAGCATTCCGAAGGCCAAGCTGATCAATGAGCACCTGGACCCGGGCCTTCTTCCGCGACTTGGAGAGCGACCGTGGGAGCCGGAACTCGGCGGAGAACATGAGCGTCTCCTCCACCGTCAGCATCGGGAAGAGGAGGTCATCCTGCATGACATAGGCTGATATCACCTTCAGAAGCCGCGACTCTAGAACTTCGCCGTTCAGCGTGATGGCACCTCCAAGGCTTTCCTTCGAGATCCGGTCTGCAAGGGCGTCTATGAGCGTCGACTTTCCTGAGCCACTCGCGCCGAGGACGGCCATTATCTCCCCTTCCCTGGCCTCCCCGGAGATGTCGTTGAGCAAGACCTTGGTGCCGGCCCGCCCTGGCAAGCCCGCACCATCGCTGGACTTGTCGCGGCCGAGCAGTGATGAGAAGCTGAGCTTCCGGGGGATGTTGACGCTGTAAGTCAAGTTCTTGAAGGAGAGCACGAAGGGATAGGCCGCTGGCGCGGAGACGGAGGAGGACGCCAAGGAGGTCATCTGGAGGACATGGCTCGATGGTGTTGAAGGCTCTTCGTCGCCAACTTGAGCTTCTTCAACCCTCCTTAGGAGCTCGGCGAGGGTCGAGGAGGAGCCATTGGGCCTGGCTTTGCGGGAGTATCCTTCGAGCTCGATCCGCTGGGTAGGAGTGAAGAGGGGCAGGTTGTCACCGGCGAGGGCTTTAGGTTTCGCCGACGACATCAGCGGCGGCATCGGCGGCAGCGACATGGGAGGTGCGTGAGGGTGGTTTATTCTTGGGGTTTAGTTAGAGAGACGCCAGCGTAGAAATGCTTTATAGAGAGCAAAAGAGAGAATGCAAGGGAGGATAGTGAGGTTTGGTGATTCAAGTGTCCAACCGGTGTCTAACTTGTTTTAGTAGGTGAGAAAGTTGTGCTTGCAGATTTTTATCGTAAGTTTGCATCACTCTTCCTTCTTTTGATTTCGACCGAATATAGTGCATGAAGAGAAGACCCGAGGCGATGTGAGAGTGAGAGACTTTTTAATTTTGAAATTCAATGTTTTAGAATATCTAATTTGGCAGAGATGTGCTAGTATTTGTGTCTTAACATGATGATACTACTTTTCAAGAAGTGTATACATGATGCTCTTCTCCTTTAGGGAATTTTGCTGATGAAAGTATTCCTCGTTATGAAGGACATCTTCTGGAGAAAACTCATTTAATAAATCCTTTTTCGGCTCCCGTGGTACGGTATTAAATATGGTATATAACATGTGCAAGAAGAAAGTTTTCTTAGCGAAATATAACATGAACACCTTGAGCGAGTTGAAGATCCTCTACACCGTATCAGACTTGAATGGCGAAGATTCAAATCAAACGATTCATGATGTGTGATAGACATAATCCGGTAGACCTTGTTTTATTGGAGCAAATCAGTGGAACATAAGTAATGTCTCAGAAATCTGAATTGCCAAAAGGCGTATTCGTTGGCAATGACAATTATTGAGTTGGTGGAGTCCAGAGCAATATCCAAATGTTGTTTTCCTCCAATTAGTTGCCGAATATTCGAGTCCACGAATGTACAACCTTATAGATAGGATTTAATGGACCACAGGATCATAAGCATACAACCTTATATTTCACATGGTGCATCAGTCTTTTATCAACTGTTCTTGATAAACACTTCTGATACTGGATTACTAAGAGAACAAGCTAAATTCCCAAGTTGAAGCAGATGAAATATAGACATTTCATTAGAAAATTTTGTCGAAATACGACAAAGTTTCAATGAGGATTGAATTGGAAAAGTGCCAAAAAAGTCTTAAATCTTTTGTTTTTGTGCCGATTTAGTCATAAACATTTTTATATTGAGTCAATTTAGTCTTTTCCGGCCAATTTTGGCTGGATTTTGCTAACTGAATATCACCACCGACGTGGCTCGATGGCACTGATCGGCGCGACGTAGAATAACTTTTAATAATATTTTAATATTCTTGAATTTTTTCTTTTTCTTTTTTTCTTTTTATTTTTTCTTCTCCTCTTCTTCCTCCAGCCGGTTGCCGGACCTCAGCGACTAGCCACCTCATTAGAGGTCCGGTGACCGGCTGGAGGAAGAAGAGGAGAAGAAAAAATAAAAAAATAAAAAAATAAAAATATTATTAAAAAGTTGTCTATCGTCTTAGTCCGATCGATCGTGCCACGTTAACCGGCCAACGTCCAATCAGCAAAATCCAGCCAAAATCAACTGGAAAGGACTGAATTAGCACAACGTAAAAAGATTTATGACTAAATCGGCACTAAAAAAATATTTATGACTAAATCGACACTAAGACAAAAGGTTTAGAACTTTTTTGGCACTTTTCCCGGATTGAATTAGGTACCTAGCAGCTGAGAGCGGTCGCCACCGCCAGCCCCTCGGTCTGTCCCAGTGGTATCTTTTTACTGGAATTAGAAGTTAACCCAGACGACACATATCTTTCCCTTTCGTAGTTCCTCTCCCTCGACTCTATAAGGTTGCTTTCAGTTTGACTCTGCAACTTACACGATAACATAGCCCAGTCCTAAATGCAACAGTACATATACCTGTCCATTATGACTCCTAGTCATTACTGGTTTTCTTTCACTCCATCTTTAAGTTTCTCTCACCACAGAAATCAAAATTGCATACGCCTATGTTCTCGAAAATATTATAATTCTCCGCATCCGACTGAAGTTGCGTTCATACGATCCTTTGATTTCATTAATCTTTGTTACTTATAACAAAATTATTCGATCTTGGTTGGACGTCACAATCAAAGGACGCCCCCGTTACCATCGCGTTTGATAAATTAAAAGTCCAACTTTGGCAGCGACCGCCAACGGTGGAGCAAATTTCTGCACCATGCATGGTGGCCAATACCGAAACGGCGTGTCGTGCGATGTTTACCCTGTGAATTACTAATATTATACTACGATGCGGGTCGCCGTTTCGGGGTGAACCGCACCCTCCTAATCTGATATCCACACGCTTCTATTTGCTTCACGAAATGTGACAAGAGTAATGATGGTTCTTGGCCTGTGAAGATGACCATACAAAACGAGGTTAGGTGAGGATGTTATATCTGCTGCGGACCGGACTTGTGATTTGGGGGAGTTACATCTACTGTGGACTCGGCTCTCGTATGTGCCTACCTGAAAGTTTCCCCCATTCCATGTGGGGAGAGAGAGAGAGAGAGTCGTGCGAATCCATGTGAGGTGTACATTCTTTAATAAAAATATATAAAAGATTGGTTTATGAGAATTATGGGCTCCGTACAATACATGAATACAACTCAAATATAGTACGAGTTTATTAAGAGACGCTTGTTCTTGACATGGTCAGGCTCGGATCTTAACTCAAAAGTCAAAATGGACATGTTGTCATCCATTTTTATAAGAAAAATGCTTTGCGTGGGAAAAGTGTTAAAAAGCTCTAAACCTATCGTATTTATATTAATTTAGTCATAAATCTTTTCACGCGTTGATACTAATTTAATCTATTTAGTCAATTTAGGCTAGAATTTATAATTGTGGATGTTAGCTATCTTACATGGCATGACCTGGCCAAAGCACTAATATGAATATTTTTAAATAACATTTTAATATTTTAAAATTTTTGATTTTTTATTATTATTTTTTTCTTTTTGCCGGTGGCTACTCACTAGCCATCGGTCACATGACATGACCAGCAAGGGATGGGCTCGTCTAGACGAGGGTCGTCCTCACCCTCGCCGAGCCACGGCCTGTGATTGGTGGCTGGTGACTAGCAACTAGCAAAAAGAAAGGGGAAAGAAAAAATAAAAAATAATTTTTTTTAAAAAATATTCATATCAATACCGATCGTACCATATAAGATGATAATCATCTACATCAATGATTTCTAATTTAAATTGGTTGGATGGACCACACTGATATTGATGTGAAAATTTTAGAGCTAAATTAGTTCAATTGAAAAATGTGAGAATGAATTAGTACTAACGCAATAAATTTAAAACTTATTTTTTTTTTATACTTTTCCCCTCTTTGTGATTAATCTTTTTTACATTTTTTTTTGTGATAGCATGAAATGATATGAATAATGGACACGACAGAAATATGAATCGCCGGCCCTATTCTAGATAAAGTGAAATACTAAATGTACATCATTATCAAAACTCACCTGTTAAGTGATGTATACGATATGTTACTGTCGAGTATCGAAATAAATGAAACATGTGCATTGAATGAGTGACTTGTTTAACCACCCGATGCGATATTGTCGCTATCACCTAGAGAAAAAAAAAATTAGCAAGATTTCTTGGGAGGCTCAGGTTGTCCTTTGTATCTTATTTTATGTGAATGAATAAGTCGTTTAAGGGCATAATGTCACGATACGATAGTTTATTACTTCCTTTCAATGTCAAAGTTTAATTAGCATAGGAGGAGGTCAAATCTATAGGTAAACTGACTTCTTTGACGGAGTTCGATTAGTCAAACGTATTTTGTAAATTAATGCGATTCAATTTGGTATTGCAAAAGAAGAACACTAATCTCTCATGATTTAAGTACCATATGATTTGTAATATAATTTTAAAAAAAAAAAAACATCTTCTAGGTTAAACCTAAGAAAAACTTGGGCTCTTAAAGGGTTTCCACTTTTCCCTTGATGAGGTCTCCCAGATGCAATAATGTTTGATATTTTTTTAAATATATATTTGCAGATGAATGTTTACGGGTAAAAATGCCTTTATCAATAGATTTCTAGCTTATGCACAAATGTTTGGAAAAAAAAAAAGAAAATTGGAAATTGGCTCGACTCTTCTTCGTAGAGCCAACATGGATGAGTAAAAAATTATAGATGAAAAACGCATTTTGACTATACTTTTCATTTTGAACTCTAAGTCGATCCTAGCAAATAAGTTTTGCGACAGATGGCACTTTGAACTTTTTTTAACTCACTACAACCAAAACTTTCTTGACATACCTTTTCGTAAATTTTTTATTCGAACACCATTTTATATTGAGGCAGAAAAGCAAAAAAGTGCTGCTTACTTTTGCTTAACCCTAAAGAAACAGCCCGGGGTTGAACCCTGTGAAGCCGCAGGATGACTTCCAGATTAATAGTATAAGCTAATTTCATTTTATGAGATCAAGTTAATCACAGTTTAATAATCTTTTGGCTAATACTGATTCTATTAAAACAACATAATTTTTCTATATGATTTTTAATTCTATCATTGATCTTATTGTTTGCATTATCCCATAATGAGCTTGCAATTTTTTTTTAATTTCAAAATCTGAAATGATGGGCTCAAGTGATTATCCTCGATCTGAAACGTCACTTCGTTACCTTAGGCTCAACTTGGGATTATCTGGCCAGAAAACAAATTGATATGTTAGGCCTGGCCCAATTTCAATTGGTTCGTTGGGCCTAGTATTTTTCGATTGGCCCAAACCTGTGATCATCTTGATGGTATTATTAACATTTGATCTTTGTTACAAGAATACCCAAAAATTAAAGAAGAAAGCCCAATAAAATAAAGTTTGAATTCAAGTAAATAATTCTGTAAGTTTGCCAATGCATGAATCCTGGCTTTTTCCGACCAAAAAAAAAAAAAAAAATCCTGGCTTTTACAAGCACCGATCCGAAGTTTGTCAAAACTACAATCGTGTCAGCGCCTAAATCCCACTCTTGTAATTACCGGCAATGTACTATTTGAAAGTCCTTGGTGAAATCAATCTTATGGAGCTTTCCTAAATAATATTTTAAGCATCGCTAGATAACAAAGGATGCATACATAAATCTCTAGCAATTTCCAGATACATACAGGTTGGGTCAATCATAGCCAATGCATGTAGTCTCGTCATATCCTAACAATACAGAAATGCTTTCTATATGCAATTTTTATCAAATTCACCAAGAGCCCCATCATAATCATTAATCGACACCTAAAGAAACACGTTCATTACCAATGATGTCAAATCATCAATTTTCAGCGCATTTTGCAAACCCCATCATAAGCTCCAATAGCCCACCAAAGAACCATTCCCCACTCATGATCTTCCATGGAAACTTGAAGCCTTTTTCATGATGGCACATTATTTATTTTGAGGAATATCCTAATTTGAATTTTTAATAGACTAATGTTATTTGAGTCTTATGCGGATGACAATTTTATTTAGGAAATAATTCTCTGATATGATGAAGAGCTAGACCCTCTTTGCATCAACTATAAGTATGGGGCACTCTAATATTTCCTTTCATGTGCTCTCTCTCTCTCTCTCTCTCTCTCTCACATACTATCTTTGCTTCCAATCTAAGCTTTCACTACATGTCTACTCTCTATCGCTATATATCCCCCAAATAGCAAAAGCTGGGCTAAGCCGAAACCCATCTCCAAAGCAATGAGCTCGGTGTGCATAACGAACTGCCTAAACGATACCGTGTGCTGCGACCCCCGAGTCCCCGTCCGAGCCACATACGTGAATCTCTACAAGTGGCCTGAGTCCGATGCCGACTTCGTGCGCTCGGTGACTGCCCAGGGCCGGGACCAACACCGCTACCGTGCCAAGGTCGTCGACAGCATCTCATGCCGGCAGATGTACCTCAGGAGCTATCCTTTCTCCAAGGAAGAAGACCATGTGAGCAAGACCAAGTGTTTCGGTGGAGAGAGAAAGAGGGACGACAATAAAGAGACAACCAGAGGAAGGACAAGGGGGAAAAACAGATGTATGATGTTGAGGAGGGTGAGGGAGTTGTCTTGGAGTACTGTGTCTAGGATCTTCCACAGGTTGCTCTCTTGCTCTGCTAGTGTTGATATTGTGGAATCCAAGTTAAAAGAGGGAAGGAATTGATTCAGAAGTCACTTGGTTTGCTATGAGTAATGTAAGTAAGAATGTAAAAGAACACTCTTTATTCCTTTCTTGCTCTATTGCACTATAAATTCTCTCTTGCATCATGAGAAGTGTGAATCATAAAAATTGTTAACTTTTTTTTTTTTTTTGTTGGTATTTGAGTCGTTGCATGAAGTTTTTTAGTAAGAATATTTATTCTGTACCCCGCCACTGTTTGGTGCAGAAAATAATTTGCATTTAATGTGTTTGAAAGTATCCTCATAAGAATTTGTTATAGTCGGTGAATTATGAATATGGACATCTTTGCAAACATCGTTTCTACGTTGACTGGCAGAACAACAATTTCTTTGAACAAATTATGGTTTCTTAGAGACAACTCCTATATATACATTCATATGTCTCATCCTCGTATACATATGTTGGGGGAAAATCATGTACTAGTTATAAACTTATGATATTTATTCCAATTCAGTCATAAACTTTTTGATTTCACTAAGTCTGTTCTAAATCTTTGTGGATAATTCCAATATAATATCTCTTTAGCCATTTTTGCTAGAATTGCTAAAGTGACAATCCAATCATCGCTAAACATCTTACACGACACACTGTTATGTCAATAATTTCCTATGAAAATTAGCTAGAAAAACTACATTAACATTTCATGTAAATATTAATACTAAATTGGCAAAATTGAATAGCTTAAGACTGAATTAACATCCGTATCCGTAGTTCCCTAAATGCTGTCATTGTTCCTAGTTCACCAAATATGGAGGGCATAAATGCAGTCTCTCGTGCCATATGAAGGAAAGAGAAAAAAAAGTAATTATTGCAAAATTGAAGTTATCCAAGTCCTATGGCTTGAGGCATAGGCAAAAACACAAGTCCAACTGCATTTATGGCCTCCATATTTGGTGAGCTAGCAATGATACCAACGTTTGTCCAGGAGGACGAGACTAATGACTATACACAGGGGTTGTCTCTAGTCATGATCAAAGCAGTTGATGCCGTTTGATTTCGCCCTCGTAGTACTCGTCTTTCTGGTTTGATTTTTTGTTATTACCTTTATTTGCATTTGGCTCGCTCCAAGTAGTGACAAGTTATCATTCACGAGTAGTAAATCCAAAGTGGGAGACAGTGACCTCTGCCAAATGCGTACGTACGTCTTTGGCACAGAATGTCTCTAGAGTACGGACAGCGTAGCAATTGGGTTCCGAAGTTTGCTGGCATTGGCCTTTAAGAACATTACATTTTATGCTATTAATTTTGAAGCACTTAGATAGAATGAAGTCCATTCCACGACATTGACGATGGATCGGTATGAAATGACCGATTATTAAATGCACTTAGTATATGCAAGCCCAACTATCCGGGTCTCACGTGATGTCTATCTAATCTAAATATTCTTATTGAATAAGTTACATGAACAAGTTGAAGCTAATAAAATTTTTCTAAACTTGTTATAACATAAGATCCATATCTCAAACAAGAAAAGTGTTGAAAAGCATTTATGGATACTAACTTCCATTGAGATTGGAATCTTATAAAATTAGGCTAGTAGATTTATCTTGTAATACGACCCCATAAGATCAAAATACCCTCACTCTTTTATGCGATTTAGGCATCATAACCCGCACAAGAAAAAACCCTGATTTTCCCCCTCTTTTATCTCTATCCCATCTCCCAGACAGCCCGCCTCCGTCAAGCCCCCATAGCGTCTGTGTCGCTATCGCAGCCTCGAACACGTCTCATCGTTATGGCACCGCCTCATTGTCGGCACTCCACTTGCTGGGCACCTCATTATCCATTTCCCCTTACACCCCACCCCCCAATCGAGGATTGCAACTGAAGAGGTCACGACCACTGTCGACGCTGCCCAATCCCGACGAGGCCAGGTCTAGGCTCATTAATGCTAGATCCAACGTTGTGAGCCTGACTTGATAACCTACGAGGACAGGACGGATATAGATTCAGATTGAGAGATGGTCGGTGCTCGTGGGGTAGGTGAGAACGAGTGCGTGCGAGGTCTAGCAGCGTCGGCGTGGTGGCATCGTGTAAAGGGATGTCACGACTGGGTGGGGGTAGGGGAATTATGGTCCAACTGCTTGCAGATATAGGAGGACAAGGGTGGCTGGGGCTAGGGCAAAATGGGAAGTGGGGAAAACAGGGGAAAACGAGAGAAAAGAGGCCAATTGGTCCGAGCAGTCCATTTCCTAAATAATGTGTCCAAATCTTAGGGGATAAACATATCAATAAATTAATCCCCTTTCAAATCAGAGGATCTCAAGTAGTGCTGGAATACTTAGTAATAGAAGCACTAGGGTGGCATATGTTGTCCAATTGATTATCCCCTTTCAATTCAGAGGATCTCAACTAGCGCTAGAAGATTTAGTAATGGGAGCACTAGGGTAGGCATGTGTTGTCCAATCAATGCAACAGGAAACGCAAGTTCCACACTTGAAACAAACAGTTTGAACATGACCATCCACATGTGAGACGCATGCATCACTGTGTTCTTATCGTAATAAAAAAACGCCATCATTTAATGATGATAAGAAGAACTATCACAACTAATGAAATTGACTAATGACCTCACCACTTATGGTCGATGATGTCCTAAACTTGTACCATTGATTGCCAGATAAGCCTCTCTAATTCTCTCGCTAGCACTAACTGATCTGACTCCCATTCGAACGACAGTGATGCGGCCGCTGCGGAAGAGGTCATAACTTGGCTACAACCTACCCACCACAGCCAAATCACAGCACCGACTCGTTACCTGGAGCAATTTCATTGGCCTGCGCATTCGCTCATTGGTTTAAGAAACAGTTGCAGTTGCAATTCCAAAGTGAGGAACAAGTTGAGGCCATAGCTTGGGTTGCTTGACCAATTGCCTTAATCCACCATGCATAATCCCTGTGCTGATCTCCCTCTCGGTCTACCTTGTCAGTGGCTGGTCAATGGCCAGTTCCAACAAAATTCTTGTTCTCCTGCTTTAACACCCACTATGTTGGCTTTCTTTTTAATTCCCTTTTTCTAGTCCAAAGGAACGTGTAGGCATCACAACGTTTTGCAATGCCTGATCTTATATGGTTTATATGAAATGGGGGTAGAACTTTTGAAGATTTCTAACCCCAATTCATGTCCCAGAAGAAACTTCACGCAAACCGAATGAAACCATAGTGTTGCGGCATTCTGCTTAAGATCACTCTTGGACCAAGTTGAATGCAATGTCAGTTCTACACATTCATACTCGAGAAGGTAGCTAGATAAAATGCAGACAACAGTCAGACAGGTTTTGGAGAGAAAACCCAGCGGCCATGGTAATTATCTTAAACTAGGTCATCATTCTCTCGCATCAATCCCTTTGCAGTAACTGCAATAGAATATGGGAAGATCGCTCAAGGTGCAGTTCTTGCGCGCATTCATCATATCTCCGCTTCTGATGTTGAGCTCTAGATATGGTAGGCCCACGTGATATAAACATCCGTGTCTAGTACACTGTCCGCAAAGCTGTCTTACTGAGAGGTGATGAACGGATATCTTCTACCAGGGCATTGGCCTCAACTTTGCCTATCAAAAAGTCACTGGACTCAACATTGAAAAACCACATTCTGAATCTACTGAAATCATTATGCCAAATCATCTTAATTGAGGGGTACAAACATGAAGGCATTCGAAGTAACTCAGTATTTGTAAACAAAACTCTGTTACGCAGCATGCCAAAGGCAATAGGTACAACTCATATCCAATTCTCCACGCTCACGGTCAAGTACATGTATAGTAAAACAGCACCATCACTTCAAGGGATGATGGCGAACAGAGACATATACCAGAGTCATTTTACCTAGCTCATTCACTAAGGATCACACCGTAACAAAATCGTCTGACACGGCATGAACAGGCCCATATGAATATGCTCAGATCTCATAAAGAAATCATTTCTTAGAAAGTCAGCATAAGAGTAAAGCACTAGATGCTTAACAGATCTGCTGGATGCTTAATCTAGTAAAACTCATTTTCCATTTTGTATTATGCATGCCAGGCTTTCAATTCTAAAAGGGAAAATATACTGGCCCAAATTATACAGCGGGCAAGATGTACTTGTAAATTATAACATCTGAGCAAATGATCCTAATGTAATGTATCTAGGGTCAACCTAATCTAAAATGCAAACATTTGAGTCCATATCTCGTAACTCACACTAAACTTGTATTTCATTTAACACAAGCTGTTTTTGCCATAATAGCTGCAATTACTAAGTGGAGATATCTCCACCAAGTACGTAAGAATCGAAGTCCTCAGCAATGGAAATGTAGTCTTCCTCAGACAAAGGAACAAGCACACACTACCTGCTTAGGATGATGGGTAACCCTTCCATGACACCTTACAGGAGCACAGGAAGTATATCTGTATATTTCTCTGCACTTCCTGTCATTATGCTTGTCTTATCACCCATCAAACCTCCCTCCCTAGTGCTCTCTCTCTCTACAATCCATATATACAGCTAATCTCCACTCCCAAAGAATCAAACTAGCATAACCTGATTTCATTCTTGAGATTCATAAAAAATTTAAGCACACAGGTAACATGTATTTCAAGGAACTGCATATGTGGGGAGAGCGTGTTATGGGTGACCTCATTGCACAGTTCAGGAAGCACTTGTGTGTGAGAAGTGAACTGAACTCTCTTAGTGAATTTGCTACTACAATCACTGATGTATAACTTTTGTATAGCCTAATGGCACATCATATCCAGGGTACAAAACTCGACTCTATATTGGTTAATAGATAGAGCCGAAATGTCTGACGATACACTGATTAATAGCTAGATGAAAAGGTCCCCCGTTTTCTGAACAAAGATAAGAGATGGAGGGCTCCTTCACTAAAACACCTCAATAACCAGACAACACAGAGAAAGGCGAGTTTGCATGAACACAAATGCAGAAGAGGATTCCGGCATCATCAACCTGTATCTCTTAAGGTTGTCTAGAATAAGCACGAATTGAACTGAAAATCATCACATTATGATCAGGGAACAATTACGAACAGATACAAACAGGCAGAATATGGACTAAAATCAAAGATCGAAACTCAGAGACATATATGGAGAACATAGATTGAACCAATTATAAAACAAGATATCACAAAGAGTGGGGTGATAAGAAAAGTAAATCATAAAATACAAATGCTATTTGCTCGCTAATGAGAGAAATCTAGAACATCGGAGAGCTCAACTGCAACTGAAAGAAAATGGGGCGTGCTAAAACAGGAGTTGGGACAGCAGACCTGATGCAACAGTTCCATTGCACACACTAATTGATATTCCAAAGATCATCTTGTCCTTGAGCGTGGATGCATCACGATCGCCCAAAACACAAGCAACAAAAACCTTGCCACCTCAAGAGCTCAAAGCTCGAACTCTTCTTCCCGTAGGGCCATTTCAGGTTCCTTCTCCTCCTCTTCATCAAGAGCAACACACTCATTCCTCTGCACCGGCCTAAACATGTAAAACATCACGGCGCAGAACGCGAGGCTCGCCGTCTCCTCTGCTGCATTACTCACCCATTGATACTTTTACGCTGCAATCGTCCTCAGAGCGAAAACCACGATCCTCGTGAAGTTCAAGTACCCGATCACCACGACGTAAAACTGCCTAAACAGCTGCAGTTTCGCCAAGTTCCGAGCAGCCTTGCCGTCCGTCTTCGAGGTCTCCCTCGAGGACCTAATCGACACACGATGGGGAATATAATTGCAAAGCAGCAGATGATATCCACCAGCAAGAACACCTGATTGTAAGTGACCTACTCCCTAATGAAAGGCCCGGTCTCCCCAATCACAGCAGAAGCCAAATTCGCCAACACCTGGAGCGGGATCACGATCATCAACACCTTCTTCTGCCTCTCTTGCAAGAATGGCTTCAAGAACGACCACCCCGTCCCGATCAACACGATCACCGCGAACAACAAGATGACGCGAATGAGCTGGACGTAGTGGGCGGCGGGGGGAGCTCGCAAAAGGTCAAGAGGAGGACGACGTAGTGGGAGTCGAGGACGCAGAAGCGCGGGTTGCGCTGGAGCTCGAGGGGGACCTGGAGGAGGGACTCGTCGGAGAGGAGAAAGAAGCCGAGGCGACGGAGACGGAGTAGGCCAAGACTTTGACGTGGCCGGAGACGGTGAAGCCGAACTTCTCGAAGAGGATCATGGGGGGCGGTGGTCGGAGGCGATGGTCAGGGTCTTGATCTCGGCGACGGCCGGGGAGAGGAGGAGGAGGAGGACGGGCGGTTTGGCCATTCTGAGGCGGTGGTTACGGCGGCGACGGTGGCGGTGGCGGTGGCGGTGGCGGTGGCGGTGGTTTTTTTTTTTTTTTTTGCTAGAAGGAAATGGTGTAGCTTTGACTGTTGACTGGAGGTGGAGCGAGATTTACTCCGCGGTGGGCCCCCAAGATGTTTCCGGATTTTAAACTCGTTTCTTCTTCTTCTTCTTTTTTTTTCGCCGTTCAAAGGAAAAATAGGGAGTTATTAATAGAATTTTTTTTAAGATTGAAGGTTGAAAAAGGTGGCATTGCTTCGCGGAGAAGAAGACGGGGGAGATCTCGCACGATTGGGAAATAAAAAAGTTCAAAAAAAGTAAATAAATAAATAAAATTAAAGAGATCCTACCAACCTTTCTTCACTCGCAATCTATTTACTTGCATAATTCGTGCGATCTTATAATCCATAAAAAAAACTCCTTTTAATGGTCATTTCAAATATTTAAAAAATTTATCACTTTTTACTCTCGAGATACTTTTTGACATGATCTTCCAAAATGGGACAATTTCTGCAGCCTTTTAAGTTTTTCCAAGAAAAAACACCTTCACGAATCTTGCTTGGCTACTCCTATGGATGATAACTTGTGACATAATTGTCAAATAATGGTACCTTATTATATTGAATTGTTATGGCCTTTGATCAAAAAATTGATTTTCTGATGATTGTTGGATTTAGGTTTGAATTTGTTCTTTTGCTCTAATATATAGGTTTGAATTTAAGTGACAAACAAATAAGGAAAAAGCTCTCTCCATGTCAATTTCACCGGGGCCATTGGTAGCAAATTGTCAATGCTAGCATTCAAGGTAATAATGGTGGCTAAGAAAGGGCATTCATAATGGCTGTAAGATGATGAGAAAGAGCTTTCTTGTTGCCTTTGTCATTTAAATTTAAACTTAAATCCAGCAATGGCCGATTTGTCGTTGAATAATGTGCGGTGACAATTTGGCATCCACACAAGCAACTTAGAATTTTTTACACGATTTTTTTATGAAAAATTTAATGGATATCAAAATTGTCTCCCGAGTTAAACATTGTGCTCTTTCGAAAAACTTTTGAAAAATCACGTTAAGAATGTCTCATAAGTAAAGAATTGTGCTATTTTTAATTGTGCTCAATATAGAATATCTACAAGACCTCAAGCATAAGGCCCACACGGCAAAACATATAACGATGGGAACAACTTCAAAAACAAGTTTACAAAAATAATAGAAAAGAAAGTCATAAAATTTTGAAGCGCCTTGTACGGACAAACTCATGATGATGATGCACGTATTTTATATATCCATTATTATGTGGCAAATGCATATGATTTATGGATATGACACTTTCATAGTCATTACAATGTACTATGCGCGGCATCCTACAAGACATAAACAATTAAAATAATCAGTGATTAACATGTAGGAGGTTGAAACTTAGAACTTTGTTGGATTACCCCAAACTAATTTTTAACCATAAAAAATCTTAAACTTGTATATTTGTGACAATTTTACTTTTCGTTAGTTTTCGTGATCACGAAAAAACTACAAATCGGTACATTGGTGATAAAAGGAAGGTAAAATCCCAAACTAGTATACTCGTCGACTGTTACATATCATCTAACTCAGTAATTTGACGATAAAATTTAATGGAAACTAATGAATAGTAAATTTGTTATAAGTGTACCATTTTAGGGTTTTTTTTGTGATATTAATCCTAAATATTATATCATGTAATATGGTGTATATGAACGAGGCAGTTGTTACCATCTTTATTTGCATAATTACATTGCTCAATTTTAGAATTCGTGGACTAGATAATTCAAAATGATTAACTATACGTTTTGTCAAGATAACTAACCCGATTTTCACAATGAACTGAACTTACCTAATTTTAAATTGAAATAAAATATCAATTCCTCCATTGTGTTAGAAACTACCTTGTTCTTTTGTAAAATTTGCACAAAGAGTTCAAAATGAGAAATGTTATAATGTCTCATCTATACAAACTGACCACGGAGGAGAATTCAAAAGCCAGAACTTCTCATAACTCTGTAATGAAAATGGTTGAGCTTAACTTCTACTCAGCCTATACTCCTTAGCAAAAATGATGTCTAGAAAGGAAGAATTGCCTTCTCCAAGAAATGGCAAGAAGCATGATAGAGAGTGGTGTTCCTATCTACTTTTGGCTGAAGCGGTTGTTACTACTTGCTATGTCACGAATTGAGTATTCTCGAGACTTTAGGAGCAAAAAGAGAGGGCTCTTATCCATGATGAACTTGTAAAATATTCTTGAAGAGTTGTTAGTCTTTGTGGTGCAATGCCTCTTTTCTGGGATTGTTTAGGCAAGTGCAACAGTGGAATAGTAAGTGCAATAATAATTCCCCTTCATAGTGGCAAGCAAGGCTCATGTGTTTTTGTAATGGGTATCAATGCTTTGGTTGAATATGGCAGGGCTGTTTTGGCTGCCGCCAATCCTCCATGTTCTCCAACTGGTTGAGAGGTTGGAATGCTCTTGCTCTGTGTTTCTTTAGTAGATTCTTTAGGTTGTTGTGTCAAGTCGATCTTTGATCATATGTAAGAGGATTTCCTAAAGGATTTTTGGGAGACACAAGGGTTAGGACCCAATTTGAGAGAAATGAAAAGATTGTGTAGAGGAGAGAGGGAAATGGTTAGAGTAATATGCGAAGAGCAATTTGAGATAAGAGAAATGGGTTGAGAGGAGTAATTTCCATAAGGAATTGTCTTGTGCACTATCTCCTTATAAATAGGAGCAGTTTAGCCATGATCAGAAGGTTATTCGCTATTCACAATAATAGTAACTTTCTTATTAATTTTTAAATGGTTAGGTATCATGAAAAACCTTAAACTAAATACATATGGCAAATTTATCACAAACTAATTTTTTAACCGTAAAAGACCCTAAGCTGATAGGGGTGATCGATTCCCGATTCGGTTCCCTATTTCCAGGATTAGAAACCAGACTGACTAATCATGGAGCCGAGAATCGGACCGAACTATCGATTAGATCCGGTTCCAGTTCTTGAGAGGCTCAAGGAAACCGGTGATAATCTATTTCCCATCCCCTTTTGGGGAAAAAAAAACATTTGCTCTTTACTCATCAAAAAGAACAAAATGCAACAAAATTTGTGTGAAAGATTAAGTATAATATTTATTTAGTGAGTGAAGTTCACGCACTAAATAAATATTATACTTAATCTTGGCCAAAAGGCCAAGAAAGGCATATGCTTTGGTTGGAGTATGACTTGGTCTTTATGCACAACTCCTCTCACACTCTTTGTGTGCCTATTTGATATGGAACTCTTGGTGTGTGGCTTGTCTCCCTAGTCTCTTGTGGTATCCAACTTTCTATGTAAACACCTTCAATGGAGGACTTTTAGCTTGTCTTTATTGTTGTATATAGTGAATGCCAATAGTCCCACATCGAATGGGCACACAAAGAATGTGAGAGGAGTTGTGCATAAAACCCACCAAGCCTTGCTCCAACCAAAGCATGTCTCTATTGGCTTTTTGTCTAAATGATTACATCTCAACAACATTTTGAAAATTCTTAATAAATAAGAGTTAAAATTATTTAATTACTAAAATTAAAGAAATAAAATAAAATTTTTAAAAAATAATCGGTTTGTTCGATCGGGGCGATTCCACCCTTGGAATCGAACTAAATTGGCCGATTTAGTTCAGTCCAGGTGGTTCTTTTTGCTTAGCCCTACAAGTTAGTATATTTATGACAAATTTAGCCTTTATTAGTTTTCGTTAAATTGAATTTATACAATGAAAAATCACAAATTGGTATATTTGTAATAAACGAAGAGTAAAATCCTAAAGTGTTGCACTTGTCAACTATCATATGTCATCCAATTTAGGAATTTGACGAAAAGTTTAACGGAAACGAACTGAGGATAAATTTGTCACAAATGTACTGGAAACTGATACACTCATCAAATCTTTTTTCGAAATATCCAAACAATTAAAACGTGTAAAAAGTCAATTCAATGTAAATCGGTAGAAAATTCCATATTTCTAATGATTTGATGTCAAAATAGTCATAATGAAGAGAGGGAGATAAATAGTACGGTAATGATCACTATTTCAATTTAGATTTGTACCTGATGTTTGTTTTTTACCTATTTTTGATCAAATTTCAACAAATAGAATGCTATATATGAGGCTTTGCATATTATAGGTTTACTTTCGATGAACTTGAATGCTTGCTTGTTAAGTGCCTTAGTGAAGATATCAGCGAGTTGATGTTTCAAATCAACAAAATGTAAGCAAATATCACCATTATTCACATGATTTCTAATATAATGATGTCTCATCTTGTTGTACTTGGCCCATGAGTGTAATATTGCGTTTCTTATCAAGTTAATAGCACTATTATCGTCACATGGAAATGGAATATCTAAATTTCATTTGCCAAAGTCACTTAGTTTTTCTTTCGTCAAAATAAATTGAACATAGTAATTTCCCAATGCAATGTACTCAACTTCAATAGTTGAAAGAGTAACTGAATTTTGTTTCTTTGAAAATCGCAAAATTAGCATGCATGTTGGTAATTGACAAATACCGGATGTACTTTTCCTATTGATCTTGCACCATGTAAAGTTAGCGTTGAATATCCAAGCAACATAGAATATGAATTTTGAGATATCAAAGACCTAACTTTGAAAATAATCCAATGTATTTTGTACTTTGCTTTACAGCTAATAGATGCGATTCCTTTAGATCAGATTGAAAACGTGCACATAGGCAAGTTCCAAATAGAATATCGGGTCTAGATGTTGTTAGATACAATAACGAGCCAATCATGCTTCTATATAATTTAGGATCACTAGACTTACCTTTTTTAATACTTGTCAAGTTTGATGGTTGAAATTTTTTTTTGGTGTTTCAACCTTTTCGCAATCTTCTAATCCAAATTTTTTCACCAGTTCTCTAGCATATTTTTATTGATGAATGAAGGTGCCAACTTTTGTTTGCTTGATTTGTAGGCCAAGGAAGAAATTAAGTTCTTTTATTAAGCTCATTTCAAACTTGCTTTTCATGATATCAGCATATTTCTTATCAGTGGATTGAAATATTATGTCATCAACATAAATTTAGATAGGCCCTAGTCATTACCCTACTTTTTGATAAAAAGGGTCATGTCCACTTTACCTTTCTTGAAATTGTGTTCGATAAAAAAATGTGCTTGGTCTCTCGTACCAAGCTCTTGGTGTTTATTTGATCCAAAGAGTGCCTTCTTTAATCGATACGCATCCTTTAATATGCTTGGGTCTTCAAAACCTAGAGATTGCTTAATAAAAGCCTTTTCTATAATGTAGCCATTTAGAAATGCACTTTTCACATATATTTTATATAATTTGAAGTCATAGAAACATGGAGAAAAGTACCAAAACAGTCCTAAACATTTTGTATTGGTACCGATTTAGTTGTAAACTTTTCAATTGGACAAATTTAGTCATAAACCTCTTCATATTGGTACCAATTCAGTTCATCCGGTTAATTTAAGCTAGAAATTGCTGATGTGGCCGCCGGCGGTCTTATGTGGCGCCACATGGACAAATTTTATAATTTTTTATAATTTTTTTTTCAAAATTTTCAATTTATTTTTTTATTTTTTTCCTTTTTTTATTTTTTTCTTTTCTCCTTAGCCCTTGGCCGGTGGGGTCACCGGCCGGCCGACCATCACCGGCCACAGGCTGGTCAGGGTGAGGGGCCTTGCGCCCTCGCTGGCCTCTGGCGAGGGCCGCCGTGCCCTCGCCGGCCACAAGCAAGGGCATTAGCCCCCGCCCAGATCCAGGCGAGGGCCGAAACCCTCACCCGTTGGCCGACGAGGGCGCGGCGGCCCTCGCCTGGATCTGGGCGAGGGCCGTCGCACCCTCATCAGCCACAAGCGAGGGCGCGACGGCCCTCGCCTGGATCTGGGTGACGGCCGCTGCACCCTCGTCGGCCACAGGTGAGGCACATCAACCCTCGTTTGTGGCGAGGGCGAGGGCGTAGTGCCCTCGCCTGGATCTGGGTGAGGGCGTGGGGCCCCTCACCCCGACCAGCCTGTGGCCAGCGATGGTCGGCCGGCCGGCGATAAGGAGAAAAGAAAAAGAAAAGAAAAAGAAAAGAGAAAAAAATAATTTAAAAAATCTGAAAAAAATAGAAAAAATTATAAAATTTGTCCACATGGCGCCACATAAGACCGTCGGCGGCTACATAAGCAATTTTTGGCTTAAATTAGCGGATGGAATGAATTGGTACCAATATGAAAAGGTTTAGGACTAAATTGGTCCAATTGAAAAGTTTAGAACTAACTTGATACCAATACAAAAGGTTTAGGGCTCTTTTGGTACTTTTCACTAGAAACATGCATAAGCTAATAAGAGTCTAACTACTTATAATCTCGCAACAAGAGCATATGTTTCATCATATTTGATACATTCCTTTTGAGAATATCCATTTACACCTAACCTTTTCTTATTGCAAATTACATTACCTTTGTCATCAAGTTTGTTTTGAAATACTCATTTTGTATCAAAAAATAGAATGATTTTTAGGTCGAGAAATCAATTCCCAAATTTCATTAACTTAAAATTGATGTAGCTCCTCTCGCATGGTCTCAATCTAGCTTGCATCAGAAATAGCTTCATCGATTCCTTTTGGTTCCAATCAATAGCTAGGGAATTCATCGATTTTTGACAAATCCCTTCATCTATCTTCCTAATGATTTGTTCCTTAGAATGATCTGTTTTGAATCTCTAATCCCTAAGAATTGGCATTTGATTTAAACAATCTCTAATCGATTATTGATGTTGTTTTTTATCATCATTTGGTGTAGATATTTGCATGATTTTTTTACTATCATCAACTTGTGTACCTTTCTGGTTGTCTTTAAACTTTATGCTTATAAATTGTTCTACTACTTGTGATGCTTTTATTGAACACGGGATAAGCTTTGCTAGAAGTTGAGTACTTAATAAAAATATCTTCACTTGCTCTTGCATTAAATTTCCCAATGTTGATATATGCATTCTTGAGAATTTACCATTTGCATCTAATCACACGGAAATATGAGAAGACGGGCTTTCTTCCCTTGAAGATTTCATAGGGAGTTTTCTCTATCAAAAGTCTCAACAATTTTCTATTCATGATGTAACAAGAAGTGACAATTGCTTCTGCCCAAAAGTAGGTGGGGAAACCACTTTCTTTCATTATAATCCTTTGCCATTGTTTGCAGAGAGCAGCATTTAATTTTAGCAACATTATTCTGTTGTGGAGTATATGTTGTAAAGAAATTATGTTCTAGCCCATTTTCATCATAGTATTTAGCGTAATTTGGTTCTTAGATTCTTCTCCATGGTTGATCCTAATTATTGTGACACTGTATCATTTCTTATTTTGAGTACTTCGAGGAAATTTTGCAAATGACTGAAATGCTTCATGTTTATGAGATAGAAACATCACATTGTAAATCGTGAAAGAGCATCAACAATCACTGAGCAATATCTTCTTCCTCCAAGACTCATGATTTTTATTAGTCTAGTCCAAACAAATCCATGTGTAGTAATTGGGAAGGTCTATTAGTAGCACTAGTCTTTAATAACTAATTTGGTCTACCAAAGGGCATGCATTGGAAGAGTCACACTTTCCATAGTTAATCTTTCATAGACCATGAAAATTTGCTACACATTGATATGACCTAATTTTTTGTGCCAAAGATCACATTCATCTTTTATACTCATTAGGCATTGGGCATTGTAAAGATTTTCATCAAGTAGATAAATATCACCATATCGTTTTCCTGTAAAAGATTGTGATTTGTCTTTATTCATGCCAACACATTTAACTTCTTCAAAGCTGGTTTTGTATCCGTTGTTATATAGCTAACTAATACTTAGAAGATTACGGTTCAAGCTTTTGACAAGTGAAACATCCTTAAGGATTAGATTTCATAACCCGATATTTCCTTTGCTAATTATCTTTCATTTGTCATTTCCTCCGAAAGTACCAGTGCATCCATCTGTTGTGGTGAGATTTACAAACTTAGTGTTGTCTCTAGTCATATAACATGAGCAGCCACTGTCTAGATATCGCTTAAGTTTTTTCAAAATCACCCGCAATCAAAATGATTCTCATCTTTTCTTTGATACCCACAAAAACTTGGGTCCCTTCTTATTATATTTTGAATTAGTATCAAATCTCTAGTGAATCTGTTTGGGTTTCATTTGCTCTTTCGGATATTCTTGTTTGAAATGACCATATTCATTGTAAATTGAGCAATTAGGAAATTGCTTGCTAGTAGATTTTGAAAAGGAGGTCTGTTTCATCTCTTTTTAACTTTTGGAAAGGGATTCCTCTCATCATTATTTTCCTTATGTCCTAAACCACATTTGTTGTAGTGAGAAATTTGAATTGAGAGAATATTCTGTAAAAGTTTTGAATTGAGAGAAACCTTAGTGCTGATTTTTGAAATCTCTTCCTTGAGAGTGCTATTTTCAGCTTGAGAAAGTCTATGTGCATTCATTGTGAGGTCCATATTCTTTTTCAAGTCATCAAGAGTAACTTTATAAGAAAGATTTCAGTTGTAAGATCTAAAACATTTTTTCTTCAAATCATAGATTCTTTTTGAAGCCTTTTTGTATTTTTCAAACATTTCCTTCAGAAACTCTTGCATTTCTTCATAAGCTAGTTTAAAATCATTAACCTCGTTTTCTTCTTCCCCTTCAAAATCGGCCATTTGGCAAAGATTTGCCTCAACACTATGACCAAATTTGCATTTAGTGTCACTCCATATTTTAGCCATTGGTGCTCGTTTCTTCTTCTCTAATTTTCCTTTCTTTTTCTTAAGAGATGGACAATTCGGTTTTATATGACTTCGTTTCCTGCATTCATAGCCAACATTATTCTTACCTTTAACTTATTCTTTGCTTTTGAATGGCTTGCCATCATCAGAAAATTTCGTTGATCTTTTGCCTTTAAAGTTTCATCCTTTTTGCATGAAACTTTTGAATACTCTTGTCAATAGTGCCATATCTGCATCATCATCTTCACCCTTTGACGATATTTGTTCACCTGCTTTATCAATGTTAGCCTTAGAGGCTATAACTTTCTTACCTTTGGAGTTGCTTGCCTCATTCATGTGTTATGCTTGTAAGACATCAGCATGCCTATTAGCTCGTCCATCGAGATGGGTTGACAAATAGAGAGAACGTGCGGTAAAATTTTTGATTTGAGAGAAATCTCAGTGTTGATTTTTGAAATCTCTTCCTTGAGAGTGCTATTTTCAGCTTGAGAAAGTCTCTATTCACTCATTATGAGGTCCATATTCTTTTTCATCATGAGAGTAACTTTATAAGAAAGGTTTTCAGTTGTAAGATCCAAAACCTTTTTTCTTTAAATCAAATATTCCTTTTGAAACCTTTTTGTATTCTTCAAACGTTTCCTTTAAAAACTCTTGCATTTCTTCATAAGATAGTTCAGAATCATTAACCTCGTTTTCTTCTTCCCTTTCAAAATCGGCAATTAGGCAGAGACTTGCTTCATCACCATCACTAGATTCACGTTCAGTGTCACTCCATATTATAGCCTTCAGTGCTCGTTTCTTCTTTTCCAATTTTCGTTTCTTTTAAGAGATGGACAATCTAGTTTTGCATGACTTGGTTTCTTGCATTCATAGCCGATAATATTCTCACCTTTAACTTGTTTTTTGCTTTTGAATGGCTTCCTATTAATTGAAAATTTCGTTGGTCTTTTGCCTTTAAAGTTTCCCCCTTTTCTCATGAAGCTTTTGAATATTATTGGTTAATAGTGCCATATCTTCATCGTCATCTTCATCCTCTGATGATATTTGTTCACTTGCATCATCAATATTTGCTTTAAAGGCCATTTCTTACCTTTGAAGTTGCTTTCCTTGTTCATGTGTTTTGCTTCATAAGACATTAGCATGCTTATTAGCTCGTTTGTTGAGATGGGTTGAATCCTCATCGTTTCTCAAATTGAAGTCTTTCACATTATCCCATTCTCTTGGAAGTGCTCTAATAAGCTTGTTCACCTTTTCTCCATTAGTGAATATTTTTCCTTGATTTGCTAGGCCATTCATTATCTTAATGAATCTTGTGAACATTTGTGTTACCGTTTCATTAGATTACATTCTAAAAGCTCATAATTTCCAAGAAAAATGTTCATCTAGGTCTCATTCACTATGTCGGTTCATTTGAATGTCCCTATGAGTCAATCCCAAATGTTCTCAGCTATGATACAAGAAAAGATTCTGTTAAATTCAGATGGAGACAAAGCACGATATGGAAGATATTTAGCTTTAGCATTATGAGGGCTCTTCTTTGAGTTTCTTCTACAAAAGTAGCATTAGCAACAGCATATTCAGCTTGGGCTTCTTATCTTTCTCATCAGAGTTTGAGGAGCTTGTGCTAGTATAGCTAAACCATTTTTCATCACATTCCACATGGCAAGATTTAGTGCCTCAACGTAGGTTTGCTTTCTTTATTTCTAATATCCATAGTTGGTTCCATTAAAGTACGGCATCTTGCTAGAAGCTTGTGCATTATTTATAAAGAAACTACCAAGGCTAGCCATAAGAGAAGATCTTTATGCTCAAAGGAAATACACTTCAAATAACAAGTAATGCGACTTTGATACCAATTATTGGAGTTAACAATACAACATAGAAGGGTGAATAGGTACACAATGACATATAGTGGTTCAGCTCTATTACAATACCTACGTCTACTATCTACATTGATAGTCTCAAGTTGGGCTAGATTGCACTAGTTTTTGCTAAGAAAGTTACAAACAACAAACACTCCTTCTATTCAATAATAGATCATAGTATCATGAATCGAGTGTTGCTATCATTTTTGTATACTTGATTTTTCACACGATTACGAGACAATAAGAACACAACAGTGAAGATCACAAGAGTGGAACAATATCAGTTAGTAGTACAACTCAAAGTGGAATAATATCATTAATCATGCAAGCAAGTGGGAATTTCAACCACGATATAATCAAGGGGTCCAAAGCATCCAAGAGAGGGCTTCTACAATTTGAAGAGTACATGTACACTGAGGGCACGACTGGTGGTTGATTTGCAAGGAGAGAGTAAAATTCATGTTTCCGTGTGTTTAAATACATTTTCATCCTAGGTCTTTGGCCTGTTTGGTTCAACTTTGGGAATGCAAAGCCATTTCCCAAAGTATTTTTTAATGAATGTGTATTTGGTGAAAGCAATAGTGTCTGGATAATTGATTTTTTGTGTATTGTTTGTAAAAAAACTTTGAAATAAATTATAAAAAAGGGCGGACATGGTGAGCATTGGCACAGAAGATAGGGACTGTTCGAGCTTTGCCGGCGACGATCAAAGGCGACCGTTAGCCAGGCGAGCTTCGACTAACGATGCTTGTGGGAGCATATCTTGTCAACTGAAGCTAAGCAAAGCTTAGGTGAGTTGTGGCCTTCGAAGTTGCGCAATCTCGGTAAGTTGACGTCATGAATCTGATCAGTAAGGCTAGGGTAGGGTGATCTAGGTTTTTATTTTTATTTTTATTGGGGATTTACAACGTCGAAGCTTCATTTGGCAAAGCTTCACCGAATTTTAACCCTCAAATCTGGAGCCTTAACAAACCCAAAACTGTTAACCCTTAGATCTAGAGCCTAACGACCAGCCTCTCCTCAATATGGCCTTAAAGCATCAACCAACCTTAGGCGAGGGTTGCCAAGGTGGAGCGACCTTAGGCGAGGCGACACTAAGGTCGTGCCACCTCAGGTGAGCCTCATTTGGACTTCGGGTGAGCCAAGTGGTAGATATGGATTCTGACATTGCACGGGCCATGCAAATGGGTAACCGAGGCCACGTGAACCTAGCAATACAACATCGGTGTCACGCAACCCCTTGCAAACATTTGTCCATCTCCGCCACCTCCATGAACTCCCAGATTTGTGAGGAAAAGATGAATAGTTCCGAGGGCAAAATTGGATTATGAAATTAATAGTGGGGTCAATTTAGGAAAGAAAAAAGTTCATTTACCTTGAAATTTGCCTTCCAAAAATACTAAAAGCCCAAGGTAGGTCTCCACATGCCTTGGGCTTTTCAACTTTGTTAATGCTGATATTTCCCCAAAGTAGCCAAAGAAAATTTGCTACACCCTTAAGCTTTTTTCAAATGAGCTGTAGAGGCTCAAAGCCCGTTGAGAAAGTTAAACCAACTATGGCCTTTTTTGGTTTTACTAGTTCATGTATTTTAATATTTGGCTAGTTTTCGTCTCTTTTTAATGTTTTATCTAGTTCTCATGTCTTAATTTCTCTATGAATAGAGGTGAATTCTCAAATGTATGAATTCATAATTGAGTTTGATAATACATGAGAATTCCTCCCAAGTGAGCGGATTTCCTTTTGGTTCTTTATCCAATTAGTTGGTGGTGAGCCTCGAGTTCTTTATCCGTAGCTAGTAGATCATTCTTTTTACACTTTAATGGTGAACTTCATCTATCCTATCATTCCTTTCATTTGAACGCATATCATAACACATTATCCATAAAAAAACTTCCCAACAAATACTTATTCCATATGCTTAACCATCAGGCATGTTTGATATCTTGTAATCCTAACCACACATAAGATTTTGACCAAGTGTAGGGATGAAATAATCAATGAATAGAGTGAAGATTGGCTAGCATGTCGACACAAAGATGTAACTGCTAGTTAGTGGAGCCGTTTTGGGATTTGTAAATAATTTTGGATAAATATTGCTAATAATAGAAGTTGCCTAATACCTAGGCCATGCATATAAACCACATTGTTGGAATTTACATTGCTAATAACCATTGTTTCCAATATTCATACTATTCATTCCTTTCCTTTTACTTTCCTATTCGAAATCAACCAACGAAACCTAACAACTTTTGCCATCCAATCGATCTACACTTTCGTACATAACTATTTGAATGAAACACTACCAAATAAAATAAGATAAAACAATCACTGTTGAGGAAAGATGATTTTCATACACACCTTCCCCCAAACAAAGACAAGTTGTTTCCGCCCGCACGAGCACCTAACTCTCTAAGGCTAGACGTGGAATTTGACCCCAAGACAACGGGGGGAGAAGGACCCAAACGTTGCACCTCGGCATATTCCCCAATTCCCAAGGCACATGGTCTCTACTGAGCAGCAAATTACCAACTCCTCCACGCTCATCGAACGGTTCAAACCTCGAGGCATCCACGGCACACGCAAGCCCCACTCGCAATGACCAAACTACCCCTCGCCTTACTCCTCCCCACTCCCCCCTCTCGAATTTTCTGTCGAATATACCCCTCCAGGACGACGGATTACACAAGGCGGAGACTCTCCAGTCCGGGCTTACCTATTTAATGCCTGGCGGCCATGGCGATTCGTGCCTCCTCCTCCTTCGTCGTCGTCCTCGAATTCTCTCCCCTGTTTATCCGAAGCAAGTCCACCGCCTCCTCCGAGAAACTTCGGTGACTGACCGAACGGAGACTCGCCCACGTCGATAAAATCTACAAATTCGCAATCGAGCGATTCTTTTGTCTTGTCCTCCCCTTTTTGCATGTGGGGGGGAGGTTCTTGAAATCCGGCTTCGCTCCCAGCTGCGAGTTTTCCTTTGCGCTCGTGGCGCTGGTCGTCGTCTGATCTTGCGGAATCTTCTTGCCGGGTGAGTTCCTCGTGGCAATTGATTATCTGGTTTTGCTTCCGCTATTCTGTTCGTTCGGTGGCAGCTTTAATTGACTTGCGTGGCGCTCGCGACCCCGATTTTTTGCAATGTTTTCGTGGGTCAGAGTCGGTTCATTTATGTCGTGCTCTCTTTCCGTTCTCGGGTAGATATTATGCCATTTAATGTCTCGTTTGGCTGCTGGGGCATTATTGTGCGAGAATTCTTGGGTAGGGACATTTATCTCTGGTCTTGAGGGCTGATTGAAACGGCCTTCGGGGGTTCTATCTTTCAAGATGAGCGCTTGAGCAGCTAAAGAAACTATTTTGAATCATGGGTAGTTTAGTTTAGATTGTGATTAGAAGTTCATCATTGGGTTTTACCTTCCGATGCCGTTGTGTGAGTTATATATGTTCCTTTCTTTGGCATTTGCTTGCAGGTGGAGTCAAGAAACACGCTTTTAGTCTGGGACAGTGGCCCGGAATCTTCTTTGTATCTGCTGTGTATTTGTCGAAGTAATTTATGATATTTAATAGGGATTGCTTGGTTGGAGAAGTCGTAACAGGATTGCTTGCTTGAAGAAATCGTAACAGGAATCGAGGATATTGTCTGCATAGTAAGCCCCAGTTATTTCGTGACGTTAGCTGCGGAGTGACCAAATGAATGTTGTGGGAAAAGTTGGTAGCCTCATTTCACAAGGTGTATATTCTGTTGCCACCCCTTTCCATCCTTTTGGTGGTGCTGTTGATATCATTGTCGTTCAGCAGCAAGATGGTAGTTTTAGAAGCACCCCTTGGTACGTTAGGTTTGGTAAATTTCAGGGAGTCCTAAAAGGCGCTGAAAAGATTGTTCGAATAGGCGTTAATGGTATCGAAGCCAACTTTCATATGCTTCTTGATAATTCTGGTGAAGCTTATTTTATAAGGGAGGTTGATTCAAGTAAAGAAAGCAGTAGCAATGGGTTTGGGAAGGAATCAGATAACATGGACATTAAATCGAGTTATGACAGGAACAAGAATGTGGTTGGAATGTGCAGACTTGAGCACAGCGTCTCTGATTCTAGCACTATTCAGTTGCGAGATGAATTTGACTCCCCAGGACAACTTGATCGGTCAGAATCCGATGGGGGGAAATTTTATGATTTCCAAGATGAACAATCTTCCCAGGATGGTTCGGTCGACTTATCAGAATATGGGCCTAACCCAAATGGAAGTTTGGATGGTGACAATTTCGCAGAGTCTCAAAGTGCGAATTCAGAAGTGGTTTTGATCAGTGTGGATGGTCATGTATTGAAGGCACCTCTCTTGGCATCTGAACAGGATACTGATAATGTTGAACTTGATACACCTCAGTTTCATCTCGGTCCTGGTGAAGGCACGGAATTTGTTGAAGGCACCGAGGAGTTTAGTTCACGTGAAAATGCTTGGGCTTCTAACTACCTTGGGAATATGAACACATCAGCTGTTGAAGTTGTCCACGTTATAAATAAGACTGATAGTGCTTCTGGCTGTGACCTTAAAGTTTATGGTGGAGAAGGTGAACATGCTTCTGAGGATAAAGAGCACCAAAATGCCAAAGATCATGAAGGAGAAAGAATGAATCGGGAAGATATTTTTAAAAGCTGTTTAGAGCTACCAGAATTGGGAAATCAGAGTTTGGAGCCTGACGTTACTAGTTCCTCGGCAGAGGCAGATAATTTGCTAGAGGAAGTCTCTCAGGGTCTTCCGGCAGTTGCTGAAACAAAAGATAACCAGAATATTGAGGCCCAAAACAATGATGACATATCCCCATCTCCCTCTTTGGGTACTGGGGCTTCCACAGAGTTAATAGTTGATGTTGGACTGGTCAGCAATGGGACATCACACAAAGACATCCGCATATCCCCATCTCCCTCTTTGGGTACTGGGGCATCCACAGAGTTAATAGTTGATGTTGGACCAGTCAGCAATGAGACATCACACAAAGATAGCACGGGTTCTGTCAGTCTGGCTGACAGTTCTCTCAGTCTTCAAGAAACTGAGGTTGAAAAAATCAGTACATCAGTGGTAGTTGAAACTACGGGAAGTAGTCCAGAGGGTACTCAACTAGTAGATGGTTGCAGTAAACTTGAGATGGTGGAATCTCCAGCAGAGGACTTGGGTGAAGGGTCAGAGAGTTCACCTGATAGTAAATTACACAACAGTTAAGTGTCTTTAACAGATCACCATCATAAATTTATTGTTTCTTGTTTAATCGTTAAGAGGTTTCTCATTTTCTTTTTTATTTTTGCAGAACTTGAGATATCACTCTGTCGAAATGAACTCCGTGCTGGAATGGGTTTGGATGCAGCTGCTAAAGCATTCGATGCACACCGCATATGTGCAGAGGAATTTCTGACTTCGATGACATCGATTGTGAAGAATGAAAATCTGGTTGTGAGATACAAAGACAGATACCTGTTGTGGGAAAAAGCTGCTCCTATTGTTCTAGGGGTAGCTACATTTGATCTGGACATACTTGTGGAATTGAATGACACAATCCCTGTAGAACCAGAAGAGGCAGTGAAGCCTGTTGATGAGGATTCTGTACTTACTCCTACTTCCTCTGGACGTAGATGGAGACTCTGGCCTAATCCATTCAGAAGAGTCAAAACATTGCAGCATGAAAGCAGTAATTCCTCAAATGAGGAAACTTTCCTCGACTCCGAATCTGCTTCCCAAACTGTCGCCACAGAATCAACTTCTGTAGCAAATCAGGATGTCAAGTCTACCCTCAAGCAACTTGTAAGGACAAATGTCCCGACTAGCGAACAGATAGCATCTCTAAATCTAGAAGAAGGTCAAAATAAGGTTACTTTTAGTTTCTCTACCAGAGTTCTTGGGAATCAACAGGTATGCCTAAGACACGGCATTTGGGTTCTTTCCTCTAATTTCATGGTAGATTTCTTCTCCGATTGGTGATCTATCTATCATTTGTAGGTTGATGCTCATATCTACTTGTGGAAGTGGAATGCAAAAATTGTGATCTCTGATGTTGATGGGACAATTACCAAGTAGGTCTTTTATACAAGCTAGACTACTGAAGTAGCTCTACTGCCTCTTGTTGTTTGGTGTTGATATTTGTGCTTCTCTTTGAAGTTTTACTGGGCACTGCCATTTATTTCCTTCTTTGGTCTATGTTCTTTTAACTTTATTACAAAATTGCTTTTTCTATGAGATGGGTCGTTCTTATATCCTTTGGTTGCACTTGTTTCCTTTCAAATTTTCCTTCCATCACAAGGCTTACACAGTTATGGTTTTTTTCTCCCCTCTGTTCAGGCTACATGTTGGGTATTACATATTATGTGCAACAACAGACATGCCTTCTTCCTGTCGAAAATGATTTATTTAAAGATCCATTATTTCCCCTTCTAGAAAAGGGATTCTCATATACTTGGAGTAAAAACTGGTTTGATCAAACAATGCAATTAGAAGGACATGCTCATTTGCTTCTTGGAGCTGTTGTCAAAGATTTACTGTAATATTGTCATTGCTGATGGTCTGACCTCAAGTTTATATTAGTTACATATCAGACAGACTTATGAGTTTCCTTTCGTAGGTCTGATGTTCTCGGTCAATTCATGCCTTTAGTTGGAAGAGATTGGACACAATCTGGAGTGGCCAGACTATTCTCTGCAATTAAGGTATGCTCATATGTTATTCGTCTGTCTTTGCAAGATGCTATTCTTATTTTGGCTAATAAAATCTGTGGTGAAGGACATGGCCCTTCATGTTTTGTGGCCTTTTTGGTCATTCTAGTCATAGTATTTGATATACTGTATTAAGGTTTTAAATTTAAGTAATACATTTACAACCATGTTTCCCATTCCCAAAAGTCAAAGCTATTAGGAAATGGGACCGCATTGTATATTCACAATGAAAGTTCATTTGAAATCCTAAATCTTTTATGTATTAATTGGTGCAATTTGTTAGAAAGCGCAATCCATAAGTTTACACTAATAAGTGGAAGAGACTGCATGAATATAAGGCCTATTGAAACCTCATCCACAAGCGAATTGAGAAACATTACTCCCTCTCACATGCAAATCAGTCTGAGAATGTCACAGAATTGATGAGTGGAGTGCCTTACATGGCACATAAGTGTGGGATGGAACTTGGTTTTGATACTATGTTGGCAGGTCCAATCCTAAAGTTTAAGCTAATAAGTGGATGGGGACTATATGATTATAAAGGCCCATTGTAATCCTATAAATAAGCGATGTGGGATACACTCTGGAATCTTTTTGAGAAAGCGCAATCAAGTTCTTTCATAAATTGTCCTAGAATCCCTAGTGCGGCACTCAAAAATTGCCTATAAGACTGATTGCCCTGATTGAAGTGTTTAGGATTTGATTGCAGTTTTTAGTAAATATTAGAAACTTGACTGCAATAATTTAAAGGTTGAGGACTCAATATTTGGTTGCATTTTGTACAAAAAGCTAAGAGTGGCCCTATTTTTCCTTACAGAAAGGATTTTTCCAAATGCTCCCTGTGTATAAGTTGTTTTTTGCATGTGAAATGAAGGATGTAGACATAACTAAATCAAACAACCAATTGGAGGCAGGATCCAATAAGAAGACTATGGGCAGAATCATAAAAATGGGGGGTGTTGCATTTCGTACATTAAGCTTAGAGTGGTCCACTTTTTCCTTATAGAAAGGCTCTTTCTAGAAGCTCCTTGTGTATAAGTTGAATTTTACATGTGAAACAAAGGACGTGGGCATAACTAAATCAAACAAGCAATTGGAGGCAGGACTTAATAAGAAGACTATAGGCAGAATCATATAAATTGGGGCGCCTATTCACACTCTTGACATTAAACTTAAATTGTTAGGATATGAGTCCACAATTTCTTAATATTATGACACTCACTGAAATCTTCTATTATTCAGTAAGTATGTTGTAAGACATACTGTCATGGAGTAGTACCCTGAAGTCAGATCTTGTGTTAGGAAAGAATATGGGGAGTCAATGCTCTTTTGGAGAATGTATGTAAAGGTACTCTCAAGAATCTTTGTGAGATGGGGTTCAAACAGCACTTTAGTATGTCAACCACTGCCTTTGGTATTCTAGAAATAGTCATACGATTGTAATGTGGTCAAACTAGGCTAGTATGGACCACTTCTTTGGATAGCTCTTTACAGTAAATTGGGCTGTTCAGGTTGGATAATCCATGCAGCTGCAATTTAGGATTATTTTTTGCATTTAGATTTGATCATATTGCAACTTCCAACGTTCCATTAATACTTGTGAAACATGGTATCTTCCCTTCAATAATGTGTTTATTGATTTGAAATTTGTCTGTGGCAGGAGAATGGGTATCAACTACTCTTTTTGAGTGCCAGGGCAATTGTTCAGGCTTATCTAACCCGAAGTTTCCTGCTTAATCTAAAACAGGTAAAACATTAACCTGATTCATTTTCCTGTTTTTGTTGGTCTTCTGTTATGGGAAAAGCAAGAGAGCAGGTTATTTGGGAGTCTGGTACAGCCTTAGTAGTTTACTACAAAATCATTATAGGGTTAGCATTGCACATCTTTTCTCATGAGAGTATGTTAGCTCTATTTGTGTTGACGTAGTTTCTTGGGGCTGGATTCTAGAGCACATCAAGGAGGTCATTTCTTTTGTGACCTATTTCTGTCATTTAAATTCTACTATGTCTTGACAGTCCTTTAGCCATTAAGATGCCTGTCTTTCAACATACAGAAATATGAAATTCAGACTGGTTTTGCTCTACCTCCTAGCATTTATGATGAGTTGATTCCACCTTGTCCCTGATTTATTTGTAGGATGGAAAAGCTTTACCGAATGGACCAGTTGTTATATCACCGGATGGATTATTTCCATCATTATATCGAGAAGGTGATGTTTTATATTTGAAATTCTCTGGTTGCCTCCACTAACTTAGTGATACATTCATGTTTTTGATATTTAGATAACATTTACTTTTGTCATTGCATTCTACATCTGGATCTTTGCTATATACTATCCTCATCTTTTCAAAAGAAATGACTGCATGATCCTTACCATTCTCCAAATTCTTTGCAGTTGTTAGAAGAGCGCCACATGAATTCAAGATTGCATGTTTGGAGGTATATATCAAATCAGCCACTTAGTGGAAAGAAATAATTACTCTATGCTGTAGAATATCATTTCCCAGCAAATTTGCTTTACGAGTGGAAGGTTTGTACTTTGCAGGCTATAAAAGCACTTTTCCCTTCCGATTACAACCCATTTTATGCGGGTTTTGGGAACAGAGATACTGATGAATTGAGTTACAGGAAGATTGGGATCCCAAAGGGGAAAATTTTCATCATCAACCCCAAGGTAACCATCCTTCTGGGCACTCTAACTTCGACTGCTCATGCTGCATTCTCACTTGATAAGTTACTGTGCCTCTGCAGGGTGAGGTGGCCAGTAGTCATCGCATTGATGTCAAGTCATACACATCCTTACATACCCTGGTCAATGACATGTTCCCCCCAACCTCATTAGTCGAGCAGGTAAAGTACCCCTCTCTCTCTCTCTCTCCCTCCCTCTCTCTCTCTCTCTGCATGTTCCTTGTGCGTGGAGCTATTAATGCTTTTGAGGTTTTCTTCGTTTCTAATAGAAATCTATGTGGCTCCAGGAAGATTATAATGCATGGAACTATTGGAGAGTCCCAGTACTGGACATCGAAAGTTAGTTCGTAGCCTGTGTATATTTCACCAACTAGAGCACCGGCCAGAAGTCTCCTCTGAAGCCATCCTACTCCAATTATTCTAATTCTCCAGCATCTCGCCTGGATAATGAGTCCTTTTTGGTGGGCGAAGAGCCCGCCATTGTGTCGAGAATGGCCACAGTGTCCCTTGTCACTGTATTAGGTTACTCAATTATGTAGGGAAGCATCGGGGTTACAAATGCTGATCCTATTGAAACTGTGAAGTTGGCAGTTTTTCGTCAACCACAACTGTTGATCCTATTCAAATTGTATAGCAGGCTAGTTCAAAAACACATTGTATAAGAGCGGATTCGTGTTGTCGGCGCCTCAAGCTGTCATGTCTGATCATGAAAAGTTGACTATTCTTGGCAACACTTTGCTTCCTAATGTTCCAATGCATCTGTTGGAGCGGGAAATGTCCTCTAGAGCTCGATAGTTTATATCTTTTTCTACAAATAGGGTCGTCGTCACTTGGAAAATTGTACTATTGTTCCTATTGAAGTCTATACAATCTTGCACTCTAGTCCATAAAGTTCAAAGGTCCATATTTCCTACACGAAGCATTTCTTTATTTATTTTCAATTTCTGTTGAGGACTGGAATATGCTTCTCACGTAATGTTTGATGCTTAAGTCGAGATTCATTTTGGACCAACTTGCTGTGTTTGAGTCTCATATTTGAACATTTATTTAGCACCACTTCTAAGCGGGAGCAATCCACAAGAAGATTTGTGAAGAGTGGGGCATTGTCTGAAGTTATTGCTTACGTTTTTGAAACTCGTTAGTGATGGAAATGAGCTTGACAGCATGCAAGTAGTCGGACATCTTTAGTAATGCATGTAACTGTGCAACAGATAGAGCATTTGTGCAAGATAGGGATCTACAAAAACATTTTAAATTGATGCTTATTCCCTGATCAACTTAAATATAGGTCGGACTCCATTTAATCATTAATCGACAATTTAATCTGCCATGTTCATAGGCCCAAGATTATACGTATGTGCCATTGCATTTATGATTTGATGTGTCAACCTTGATGGGTCTAATCTGTCTATATTTATGGCTAAGTACTCTGAAATTGTGCTGAAGTAATGTTGTCGAATCTATTGGGTTAAGGAGTTAGTTTCTACCATTATGAGTTTATAGCATGCTTCATTTATCATATGGATGAACTCAAAGTTGTATTAATGAATCATAGGAAGACGTTTCCCCTTCAAAGTTGTATTAATGAATCATACGAAAACGATTCCCGGCCATTCTATTCTTTGAAACCAATTATGTACATACCCTCAGATTTGTAAGATTATTTAAATTTCACCATTAGACTTAAATGCATTTAATCTAATTCCTTTTTCAGCTCCCGGCGGATAAGCACAAGGGATCTAAATATAAGTGCAATCAGATTATTAACTAGAGCCACATATTTTCTCAACTTATTCTTTTTAGGAGCTCGAATGTACGCGTTGCAAGAAGTCTCTGTAATAGGTGCTATGTATTCTATAAATGAGTCGATCTCTTGAATACTTCTCATGTGTGTTAAAATCTCAAGCCCATTTTAGTCAGCTCGGGCCATGAGTGGCGAGGGCGAGTGAAGGGAGAGACAATCGGGTGGTGCCCCGCCCAACCCAAAGAGCCAAGTTTGGATCCGAGTCGAGGCGTGTGCCAGACCCTGTAGAGGATCGGCCGTGAGTAAATAAGGATGATTGCCTAATCCATTCTGCCTCTTTTGCATCTCTCATCTAAGAAAACTCTCTCTCTCTCTCCAGCTAGCTATCTCTTTCTTTATTGTTCCTGGCATTAATTTAAACATTGGAGGGTCCTCTTGAGGTTAAACTTAGGAAGTTTTCTTCTCTTACGTGGTGCAGTTAGAGACTATCTAGGAAAAGGCATGAACAAGCACGGGAGAGCTTGATGAAAACAGCACATCATCAACTGCATTCGACATGTTAATTGAAAAGCGCGTTTATTTTAAGGAAAACTATTTTTCAGAAATTGTTTTTCGACTTTTCTGGTGTTTGGATGACAGAAGACCAATCGATTTACAAAAAACATTTCTCATAGACTAAAAACAACAAGCTTGGATTAGGTGAAAACAACTTCCTTTTTTAACAAGAAGGAACACCCTTTCCCTGAGCTACCAAATAAAATTAGCTATTTTTCTTAAATATAATTTTCATGGAAATATTCTCATTATCAATGAAACAAATGCACCCTAATTGTCAATATACCAACATAATTCACCTAGACTTGTGGCAACAACGGAGGTGTGGACTTAATAGCTTGGTTGTGTCCAAACTTCGGGATTTCTTTTTTGGTCAAAGTTGATTTCACTGGTTCTTATTGTACGTTTATGATCCTTCAAGGAAGCAGGTGCCACGAATCAACCATCGATAATTTCAATGGGGAACTATGTTTTTGAAAGGAAGTTTGATGGCAAGACCCACTCCATTGCCGAAGGATAGTATGCATGGTAGTTGTGACAAAAGGCTACATTTGACAATTAAGATAAAAATCAAGATAGAATATGCTTTATTTTATCTTGTATTTAATACTTGTTTAAAACAAGATAAAGTTAAATATAAGAGTGATATATACTGGATAAAATTATCCTACGAGAGAGATAAGATAAATGTGGATAGAACTTCTAATAACCATAATGGGAAAGTTATATTTATCGAATAACAAATTTATTAAATTAACAAAAATGAAATTATATTTCAATATAAATAATATTTTTAATTTAATATAAGAAATTCAAAAAAAATATATTTTTTATTTTAATCTTATTTTTATTTATATATACGACAGTAACTTTATATTATAATATAAATTCAATACGTAAATATAAATATATATTTATATTTATTACATATTTTAGGTATTCTCGCATTTGAGGTATAGTAATACAGTTTACTATTTAATAAGATTTTGTTAGAGAATGATGGAAGATGAAAAAATAAAAAAAAAAAAAAAGAGAGGAAAAATAAAATAAAATAAAATAAATTAGGCAATAGTATCATGAGAGATTTTAAGATCTCCATTTGTGGACTTTTAGGTTTATTTATATTGATATGCTGTATATACTGAAAAATAAACACGACAAATGTGAATGGATCCAATTTTATTACTAAAATTCATCAAATAGTGGATAAAATATAGTAAAATTCCAGAATTTCATATTCTATCCTGTGATATATTGGGTTTTCTGATCCTAGAACTAACGAACCAGAATAGGCTTTGAGCATTGGAAGTGGGCTAGGTAACGAGCCCAATGGGCCATAAGGAAACACGAGCCTAAGGGCTTAGTGGGCCGTGTGAAGGATGCAAGCATGGACTCGATGGGCCAAGTAATGGGCCATGAGTTGGGCCAACATGGAAGAGCTGTGATTTGGGCCCGATGGGCCATGAATTGAACCTATTGGAATGAGGGTATGTACGCAAGGTCTGGCTTGAGTAGAACAAACTCTACTTCAATGGCGTGAGATTTTAGATTAGTCACGCATGAACTTAAATTAGGAAACTTGTCAAATTACGCATGATCACGATCCTTTGTAAATTAAAACTAACATCCTCCTTGTAATTTCTCTTAGTTTTCAGTCCTAAGCTAAATTTTTGCAACATCAATATGCCATTGCGACTAAGGAAAGTTAGTAGAAGCCTTGCATTTTTGTAAGGCCAAGATTTATAGGGACAAGGATGGAATAAAGTGAAAATATTAGAGGTGACCAGTGTGATGCATGAAGGGATTTTATGCAAGAAGCAACCCTCCTACCTTCTCAAGGCATTCTTTGGTTGCTGAGTGCCTATTTGGTAATCATCTCAACAGTATCTGATTCTGATTTTTTGTTCCCGATAGCGGTTGGGAACAGAATCGCATTTGGTAAAATTTTTATTCCCGATAACAAGTTTCAATTTTTTTGTTCATGGAATTAGATTTGGAATAGAATAAAAAAAAAAAATTGATCATTGTTCCGGAAACAAATCTAAGAATCAAAATCAACTCTTCTTCTTTTTCTTCATCGACCGCCATCCCACGGTTGCCTTCTGCCGCCGTCCGTTGCCGCCCTCCGCCGCCTGCCGCCGTCCTCTGCCGGCAATCGGTCCGGCGAGCTCGCCTAGCCTCGCGATGCCCAACCCCGCCGGTGGCTAAGCGGGCCTCACCCAGCCTCGCGAGGCTGGGCGAGGGCTGGGCGAGCCTCGCCCAGCTACCGGCAAGGCTCGGCAACCGGCCTGAAGAAGAAGAATAGGAAAAAAATGAAATGAAAAAAATGAAAAAAGTATAAAAATTATTTAAAAATTAAAATAAATTGATTTGGAACAGAATTAATGAGCACGGTACCAAATACAATTTTATTCCAAAATCATAAATTTTGGACAATTACCAAACGGCTTAAAATGTTTAGAATCTGTTCTCGGGAACATAATAAAAAATAATCATTTCTGATCATAATCTACTTCCGAGAATAGAATCGTACTCCTGGGAACAGAATCGTTACCAAACGCGCCCTCAACCTCTTCCCGGGATCACAAAAATCATCATTGGCGTTTGTCATCATGAGTTACATGAGAACTCATGAAAATCTAGGAACATTCTCAAGGCACATCTGTCATTCCCTTTGCCCTTACCTTCTCCGACCTGCATTTTCTCTCTCCCTCTCTCATTTTGTTCCTCTCTTCCTCCTCGGTTCAACAGAACACTTTCTCAATTTTCCTCTGCAATTCCTCTCGATTTTGGACTCTGGAAGGGTGCGATCTCGTAGATGCAACAAGCAAGGAAGCCAAACTATCACCAGGTAAGGAAACGGTGGGGTTTTAATCTAGGATTATCTCCGGGTTGCTGGGCAAGGTGCGGATCGTGCGGGTTTGGGGAAAATCTTCTTCTGTCGACTTTGTTTTGGGTTCATCGTTGCTGGTTTTGGGGTCGGATGGGTGTTCTGCAGCTTGCATGCGGGGTTCACGGCTGGAATATGGAGTGTAGGTGTAAGAGGGAAGCTATGGGTTGTTGTTGGTTCGAGAAGGTCGATGGTGCCCTGAGACGGTCTTGCATGTCAATCTAGGTAGGTTGGTAGCTTGCTCGTGAGTTCGGAAGTCCCATTCTAGTTTGGGAAGAGGTTTTGGTGATCAGTATGGGCTTTAAATGCAGTATATGGGTGTGCTTGAAGTTTGAACAACACTAGTATAAGGAGGTGTAGAGTAATAGAGAACACTAGTATAAGGAGGTGTAGAGTAACAGAGGCCGAGTTGTAGGGATAATGTAGGTGGTTTGTCCAGAATCGAGCGTTTCCGATCTCGAGATTTTTGTAAATTTCATACTGAAGAATCTGTTATGAGTTTAGACTTATGTTCCTCATAGAAGTTGTAGCAAATTGTGTATAATTTGTCATATATTTTCCTTAGATTTTCTAGAAGTAATATAATGAGTGAAAATGCGATTGCTTTATATGATAGTAATCTATAGTGAGGTGAAAACAGGGGATATCAGTTTGTTACTTGATTTTTCTGTCATTTTTGGGATAGAATCAGGACTCATGAAAGTTGTAGGTTGGTCCTTGTGTATGACTACTAAAATTTGGTGGGTGATTGATTAAGTTTTGAGTACTGAAATGCCTGTTCTTAGTGTGTGACAGATTCTGGAAAATTTTACAGGTTTTAGGGGTTAAGTCAATGATTTGCTGCTCTCTATACAGTGAGAAATAGGTCTAGAATCTTTCATGGAAAATGTTTATGAATGTCTTTTCTAAAGCATATTAAAATTTCACAATTTTTCAAAGTGATTTACTATAGTTTTGACCCTAATGTTCCAAACTATTCAAAACTATCCATTTTCTGCTCCGATCCCAATTTTTACAGACACTTGTAGAAAACTTGTTCGACCCCTTGGGAACTCTATGATCTTTTATACATGGTCAATTGATATGTTCTCTCTCTTATATTTGATGAGGTGACATTGAACTGTGAATATGTGAGAGTCTTATACGATGGATGGGTGTTCAGTGAGACCTCGTATATGTCCATTTAAGGATTGAATTATAGGGTGATTTGGTGCATTAAATTGACGAGCATGCTGTGGTGTGATTATTTTAAGGTGTGATGCATGAAATGTGTGGAATAAACTGAATATAAAAGATTTCCATCAGCTTTGTGATACCGGTGTGCCTCGGGGAGTGGAATGCCCACGTTGTGTAATCATGGATGCCTTGGGTTTGTGATATCGAGATGTCTCGAAGTGAGATGCCCTGCTATGTGACTCGAATGCCTCAGCTGTGTAATGCTAAGATGTCTCGGAGTGAGATGCTCATGGTTAGGATTCCATGGAAGTTCGGATGAAGATCTGGAAGTGATTCGATCGGACTGGCTTATGATCAGGCAAAAATATGATTTGTGGGTGGATATTGAAACATACCATGAATTAAATACACTCGGCAGTGTGTACATGTGTGCTTTGCATTATATGTTGGCATTGGATAGTTAAATTAGAATTGTGTTTTGAAATTGTGTTTTGATATTGTTGTGCTTTGCATGGAGTGGATTATGTGATAGTATGCTCTAGCCTATGTATGCTTCTTAAATCTTGCATTTCCCTTAGCAACTAATAGATCACCTAGTTTAGGGCCGTATTGTTTCTTACTCGACATTGCTCATTCCTTCATCTTTTTCAGATCATTAGAACGGATGTCCCTTTAGTGGCACGGTATGGGGTCATTGCTTCTGACGATGTGTCCTTCCATGATGTCTTCGACTTCAACATTGACTTAACCTACACTTGATATGAAACCACTCTATGGATGGATGATGGGCGTGTCGACTGGATCCCCGTGTGGTTTGAGGCATGGTTTATAAACCACAAGGGAGAGCTATTTGGACCTCTTCAGTTCGGTTTGGTGGGCCTGGAGCTGGAGCTGGAGCAAGTGATGCCTAGAGCACCTAGATCATGTGGAAGCTGTTGATTTTATATTCTTTTGAATGACTTGGTTAACTTATGGGCTAGTGAAGTTAGGTTCCTTTTGACCCCTTCCTAGACTTTAGACGCATACACTTTTGGTTAATATTATGTAAATATTCCTATATGTATGTGTCATGGGCTGATTGTTTAGGATCGAGACTGTGTGGCAACTTAGGTTCTCTTGGATCGTTTGAGATCGTTGGAGTGCCTAAGCCAAGCTTTTCTTGGATTGGTCACTCACTCACCCGGATTGTAGATAGAGTCGCTCGCTCACCGGATTGTAGAGAGAGAGAATTTCTAAAGAGAGAAGCTCTGAATGAGAAAATGAAACTTTGATTATGAAATGGTCAGTGGTTACAATGAGGGGGAGAGCACCCTTCTTATATTTGAGGTCCTTGGATTATAATCATTAATCGTCATTCGATCTGATGGATAAGATTGTGTCTTCTAACCAACCACCTACCGGGATTTATGTCGAGAGAGTTCTAGATTATCATTGCAATTACTGTCTTTCCCGTTCGTAGGAATGTTCAGGATTCTCTAGTGGAAACCTTGGGCGATTTTGGGAGGTCTTCTTGGATCATGCACAATCCCTTGGTCGCGGGAACCTCATGACTATGACATATGTGTGGTATGTTGTAAGCTTCCCATGTTTATGTATGTCAGAACAGGTGATGATTGCCGAAGGCAATGAATTGGTACTAATTCTATAATGAACCATGTATGCTTTGAGTTAAATTGTTAATACTAAACGACTGGACGAGATGACCATTCCTTAAAAGATTCCAAGTTCTTGTAATAATCATGTTATACATGTTAATCATTTTGGATGGAATACCTTAGTGTAATTGCCGATTAAGATAGGTACACTGATAATTAGTTTCCGCTTGCGTTTAGTATGTGACGCTATTGGGACGTCACATATCCCATCCAGTCCTATCCTAATTAGAAATACGGATAAACAAACATAACCTAATGATATATGACCCACTTCGAAATGAGCGGGGTCCCTCCTAAATGCTTTAATCACTTCTTGGTCCTAAGAAGCCTCGGTTTGTCCGTGTCGTAATTCCAAGTGTGTCGTCGTAATTCCAAGTGTGTCATAGCGTCGGATGACACTGACGAAATCCCACCAGCTGGGGAGATGATGATAAGCAGTAAATATGACAAAAGAACCTTTCAAGTGCCATAATTTGGTACAAAGGGAGGGACACTTAAGTGTCATAACTTATGAAATGTACACTTAAGGTGCCATATTCGAAGAAAAACGGATCATTTAAGTGCCACTCCGGCCAAAGTTTGGCCAAAACGCCGACGTGACATTTTTCCGGCGAAGCGAACCCAAAACGACGTTGTTTTGCATGTTGATGTGGCCAAATAATACGAAAATGCCATCGTTTTGGGCGACGTGGTAAAAAAAAAATATAAAAATTAATTTAATTTAATTTGAAATTAAATTTAGTTAAAATATGAAAAAAAAATAATTTTAAAATTAAATTTAGTTAAAATATTAACAAATAATAATTTTAAAATTAAAAAATTTTAAAAATAACAAAATTTTAAAAAATTTATAATTTGAAAAAAAAATAATTTTAAAATTTTGAAAAAGGGGGGCAGTGGGTGAGGGCTTAGCCCTTGGCCACCGTTGCCGCTTCTCCCCGCCGTCGCCGGAAGGGTCGGTGATGGAGGGGGGAGGGTCGGCTGGGGTAGGCGGCGGCGGTGGCCGAGGGCTGAGCTCTCAACCACCCCCGTTTTTTAAAATTTTGTTAATTTTTTTAAATTTTTATTTTATTTTATTTTAAAAGTATTATTTTTTAATATTTTAACTAAATTTAATTTTAAAATTATTATTTTTTCATATTTTAACTAAATTTAATTTTAAATTTAATTAATTAATTTATATATATTTTTTTACAACATCAGCCTAAAACGGCGCCATTTTTGCATTATTTGGCCACGTCAGTGTGCAAAACGGCGTCGTTTTGCACTCGCTTTGACGGAAAAATGCCACATCAGCGTTTTTGCCGGATTGGCACTCAAGTGATCAATTTTACTCCGATTTTGGCACTTAAGTGTACCTTAAGGTATGGCACTTAAGTGTCCCTTTCTGCCAAGTTATGGCGCATGTCTTTAAATTAACAATCGTCGCTCTATGAAACTCCCGGGGCGACGGTCAGCATGAATCCCTCATTTTCACCCTTTCCGCTGATCAATAATAATGCCTCGGGATCAAAATTGAACTCTTCAAGAAAACACGGGCCGGATGGCTTAAAAAAGAAGAAAAAGACAAACCGGGACAGATCATTAAATCCCCCCTATTTCACCCGAGCGGGGGCAATTTAGTAAAATGGGCACTTTGGCGCGAAACTGAAGGCGCAAGACCCGAACTGAAAAACGCCCCCATAAATCACATCACGCGCTCCCCGTCCGTGCAAGCCGACCGCTTCGTCGTTTCGAAATTCCCTTCGCACGCGACCTGGAGACACGAAGAACGATTCCAACGACCGGATCACCGCCTCGGAAAAACCTAGGGAGGAATCGTCCGAAATTCACGCTCGCATTCCGACGAGTTCGTGTCCTGATCTCGGGGCGGGAGTCGGGAAATCGCCGGCCGGCGGGGGGTGGGGGTTGAGAGTTTCGATTCGATTCGCGACGACGATGTCGTGGATCAGAACGGCCGTCAACAAAGCGGTGGAGGTCGGAGGGCGGAACAACTTGACCAGGACCGTCCGCAGCTATGCCGATTCGGTGGTTCATCAGGCCGGCACCGCGGTCGCCGAGGGCGCCAGGCTTCTCCAGGATCGCATTGTAAACTTCTCTTTTCGCAGATTTTCGTGTTCAGTATGATCGAAATGGGGGAAATCGTTAGGCATCGATGCTGCGTACTTCCTGAATTTTGTCATAGATTGGTGGTTTAAGGAGAGTTTGGTGTTCTCGCAAACTCCAGTAGGTCCGCCGATTTTCCCTAATGATATGGTCTCGTGAATATAATGAGAATATTGTTGTGTGATTATAATGAAATCGGATTCTGTCGGTAACTTGAGTCGGGTTTTGCTGGGTTTAGAGGTGATTGTAATTGAGCTTGCTACGATGCACATGGTGTAGATCAATAACAACTGTTAACTGAGTCATTGCTCTCATCACCGAAGTTCATGCAGCTGAATTTGCATTATTGTGTAGTTATTGCCCCTTACATTTAGTATTTAGAGATTCGAATTTATCAAAGCAGGGGGGATGGGGTTTGCAAAGCTTTGAGCAGGCTGCGAAAGGATTGGAGGAGATGTCTGTTTCCTGTAGAGGACTAGAGAGAATTCTACTATTACGAAGGTGGTTGGTTGCGCTCAAAGAAACTGAGAGGGACTCTGTGGGTTTGTCTGGAAATGATCACCAAGGGACCGAAAATAGCTCTGATGAGTCCAGGGATTTGCCTAGGAGACAAACATTGGTGAGTTCTACCTGGTTCTTCATCGACATTTCTTCAGCAGCCTGTAACTCTTTCATATTAAATTTTCCAAGCTAATGTATAGGATGTAGGGGCAGTGGTGTGAGCTGACAGGTGAGTGGTGATACTTGTGTCTGTTTAGTTATTCTGGTCATTTACCTATTCGTACAGTGCATGCTGCATCGCGTGATTTTCTGTTTAGTACTGAAGTTGAAAATTGGCTAAAAAATGCTTGTTTTAGAATGTTAAATCAATATGGGTATCTGGTTTTTATATCTACTGTGCTTCTGTAATTTAATTTTAATATTATTACTTGATCGTGGTCAGGTTTATCACCATGATCCTGACCTTGGAGGTGAACCTCTGAATTTCCGTGACGTCTTTCTTCATAGTCAGGCACTTGAAGGCATAATTATGTCCATGGTAAGTGGCGTATTGTCAGCTGTACGATCAGAATGGTTTATTATTTACTGATGGTTACAGAAGTTTTACCCTAAGATAGTTTAACATCATTGCTGTGGAAGCATATTATTTGCATTCTTATATGCTGCTTATTAAATTTTATGATTTATTGCTGTGAGAATCTATCTGGTGAAGTACCCAACAGATTTCTCTGTATTTGAGTTGCATTGCCTTTTATACTGTCATCAAGAGTGAGACAAATGCACCTTTTTATTTGCTTGGTGGGTTGTCCTTTCTCTTAGCTGGTTAGGCATGTTATGAATATGAAGTAAAGTCACAACCAGAGTCATGATGACTACTTTTGAATGATTTGAAACTTTTGAATTCTATATGACGAAAAACCTTGTTAGATCTGCCAGTCGAGGAATCCATCTCTTCCTAATCAACAGTGTTGAATGATTAATGTCAATGCAATGCACATCCTGTCCAATTTTTTGTCACTTTATTATTTCCATAACTAAACTAACTCCAGCCAGTGGGCAAAGACTAGCTGGTAATGATTTAATTGAATTTGCACCTCTGGTCTATAGACAGAGTTAACCGCAGCTTAACTGTTTTGTTGATTCAGATTCTTGAAGCACCTACACAGGAAGAAGTTTCATTACTCCTGGAAATTTTCGGGTGATTTAAACTTTATGATATTGCTCTTCATTTTTTCTTGAGTTGACTGCTGGATTGTCATTCTCTGATTAGGCACTTCTAAGGCCAACAAATTACCTTTTTTCATGTGCACTTGGAACGACATAATTTGTTTGCTCTTGTCCAGGCTTTGTCTTACAGGAGGAGTGGAAGTGCATAAGGCGGTTTTGAGCGGCATTCAAGATTTGGCTAATGCATTTTCTGGCTACCTAGAAGAAGTACTTGTGAGAACTTAATAACATTGTCCTATCATGTATGCATCTTCATTAAAAATGTGACCAGCAGGATAGATTATGAACATTCAGAGTCCACCTGCATCTTTTTTCCACATTATTCACAAAGGATGATTGAATGTAGAACATAATTGAATAAACTCTCAATTCAATATGCTCTAATTGATGTAATGTCCTCATATGTTACACTGTCATTCAAACTACGATACCATTTGAGTTGCACCTGTGTCTAAGTGCTTGTCAACTTTGTCAGTTCACTTGCTCAAAAAATGTTAAAGACTGTAACTTTCTGCATTTCAGTTAAACATGCTTGGTAATCTGCTTTATTTGACTTCCTTGACTCTCTTGAAACTCCTCATGTCATAATACATCCCATATTCAGCAGATGGTTTAACTTTGAGATTTGTAACTACAAACTAGATAAGTGAAAGAAGTTTGGGGATGTAGGAAAAAACCTCTCAATGTTTATTGCCTTACCTCTGATTTCTTTCTCTCTACAGATGATACCTCTCATACCATCTTTGTGCTCATAAACATTTGATTTCCTTTTTTTTCTTTTTTGGTCAGAGATGTACATTTGGATTCAGCCTGAATTCTTTTTAAGGATAGAAATGCGCTATTAATCTAAACTAGAAAGAAGACATACATACCAACCGGAAAAAAGTTTGAGATACGTATACGCCTAGTGACAATACAATCATTCTTCAGAATTGTAGTTTGAAGCGAACATTTCACTTCAGGTGAAGCGAGAAGAGTTGCTACAATATGCTCAGGTGGCGATCTCAGGGCTCAAGTTAAATGCTGATGTTATAAGGTACATGTGACATACATATATCCAATCTGCATGCTGAGGAATTCCGCATAAAATACTTTTTTTTTTTATCTGCATATGGGTATCTTGAAATCATCTTCGGGCTGTGTCATATTGCATCTGGATGTGTCAGGACCATGCTTCGCTCATGTAGCTATAGTTAATGTAGGATGTAGTGCAGCTAATGTTAGGTAATGTTGTGAATTGCTCCATTCACTGTTTTTTCTTCTCAGTTTCTGTTGTCCTTAATCATTTAATTTACACAATCATGTTGCTTTATGGCATTTGTAAGTTGTTGAATTCTTTTTCTAAGTTATTACCGCCTGGTATACTGTAATATTATAGGAATTGTGGCCTGTCTCCTTCATTCTCATGAATTTGTGGACTTTCCCTCCTCCTCCTCATAGTCCTGGATCTCATTATCAAGTTCTTCATCTGCATGGACACTTAATTTTTAATTTTTAATTTTTAATCCTTCTTCCTTCCTAGTTGATGCTCCTAATTCATATCAACTCCTCCTATGAGCCCCAAGCATAAGTTGCCATTGCTTTAACCCTTGTTCTTGAAAAGCTAAATCATGGTAGGACTTTTGACCTGTCTTTGTATGTTGCATTAGTTCACATGCATCTATCTTATTATGGAACCATCTGTTTTTTCACTACCTTTTACTAATATCATTATCTAAAGTTGAGTTTGCTTTCTAATATGACTATCTGTCTGATTCATCTTTTCAAGATACGTAAATGGGGCTTACTTATCCTCTTGTCAGTTAAAATTTGATGATGGTAACATCATTTTATCTACAAGGCAGTTATCGCATATTTTTTACTCATTAAGAGGCAGGGGAGTTAATCCCTGTGACAAATTCTGCAACAAAATTATGTTACCAAAAATCAGCTGTAAAATTTCAATGGTTGTTGAGTAAAGAATGATGACAGATTCTTACACATATCCATTAGAACTTTCCTTGGCATATATTCGTTGCTTTCTACTCTAGCTCATGCAACAAGTGTCTTGTACTTTGAAAATAGTATAAAATTTTTTCCCATGTGTAGTATCATTCCCGAGTCCCCAGACGGAATCCTGACAAAAGCATTAATGAAAATTTTCCCCTAACAAAAAATTTTGGTAACCATGTTACTTCATCCCATTACAAATCTTGTCAATGGACCTCAGATAGAATCAGGCATCGGCATATGATTTGAAATATACTTAGATGGATAACATTCAAAGACCAAATAAGATCTAGTTTCATCATCATGCTCCCAAAAGACACAAACAGAATGGTGTTGCATTCCCCATTTGATTAATCTGTTTTTCAAAGGCAATTAACCAAGGAAAGCAAGCCATGAGATAAAACTGCTCACAGCTTAGGATGTTTAGGTAAAGGCAAACAAATTATGCCAACTGATCTTAGTTAATGAAGGCTGTAGGGTAGCAAAAGCAGCTGCTTTTGTGAATTCTTTAGAGACATATAAAGAGCACTGCGAAGAGACATTAGAATGTGCGACAATTCATCAGAAGTTGCCGCACGCCAATCCCAATCACCTTTCTCTGTTACAGAAGCTACTTTTAGAATGCCTTTGCAAATGAGAATCATAGATGATTCTACGGCCCAGTCTTTCAACCGGAGCACCTTCAGGATGCCAGCAATCATGCTGCAGAGAGACCTTCTCACCATTGCCAATTTCCAGTAGAAATGTGGTTGAAGGAAGTCTCTCATCTGGAGTAGTTTCCTCCATGAAATCTGGAATTTTAAGGCTCCAAAGCTCCTGCCTTGAATGAGATAAGCATTAGCCCATGTAATCCAAATGGGTCCAAATTGCAAAGCAGATGCCATAGGGTCTTCATAATTAGGGCAGGATTCCACAATTCCATATTGGTCAAGCTAAGTCCTTTGTACCTTTTTTTTATATTGGACTTCCTTACCCATAAGAATGAATCACCATTGTGTTTCAATAGATGAATATTGCACCAATAGTTCATGGTAAAGTGTTGCCCCACGTTGCTTGAATATGGAGTTTAGATGGGCCTTATGTACATGTAGTTTCGCTCTACCTAAATGGTTAAGTTTTTGGGTGGGACAGTTTTAACATGGTATCAGAATCAATTTTCCATTGTTCATTATGTCATTATTGATACCTAAATAGTTTGTTTGGCATGTGGTTCTTGCATTTATTATCCCATGTTCTTTAACTCCCATTGTCATTATTCATCCGCTTCACACATGAGAGGAGGAGATACTTTTGGTCCTACATTGTTTAGTTTGGTACTTTTATCATTGGATGAGAAGCAGAGAGCTAAATAACATGTAACACAATGATTCCTTTAATTGTTATTTTAGTCACAAGCTCTTCTGGTAGAATGTGATAATCCTGTGTATGCCGTCTTCCTATATGTTGGTTTTTTTGAAGTCAGTAATGATAGGTCATGCTGGTACATCACTGCAGTGGAACCAATGGTTTAATTTACCACTCATTTTCTTTTTTCTGACTCATAAGTCTGTTCTTTCACAATATTCTCAGTGATGGATCACCTAATGGCTAAGTGAGTTATTTTGTGGTCCTTTGACAACTCTTCAGTCTCCTTAACTTGCTTTTATGAGCTGTTTGTTTCTTGCCTCAGAATAGATTCCAAAACCTTCAGCCTGAAGGAAAAACTCAATATGATGTGCTCACTACAGCAGCCTTTGAATAAAGATCATGACAAATTGTCTGAAGAAACAATTGTTGTGACAAAAGAGGTAAGACTGATCTTGACAGATTTGTGAAATAGGCAATCAGAGCACTTTTTAGATGTCATTTGAATATCTTCTGGCCTCTATTAGTAGAGGACATCCTTTCTAATATTTTTACGAACTGTTGCCTATATCCAGAGAACTATGGTCAAAAGAAAATCGAATTGTAATTATGATGCAGGCCCTAGAGCATGGAACTTTTTCTCTACCTTATATGCTGGTTGAATTCATTTAGTACTTGGTGTTGTTTTCAGAATTGATGGCATCAGTAGGCATTACTTGGACACTCAAGTTAATATAAGCTGTCTAGGCCTTTTTGGCTACTCCTTCAATTTGTCACTTTGCGAAATGCTTATACCAGTTATGGTTTCATTACAACACACTTAGTGCATTAAATGCTGCATTAGTTTAACCATGTATTAAGAGTTATTGAATGCTCATTGCTGGTTAAGTGAGAAGTTGAACACTTTGAATTTTATTTTTAGGGGGCCATTTTGACTAGCTTTTCTTATTTGCCCCTAAGATTTAGATAGACAAAATCTCATGGAAATTAAACTCCACATATTGAAAAACATCACTATTGAGAGTTTGGATTCTTTGGCTAGTTAATTTCCGTCCTTTGTTTCTAACAATTAGTGAGTCCTAGAAATTGTCTCAAATTCTTAAAACAGAGTAGATTTGATTCTGATCACCATGGTAAGAATACAAGCTATTAGAGCAAATGTTCTTGTCTTGCAGGATTTGGAAGAGGTACGGTTGCAAATTCAACTATTTTCCATGATGGAGTCACTGCTACTTAGAAAGAAATCTTTGAGAAATGGGGATACTCCCCATCTTCATGTTGAAAAGGTCAGGTTTTACTATTAAGTGAACCTCGTTCCTTGAAAGAAATCCAAGTATCATTATGAGAACTTATACTGTCTTTCATTTTGAATATTATGAACTCAAATAGATATATTGTTCACTCTCATTATTTTGACCTAAAGTTTTCAAAAAAGTAAAAGAGTCTCATGAATTCTACTTTCATGGGATAACTGTGTGCTTGTGTGCCACCAAAGTGTAGTTGCGTCCTCATGTTGTTGGTCAATTTCTTGCCAAAAAAATGTGAAAGGTTTAGTCTCTCGCCTTTATGCAATGTTTATTGCCAATTGCTTTATTGGGATTTTCATCCTTTGTGCACCAGTGTCATTGCAGTAAAAATCGCGATCTAACTCATAAAATCATGCACTTTTTACTTAAATAAGGAGAGTTAAGGGAAGAAGATTGCACATGAAATTTATAATGGTTTAGCTTTAGTTTAAGTCTACGTCCACTTTCCCACGTTGACAGTCTTTTAGCTGGAATTCACTATAGTATCAACAGAAAAATACAATTTATGAGTGTAAACACTCAGTGGAAGATCCTTTCTAACTTACTAAGTCACTCTTTTTGTGATTTTCTCTCTTGAATACAATTTATAGGACCACCAAAGAAGAACAAGTAGTCAGAAAAACTTTAGACTTTGGAATTTTAATTTTCACGTCCTATCCTTTAAATAGACTGAATGACCTCTTTAAATACTCTTTCACGCCACACTAGCCGTTGACATTTTCCGGAGGAATTTCTTCCAATCAATCTGTTGGACGTAATCGATTAAAAAGATCTTGTAGCCGTTTGAAGATTGAGATGGAATATCCACTAATTCTGGTCGTCCATACAATTAGAATCTAGGTTTCCATTAATAGATGCTTCCCTAAAAAGAACTTGTCTTCAAGATTGATTTAATCAATTTGTGATTGATTCAATCAATGTATTTATAAAGAAAAGTGATTCTTCGCCAGAGAACTAGATGTTGTAGAATAAATTCCTAATAAGTTCATTTTGAATTCTTGTCGCAAGATCAGTAAATCTGAATTTGATTTCATCCTTGTTCTGGACACGGTTTTAGTCTGGATTTTATCAGAGTGGGAAATACTTTTGGAATGAATAGATTTTAACAAAAGTTTTCGATATAACCTCAGAAGCATTCTGCTTTTCAAAATGAGTAAGAACTAGAAAGTTTTGTCAACTTCAAAACTTGGTAGGAGTTTTCTCAATAGGTTCTTAGTCAATTCACTGAATGGGATGCAATGGTCAAAAAGTAGACATGTAGAAAGATCATCATTTATTGGCCGTCAAGGAGGTAGCCAACAAAGATATCGTCCTAAGCTTCAGCATTTTCAAATTAGACCTTTGCTGGGGCATATCCATAGTTGTGTAATGTGACCAGGCAGATGAGAGGACCTTATACATTGATGGCATTTGCCTTTTTCAAGTTTTGTTCCTTGGAGTGCAATTACAACTGCCTAGTCTATGTATTTATGTAATGTCAGTCTTTTGTGCCAACAGTATGACTTTGATGCGTTCTAATTGGCCATCTACTATAGCAATTAAGTACACCAATGATGAGTTCCAAGACTCAAGATTGTCTTGTCAGAGGTGTCTAATGTTAAAAGGGAAGCTTCATCAAGTGGGCAATATTTTTTTTGGAACATACAATGCAAACAACGAAAAAGATGGTACTCAGGTTTCATCCAACTTGTTAGCTCAACATTTATAGGGAAACAAGGCAACTACTCTTGCACATTCCATACACTGTCATGGTACCTTTGGCTTTCTTTTTAATGTTTTCTTGGATTTGTGGCTTATATTCTTAAATTTTATGTACCGTGGATTAGTTGATGGGACAAAGCTACTACTGATGAACTTCTGCTTGCTCTTATTCTTGCTATGACCCCCTTGTTTTTTCTGTCTTTTATTCACCTTCTTGACTGGTTTATGGTATGTGAGTCTGTCACGTCCCAATCTTTATATCTCATTCTTCATCTGGTTAGTCTTTTGCAGGTAAAACCATCCTTTCGTACACTTCACATGTGAACATTTCTCTGCAGGTTGATAAATTGAAAGTGTTATCAGAATCCCTTGCTAATTCTTCCTCAAAAGCTGAGAAGCGCATCTCAGACCACAGGTTTAGAAGCATTTGGATTTTCTTTTATATTTTCTTCTTAATACATTCATTCAACTTAAAGCACTTCTAGACAGTTCCAGAACTTAATTGCACGTGAAAAAGAAAATTCTGAAGGTTTTTTAGTTGGATGGATCATTGTAGTTAACATGTTCTATATTTGAATGACTATCTAGAATTTCCTTCTAGGCATTTAGAAACTTCAGCAAGTGGGACTGTGATAGTTGAGACTAGCATAGTGGCTGGAGATGAGAGATTTAATCTATTATGTAGTAAATATATAACATTTCAGATTTTGGATTGCATGGTGTTCTGTCTCAAGTGTAATGCCAAAGGAACCTTGGGTGTGGTTCTACGGAAGTGATGCTTGAAGATATTTGTTTCTTTCCCCTACAATCTTATAGGAATTCACTGCACTTTTCACTCATACCTTGTCAAATAAAGCCTCTTTAATCAATGACTTGTGTAATCAACGGTAATTCCCAAATATACTGTTGCTATCCATAGTTCCGAACAGCAACCAGACGTCCATTCCAATTTCTCATCCAAATTGGCCTTGCTCTAAGGGTACTAGTTATTAGGTGAACTAACTGATGAAGCTTTTCTTGGCTGTAAAATTATTTTAGAAGGCCCTAGCTTGTTGCATGTGCAGTGGTTAAGCTAAAGCTTGAATTGGGCAGGGCCCAACATGAAACTGCATAAATGATGAGGTCTACAGTTTTTCTTACATTGAAAACAATTGTAATGTTTCTACCTAGATATTAAATCATATTAGAAGTGGTAATTTTGCATCCATTGAATAATACCAACAAGTCCTACTGTTTTGCTAAAACAGATCTAACACATCTCAATTAACATGAACAGTTTCTGGTGGAATCAAGAGGGGTTGATCTTGAAAAAACCGTTGCTATGGTGATCTAAGCTAGCTTCTTCACTTCATGTTTAGAAATACGAGGAAGAGTAGGAAAACCTATATATATATATATATATATATATATATATATATATATATATATATATATATATATATATGTATGTATGTATGTATGTATGTATGTATGTATGTATGTATATTGTGACAACCTATTATGGTGTAAGTTTAGGCTCATGAAATCCTACTTTGTGATCTCATATTCATCCAGAATAATGACATTTAAGCATCATTCTCTTTCCAAGTTGGTGCCTGAAGCCAGAAGTTTCTTCATTTATGTGTTGTATGTCATGTTAAATCTTGGGATGCCCCATTAAATGTTAAAAGTGGGTAAATTTCGTCCAAGTCCACTGAACTTCATTATTTTGCAATCAGGTCAGTGAAACTTAATTTCAATCATCCAATGCACAAAACTTCGAATATTTTGCAGTTGATGCACTTTGATTGGAATCCGACCAATTTTTTGTGCGAAATGATGACTTGGCAATCATGTGGCATATTGGAAGCCATGGCACTGCCTTGGCATTTCACATGAAAATTGATCAGATTCCGGTCAAAGTGCATCAATTGAAAATCTCGTGCTAATTGTGAATAAAATCAAAGTTCAGTGACCAAATTGGAAAACAACTAAAGTTAAGTGACTGCCAATGAAATTAAGAAACTTGGATGGTACATTGGAGAATCTAGGTCTTACTTTTTGCTCTTATGTACGAAACTCATGGGTATACGATAAAGCAAAGTCACAGTTGTTAAGGGAACGTAAAGGATTGCTTTACTAATTTATACTTTCAAACCTAGTTTCTCGTGGGAAAGAAGCATTAACTACCCTTGAAGACCATATTCAGTACGTGTATCCTACCATATATCCTATGAGCTTACACCTAATTCGAAAGAATGCTGAGATAGCCGCTGGAGATTGCAGTACTCATGAAGAGTAATGCACTGTGCAACATTAGGGCCTATGTGCAGGTCGTTTTATGAGAAGTATGATATTTTACACTTTAAGCATATATTGACTTTGTTTGAGTTGTAACAAATGAAAACATACCAGGCATTCTTTCATATCCAGAGAGGCTTGTTTAGGGGAAGACAGCTATCAATCAAATGATTATGTTAAGGGTTGGAAATTTGTATTGTTTTGGGACTTGGTGACCCTATTCTTTGATGGTTGAATTCTTGGCAAGGAGGAAGCTGCCAACTGAATAGTCACAAGCCCTTATTTAGATTAAGAAGCTATCATCTGATTCATTGATTCATCGTTGAAGGAGAGGTAAATTGCGCTTCTTCAACAGCCGGGACCATTTTACTGGTGGAGAGTGGAACGTGTTTTAGTCAGAGTCCCTAATCATACATTTCCCAGTCTGGTTATTCTTTAGAATTTGTTTGAGCTGCAATACAGCTTATTTGCTTGATATATATCTGGTCGTTCTTCTCTTCTTCCATGGTCCAAGCAGATCTCACAAAGAAGAAGCAGTCAATTTTCGTGTGGCTAAAACAACAGAAATGAGCCAACTTGAGAAGGTAGTCCGTCTAAAGAGAAGAAAGCGTTTTTTTATTACTTTCAGCCATAAAGAGAGAAGATCATGATATGCATGGCATAGATATCAATCTCTTAGTAGCTCAATCCAGTTTCGAGAATACTAGTGAAGGATAGCTTCATCTGTTCTGTGCTGTATCCATGGATATCTTTCTCACTCATCTTGTTACACCATCCAGTAATCACTTATAGTTTACCAATTAAGTATAAGGTCAATGAGTAAATTGTTACTGTGCCTAGTTCATGATTTCCCTCTTCGTTTTACTACAGAAGTTCCCAGGGAATTCATTAAAGGAATGTTTCCAATAAAAGGAGTTTGTTCTTGCTTATCCCTACTGGTTTTCCAAATTAATCCCCCAGATACTCATTCTCTCATGAATACCTCTAACTGTTATATTGATAAGTAAATCTCTCATATTGCTAGGTTAGCAGGCCATACTGGAAGAACATCATATGGTCTGTCAGCACATGACTCTGACATCTTTTTTTTTATTACACTATTCAGGAACTGGAGGTGGAGATCAAAGAACTTGAGAAACAAAAGGAAACACTTGAAGAAGAACTAAAAAAGGTTTGGTTTGTTCGAAAATTCTGAACTACATGTAATTTTGGGAGAAATTAATCTTTTATAATTTCTGTCTTCTCCTAGCTAATTGAACGCTTGAATTCTGAAGAATACAGTGATGGTTTCATGTAATTTAGATTCTTATTGTTTGATATGAAAATTACCTGTACAATCACCAGGAAATTCTTGATTTGCAAGCATTGAACTTCGATTTGAGTTCCATGGTGGCCTTTACTTTGGGTGTAGGTCAATGGTTCACTCACCGGCGTTCGTTTACACCTTCAGAATGCCAGAGAGGAGAGAGAGCAGTTTGATGAAGCCAGTAACCAGATTCTTGTGCACCTAAAGTCTAAGGTATTTCGTTTTGCTTCATGAATAATGCATTGGCTTTGCAGTTTGCATTGTGTTTTATGGTTTGACACTGGATGGATGTTTAATTGGCTATCGTGGTCCTCTAATAGGATGATGAGCTATCAAGATCAGTTTTCTCGTATAGAATGGAAGCAGATGTTGTCAATATGTGGATTGGATTTCTCGAAAATACGTGGACTCTGCAAACTTCGTATATAGAGGACAAAGAAAAACAAGTTAAGTATGTGATCTACTTTCCCCAATCAGTCAGCATCCTTTCAGATGTAGGCAATAAGCTCAGCCGTTCTTTGCAGCTTTTCTCATTAAGGCACGAGAAAAATGGAACTTTAAGGAATCTGCTCCAACCTATCCTTTTCTCCAGGGCAAGTGATGATGATGATGACATAAGCAAACTTCTTTTTTAATCTTTATAAATTCAAGTAAATTTGGTGGGTTTTCATATCCTCTTTGAACCTCAACTAGGTTGTGCAAGGTCTATGTGAAGTACCAAGAAAATTAGGCTGCAAAATGCACTCTGCATGAATACCCAAACTGTTGCCAAAATAAAAAAGAAAAGCCAAAGGTCACAAGGATTTATATAAAGGAGAATGAGCGCAGGGATTAGATGCACGAGGTGAAGTGTCTTAGATAATCATCTCAAGATGTGAAAAATAGCCTTGGTTGTGATTTATTCTTCCTTTTCCCCTTTTTTTCTTGAATTCTTTTGTCGTATGTTTTAAAAGCAAAGGCATAGAATCAAGTCTTTTCTTTCTTTCTAGTATATCTTCTAAAATTTTCGAGTATTCTTTTGGCTCCCCCTATCTAATGATTATTGCTAATGTGCATATTCAAGTGGTGAACTGGAGAGATACGGAGATTATTTTGTGAATTTGGTCATTCAGCTTCTCTCAGCTTACAAGGTATTGTTTAGCTTATTCTGCTAGAATCTTGTTCCAGCATTCATGATGTTCAGCTTGATTTGCCATCTGGTTTTACATGTTCTTTGGTTAACCTTTTGATTCATCTTATTATATATTTTTGACTAGGAAGGGTTGGGTGTGTCACTTGCTTCCATCAAAGAAACTGTGGAATACCTGCGCCAAAGTCCAAGGTATCAACTTGTGCTATATTTGGGATGTTTATCACATGGTTGAAACTGATCTATAGATGTTTTTGGATGTCAGATCTGAAAAGAGTCCTAGTATGAATGAGCAAAATCCAAAAGAGAATAAATCAAAGAGAAGGTACGAGGAAGAATATCTGGATCTTGAATGTAAGGTAAGCTAGCATATCATTTCTGCTCTCTCCCCTCTTTTGCCCAAAGCAAATAAGTTTTAGTTGATCAATCAAATCAATCACCATTTGGAAGCCAAATGCCCTCATTGTTGCATCATATTTCTCTTGTTGGTCTTAACTTCTGCTAGAGATACTGAATTACCAAGTTAATTTGATAGATCTTATATTAAGTGCAACTAGCATATCATATCTACTCAAGAGATTCTTTTTGATATTTCAGTTTTTGACGACCTTAAGCACAGTGGAAGCAATTAAAAAGCAGTTCTACATCCAACCCGAAGACACATTCAGGTACAATATGTGTATTTTGGTTCATGGTGTTTCTGGTCAATAGAGAAATTCTTTTGAAAAGGGCATCCAATTTTCATGCAGGAAGGACCATGAAAAGATTGAAAAGCTATTTGCTGCTCTCGAAAAGATAAAAAGTGAATTTGATTCTATACAGAGACCAGGTTTGGAAATTGAAACTCCTACGCAAAAATCGCAAAATCCACTGACAAATGGCTACCCGATTAGTTCATCTTCTGTTTCGGGTAAGGCCTCCGAAAACTTTAGAGAAGATGAAGTAACGGATGGTTCTTCTATCAAGGTCGAGAAGACCTCGAACACGACTAGCAAACCTGAAAAGCTAGAATTTGAGAGAGACCATTTAACCGATGAAATTGGCGACTGGGAATTTGATGAGCTCGAGAAGGAATTCAGAGCCATCCTTTGAGCAACTGGGATGTAAACTTCATTACCTGGCAGCAAACAAGTGAATGGTCCTATAGAGAGAATTTTTACCTAGAATTTCTGATGATGAAAAAGGTGATAGGATGATGTAAATTGTACTTTTCAGTTCTGTAACGAGGCATAACCTTTTGTAAAATCACACATGCAAGTTACGTTCGATTTTTTGATATTTATATACTATAACAGGCTTTCAATGCACAATTAGTTGTTAAATCCTCGAATTACGAAAGTGAAACTTGCTCTTTATTGTTAGGATTCGATACTTAAACATAACGAAATAGAGAATATAAAAGCGAGAGTGAAATCAAGGCATAAGGTTTATCTTGGTTCATTCTTAAACTATGATTATATCTAATAGAGGATTCAACCATAATTAATATCTTGTACATTTCTATTACAATCCTCAATTACAAGAGAAATAAATTATATATATTATGTAATTATTCATGGGTTGAAGGCCAAATTACTATTAAAAATATGGGTTCAAACTATAAAAACCCTCTAGTAGCTCGACGGCACTGCCCCCAGCAGCCTCTGGACTTCTTACCTACTCACTAGGGAGCAAGAATCTATGCCTTCTTATCGATAGGAAGTATGAACTACACCATAATATTCATTACCATTTGAATATAATAATTTGACTATCTAGTCAACCTATCTATTAATCAATTGTCACCGACCTCCCATCGATGCAATTTAGTCCAATGGAACTGAGTTAGATAATGATTTTCCTCGTAAAGATTGACAGCAAAGCACTACATACTTGCACGGCAGTAAGCCACATTTGAAATTGTTTCTCAGCTCAGCGGATCACGCAGGTTGATTGGCGAATGAACACCTGCGGGCCAATACCTTTTAGCAGGGACCGCAATTTTTGGGAAGTGAGTCACGTGATCAGCCCATGGGCTTAAGTTTCTAAGTGAGATTTCAGATTGCACAGCCGGTGGATGCAGTGGCCTTCTATTGATTGGGATCTTTGATAGCATGTGCCCATCACCCACAGAGAGAGGGCCTTCTACACGTCCTGCCCTCATCTCACCATGCAACGAATGTCGAATGAATAAGGAATGCGTGCTACGCATAAATGTTTACTCCTTATTTACACTGAATACATTGAAAGTAGTATAATTGAGTTTTCAAACTTTCAAAGAGTTCAATCAAGTTTTAAAACTTATTATGAAAGTGTAACTAAGTACTAAAACTTTCAAAAAGTGTAATTAAAATCCTTTGTCAAATTAATTCAATAAAATCCTTCTATTAATTGCACATTTTGAAATTTTAGGACTCGATTATACTTTTATGATGAGTTTTAAAACTTGATTGAATTTTTTGAAAATTTTAGAACTTAATTTTATTTTCGTGATAAATTATAGGACTTGGTTATACATTTAAAAAATTGTACAACTCAATTATACTTTTATGATAAGTTCTAGAATTTCCACTATACTTATTTCATGATTCACCTACGAAGTATATCGAACATCGACCATCACAAAGCCATCGTGGCGTCATCCATTTCCACCACCACCAGTGCCCAACATGGTTGCGGCCATCCCCTTACAATGGAGAAAAAGACGAATCGATTGGAAGTCTTTTCGAGGAGTAAAATCGTGGATCAATAAAACGTGTTTGCAAAAGGAGGATTCGTTCTTAAAAATGAAGAACTTTACCTTGGACATGAAACGATTCGTGTCTACTTCTTTTCATGTGTAGAATCGTCCACGGTGATTGGCTTTTCCATCGGAAGCGCTGATGCAGCATGGGAACGATCGGCTTGTGGACTCCGGAACCAAGAAAGGATCATTGGAAAGGCAGCCGTGCTGTTTGGGCAGAAAGTGCTTATCACGATGCACGAAAAATCACAGTCGCTGGGGCATCTTCACAGTGGGAGGATTTCATTCCCCAAGTTGTAGCAAGATTTTCCTTTTGACATGACGCTTGCTGATGCTTTTATTATCGACGAGAGATTCGAAGAGACGGGGCACACTTCCCCCCAATTCGGGACTTGTCAATTTTAGACCAGGGGAGTGAAATAGCTCTACTTGGTCTCAGACACACGGTAATAATAGAAACGAGTACATGTGCCTACGTCAAAGCGATGCATATCTTTTCTTGCATGTCAGACATCGTACAAAGATATTGTGATAATTACAATTACTGCATTTGTTGCTCTTGCCTATCATTTGGCCAAGATGGTGGTTCTCGAACCAAAAACCTTTCATCAGATTCATTATTTATATTCAGTCTTGTGTCGTTTCGAAAGAAGGTTACAAATTCTAGTGCAATCACGATAAAATAAAAAATACATCAAAAACAATTGAAAGTACGTGTATAATAGGTATTTGTAAAAATAATCGAAATTAAGTATATTGATGTTTGTTGGCCCTTACAATAATGTATTCTTAGCTATTTATATAATCTAGTGTTGTGAATAACCATTTTTAGACAATTATCACTTCAATTTTAAATATCCCGAAATCTTTGGTACCGCACTAATAACTCGTCTTACTTGTCACCTCTTCGATATCGGGCTCTTCAAAAACTGCTTTCATGTTTATCCGAAACTCAATACCGAACCGTCAATATCTTTGATAGTCTTACTCAGATTATTGTGAGTCTACTCTCTTGTGTATCGGGCTTGGTGGGCATCGTTATCCGTCCGTGGCCCATTAGGCCCATTTTGGCGCAACACCTATGTCAATCATGTTACATTTTTGCTTGTGCTATTCATACTACCGTGTCTGTGATAGCTGGGACATTTAAAGTTTTTGCACGTGATTGATATAGTAGCGTCTATGCAGATTTGATGACGTAAAAGTGCACCAAAAGTCCCCAACCTCAGATACAGAAGGCAATCAAATTTTTTTTTTTTAATTAGTTCAATTAAATCCATAACCTTTTTCAAAAAACTTTGCCTAAAAAATTCTCTGTGTCACTTAAACTATTACCTATTTAGTATTTCAGTATAGTTTCTATTGGACTTAATTGTACTTTCTAGTATTAGTTTAAGCATAATTGAATCGATTGAAAAATTTATGTCTTAATTGTACTTTATGTGTAAAATTGCATGACTTGATTGTAGCAACTAAAATGTTTAGAACTTCATTGTATTATGTAGATAAGATTTGAGATTCATGGGATAATTTTTTCGGGTTATGTTCATGTTAATTCTCCTCCTCCCAAGAAACAAACAAACTCCTCTTTTGATCACTAAGAATGTATTTAGTAATCATTCTGTTCTTTAGAATAATTTTTGTTTAAAAATGATTCTTTTTTAGTTTATTCCCTAAACAAGTTTTTGAGCATTTAAAGGCATTTGGTAACTGTTCAAAATTTATATTCCCGGAATAGAAATGCATTTGATAAAATTTAAATTCTTTTGTGAATTAAAATTTCTTCTAATTTTTTAATAGTTTTAATATTTTTTTCTCTTTTTTCTTTTCTTTTTTTCTTTTTACCTTTTCCTTTTTTCCATCCCTCTTCTTCTTCTCTAGCCGATTGTTGGCCATGAGGTGAGGTTCGGCGACCTCATCGGAGCCTAGCCAGGCTAAGGCGAGGCTTTGGCAAGATCGCCGAACCTCGCCTTGTAGGTCTCCAGCCATGGTGAGCTCTACTGAGGTCGTTGGCCATTTGCTAGCCAACGACAATGAGGAAGAAAAAAAAAGAAAATTTGGCTTGATCAAGGGATTGTTTTTGGAAATAAAAAAATAACTTTTTTTTTTACTTCTTGATTTTGTTCCATATCTATTCTCGAGAATAAAAAATTTATCAAACAGAATTCTATTATTTTTTTATTTCGAGGAATAAAATAATAGAATAAGATATTATTTGGCCAGTTAACAAATAGACCCTAAGTTTTCCCCATTGTGTTAGTCAACTAAACTAGTGATTATTTTGTAAATTCGGAAATTGGGTGTCCTCATCAAGACTCGAATTTCTGCTCTGCAATCCTAGTTTTTTTTTTTAAATTACCTTTCTTTTGGATGCATAGCATATCTACTATTCAAATTTTACCTGATCATCCATGGGACCTTGCTTTTGTTTCTGCCGGCGGTCAACAACCATCAATAGTTCAAACTCCGAAAAAAACACTAATAAGATAAGTAAACTAGACAACAAGCTTGTCAATCATTTTGATTTTGACCAAGAGTCAAATGTGGACACCCATACCTACGACATATGCATGCATCATACTAGCTAGGCAACAAAATGCAAGGACAACTTACATTCTAAAATGAACGAAAAACAAATATAATAATGATCTCTCTCTCTCTCTCTCTCTCTTCACCACGTTTTGAGAAACGAGCTCAATGTTCAAATTCCAAAATAATTTGCTTGAGGACAAAACACCAAAAACAAAATCAGAAGAAAATTTTGCATTTGTAAATATCCAAGTGGGCATTATTTTCAAATATTGTCCTATTTCCAATGTAGTGTGAATTTGCTATTTCTTATAAGTAAGGATGACAATTTCCAACCCGGAACGAGAGCACGACTTGAATACAACACAAACTTCTTGAAAAATATTCAAGTCCAACATAAACTAACTTGAAATTGACATAAATGATATATTTTCGCTCGTTTTTAATAAATAAACATTATGTAAGTACACCATAACATTTTCTTAAAGATACAAAATGATACGAACATAACATGCAAATATGAATTGCCAGTACCAGTACCAAGTGTCCATGAGGCAATTGACATATTGACCGAATAACAAGAAAAACCTTGGGTGATTACTCACATGTATCATTGAATGAGATGGAATCCATGTAAGTCCCATTGGATCTAATGGTGAATGTGATCTTAGGTTCACTAGATTAGATGCACTCAAGTATCTTTTCTATGAGAGGCTTCGAATGTAATGTACACATCTAATTAAAAAATCAGGTCTATGTACATCCATTCAGAGCTTACCTCGCTGGAAGATAAAAACAGAATACAAAAAGCTGTGCGGTCACATAACATGGAAAGTGTTCCCCATAATTTTCGAATTGTTCCCATCATAACCTTTGACTTCACTCTTTTCCAGTGTTTACTTAGACCAATTCATGCGAAGACTCCTGATAGATCCATTTGCTTGTTACATTGAAGCTTCGACTAAAAACAAGAGGCACTGTCGACATCTCAGAAGACGAGATTCCTGAACATCTTGAACATGCAATGTATATTCCAGATTCAAGGTACTTAAATTGACAGATGTGGATAAAAGGAATTTGAAAAAATTGTGCATGGGCTGCTTTCAGCACCAGTGGTCTTAGCCACTTATCCACTGTACAACCCACTACATAATCAGAGATCACATCATACGTGTCAAGCCTACCGTCACCTCCACTCTCTCTCTCTCTCTATCAATGTAGTCCCATGTTGGCAGCACATAAGCCACATGAGGTCGCATATACAAATAAGAATTTGAACTTTGTCCTTGATTACCTCAAGGCTCAAGCAAGCGCTTCAGTATCGAACTCGGTACTCTGATGAAACAATTTAACCGAAGGACTAACGGTAAACTTTTTGATAAAGCATGGGAAGATTTCAGACAGAACAAGTAGAAAGACAATTTTGATTATCGAAATGGAGCACCAGTACATGAGCCCTCAGTGGCACTATCCCTTATTCCCACAGTGAAATATTATTTTCTAATAGCTGGGACAGTGTTATCTGGTAAATGTAAGACACCATTTGCTTCCAAAATAAAAGAGAGAGGCATCAAGCAGACAATATATATATGTCGGTAAGAGTGGACAATTGAATAGTTTATATTTTAAATGTAGCTACTAACTTCCTTACATAATCAATTAGCAGTAAATACCATCAATCAATGTTAGAACGGTCAAGACAGCGTAGGAGAGAGAAGACTATAATGATAACCTTTTAAAAATACAATATGTACCCGTTGTCTGTTTTATTGCCAATTTCTTAGATTGTGCTACTTTCACGATTTTTATGACAATAATGGCAATGTCTTCTTATCATCAGTGAGTAAAAAACTCTACTCGAAAGGATTACATATTCCAAGTTCACTTTCAAAAAGTGCTATCGTCTAGTGCCTTAATAAATATATCAGCCGATTGATGCTTAGAATCAATAAAATAAATACAAATATCATCCTTATTTACATGATCTCTAATGAAATGATGATGTACTTTATGCTTTTCTTAAGAATGCATAGTTGGATTTTTGTAAGATTAATAGCGCTAGTATAATTACACATAATGGGTATGCTTGAATTTTTCCTTCAAAAACACTTAGTTATTGTTTCATCCACGTGAGTTGAGCATAGCAACTACCTAATGCCATACTCAGCCTCGATGGTTGAAAAAGTAACTGACGCTTTTTTTTTGGACAAAAAGGAAATAACATTCAACGGAAAGGAACATTACAACCCGCTACTAAAGCGTCCAAGTAAAGCAAATCCAAGAAAGGAGGGCGGGGGGGGAGGCGGCCCAATTAGGATGTAATGAGCCATTTCTATGGGCCTTAGTAGCCCAATCTGCAGCAAAATTAGCTTCTCGTCTGCAAAACCTAATACGAAGATGTGAGAAGCAAGGGAGGAGTGCGGCGGCTTCAACGAACAAGGCTTGAACCTCCCATGGCGGCTCTTGCTGATCGTTAATGGTTTCGACCAACAGAAGACAATCCGACTCAACTAGGAGTGGAACATCAGATTTGCCTTGCTACAGCAGATGGTGCATAGTGACGATGAGCGCCTGGATCTCAGCTTGCAAGGCCGAAGAAGCGGCAACACTTCTGGTAAATCCTACTAACATTTTCCCCAAGTGGTCTTGGCAGATATATGCCATAGATCCTTTAGTACTATCTGTGTGAAAAGCCCCATCTATGTTTATTTTGAGGACGCCTGGATCAGGGGGCTACCAAAAATTGCCATGGTCGGAATGATTACATCCTAGTCCCGCCGAGAGATAGGTGGAGTTTTGAGCGATTTTAACTTGTGCGAGAGCTGCATCCACTACAAAGGTTGGATCAAGGCGTTGATGACAGAAAATAGACCTGTTTCGTGCCTTCCAAATCTGCCAGAAAATAGCGGCAACAGTCTCCAGATCAGGTGAGGTCTTCTGCTGTTCAATTCGATCTGCAATCCACTCGTCAATACGATGTACTTCTGTTGGTGCAATCCGAATGCTAATGTGAGGGTGAGACCAGATTCTGTGTGTCCATGGACATAATAGAAGAAGGTGTTTGATTGTCTTTGGTGTATGATTAGGGCATATTGTGCAGACCGGCTCTGTGCTGATGTGTTGATGAAAAAGATTGTCATTGGTGGGCAGTGCATTATGGCAAATGGACCAAAGAAAAATCTGAACTTTGGGTGCAAGTTTAAGCTTCCAAATTTTTTTCCAAAGGATTTGTGGTGTTTGAAAGGATGAGGCTTGATTGTTGATAGTTCTTGGTTCTGCATTACTGATTGCATGATATCCGCTTTTTACTGTATAGTGACCCTATTTTGTGGCTGTCCAAATAAGTCTATCTGTTGCAAAATTGGATCTGACCGGAATTCTAAGTATGTCTTGTGTAGTTTGAGCATCATAATATCAATGCAAAAGAGAAACATTCCAGTTGTTAAAGTCCTTTTCTAGTAGGTCAGCCACCATCACAGGTTCTTCTCTAGCTGCTGGTCCGCCAAGTATTCCTCTGGGTAGCCAACGATCTTCGTGAATTCTGATCCGTGTCCCATCGCCAACTGACCACTGGAGGTTTGGTATTATTGAATCCCTTCTTGACAGTAGGCTTTGCCAACCCCAGGAGGATCGGGCACCTTTGTCCGCAAATCGGAAATCCTTTGAGGGGAAATAAAGACCCTTAAACAATTTACCCCATAGTGAGAAAGGCTGTTGGATTAAGCGCAAGGCCTGTTTGCCAAGCATTGCTTTATTAAAAGCAATGAGATCTCGAAAACCTAGGCCTCCCTTTTCCTTTCTACATTTTAGGATTTCCCATTGTTTCCAATGAATCCCTGACTTACGACAATCATTCTGCCACCATAAACGAGTAATCTTCTTTTCAATAGAATTGCAAAGTGACACAGGAATTTGAAGATGGATATGACATACTGTGGGATGCCTGCACTACAGTCTTAATCATAATTTCCTTACCACCCTTCAAAATAAGATTTTCTTTCCAGCCTTCCAGTTTGTTATTCACCCTACCCAAAAGCCAGGCGAACATGTCTCTTTTGGAATGTCCCCAATTTGAAGGAATTCCTAGGTTTTACCTAGCTAGGTTTTCCTGTAGACTACTAGGACAGTCCTTACTGAAGAAATACCTGACTTATTCCGGTTAACAACCTGTCCCGTAGCTAAGCAGTATAGGTTTAGTATGTTGGCGAGATTTTGACATTCCTTGATTGTGCCATCTAAGAAAAATATTGCATTATCGGCGAAAAACAAATGGGAAAGATTAGGACAACACCTGGTTAGCTGGATACCCTTAAGATTCCCCGTGTCAATGGCTTGATGGATGAGAGTTGATAAGACATTCACCAACAGGATGAACAGATAAGGGGAAAGAGGGCCGCCCTGTCGAAGGCCTCGCATCGAGTGGAAATACTCCAATTGCTCTCCGTTGAATTTTATGCTAATAGAGACTGTTGTAATACACTACAACACCCACCGTACCCAAGTAGGATGGAAACCTAACCTGAGGAGATAATCCTTCAGGAAATCCCATTCCACTCTATTATATGCCTTTTGCATGTCCCTTTTTTAAGACCGCTAGAAAATTACGTCTCCGTTTCCTAATCTTTATCTGATGAAGCACCTCCTGTACTATTAGGATGTTGTCCTGGATTTGGCGCCCACTCGCCAAGGCAGTTTGTTCCTTAGAGATCAGGTCAGGAAGCAAGGGCTTTAGACGATTGGCGAGTACCTTGGAGATAATTCTGTAGGCGTAATTGCAGAGACTAATGGGGCGGTATTGATCCAAACTCTCGGGATGAGGTGTTTTCGGTATAAGAGAAATAATAGTTCTATTAAGAGCTGTGGGCATCAGTCCTGTTTGAAAGAAATTATGTACCAAAAGAAAGATCTCATCCTGTAATATATCCCAGTGGGTTTGGTAAAAAAGACCATTCAAGCTATCTAGGCCTGAGGCTTTAGTCGTTCCCAACTGGAATGTTGCTATGCGGACCTCCTCTTGAGTGACCACAGCTGTTAAGATAGTATTCATTTCCATTGTAACAATACTCGGGCATTGAGCAAGAATGGGACCATAGTCGCGATGACCCACTAATCTATAAAGGTTCGAAAAGAAATCCAACGTCATCTCCTTCAAAGTTTTATCATCTCGCACTCATCTCTGGTTGGCATCCAACAGCATTCTAATTTTATTCCTTTGTCTTCTCTAAATGGTAGTTACATGGAAGAATTTGGTGTTTTTATCGCCCCACCTCAGCCAGTTAATCCTAGATCGCATTGCCCAATACTGTTCCTCTTGCTGCCAAAGTTTTTAGAGCTCTGCCTTAAGTTTAGTTGTTGTCGTTTTATCATGGTGTCCATGGGTTTGATTGGTGATATGTTGTAGTTGCTGTTGCAAAGCTGAAATTTGATTTTTTGCCTTAGAGAACTTTACATGGCTCCAATGTGCAAGGGCTGAACTTACAATCTTCAATTTATATGGTAGGTTAGGAACAAAGATCTTTGCTGAATTCTAGGCGTTAGCGATGACCTCCCTACATTCCGGATCTTGTAACCAAAACGCTTCAAACAAAAAGGGCCTATGTCTTCTACCAGGTTTTGCTTCAGTGTTTAACAATAAAAGGGCTATGATCAGAACCCACCGCAGGTAAAACAAATACCTTAGCATCCGGGAAGGTAAGTCGCCAATCCAAATTACATAGCACCCTATCCAACCTCTCTTTCACAATATCATCTCCATCTCGATTATTCATCCAGGTAAATGCACAGCCCTTACTCTCCATGTCAATTAATGAACAATCATGTAATACTTCTCTAAAGAAATGCATTCGATTAAAGTCAGCTAACCTTTTTTCCCACTTTCTCCCGGTGATAGGTTATTTCACTGAAATCACCAGCATAAACACAAGGTGAAGAGTTGGAGTTGGCAATTTGTCGAAGATCTGTCCATAGCTGTTGGCAAAGTCTAAAAACCGTTGGTGCATGGATACACGTCAAACGCATAGGTATGCCATTTCTTGAGTTTGTACATATCATATCAACGAGATCCTAAGTAGATTGAACCACGTAGAGAGAAATGTGTGCCTGCCAAAACATGGCCATACCCCAGCTAAGCCAATAGGATTAACCAAATGGGATTCTGGGAATTTAAGCTGTCGCTGTATTTTAGTTAGCACTTCCTGTTGGTTCTTGGTCTCCATAAAAAAAAACCAGGTCGGGCCTTTCATTAGCCACTAGGGCCTTAAGGGCTTGAACTGTCAAGGGAGAGCCCAAACCTTGACAGTTCTAGCTAAGGAGTTTCATTTTTCAGTTGGTGGCTTTTGAGGGCAAGCCACCTCATCCCATTTGTGAGTCTCTTCAGCCGAGTATACTGGTGTTTCCAATAGTTGGGTTTCATCTAAATCATCAGTAATATGAATACGCGACTCATATGGGTTATATCTCTTAATCTTCTTTGCTATTCCTGCTTTAGTAGAGAGTCGTGTATGCTTCGGCTTCTTGGGTGTTGGGACACTCGTGTTCTGATCTTGAATTCCTTTCAGTTTTGTAGGTACAGGAATTAGGGCTCCCAAGGAAGAAGTTGGTGGCAGGGGACTAAAATGATGGCGTGGTTGGAGTGGTTCAACCTCTAGTTCGGTAGGAGGGATTACTGATATCTTCATAGTTCCAGCATGCTTATCTTTGTCAGTCATAAAAACATCATTTATACCCTTCATCTTTGTATTAGCAGGGGTCAACTCGCTTTTGGATGAGTGCCCAACTGTCTTACCATTATGGCGATGCGGCTGAAGGGGCTCCATAGGAGGGTGAATAGGAGGCATAGTTGATCTGTTTTGAACTTTAGCATCAATATCTTCAATAGGGGGAAGCGCAGGGACCTTAATGATTGAGGAGGGAGGGGTTTATGGAATCACTTCTTTGGTCTCTGTAGATCTGTCCTGATCTCCATAAAAGGTCAGCCAATACGGACTGTGTTCTTTAATTTCTGCACGTAACCATTGGCCAAAGGCCATCTTTTCTTTACCTGACATTTTTAATTCAGTAAAGGGGATTTCCTGACAATACGTAGCGAAATGGCCTAACTTGCCACATGAATAGCAGAAATGTGGGAGTCATTCATAGCGAAAATCTAGCCATATAGTTTTCCCATCAATGTGAATTAAGTGCCCTGTTTTCAATGGCTCCCTTAGATTGATTTCGATCCTGGCTCTGCCTGCTTTGAAAGTTGTGCCATCCTTTGTTTCTAGTTTGACCTCAAGCACTCTCCCAACACGTTTGACTGCTTTGCTGAGCAATTGATCTGAGCACCATTCTAGTGGTAGACCGAATATTTGAACCTAAAATGTACAGGTGCAGAAATCATAGCAATGTAGTGGCGTATTTGGTATCCATGGCTTAAGAATAACCAAGTGACTAGAAAATAACCACAGACCGCCTTCTAGGACCCTCTGTTTTTCATCTTCAGATTTAAATTTAGCAACATAGAGGCCAGCTTTGCATTGGGAAATCTCTACCTGTTATGTATGCCAAGCTCGCTTCAAAAGTATTTTGAAATGCTTGGAAGTTAATCGAGGGGTTAGAGAGAAGTTTACCGACTAAAAGTTGCTTGCATTCTACAATTTTCTCCAGTGGCGGCATGTCATCCCATACATCAATTTCATGAGTGGAGCAGAGTTGGCCCAACTTGTTGCAGAGGGCGGCAAGTCGCGAATCTGCCTCCTAGTCGTTAGTGTCCATGAAATCATAATCCAGGGTAAATCACAGACTGGTCGAGGCAGGGAGAGATTCTACATGCAATGGAACAGGGCGCACTCAAGGGGTGAAAAGGGTTTGCAAAGAAATCGAAGGAAAACCACGGAATTGGATGGGTAAGGTCAGCTTATTAGGTAAGAGGGGCTGAGGGGGGAGAGACGAAGGGGGGATGTAATCGAATCTTGCCAAACCTAGACCCAAACCAGAAGAACCCAGATAAGTGGAATCAGGAATGAATTGCTGAGATTAAGGTGAGGAAGATGTGCGTTCTGGGGTGGCGTTATCCATTTTCAAAGCAATCTACAGTAAGGGAATGTAATCCAAACAAAACAGATGGGGATTGTAAAAGTAATAGAAAACGAGGTAAATGAAGTGGGGGAGATGGTGGAAAAACCTTCAAATTTAGGGTTTACTTGAGCAACTACCATCAAGGTAGACGATGAACTCTACATGTCGAGAGAGAATTTTTGGGAGATGTCTCATGGGACATCCCAGCTGTTAGAATCACCTCCCTTAAAAAGTAACTGACGTTTGCTTATTCGAAAACCATGAAATAAATATACAACCCATTAGTTGACAAGTATTAGAGGTGCTTTGTCTATTGATTTTACACATTGTGGAGTTACCATTTGAGTATTTTGATAATATGTTATCTGAATTTTTTGGGGTGCCATAGACCTAACTTTATAAAAGATCCATCAAACTTAATGATCCATTTAACAGCAGTTAGCTGACATTCTTTCAGATTTAACTAAAAATGTATACACATGCATACTTTGAATAAAATATTAGGTCTAAATGATGTTAAGTATAGCAATTATTATATCATACTTCTATAGAGCTTAGGGTCAATAGACTTATCTTTTTCGTCTTTGTCAATCTAGGTGGGTGGAGACATTAAGCATGTCAACCTTTTTGTAATTCTCCAAATGCAAATTTCCTCACAAATTCTCTAGTATATTTTTCCTTAAAATATAAAGGCGCTAGCTTTGGTTGACCTAATTTGTAGACCAAGGAAAAAGTTTAGTTTTCCCATCATCCTCATTTCAAATTCGCTCCTCATGATATCAGCAAATTCCTTGCATAACAGCTCATTAGTGAATCCAAAGATGATATCATTAATTTGAATCGATAGAATACCATCGTTTCTTTTTTATAAATAACGTTGTGTTAACTTTACCTTTCTCTAACCGATTCTCAACAAGAAAAGTACTTAACTTTTCACAACATGCTAGTGGTGCTTATTTGAGTCCGTAAGGTGCTTTCATGAATCGATACACATCAATTTTGCTTAGATCTTTGAATCTAGGTGGTTGCTTTACAAACACTTGCTCTTTAATGTAACTATTTGGAAATGCACCTCTTCACATCCACTTGCTATAATTTGAAATCATAAAAACAAGCTTAGGCTAGTAACAATCTAATAACTTCTAGTCTAGCAACATGAGCATAAGTTTCATTATAATCCATAACTTTCTCTTGTGAATAACTTTTGCAATTAATCTTACTTCGTTGCACACAACATTACCTTTATCATCAAGTTTCTGTATGAATACCCAGTTATTCCAATGATGGGATGATCTTTGGGATGAGAAATAAGTTTCCAAACTTAGTTGATTTTGAATTGATAAAGTTCCTCTTGTATTACGTCATTCCAATTTTCATCAACGATAGCTTTGTCAATTCCTTTAAGGTTGATTTTGGAAATTAATGCCAAGAGTTCATCAACTCTTTGAATAAAGATATGATATTGATTCTTTCGTCAATTCCTTCAAGGATTTGTTCCTTAGGATGATTTTATTTGAATTTCTAGTCCTTTGGTAGAGGTGCATATTTGGGACTTCGTGCTTCGTGCTGCTAAAGTTGTTGGATAGAATTGGTTCTTCAACATTATTAGCTTGTACACCTTCCAGGTTATCTTCAAATCTGACAATTACGGATTCTTTCTCTTTATGCAAAACTTTGTTGAACACATGATATGAGTGACTAAAAGTTAAGTAACCAAGAAAAATACCTTTTTTAGCTTGTGGTTCAAGCTTACAATATTGTTGTTAGCATTTTTGAGAATGTAACATTTGCATTCAAAGAAATGAAAGTATGACATACCTGATTTTCTACCTTCGAGTATTTCGTAGGGTGTTTCTCCAACAATGGTCTAAAAGTACTCGATTCATGATGTAGCAAGTAAAAACAACAGCTTCAGCCTAAAAGTAGGCAAGTGCGCCACTCTCTACATTTTCCTTACCATCTCTTAGAGAGAGCGATTCCTCCTTTCTACAACACCATCTCACCAAGGAGTGTAAGTTGAGGAAAGTTATGCTCGAGGCCATTTTCATCACAGAATTATGATAAGCTTTGGTTTTCAAATTCTCCACTATGGTAAGTTCGAATAGATGTGATATTATAATCTTTCTCATTTTGAATTCTTCGAGCAAATTTTATGAAAGAATGAATGCATCATGCTTGTAAGTTAGGAACATTACCCATGCGTACATTTAGTAATCATCAACAATTACTACACATTACATTTTGTCTCCTAGACTTGTACTCCTTGTAGGCCCAAATAAGTCCAAATGTAATAGCTGCAAAGCTTGGTTAGTGCCGACAATCTTTATTGATTTGAGTGAACTTCTCACTTGTTTACCAGAGAGGATCCATTACATGGCTTAGATTTCTCATATCTATTCTTGGGTAAGCCATGAACAAGATCTTTCAAAGATATAATGAAAATTTGCTTCATTTTGACATGACTTGATTTCTTGTGCCATAGCTCTTGTTCATCTTTGATGGACACTAAGCATTGAGCAGCAACAAGATTGATATCAAGCAAATATATATTGCTGTAGCATATTCTAGTAACTCATTTAGATTTATCCTCACTAACTCCAAAACATGCAACTTCCTTAAAGCTAATCTCGGAGCCCTCGTCACAAAGTTGACCGATAGTTATTAGGTCGTGGTTTAGTATTTTGACAAGTTATACATCTTCAATGATTAGATTTCCTAACTTGATGTTCTATTTGCCAACTATTTTGCCTTTGTCCTTTCCTGCGAAAGTGATAGTACGACTATTTATATAATTAAACTCACAAACTTAGTAGTATCTCTAGTCATGTGTTGTAAATAGCCGCCGACAAGATACCACTTGTTTTTCTTCATAATCATTCGCAACAAAGAAAATTCTCATCATTTTCTTGGTCTCCAAATAGACATGGGTCCTTTTTGGTCAGGCTTGGGAGTCGTATTGAATCACCAATATATTTTATTGGGTTTGCCTACTTAGTTGGACATTCATATTTGAAATGACCACGTTAATTGCAGGTTGAACGGCTATGAAATTGTTCACCAATGGATTTAGTAAATTGCTTATTGAAATGATTCTTATGAAGATAAGCCGGAGGTTTTCATTTCAATCTCTCTTTCACTTTTGGAAAGTAATTCTTCTCTTCCTCATCGTCCACATGACCCAAATCAATTTGTTGTAATGATAAATTTGAATAGATATAATATGTAACATCCTTGATTCCGACCCCATAAGGATCGGCCATAAAGTCCAAAAAGGATCGATCGGTTCAATCGGCAAGGAATTGCAAATTGGTCATAGTTTGACCAATCAACTGACCAACCGATCGATCGGTCACGAATCGATTGAGGTGTTGGCCCCAAATTTTCTACTGACCATATTGATAGGATAGGATCACCAGCTCATAAGATGACTTTTTAATCACGAGAATTGATCACGTGATGATTTTAGATTGGTGGATGGTCATGGGTCGATCCGATCGGTCGCAGTTTCTGGCCGCGGGTGATTCCGCCAGGTATGCACCGATACACGGACGATCCAAATTGACCAATTGTGACTTCCTTCCGACCAAAAATGTATCATTCTTTATTTAATTCTTAGTGATCGGAACATAATCTTGAATTGGTGATGTCTGATCATGGATTGCTAATGCACAGACCATAAACCCTACCGGTGGATTGGGTGCCGACCGGTATGAGCCCAGGGATAGACTCGGTTATTCCATCACTCATTCTAAGGTCCATGGGTGCCTTGGCTTAGTGCTAGGCCATGGGTAGTCTTAAGATTGGTCTCGAACCGATCAAAGGACGACCGACCCTATTGGCCGACCGATCGTCCAAAGGAATGGTTTGGCCGAATATGGGACGTGACGGCCAAACCTTGGGTGTACATGATTTGATTTTTTGAGGTGTACCTAATGATTCATTCTCCGGTCCCGAAACCAACTTTGATGATAGAATTCTCTAGACTGCCTCATTAATGAAGAAAAGAACAAAATAAAGAGAATTCTAGAATCTCTTCATCTATTGAAAGGATGAGTTGTCCCCTTGAAAGGTCAAACGTCATGATGGTGGCAAAATATCTTTGGAGATTCTAGAAAAAGTGACGTATATGTGGATCAATTGGAATGCGCTACACGAGCCCTCATTATGACCAAATATTCTAGAATTGCCGAGTTGGCAACCTAGATTAGCATCAACATTAGACTTCATTAAATGCCCATTAAATGTGGGGTATTAGTGGACCAATAGGAGAGCGTAAAGCGAGTCGTCATCAATGATGCCTACGAGCCTAGATTGCCAAGCAAGATGTTCTAGCGAGCCAACTCATTCTTTAGGCCTCAATTATTGGGCTAATAGACTTGCCACCCAAGAAATTTAGGCGGGCCACTTGGACACTTTGGAATGGACCACTTGACTTAGTAATGATGACACCAATGGTTATAAATAGGAGGAGCCCTTCTTCATTTTCTTCACCTTGTCATCCATTTCCTCATCCTCCTTCTCCTTTCTCTTTGCCTTGCATCCTTAATCCATCAAGCTATATAAGTTGGTCATCGAAGTTTGCCAAGGTAAGTAAGATCCCTAAGTCTCCTCTAGGGCGGTAGTCTCCATTGTTAAGTCTAGTTAGGTGCTCACCCGTCAAGCCATGGGTAAGATGTTGGATCTTTTGTATGATTTTGCTCATGTTTGTGCTTGAACGTGTGCTTGAGTTGTTCACACTCGGAATGAGGCCGAGGTTTGTTCAAATTGAGTTCATCGCAAGGTAAAGGTCACCCCAAGCTATAAAGCCTTGGTTTCGGTATAAGTAGGATGTCAGGTCCAAGCCTCGCTTGGTGCGGAAATCGCCTAAGGCCACAAGGCCCTAAGTTGACATTGAGGCATGTTGATCTTATGCCTTGATCGGTACGCGGATCACCCAAATCTACGAGGTCTTGGTAAGGCACTAAGCATGCCGATTTCTATAGTCCAAGTGGACGTGAGGACTTTGTGCTTGGCATTGGATCAAACTGTGAGCTGAGGGTCATTCTTGATACATGTGCATTCACATTGGGTTGGAGCCAAGGTTCGTCAAGCTTGGGATCGTCACTTAAGCGAGGTGTACCCAAGCCTCGAGGTCTTGGATCGGTATTGAGGCGTATCGTTTCCGAGCCTTGTTTGGTGTGGGGATCAGTGCTAAGTGATTGATTCAAGTTACAGACCAAAGATCATTCCCAACATATGCATTAATGAAGTAATCATGACACACACGAATGAATGAGCACGCCTTTAGGCTATGCATGTGTCAGCTAAGAGTAAAGATAAGAACCGGCTTGTATGATGCATTTATGCATTAATGAGGAAAAGGTGCCCGTTGCCATGCAGCGTTGGTGACGATGCTTCGTTCATTGAACGGGATGCCTTGGTTGAGTCGGGATGCCATGGTTGAGCAAGGATGCCTGGGTCTTGAACCTGAAAGCCTCGGGAAGCTAGCCTCGAGAAGTCTCGGTCGAGCCAAGATGCCCTGGTTGAGCTAGGAAGCCCAGTAAGAAGCTAGAAGCCTTGGTCGAGTCGAGAGGGCCTGGTCGAGCTAGGACAACAACGCTAGATAAATTTGCATGAATGCTAGTTTATGCATAAGTATGATATGTTGATATATTAATTGATAAGTCAAAGGAAAGTATGCATTGAAGTATGTTATGATGGACATTTGCATATAGTCAAGGGTAGCAACAAGTTTGCTATTGATATGCTATTGACACTGTTTGTGAGTGTGTACTTGCTGAGCCTCAATGATGAGATGCTTTCCTAGTAGAGAACTAGGAATTTTACTTACTGAGTTTCCCAAAACTCATCCCTCATCCTTCAGTATTGTAGGCATAGAAATCTCACGTCAATTTTGGGAGCTGCAGTCACGTAAGAGGAGATAGGATTTCCCTTGGCCTATGTGGAAAACTTGTACTGTGATGTAAAAAAAAAAAAAGATGACCCGTAGAGAAAGGGCTTGTAAAAGTATTGTTATGATATAAATTATTGTGTTTTGTGTAATATATGTCCCAGTCTTCCAACTGTTGTTTATCCGGGGAGTTGTTTATTCACGTTTCCGAATGTGCTTAATGAAAAGATAAAAAGAACAGGATGACGATGTGCCTGGGACGTCATGAAAATAACCCCCGTTGCTCGTGACCCTAGAGATGGAGTTGGGGTCGTGGCTTAATGTGCTCAAGTGTTTTTTTTACCAGAGAGAATTTCATGTTGATTTTGGAAATTTCTTTCTTAAGAGAAGCACTTTCGATTTGAGAAAGTTCATGCTCACCTTTAATAGTGACAAGTTCCATCTGCAGATTTTCAAGTTCTTTTATTTGAGAAAGATTTTGGCTTGTGATTTCTGAAACTTCTCTTTTTAACTTAGAAATATTTTTTATGCCTTACCTCTTGGAAATCCTACACCTCTTCATCAGAGAGTTCATATGTATTTACCTCATTTTCTTTGTTAGCTTATGAGTTAGCCACTAGACACAAATTTACCTCATCATCATCACTTGATTTGCTTTTGGTGTCACTCCAAGTTTTAGCTTTCAATGCTCGTTTCTTCTTTTCATGTTTGCCGTTCTTCTTTTGATGTGTCCTAGCTTCTTTGTTTTCATAGTAGATAATGTTCTTACTTTTGGTCTCTTCTTTGTTTTAAAGGACTTCTTGTCTCATTGAGGATCCCATTTGTCTTGTGCCTTGGAAATTTCTTTCTTTCCTCACATTGTTCTTGAATATTCTTGCTAGAAGTACCGCGTCCTCATCATCTTCAAATGAATTTTGCTCACTTGTATCATCATGATAAGCTTTAAATGTGATAATTTTTTTACCTTCGCTATTTTTATCCTAATCCATATGCTAAGGTTCAAAGGACATCAGCGTGTTTATCAATTCATCCATGGTTATAGGTTGGATTCTTATTGTTTCTTGTATAGATGTCTTTACATGACTCCATTATTTGGAAGTGCTCTCAGGAGCTTGTTCAATTTCTCAAAATTGGTTAAGATCTTCCTTTGATTGGCTAGACTATTCATGATCTCAGTGAATCTTGTAAATATTTGAGTCATTGTTTCGTTAGACTTCATCTTCAATAGCTCATAATTCTTGAAAGAATGTTCGTTTTCATCTTCCTCACTCTATCAGTTCTTTCAAATGTGACTGGGAGTCAATCCCAATTTTTTCTTAACTGTCGCACAAGAAGAAATGCTGTTTAATCAAATTGTCACACAAGAAGAAATTATGTTTAACTCATTTTGTGCAGTTCTTCTATGTGCTTTTTTGAGATGAGTAGCAATTATGACAACTTGTGCATTGTTGCCTTCCTATTGGACATGAGCTGTGCATAATTGCACCCTCCAAACATGGAATTGTTGTCCCACATTAGAGCTTTCCTTCCTCTTAGTGTAATTCATAACCTAATAAGGTCTTGCAATTAGTCAACATCCATGTTAGGTGTTTTAACCTGAAGTGTCTGTTAATAGGTTATGTCATTAAACGAATAGCCAATTGTCGACATCTCAATATTGTTCCCATTTTAAATAATCATTAGGTTGATTGATAAAATACAAGGCACGAAACACATTTTAACAAAATTGGGTTATGCTTGTTAAAACAAGTCATATGACACCTATATTGCCACTTGAAACCGATGGCCAATTTTTTACCCTCTAGAAAGATCACCCATTTTTTGTAGTACCGATGAGTTTGTGATTTCAAGATATTATTTTCGTGTCACAAAACTATTGATCTCAAGCATTTCAAAGCAACAAAAATTAAATAGTGGATGTCAAATGAGGAAGTCATCACCAATCAAACTTCAGTTAAACTTGTTAAGAATATCTCTCTATTTTGAGGAAGTTTCCTAATTTTAGTAGGTTTTTTTTAGTAAGGTTTCCTATTTTAGATATGATATAGGAAACAACAAAGCCAATGAAAGGAGTATTAGATTTTCTCTTCGTGAGTTTTGTGAGTCTAGGAGAGATTGTGAGATAATACTTATGGGTTTGCTTTGAGCTTAATCTAGGCGTGGAAAATACTCCAGCATGTGAGAGATTATAACTCTCATTATTAGATGATTAATAAGTCATTTGCTATTAGCTCTCCTTAAGCAGTAGCTATCAACACTCGGACCAAATCACATACATCTCCAGTGTTCTTTACTGTTCCATAATTATTCCTCAATTGATTTTGTGTCGATTTAATTGTAAGATCCATTAGCATTTTCATATTACATTACAAAAATTGGTAACAGAGCTCAGGTTAGAATTTCTAGAGTTGATTTAGGTCTTTTGCTTGTCTAATCACTTTCTGAATGTGTGTGGAGCAAAATTTGAGATCGAGAAGTTCAACTAGAGGATTAACTTTGGGTTATAAAATATTAAGATGCATGCGCTATTAACAACTCAAGGATTGGCAAAGGCGTTGGATGGCAAGAATAAATTGATTGATAAGATGAAGAGCCTAATAAAGTAGAGTTGATGGAGAAAGTGAAAAGTATAATGATGTTAAATATGTTGGATAGGGTATTGATTGAAAGATGCCGCGGCATTGTGGACAAAACTTAAGGCATTTTATCTTATGAAAGGTTTAAATAATCACTTTTATAGGTTGAAAATTATATTTTAGTTCTAGATGGTTGAAGGCACATCCATCAAAGCCCACTTAGATGAGTTTAACAAACTCATGATGGACTTGAAGAAAATCAATGAGGCCTTGCCTGATGAGAAACGAGATATGATATTGTTGACATCTCTACTAGATTCTTTTTAGCACTTTATGGATTCACTACTATTAGGCGTACTTCGATTACTTTGGAAAAGGTAAAGTTTGCCTTGTTTTCTAAGGAGTGGTTAAAAAAATTACAAGAAGTTAGCGCAAAATACTGTGCAAAGTTTGGTTATCTGAGGTAGAGACAAATGAAGAGAGTCTTGAAGTAGTAGATGGACCGTTCTAAATTGAGATGCAACATTTGAAACTATCAATGTTATCATTGAGGTAGGACACTATAGGAGAGATTGTCCGAAGTACAAGAGTAAAGGATTTAAGGTGGAGTCTACAAGCGATGATAATATTATTACAATAATAGATAATAGCTTTACTAATGCCAATGTTGTATTAACAGTCACCATGAGTTCATCAGGTGATAAGGTGCTTATGGGAAATGATGCTACTTGTGAAGTAGTAGGAATGAACTAGTTTAGATTAAGAGTGGTGCAAATGTTCATAGATGTAAGGCATATACCGAAGTTCAGAAAGAACCTTATCTCATTGAGTGCTTTTGACAAGTTCGGAAATTAGATCTCCATTGCAGGTAGAGTTTTAAAGGTCTCTTGATATGTGCTTATTGTGATGCAAGGAAAGGATAGACTACGGGTTGTCACCTCTAAAGAATGACGATGATTGGCTCATGTACTAGATTCTCTAAAGCTTCATATCAAAGCATGACACCATTGTGGCACATAAGACTCAAACGCATGAGTAAGAGGGAGATGATTTTTTTGAGTTAAAGGGGTTTATTGGGAGCTCATCAAATTAATAAGCTAAACTCTGTGAACACCGCAACATGGGTAATCAATGGAGAGTGAACTTATGTAGGGCAGTTTACCAAACCTTAGAGATTGTATGTTGCTACATACACTCAAATTTATGGGGACCTTCTCAAGTTCTATCCAAGGGTGGTGCCAGGTATGTATTGTCTTTTGTTGATGACGTTTCAAGAAAAGTCTGGATTTGTTTTCTTAAGCACAAGAGGGAGGTGCTCGGTCGGTTCAATTCTAGGAGGGCAATGATTGAAAAGTAGCTAGGAAGAAATAGTGCTTGAAAACTGATACAGGGTTGTAATTATGTTTTGATGAGCTTGGCAAGTTTTGCATAGAGGAAAGCATAGTGAAACACTAGCTGTTTTGACACACTGCTTAGCGGAGTTGCAGAACTAATTAACAAAACTATATTGGAGAGAGCTCACTCTTTACTCCTTAATGCTAGATGAGATAAAGACTTCTAGGCTGAAACAGTGAATATCAATAATTGATTAATGAATAGATCACCATCATTAGCAATTGATTAGAAAACTCTTGAGGAAATGTGGTCAGATAGCCTGTTGATTACATTGGACTGAGGATGTTCATTTGCCCTACTTTTGCTCATGTGAGTGATGGTGTGCCAAAGCCAAGGTAAGAAAGTTCATATACCTATGCTATGCACATGGGGTGAAGGGATATTGGATGTGCTACAATTAGGAAAATTCACCTAGTTTTATGTTCAGTAGAGAGGTTACCTGTGACGAATATACTCTATTTCAAAAGAGGAGTAAGGGATCAATTGGAGAGAAGATTTAATTGGCGCCCAAAAATAGGTGGAGCTTTAGGTAGAGCCTAGAGATGTTCAAAGTACAGTAGAGTGCCTGCAAAAATTCTAGATTCTATAGTGGTTGATCGGTTGTTTCGAGGTCACAATTGATGAAGCTTCAGGTGATTAGTGGAGGTGGATGAGGTAGAACGACAATTGTATGCAAATATTGAAATAGATTATTAGAGTGCGGTAGAGATGGTTTCAAGTATGGAGATGCCTTAAGAGACTATTAGAATGTTTCAAGTGACTAGAAAGAGTTACGTAAGAAAAGTGTTAAAGTGCTTTGACATGTAGCTAATAAATTCTATAAGTACCCTACTTGCCACATATCATAAATTGTCTAGTTTGTCACTATGTACTTGGATGGAAGAGGAGCACTTGTCCCATGCTTCAAATGCTAGTATTGTTAATTGTCTGAGTTAAGCCAATGATAATACTAGGCTTGTTCTATCACATGCAATTAGGAAAATGTATATGACTAATCCATTGTGATGCTATGAAGTGGATCATCCAGATTTTATTGGAAACAACAAACATTGGGGTATGTTTCAAAGGATGCAATAACTGGGTTTGTGAACCTAGGTCATGTAGGAAACTTGAAAGATAGTCGATTTCTGAGCAATTATGCATTTGCTTTTGTTAGTTGTGCTCTGTTTTGGAAGATGTTGTTGAAAGGCATGGTGACTACTAAAAGGAGCCGAAGTGGTGGTGTGGTCTAATAAATTGGTTAGTGATGTTGACGGGGGACATTCAGTTGATGTGGTGTTTGGTAGAAGTAAGAGCATTGGAGAATTGGGTTCATTCGTGATCAAAATTTCTGCATTAGATAGATCAAGTCAAGAGGGGATATGACCATGAAGAAATTTTTTGTGGCAGATAATTTTGTAGACATGTGGGTCGACTTCATTCCTTTCGTCAAGTCAAGCTCTGCTTGGGTACGAGATACCTCTGTGATGGTTAAGCACCCAATGGGATGTTGGGTGAGCTAAGATGGATAATGAGCATTAAGACTTGCCTAAATGTCAAGCCAAGGTTGAGTTTATTAAGAATATGTCTCTAGTTTGAGCAGATTTCCTAAGTTGAGTGAGTTTCCTAAAGAAATGGTTCCTATTTTGGATAGGAATAATATGTGTGTCCGTGTGTACTCTACTTTGATATCAGATACAGCAAAGCAAACAATAAGAGTTTAATATTCTCTGTGTTTTTTGAGTGAGATCTCCGTGAGAGATGGTAAACTAATACTTGTAAGTTTACTTTGGGCTTAATTTAGATGTGCGAAATAATCGAGTGTGTAAATGATTGTAACTTTATAATTCTCACATTGATTAGTGAATTATTTGTTGTTGGCTCTTCCTGTAGAGTAGATACCCAATTCGGATTGAATCATGTAAAGTTTTGATATTTTTTATCGTTCCTTATCTATTTATCTGGTGTTTTCACATTGACCTAATTATAAGATTTGTTAGTGTTTTCATATTATATTACAACAATAATTTCTAATGCTCGAAAAGGTCCCAAAGCCCCAAATCATTCTTGGAGCTCTCACAATTGAACAAAAATTTCCAGGTCTCTAAGTTATGGCGACGATGTCAACTCACTGAAATAAATCATGTTCATAGTCTCGAGCCTTAGGCCCCGATATGGGACAAAACCTCGTCCGTGAATTGGTGATTTTATCTATCAATATTGAGCTCATTGGAAAACTCTCAACACAAGCATCCTAATGCCACAATAATCAAGCAAATTGAATGTCAGTATGAAAGTCACGAGCTTGGAAAGTTGCACGTCACAAGGATGAGGCACACCCGCCTTATGTCGAGGCACTCGCAGGTCAACTTGAGGTGGTTGCTTCAGCCTATAAGTACGGCCCTTAGGATTTATTTATGGCACACTCCCCCGCCTGTTTGCATACAAATTGCTATATCATGCCATTTTCATGTTGTGTTTTAATTCAAAATCACCATGTCATGTCATATTTGCATTCGGATTCATGTCATTTTCCATTCAATGCCATTTTTGCATAAAATTTGCAATGTCATTTTTACATATGCTTAAATTCCAATTTTATCACGTGAGGATCGGATTCGAATCGTATGTTATGTCATTTTCATGTCAGGTTTTAATTTCACTCTTGCACGTGACACTTGACATTACAAATGCACACCTCACGTCATCCAAAACGACTTCTCATTTCAGCTGCATCTCATGCGTACACACTTTCACACACACATGGAAGTCACGCCTCTACACCGAGAAAACGGGCTCGTTAACCAATAACAACATCGAACGGGTCTTCTAGCAACATTTTGAATTTTAAGATAGAACATTATATATGTTTACGATAATGATGAATGGTTAGGAACTTTTACTTTAAAAATAAAATAAAATGGGCTGTGGTATTGAATGAGAACCGTGGGATGCTAATTCGTCCCAAGTGTGACTAAATTCCTAGATTTAAAATCTCTAAATTTTGTTTGACAAGTTTACTGCACACGTGCACTAGGTAGCTCACCTTCTCATCATTATCCAAGCGTCCAAATGACTTACGTTTTCAAAACTAATTGGTGGCGAATTTAATATGTTTTTTAAGCCGGTTACCATATTCGCATCTCATAAATTACCTGAAACTAGGATTTCGGGAAGATGCTAGGAACCAAGACGCTCCTAGCCAGCAACCATTGATTTTGCAAAATTCAAGGTGCTGCACTAGTAATTGCACCAAGAAAAAATGCATTAGGATTTTAGACGAGAGAAATGCAAAACGCATAGGTATTTCTATTTTATTTCAATCTTTCTAATCAAATTGAATGCATATTATAACTATTTTAAAATGCAAACCTTGGCCCTGTAATTTTCCTCTTTTCTGATATGACATCGATGATCCCATGTACTACCCAATGTTATATAATCCCATGTACCTATATTTGGTTCGAGCAAGCCAATGAACTTACCAAAAGAAGTCCACTGTTTGTCGTTCAGTCCAATTACTCCTCATCAGAATGCTCATTTGGACAAAATGAGAATATATGCCATTTCATCATTTCTCATTTTCATACTAAGTCCCTCTCAACGACGCCGTCTCTTTTTCTTCTCCTCTAGTCTGCCCATGACAACGATGTTTAACACTAAAATCACCAACTATGAACTTGTTCAAACAAAATATAATTGCTTGAGCAAGAAGAAATGCTTTTCTTTTCGTGATAATTAGAAATCCGAACAATGAAGATCTACTAACTTACATCTACATTAGTGACATTTCTCACCAATAAATAATCCATGGATGGGCCACCGATGTTTCTAAAAAGTTTCAAGACTTGATTGAACCAAATAAAACTAGAGAAATGTTGAATTAAAAAAAAAAATGGATGACAGGGCAGAAGTGTCATTTTCCTCCTTTTCTTGATGTGCCTTGCAAGCATTTGTTGGACGTTGATGCCCAAGGCCTAGGCGTCAGAATGAGAACCAAAGGAGGATTTTTTCTTTTTGTTCCTCATTTTTCTCTGGCTTTTGCTTTTACATGTATCAATTCATGTGGGGAGGAGGGAGGAGAACAAGCAAAATGGATCAGCTTGTCAGGCGGTGGCTAGTCTCCTTTCCCGGTCTGTAAATGGTAAACTATTAATTGAATTCAAAACTTTGTAGTTTTCTTCTTGGAAGCATTCAATATTTTAAGTTAGAAGCTCTGACAATTTTCCTAGAACCCAATGTTTTTTTAGCTCTCTTTTCCCCCACTGAAATTTGCTTTTTCTACATTGGCACCATCCTCACTTTAAATGATGCCCGCTCTCCCCCCTCTTCTCCCACACCAATAAGCTCATCTCCCCATAATCATCACCCTCACCAAACTAAAACGAGAGAGAGAGAGAGAGAGATTTGGTCAAAAGAAATGGCCAGAGATCAAGAACAGCCATCATGTAGCCATGCAAATGGTTTGGAGGAAGAAGATGAAGAAGACTACATAGACATGGAGGTGAACATGGGGATGAGCACTTCATCTTCCTCAATCAGCCCAAACTCATTCTCCTACAGCATCACTGCTACTTCACCTCCACACCAAGCCAGAGATTTTGAGTTCCAAATGCCCTCATCTACTGCTTGCCCAGCTGATGAGCTCTTCTACAAGGGCAAGCTCCTCCCTCTCCACTTCCCTCCCAGGCTCCAAATGGTCCAAACCCTCATCCAAGGCCAAGACCCATGTGAGGAGAAATTCCCCATTCTGCCATCATCAGCCTCAGCTCCTTCAACAAGAACAAGCACCCCACTGGGCTCCTGCAACATCTCCCCTGCCCAGTCTTGCAGGGTCAGCTGTGAGCTGAGCCCATCAGATGTTGATGACGATGACGATAGCTTCTTCTTTGAGTGGTCCAATGAGGTCAGAGGCTTCATCAATCACGAACACCCAAAGAAGCGCAACCCTGGTAATTGGTCCAAGAAGCTGAAGCAGATCAGGCAGTCCTCCCTCTGCCAAAGGATCAGAACCTCTTCCAGGGCATTCCTCAGGTCCCTGTTCAGCAAGTCTGGGTGCTCAGATGAGTCTAGTGCTGAAGCCTCAGTGGTCGCATGCAATGCAGAAACAGAGAAGCTCTGCAGAGAGAGAGAACTCTGCGGCAAGTACATGAGAGTAGAGAACAAGAAGAAGAAGAAGAAAAGCAACCTCTTCGGAGAGAATTGCATCAATGATGGGTTCAAGATGAAATTAGCATCGGCCATAATGAAGGATATCGATGGGGAGTATGTTGAGAGCAACGGTATTATCCATAGGAAGTCATTTTCGGGTGCGATTCAACGGCATCCGGGGACCAAGTGCACATCCTCTTCCAGCTCTTCTTCTTCTTCATCATCTTCTTCGTCTTCGTCGTCTTTTTCCTTTAATTTGAATGTGGTGAATGAGTTTCAGCTGCTGAAAAGGAGCAGCAGCGCGAATTCGGAGCTGGAGAGTTGGATTGAAGGAGCTATTGCTCACTGCAAACAGTCTCAACACACGTTCGTTTAGTCTTTGGGGAAGGATCCCTCAAAAGAGAAGTTGGGTTCATTACTCTGGTAATTGATCCAACAGTGAGTGTTTCGTGTTTGAGTTGAATTTCAACAGCTCTATAGTTTCAGTATACAATGTAAAATGTACGTGTACTCTCTCTTTGAACAGAGGGCAAGTATCAAGTCGAGATGGTTCACCATATTTGTTGATCCCACATGATTTTTTTTTTTTTTTTTGAAAGCTTACTTAAAAATTTCACTTATGCCCGATGTACGAAGGCATTGCAGCACACAATAAAGTGATTATGTCGCAATTTGATAAGCGAAAACACATGGATATGCCATCTGAATTAATGAACCGATACAGTATTAAGAATGTTAGATATGAGGACCACACTCAAATACAGCTTAATTGAAGTTTTGGTTCATGGGATAGAACAAGGTTGTTATCTTAATTCATTCATAGAAAGTTTAAAATGGTATTTAAAAGTAAAAAGTTCATGCTTCCATGATGATCTAACTTGTTGGATATCCCATTATTCACATGAAGGCCAAAAGAAAAAAGAGAGAGAATAAATATGAAACTGTAGGTCAATTTCCAATTGATACGTCGCCAAAAAAAATTTTCTTCCATTGATGCACTTTCTCAAGTTAGGTCACGATGGAGGCCTGCAGATGCCTTACTTTGTTGAAACCGAACGCACGGGTTAGTATGATGCCCGAAAATTGATTCACAACATCACCTTAAACCACCACCCCCCCCCCCCCAAAAAAAAAAAAAAAAAAAAAAAAAAAAAGGGGAGCACGAAAAGGCTGTCGAAGCTTTTGTTTCAGCAAAAGCAAAGCATAATAGGACGTTCAGCACAAATGCGTGCTTCATCCTTTTTTCAAACAGTGAAGAACTGAACTAGAATCTCTAGTCCACTGCTTTAGCTGAGGTCCTAAGGTCGTAAAAGGCTCGGTATCTTCCAACCACAGTTAAAGTTTTTGCCGGACAAAAGCGTGGAAAGAGAACTCCGCATGAAAATGATGAACATCATCAGCTGTGGCTGCTTCTCTGTAGAAGTATAAAGTTGGCCGAAAAAGTCTGCGAGTGTGTGGTTACTGACGGGGTCAGAGTGCACCTGATTCCCTTTTTCGGGAAATAATAGAAGGTAGAAGACATTGGCAAGGATTCCAAAAAGGAAAATTATATGGAACACAGTGTAATCTGGGTATTACACAAACCATCATTGATGTGGATGGTTATAGTTTGGGGGAGAAAACAGGAAGTAAAATCCAGGGGTGGCTAACCCGACACAGTGGATCTCATTATCAAATCACTACTTCTTTCCAAATTAACTTGGTGGTCTCTCCCGCCATCTGTATGGATAGAGCGGTTCGCAACTCGTGGGGTTTAGAGCTGAACGAATGAATAACCAAACTGTAGCTCGACTAAAATGAGCCCATTAGTACATGGAGACGGTTAGGCAGATATTTGGGAAAGAAAGACTAATGCATGGAGAAAGACGATAGAAACCAGTTCATTTCTCCAGTTGCAGCGTGGCAACCAACTAATCAACAATACCAAGCACATATTTGAAACACTGAGATGCAATTACAGAGCTAGCGTCTGCAGAAACTCAGACAAAGAAGATAGAACGATTTCTCGAGCACTTTATCCACATGTTGTTGTCCTTGATTTTGACTAGACTTCAAACTACGGAAGCATGTCTGCTAGATTTTTAACGTCATTAGATAAAAATCACTGAATGGGCTAGTTTTCGTGGGTCGCATAGAGTTCGGACAAAAGCAAAAATTTCCCTTACTAGATAAACAATAGGGAACAGCTACTTCCTTTTCCCCAGCAAGAGTGTTGCCTGCAGACGCATCTAAATTCCCAACAGGAACCCAAGAATCGGCCTTCTGTTGATGTATAAGATCTTTCAGTAGATTTGATCTAATCGAAGACCATGCTCACGTGCTGTGCATGTGTATACCAATAGCTTTTGCAGAGCAAAAAGATTGATTAAACGGACTTTTGTTGAGGAAAAAGAAGCTGAATTAGTGCCTAATGGTGTTTCGAACAGATTACTACTTATGGAAGATCAAGAAAATGGATCTGCACAACCTTGTGCACTGACACATGACGCAGGTGGCGCTGCTGGGGACCGGTCAGCAACTGGAGCATGTGGGCAATGTCAGGAAAAGATTCATTCGTGGCATCAACAATAATTTTTTCCACGCAGATATATTGGGAAAGAAAAAAGAATTTCTGCAAGTAAACTGCCATATCCACACACTTTATTCTGGTGCCAATGTGACACCTCTGTAAAGTAAAAGCCAGGAAAAAGCTGATAAAAAGAAAATATTTCAGTAAATTCTCTCTCTCTCTCCGTGTACAGTGGTTTCTGGGCACTACATTGCAGTATTGATGAATCCAATAGGGAACGAGCCAATGAAACCATTTTCTATTGCATGTCACCAGGAAAATCGAACTCTCTGCACATTGTGTAATTATGTTGTTGAAATCTGCAACTGCTGAATCCAGATTCCACTTATATTTGCCAGTTATAGGTACAATTATTCGGCAAAGAGTAATTGCTGAATATATTAATAATATCAACCAAAAGGGAAAATATATTGTAGACTTGGAATGCCATGAGCTCCAAAAACTGGGAGTTACAGAATACGTAAAAATGCGCATTTTACAAGTCAGCATTCCAGACATTGCAATTCAACATTGAAATTGGACTTTTAAACACAAGGCCCCCTTTTTGTGCGGCCAAGCTCAATAGCAATCCTGACGAGATCCAGAGAGGCCAAAGTGAATTCCCTATAACTTCTCCACTGGAATCATGATGAAACAATTTCCTGACACAAGAATCTGGACATTCTTTATCCCCTTGCTAGAAATTTAACCAATGGCTAATCAACACGCCCCCCCCCCCCCCTCCAACCCCCAACCCCCAACCCAAAAGGAGAGACATCAATATGTCCAAGAATCTTATGTGAGCTTTGCAGTTTGCACGTCAATAAGAGGAAGCAGGTGTCATGCAGTAGAAGTTGAAACTATCGCCGTATGGTGAAATAAGTATTGGGTCAAATTTGTACCCTGCTACTGGGCAAAACCGGACTGTCATTGTTATCATCACTTCAGACAGGCATGTAATCTTTTTCAACATCCAATCGATATCATAGTTTACATCCAGATAGCCAAATATTTTGTAACACGATCATTAGCTACGCACTAGGATTTGCTTGACTGACAAGTTGAAATTAGATGCTGGAATTGGATAATCTTTTTTACACCGTATAGCAGTGAAGTGGAGTTTTGTGATTTGCTGTAAATGAGTCCCTCATCTACAGCAGTTGCGAAAGATGGATTGAATAGGTAAGGCAAGTGGTTTGAGACTTTGAGTTGGTCCTTAGTTAACTTGTTCTTCAGGCAGAAAGAGCCAAGGAAATTCTTACTCCTTGATTAGACTTCAACTCGTGGTCTGTGAAGGTCTAATAAATTGTTGCCAGAAGTAGGTCGATCACAAATAAAATCACCAACGTAATTCTAAGGAAATACTCTCCTAATCTGACAGCAAAAATTGCACATCTAAATCAAATGTATAGGCAGCTCCAAACATAGATCTCGTGTATGCATAAGTATATGGGTAAATAAATTATAGCAATTTTCAAATAAATCATAATCGAGGTGGATGTATGAAATGTCAGTCAATGTATATAAATGTGGATATTTATAGGCAATCATATAAAAGGGATGTTCTCATTTTAGACCAGCGGATTTGATCTAACCAATGAGATGAATTACTCCTAAAAGGATCCTCGTGGATAGAATAAGGTTACACTCAATTTGATAATGATCGAGTGACATTTGTTCTCCAATCCAAACCAAGGAATCCCGTAGAGATGATGCAAGATGAATCTCATTCTATCATTGATCAAAGATTTCTCTATTTAAAATACGAATCATAGTTTGAAGAATGGGGAGGAGTACTCGTCCCGCAACAAATAGAAGAGGACTATGATGCATAACCAGATTCTTGGTTAGTTAAATAGACATGCGAATACGGATACCCAAAACGTATCAGAACTCTAGAATAACCGCAAGCACAGAAAATGAGAAAAAATGATAAATATCTAAGGGTAATTCGTTTTATTGAAAAACACAGGAAAGGCCAGAAAGTGGGTAAATGGGTACTCTAAGATAATTATAATTCATATATTGGACTCTTAATAAATTGATAAGATATTCGTCTTTGCATTCCTTTCACTGAGGGGAGTTCTCCACAGTTGTCAGTTGAAAACATGATTACACTCGGGGAAACCAAGATATACCGTGAGCGGAAGTATGTCTAGAAACGGTATGAACGTTGCACTTACTCATCTGGTGCCTTCAACCAATCAAGAAGAAGTGAAATCCCGGAAACGAAGACCCTTGTGCCTGATAAGAAACCCATTCTTTTTCTGGTGATACCTGGTCATCCTCATGCCATATTTACAGTGAAAAACTTTTGATCCTTATAGAAGAAGGCTCAAGCTTTGGTTTCAGAGTGTAACATCAGATAGCATATATGGCCTTCACTTCTGAATCAGTTTCTGAAAAATAGTCTGAGCGTGTTCCACTTCGTGAAAACTTCTCTTTCTTTCTCACTGATCGGATCCGTTTATGTTTTAACACAAAGAATGTCATTGTACCAAGAACTCCAGCCATTGTCATTCCACCGATGACCGTCACAAGAACAGCAGCCCACTTATTATGTCGACCGATGACAATGTATGATGAGGATATAAATGCCACGGTAGTGCACACAGAGGCTAACCACATCAATTTGTTGATAACGTGAACAACCTTCCTCTCGGACTTCGTCTCTCCCCTGACGAGAGTGATCTGTACTACCACAACCGCCAAAGAAGTGAAGAGTGCAACGGCATTTGAGATGAAGAAAACCTTAAATGATAGAGTACTGACTACAACAGCCATCCCACTGTCATAATCACCACCAGGAACAGTGAAAATTGCTGCAAAAGCTACTGTCGCAAAGAGGACAGCAACCACGGTGACTGAGTTGGTTGCATTGTTGATTCCTACCCGATGAAGCCTTCGGAGCTCCTTTGCAATTCCATCTACGTTCCTGTTAGTCTTGCGTGTCTGTTCAAGCTGGGTATGAACATCTTTCTTGATCTCTCTAACAGTTCTTCTGAGCTCATCTCGTGGTTGGTTCAGCTCATTGGCCCTGATACCACCAAATCTACTTAAGCATTCTTTTATCTCTTCACTCTCCTTCGAGAGGGGGAGACCCTCCGCTATATCAAGGGCTGTTTTATGGTCTCTGGTTAATGCATTTACATTTGTATCAGGGAGGTAAAGCAGCTCGTTTACAATCTGCAATAAGTATTATGACAATGTAATTCTTAAAGTATCCAGAATTGCCAAAAGATAACAAGATCTGAAAGCAGATGAAGAAAGAATATAAATGGGCATATCCTCAGTGTAAATGGACAGCATCGCTCAAAGCTTAGCTATTAGGAAATGGACCCCCGATATTATATCTATCATATTACCAACACCCTTCCACAAATGTAAGCTGCACTTTACACGTGGAAGATAGAACGTGAATGTAACCACATCAACAAGGACCAGAGACTACACAACACAATAATAGGACAACTAACAAAATAACAAGATATTGTTAAGATCCAACTCTTGACTTGTGCTTTGATACCATATGAGTAAAAGTTTTTTCCAAAAGTTTAAGTTAGTAGCAAACATGCCCGCAAGGTACATCTAAAAAATCTCTAAAAGTTGGGAATTGAAGGTTGAAACTCCAAAACAAATGCAATTACAGCAATTTGATCAAGTTTAGGCAAATCTAAAACCAAATTTGTTTCGAGAAAAGACTACCTCCACAAGCTGAGCAAGTCTTTAGCTATCTTTGGAATTATATGGTCTACTGCTGACACTAATATAACGAGGCAATACAAAAAATCTAAAGGTTTAATGTAAAAACAGATTTTGGTAATACCAATTAGTCAATCATTACCTGAGCTCGCTTTTTTCGGGTGGCAACATGTAATGCTGTATTTCCAAATCTATCTGGAAGCATTACTATAGCTGCATCTGCCTCAAGAAGCAACCTCACCACTTCACAGCTGACCCCTTTTACAGCCATGTGCAGTGCTGTTTGTCCTTTCTTATCAGTTCTTCTCGCTAGCTGTGGATCCTCGTCGAGCAATGCTTTTACAATGTCAACATGGCCCTGGCGAGCTGACAAGTGCAAGGCATTCTTCCCGTTTGATTTGGGAATCTCTAGCAAACTACAATCTTTAGACAGCAGTTCATTAACTACAGCTACATGCCCTCTTGCAGCTGCAGATACAAGAGGCGTTGCATTTGATGGACCTATCGTCTTGCTCAACCCAGGGTCATATTCCAATAGCAACTGGACAATTGCTGCATAAAAGTGGTCATTTCACAATAAATTAGAATTCTTGATCTACTTACTTTGCTTTTAAGGAGCAGAAAGTTGGTAATAAACATAAAAGCACTCTCTTCACTATGGACATCTAGATAGTATTATTTTGCAAAATAGAGCACTCCAACAGGATTTATATCTTCGTTATCAACTAAAAGAGTACTGCAGCCTACAGAATCCATTTAGTGCACGGAATATAGTCAGGCTTTGTTGTCATCATTGTGCGGCATTTCCTTTCCATGAACCGTGTTTACTACATCTCTTTCCCTTGAAAGCTCCACACTCAAATTCCAAGTGGTTGCCCATAAATATGAACTTCACACTCTACCTTCTATAGCATGAGGAATCGTTCCACCTTACGGTTATAAAGCTATATAATGCTTATGTTAACCAGACAGGTAGTCCTAACAGGGAAACAGTGTCTCAGAAATAAAAAGCTTTCACTATTCATCATCAAATTATTGCAATCTCCATTATATCAAGTGATCAAACACTCCACGGTCAAAAAGCATAGCCAGGTATTGCCACGAACCATCCATGATATGCCGTGTTGACTTGATGTTGTGTTTTGTAAGATGGAAGACGTCACAGACAAGCATGACTCATTTAATACGAAAGGCTTTCCCCAAGGAAGATGATTGCTAAGTACAGGATTCAAACATTACCTTGATGACCTTTACTAGCAGCAATGTGCAGCGGATCAAAACCAGATGCATTTTTCATACCAATCCCCTCCTTAGTTGAGTATTTCAGCAACTCCTTCACTATAGCCAGGTGCCCCTTCTCGGCTGCGGCAAAGAGTGCTGTCTCTCCCAACTCATTGACCTCATTGACCACCGCAGACCTTATCTGTGCCACTTCAGCATCAAAATCTGCCCCACTGAGTGTTCCCATCATCTGAGCATCAATTTCACCTAAAATCTGCACGACGGCATCCAGATCACCCCGCTGTGCAGCCAAGTGCAGTTCAGTGTCATTGTGGCGACCGGTCACCTGCTTCACATATTTCTTTTTGCCAGCCTGATCAATCCGCTTCCCAGAGTTGGACAAAACCAGAGCCTTTCCAGAATTCGAGACGACTAGAGCCTTCCCAGAATTTGATAAGACCAGGGTCGGTGTCGTTGTCGCAGAAGCTGAAGGTGATGCCGGGATGGGCGAAGGTGCAGGGATGGAGAGGGGTTTAAGGTTGAGCCTTGAAACCGGCCCCTTCTCCAGGTCCCTCTCCAGTTCTTCACAAATAAGCCATAATCATCAGGAAGAGAAATTATGCATTGTTTACCTATGACCAGCTAAACCCATTAATCGGTAGTACTAAACTATGGCTAAGAAAGTTGTAAACCAATTTAACTGCGATTAATCAAACGTTTCGAACCAAATTGCTCTGCCATCAAGCGCCATTCTCAGTTCATCGCTTTGCATAAAGTCTCCGACATGCCGGATTCCCAAAATGCCGAAAAGAACTCGAGCAAGAGACCCAAAAGACAGAGACAACGAGAATGACGAACATTATGCCACGAAAGAAAAAAACCTTACCAAGAATACAAAACTAACATCCTCGTTTCATAGATCTAACCACGTCACCTAGTCGCGATCAACGGAACCTTAATCCGACATGCGAACGAAACAGAAAGCGATTCATATGATCATCAACCGATCCGCCGATCGCACAGGAGGCCGAACATCACGAGAATTGTACCTTCGTAAATTTCCGACTCCATCGTGTAATGATGAGGGTGACGAAGTTGATCATCGATCTAAATGCGGCAACATTTCTCCTTCCGCGGCGGCGGAGAGGAGGCGGAGGCGGCGGCGGCGGCGGTGGCGGTGGCGGTGGCGAGAGATCGGGCTCCGAGAGAAGCAGAGCCGAAGAAGAAGAGGCGAAGGCGTAACGAAAACGGTGACATCTCTCTTTCTCTCTCTCCCCTTCTCCTTTTGCGCTTGCCGTTGAGATTCGCTTTTGAAAATTTAAATAAATAAGTGAATAAATTAATAAATCAGGACGTACTTTCGAAAAATTAAACAAAGAATAAGTGAATTAATAAATCAAAACGTGCTTACTAATGAGTTGGCCCGGGACGACGTTGTTCGGGCACTCGATTGTCGCTGGGGTTGCCGAGCGTTGGCTTGGCGGGACGACGTTGGCGCCGGCTTGGCGCCACTGCGTTGGTGGGGCCCAACCACCCGCCAGGCTTGGTTTTCATGATCAATTTGGAGTGATAATATTTTTATTTATCAATGCTATAACTTATATATAAAACTCATTTAATTGACACATTATATTATAATCGTTCAGAATAGTCTTATAAATTTTTTAAAATGTTTATCACAAGTCATGCCACCTCGAATTTTCAATACTTAGATGAACATTATTAAAAATTTATGACGCTCAATATAAAAGTTATGACACTTATGGTATCATCGTCCCATATAGAATGCCATACAGGTGGAAAGCGGATGTTAAGATCAGTTGAGCACGAGGTGCTACGATAGTTATAGTCACTTCAATTACCATTTATTGTTTGATATATATAAGAAAATGGTTCTCTTTAACCCCCTCCGAACACTAGCTCTCTTTGCACAATTTAATTCATGACACGACATGATAACATGATTTAAATACCACACAAATTTAGTTGTTGGATTGAAACTAATTGTAATTGGATCAATTTCATGTCAACCACAAGCACGATTAGTTTTCATGTTGCATTCGTGTTCGTGTCTATTCTAGCACTCACAAAATTGATTTGCATAATTTTTTAAAATTAATGAGGTATTGACACAATCTATACATGACATATTTAGACACGATTAACTAAAAGATTTTTTTAAGCTATCCACTACTAAAATTTTAAAACGATAGTATTGCATTGACTTTGAACATGTTTTGATTTGATTTCATGATATTTCTTTCAAGGGTTATTGCAACTTGTAAACAGATTCTATGAAAATTGAGAATATTTCTCATCAGATTTGTGTTGATGTGTTGATTCCGAGGTGGGAGGTTGATATCATTTCATGAAGGATCATGCAATTATGTCAACTTGTCAACATGTTATTTAGTAATGTCACACAGGTTATGTCATGCTTGGGTCACGTAAGAAAGCACAATTAACTAATTGTGCCTCGTTTGGATGACTTGATCTGTTGTATGCCCCTATGCTGAAATGATGTTGAGGCTAACAATGTGACCTAAAAGGGAGATTAAATAGGTTGTGTGTCGATTAAGGAAAACTTTTGCTGAATGTAAGTCACGAGCATCTGGAAAAGATAATGACAAATATATGCTAAATATGGTGACGACCAATAATGTAAGTGTGTGAGTGATGTTGGTGACCACTCACTAAAGACAATGTATTGTAAATGTAAAGTACACAACAACTTATAATGGTTCAATTTTATCATCAAATCTATGTCCATTCTCCAGATAACAATCTTAACATAGGCTAAATTCCACTAGTAAAATTTGTAATGTAAGTTCCAACAAGCTAGTATTGTTTCTTTCAAATAATAGATCACACTATCATCACACAATAACTGCTCTTACACTTGATTTCATTGCAAATGAAAGAACAATGAAAATCTATTATAGAAAGTATAAGATCATACTTCTTGATTCAGGTTTAGCCAAGATGAAGCACATTAATAGAATTCACGGTATTTGTTTTTGCCAACCCTTCCGAGCTTCATCGATCCTTTTTATATAAAAGTCTTCAATCATGCTATTAGAGACTCTAAGGAAGATCAAGAGAGCCATTTGAGTCATATGAGAGTGAGTAAGCGGAGCCTTTGTCAGAATAGGGATTGCCTGTACAATTGTTTCTTCCAAAATCTGCGCGTTCCCTAAAATAGAGTTTGTTACAGCTGTCGCTTCACCAATTCTTGGTCTAAGGAAAAAATCTATCGATTGCTTCTCTATTTCTTTTTCGGTTTTCTTGCTACGGATTCCAAGCTGGCAAACTGCTAATTTTCTGTACAACTAATGGTCATTTTCAAAATACCTCACCATCATCACTTGCAATTCGATATCAGCATGATCAAAAACTCATTATTAACACATGCAAATTATCAGCAAATTGGTTGACGAGTTTCAATGATGGTATTGATGAAATGACACAAGATTTGAAATTTAATGACCCTTTTGACTTTATCAGCATCCCCTCCAAGGACACTAAATTGACTTTGGTATCCGTAAAAAGAAAAACCTCCTATATACTTTGAAGTTCGCAAAAATAATCTATGAATTATTGAGAACTTGATATGTGCATGAAATTGTTTGTGTTTCAAATGATATCCACATAAAAAGGATCTTCCATATGATAAAGTGAAAAGATTCTAAATAGCTCAAAGAACCTACATGAACAAATTATGGGGGAGTTCATAAAGAATTGGAGGTACTAAAGTGAACAACCTAAAAGATCTAAATCACTAACGTACTCGAAGTGTTTAAAGAGAAGCAGTTGGCTATAATCAGGAATCTTGATATAATCAAAAGCTCGCAGAAGCTTGATATAAGTAGAAGTCCGAGATCACCATAATATTGGAAATCTTGATATAACCAAGAACTGCTAATATAAGCGGAGCATCTACACTACTTGTGACGGGTATTTTTAGATATTTTATCTCATCTCTTGATAGTTTGTAATCTAGTATGAATTCTTAACTTGGAAGATTTTGATTAACTATAAATCTTAAAGATGATATTTGCAAAATATTTAATCACGTGAGATATTTTGATTGATTGATATACTTTCCATAGTCGAGCCACTCCAATTTTTGGAAATCGAGATTTGATTGTATGAGCGATCAAATCTACGAGAATTTTGATTGATCAACCTCAATGGTTATTTGTCACGCCCCGATCCTCGAGCGCGTGCCCATCCCTCTTTGGTCGATAAAATTTTGCGACTTCCCAGGACAAGTCGCCAACCCTTTCATTTTATTGCATATGCGGAAGCGAATAATAAATCCCCTGACAGTAACCATCTCGGGATAGAAAAGCAGGACAACAAATTCACAAACAAACATGCTTTTATAAACATATTGAGTCATGTACAAAGTCTGTGATCAAAAGACTACAAAAGACTATCTTTCCAAAAAAAGCGGTCCTAACCGACCTACACTTCGAATCACTTCAGCATGGCTCCAGGTCCTCAGTTCTACGGTCTTGAAAAATTGAGCCCACGACGGGGTGAGATATAAATCTCAGTGAGTTCACATTCTAAACCCCGATTAGGAGGGAAATATGCCCAGAGGTGTCCTAACCACTCAATCACACAATCATATGAACTTACCTCGCCTCAGATCCACCCTGCAGATCAGTACAATTTATATCACAGACAATACGAGAGTATGAGCAACAAATAAGCTCCAACAACTGGAACGCCACACTCAATTCTCAAACTAGCACAAGGGTCCTGATTATAGGGCCAAATCGTTATGACACGTCCCATTCCGTGCCACACAATTTTGTCCCATAATCCGGCGTATTCCACTCAATTAATCATGAATTTCTAGTTTTGATCTCAGCATATAGCACGGCCTACTCTCTGTTTGGCGGTCTTCTGGCATTGCTAGGCTTCGTCTCACACCATTGAGCGGCATGTCTCCATTAGACGGCTTTCCTGAAGGAGCACGTGTCCAGAATCTACTGCGAACAGCTTCCTATTGTCTAGGAGGCGTCCCATATAGGGTTACCGTCCAGCTTAACAGCACAGGACGGGTTTTCTTAACCAACACACGATCACTCAAGTATGGCCCAGGGTACCGTGCATTTTACTCAAATGCCTTAATTAAAATGGTGAACCTGGCCTTTTTCTTCGTATTAGAAATACATGGTAAAATAGTCGTGTGTGAGTACACGGTCAACTCAACCCAGAAAGATTGATATCTTTTCATTTAAAATCTCATTGTTTTATATAGTATATAAAATCATTTTCGGTGTTAAAATCCGACACCCGGGATTTTCTGAATATATATTAGAAATTCATAAATTCTAGAATTAAACACTCAAATTTCCAATCAACACTCAATTTGCGCAATTTAACACCCAATTGCATAAATTAATCATACAATTGCAATCAGCACAAAATTCCGGTCACCAGCTATCCCGGCCTAATTTCTGGAAAATATTTAATAATTAAATAATTTACTGAAATTAATTAAATAAATCAATTTAAATTCTAAAAATACTAACCTAGGCAGAATCACTAAATTAAAAACCAATACGAACCCGGAAAATTCCCAAACCCTTCTAGATAAATAGCACATCCTATCTAGGCCTTGATTAATTTAATCTAACCACATAACATGCACAATTAACTAATTAAATCACTAATTTTATCTAACTAACCACCTAATTCCTAATTAAATTAAACTAAACACTCCTTAGACGGCATTAGCTTATTAAGAAGAGTTTAGTGCATAAACTCACCGGTTTATTGCGAAAACCGGTTCACCGCGACGATGACGCGACGGCGGCCGAACTTGGGCTCCCGACGACACCCACAGCTTGGACTGGGCCTAAAATTGGCTCAACAAATCTCAGCCCAAACTGAGATTTGTTATTGAGTTGGGCTGGGCCAAAATTTAGCTGAAGCGGGCTTCGAATGGGCTGGACTCAAGGCTGAAAAACTAAACTGGGCTCGCTGCGGCTAGGCTTCAAGTGGCGGGCTGAGAAGAAAGCTTCGTGGGCTGCTGAACCTGGGCTGATAATGAGCTGAACTTGCGAGTGATTGTGGGCTTCAATTGACGTTACTTCGGCGGGCTGAATTGGTGGACGTGAGCTGAAGAAAACGAGCAGCTTCGGTGGGTTGAAGAAGCTGCAGAAGACACACGCGGGTGGACTTGGACGAATGGGCGCAAGCGTCGCTGGCAGAGGGTCTTCGATGCAGGTTTGTTGACCGGAGGGGATTGGGAAGTTGGCAAGTGGCAGCTGAAGGAAATCGTTGGTGGAGAACGGGGGGGGGGCTTGGGTCTTCGCTGGCAGCGTGAGAGGAGGGTAGAGAGCTTCGGGGCAGCTGGTCTTCGATGGACTTGCCTTCGTGGGCTGCTGCTGGAGTTGACAAATTAAAGAAGACCAAGCAGCTGGATGAAACAACTTGGTGGGGTTTTGGGGTCAACAATGGGCGGTGATGGTCGACTCGGTTGAAGGCGTGGACGGCTTCGGTGGATGAAGTTGGCGCATGAAGAGAAGTCAACACCAAAAGATTCTATGGGACGTTGGTGCTGATTGTTGACTCGGTGAAGCAAATCCACGAGGAATCGGGGCGGGGGTCTTCGTAGCAGAAGAAGAAAGATCGGTGGAGGAGCAGGCGGTCTTGATTCGGTGAGGGGAGTAGAGAAGACAGAGAAAAATGAAAGAAGACCGAAGCGGTTCAAGGAAAGAAAGAAAATTGGAACCGCGGAGGGGAGGGAATCGATCGAGCTGGTGTGCGAAAAGATGAGGGAGAGAGTGACTTGAGCGTGCGGAGGAAGTTTGGGAAAAGTGGGTACAAAGTCTACAAGCTCATCCCCTTAATTAAAGGCTTGTCCCCTCCTAAAACCCTCATATATATCCCTTGGTCCTCCATGATTATTTCTAGCACTATAATATTCATAAATAATCCAATTTGAAGCCCAAAAAATCCAACCCCCTCCCAAGCTCGAATTTAACCAAATTGAACTTCAATTTCCCCTCCGATTTCTCCAATTCGAAGTATGATTTCGGTGAGGAAATCCCGTACAATTTTCTGTAAGTCCCCAATACCCAAAGGCTCGGCTTGGAAGTCCAAATTTGCTTCGACTTAGCCCATCTGAATTTCCGTTAATTTTCCTGTAACGTCCGAATCAATTTTCCGTAAAAATCTCGGAATCTCCGAAAATTTCTCGGAGGATGAGTTAACGTTTCCAAAATAGATCATGACATGACAGAACTTTCAATTTCTGAAATCGAGTTCAAATTCGCGGTTAATTTCAATCTGACACAATTTTAGCGTGAACTAGTTTACCGGATAGCTTTTAGGAAATTTTGATGCAATTGACCCATGATCGATTTATCTCGAGTCACATAGTGCATCTTCGACACATTGGCGACTCTCAGTTGTCGTGAAAATCTCGATGTTTCAAATATGGACACCGGGTACAGAAATGACAGAAAAATCGGTCTAGTGCCGATCGACGAGAATTTTGCAATTAGGTGAAATCACCCACGCACTAATCACATATCTCTATTGAATCGACCTATCTCCGGTTTCTGATCAATTTTTGACGATGCCGTAATGGCCCTTGTAAATTAGCATGATCGAGCAGTCGATTCCTAGTCAAATTCTCAAGTCCATCGCATTTAGATTCCTTAACGGCTTCAACTGATAGGCTAGTTATCCTGTGAGTGGCCAACTCAGATAATAGAACTATCGGCGCGTGATGAAATGTCGATTTATTTAATCGAAAACGAAATCTGAAAATTCAGACTGTCACACTATTTGATTTTCTCAACAGTTGTTTGAGGGTCAGTTTGGAAATTGATCTCTTTGAAGATTGTTTAACGGGAAAATTGGATGCAAAGGAGTGTAAAAAGAGATCAAGTCATCAAAGAGAAAAGATTGATCAATCATTCACTTAATTGCATTTTTTCCAAATTTTGGTCCTTCGTTGCAATTTCTCAAAACTCATGTTCTTGATTACCAATCTTTGAGGAGTCCGTCTTTCCTTTGCTTTCTTCCTTTAAGATCTCATTGTGTCCATACCTATTTGAGCGATTGTCATTGTCTTGATTGTGCAAGTGACCCGTCTTGGGTTTACTTTTATGGATTGATTGATTGAGAATCAAGGTCCGAGGACCTAAATGGATGAATTTATATTTCCTTTGCATGTGATTTGTATGAATGTTTTAAGATCGGTGCATGTACATGGGGTAAACCAAAGGGATACACAAACTCTATGTTTGGTCGTCCAAATTTTTAATCGGGATATGACTGGATATGATAGGATATGAAATCTTGGGATTTTTTTATATCATATCCATTATTTGGTGAATCGCAGTATTAAAGTCAGATATGTTCACACATATCATATACATTTTTTTTTATTATATATAAACGGCATATCATTATAAATGAACCTAAATGTTAATAAACAGAGATGATGAAAATCTCTCGTAACGTTATTCCTTAATTTATTTTTATTTTATTATTCCTCTTTTTTATATTATTTTCTTTATTATTTCTTTTTTCCCCTTTCATCATTCTTTAATAAAATTTTATCAAATAATAAACTGTACTAACATACCTAAAATACAAAAATACCTAAAATATATAATAAATATAAATATTTAATTATAGACTGAATGTATATTATAAGATAGAATTAAAGTTGAATATATAAATTAAAATAGGATTAATTAAAAATATAGTTTTTATTTTTAATTTTTAATTTCTTAAATTAGAATTCAAATATTATTTATATTGAAATATAATTTCAATTTTGTTAATTTAATAAGTTTGTTATTCGAGAAAAATAACTTTCCTATTATAAACATTAGAAATTCTATCAACATTTATCCTACCTCTCCCATGGGATAATTTTATCTTGTTTATATCACCTTATATCTAACTTTATCCTGTCCTGAGTGAGCACCAAATGTAGGATATAATAAATTCTATTCAATTCCGAATTTTATCCCGATTGCCAAACGCAGCCATAGACCCTAATTCTAGGAGTCACTCAATCTTGACCACCGCTTATAAACATAAGGGATAGGATGATTATAATTAATCAAGTAGTGGTCATAGGATGGCTCGCGATGCATGCAAATCAAAGGCCAATACCATGTTTGATTAGTTGAATGCATTTGTCCATTTCTTTGTATTGATTGTCTTTGTTTGAGTTCACGTGTTCATGTTGTATGTTACGTGATTCTATATGTTAGTATAGCATTAGGATAGGATTAAAATAGGTCCAAAATGCAATCCCTTGGAGGAAATGGCCAAAAGAAATTAAAGATGGTAGATAACCGATGTCTAATCCAGTTTTGACAAATCTGTACCCCTTTATTTCCCGATTTATGTTTCAGGTTTTCTTTAGTGTTGTATAAATACCCAACGAATCGTGGCTTTACTCTACTTGTATTTCGAATTTTTCTTACTTTTTTTTTTTGGTTGTTTTTTATCCATTTTGATAGTTAGTATAGAATCATATAAACGAATAATTTGTGTGTAATCATCTAGTTTTAAATTTGCACGGAAAGGTAATAACACTGCATAATAACTTTGGATAACAATCATATTCATTGTTACTGAAAGAGCGTTAATAGAAATCTTTAGCATAACCTAAGCCCCGAATCTACGAACTCTCCGGTTTGGTGAAAATTAAGGAAAGTCTCCTGACCCTAAATTGGGTTTCTAGCCGGCCTCCAACAAAGATGTTAGTGGCGACTTGTAGATAACATTTTTAGTATTGTCTTAAAACTAAAAATGAATTGATGTCAATTTTATAGACTCTTAGTGGTCGACAATGGCCAATTCACATTCTTGATTGATGGACCTCCTAGATGAACATTAAAGAAGACGCTTTCGGGCCTTCTTTGTATGATAAGCCTTGATGACTGTTTACTAATAAGTATCTCTAAACCTATTTCTTGAGATCATAAGCCCAAAGGGTTAGGTCGTGACAAAGTACACAACACCCCAATGCTAAGGTGCATGCGCATTTTGCAATATATGTGCAAGAAAGAAAGAATGAAAACAAATCATCAAGAATGTTCTATTAAGTTAATCAAAGGGATGAGTAACGTACATCAAGGGACTATCACAACAGGAGAGTTTGAGTAGTTCAACTCCCCTAAAAAGCTTTTACAAACATTATCTATTTATAGTACAAGTAGACATTACGGGTGCTTGATACAACATCATCTAGAAATTGTGTTGAATAAAAATAGAAAAGTCTAAAATATTACGGGGGCGAAAAATGGGTGTGTTGAATTTGGGGAAAAGTACCAAAAAAGTCCTAAACATATTGCATTAGTACCAATTCAGTTCTAAACATTTTAATATTAGTATCAATTTAGTCCATCCGGCCAATTTTGGCCAGCCGGCGCTGACGTGGACATCGGCCGGTGGTCGGACGCTGATGTGGCAATTATTATTATTATTTATTATTTTTTTGAAATTTTTATTAATTTTTATTTTCTTTTTCCTTTTATTTTCTGCCTTCTTCCTGGTGATGGTTGGCGAGGGTCGCGGCCCTCGCCCGGCCTCTCCCAGGGCCGCCGATGAGGCAACTTCGCCCGGATCTAGGCAAGGCCAGCCTCGCATGCGGCTGGCGAGGCCATGGCGGCTATCGCCAGGGCGGAGGCGAGGGTCGCGACCCTCGCTCGGCCTCGCCCAGGGCCACAGGGGAGGCCGCTTAGCCCAAATTTGGGCTAAGCCAGCCTCGCCCTGGCCTTACCACTGAGTCCCCGGCGCCTCCTCCGCTGTCGACCCCGGAGCTTCTCGACCTCGTCATCGCCGCCCTCACCTTCATGAAATCCCAATTCGAGGCCCTGGTCCCCCACCTCCTGCACCTCACGCCGCCGCTCCTCCACCCGATCTTCCCCTCTGAAACCCTAGCCCGCTGCCCCAACACCCTCCTCTCCTTCTTCCGATGGTGCCAGTCCCACAACTCATCCCTCGCCTGCTCCCCATCCCTCCTCCTCTCCCTCCTCTCGCAGCAAGGCTAGGGTGAGGCTAGCCTCGCCCAGATTTGGGTTAAGCCGTCTCGCCCGCGGCCCTGGGCGAGGCCAAGCAAGGGTCGTGACCCTCGCCAGCTGCTGGCGAGGGCTTCGCAACCCTTGCCTCCACCCTGGTGATGGCTACCATGGCCTCGCCAACCACGGGCGAGGCTGGCCTCGCCTAGATCGGGGCGAAGCCGCCTCGTTGGCGGCCGTGGGAGAGGCCGGGCGAGGGCCGCGACCCTCGCCAGCGGCAGGCTAGGAAGAAAGCAGAAAAGAAAAGGAAAAAGAAAAGAAAAGAAAAGAAATAATAAAAAATTAAAAAAATTAAAAAAATTAAAAAAATAATAAAAAAATCATAAAAATTGCCACGTTAGCGTCTAGCCACTAGCCGACGTCCACGTTAGCACCGGCCGGTCAAAATTGGTTGGATGGACTGAATTGATACCAATATTAAAAAGTTTAGGACTGAATTTGTCCAATTGAAAAGTTTATGACTGAATTGGTATCACTGCTATATATTTATGACTTTTTTGGTGCTTTTCCCGTTGAATTTGACCAGGTTACAAATGGATTCGATCCAAATCCACCCATTTAACTTATATTAGCCCATTTGTTTCTAAACAATTTAAATGACTCATATCCAATCTCGACCGTCTTGCAAGGGCCCTCCTCCAAGTTCAATTTGGCCGCCCTTACCTCCTTTCTTGACCGCAAGGAGCGCCAGATGATGATGTCGGAGGGAAGCGGCGGCGGCGGTAGCGATTTCCTCTCCCAGGAGTCCCACAACGTCTCTTTGGATGGCAATTTCAAGTAAGCCTCACTCCCCGAGCTCTTCCAATCGAGGAATCGACAATTGCGCAGTCAAAGATCGATAGCTCTAATAACTCAAAGGACGACAATGTCAAGTCAGTGGACTCGTTTGCGCCACCCCGTGGGAAAAAGGGATCCGGGCCATCGTTTGAAGGAGTTAAGGTCAAGGGAACCATCTCGGATGTTGAGGATCAGAGGGTACTACCTGGTCGCCGCGGTGTACATCAGGCGGTGATTCCTTAGCCGCGTCGCCGTCGTCCCTTCCACCTCCGCCAGTTGCTCAAGACTCGCTTCCAAAACTGCCTCTCTCGGATTCAATCGAGTCTCTCAGCTTCATTCAACACCATCTCAAAGAACGGATTTTGCGGGCTTTCTGGAGATGAGTGGCAGCCAAGCGAAGCCGTAGATAGGCAGTGGTGGCAGCGGCGACGCCAATCAGTTGGACAAAAGAGGAAGAGGAGAGCTCGCAAGTCACGACCCTTAAAAACGAACAGGGAGAGAAAGTGGGCTGACCTGTTAACTTTACTCTTTTGATTGTACGAGTTGAAAGTGGGTTTCATGATAGTCCCATTAATTTTAGACTTGTTTTTTCAAAACCCATTTTGATCCATATAAAAAAATTGAGCTGACCCAATTTAACAACTCTATCCTAGACATGTTTACGTACACTTGGATCGATACGATCGTGGATACTGGGTCCTGGTCCTCCTGGACTAGCGGGATCAACGCACTTCGTGAGATTTCGTGGCACCCGGGCCCATCCCCGATATACTGGCGAGACCACTCCTAAATGAAACCGTACAGCAGGTTGAACTGATTCCTTTCCCCGTTCCGTAACCATTCTCTTGTTCTTCTTCTTCTTCTCGTCAGTTCAGAGAACCACCGACAAAACTCCAGCAGCAACAGTCTCTTCCTTTGTGACAGGGACAAAAGCAACAGCATAACGCCAAAAAAGACTTCAGTTTTCAACACAGCAATCAATTCCCCTCCAATAACGCACCTCCTCGCCACCCACCCGATAGAATGGGCAACGCCTGTGGCCGTCGCACCAGGCACCGCCACGACACACGTCCACCAAACGTCCCTTTCCCCGATAAAATCGTCCCTCAAGCACCTAACATCCCCCCACGTAATGACAACCCCGCCCCTCTAGATCCATTCTCGACCCGGAGCGGCCGCGTCATGGGCTCTTTGCCGTACGCCCACGTCGACTCCGCCCTCCGGAGCCTCGCCGGCCAGGCGGAGGGGTTCGGCCGCTCCGCCGTCGGCGGCCTCCACGGCCCTCTCTACCGCGTCACCACTCTGGCCGGTCAGTCTTGCGACGCTTCCTCTCGAACTGCTGTCCTCGAGCTGAATCGAATATGCCTTGTTTCTCTTTTCTTTTCTTTTCTTTTTCGTTTTGTGTTGCTTTAAAATGATTATCGTGGTTTTTGTCCGGTTATTAATATTTTTCTACCGAAAGGGGTTTCTCTGTGGGACCAAAAAAAAAGAAAGGGTATTGGGCATGGCTGGAGTGGGAAATATGTTGAAGAAAACAAGGGAATTTCTGCTAGGATTAGAAATGGCCTTGTTCTCATTGTGTCAACATGTTCTGGATACTAACATGCTCAATGTCGACTAGTACTTTGTGGGTTGATCTGCTCTATGGCTGATGCATGAATGTACGTCTGACGAAAGTGATAAAATGCTTGAAAGTTTGGTTTCTTTACATTTCACATGTCTGTCATCCCTCCTAGATTAATCCAATGTAGATGATTTTTGGCTTATAAACCAGGTGTTACAGTCCTGTGATGCCTATGTTTGAGTTTAGCCATGGGAAAATGCATCTGAGGAACTATCGTGTCGCATTATGTCCGTAATCCCTTTGGTGCATGCCTGTTTGTCTATGCGAGAAAGGTTATATTTTGCTTGGGTTGTTGCAGATGATGGTCCAGGATCGCTTCGCGATGGGTGTCGCAAAAAAGAACCCCTTTGGATAGTTTTTGAAATGTCGGGCTCCATTCATCTCTCGTCTTACTTGAATGTGTCTTCCTATAAGACCATTGATGGCCGTGGCCAAAGGATAAAAATCACTGGGAAAGGTTTGAGGTTGAAGGAATCTGAGCATGTCATCATTTGCAATCTAGAGTTTGAAGGCGGTAGAGGGCCGGATGTTGATGGCATTCAAATAAAGCCCAATTCAAAACACATATGGATCGACCGTTGCAGTCTCCGTGATTATGAGGATGGCCTTATAGATATCACAAGGCAGAGCACAGATATCACCATTTCAAGGTGACTAACTTTCTCTATTTTCAATAAGTGGTTTCTTTTATAATTAATCTGATCTCAATGAATTTGATTATTTGTATTCAGGTGTCACTTTTCAGCTCATGACAAGACAATGCTCATTGGAGCAGATCCCTCCCACGTTGAGGACCGATGTATAAGGGTGACCATTCACCATTGTTTTTTCGATGGAACTCGACAACGGCATCCCCGAGTGAGGTTTGCGAAAGTACATCTGTACAACAATTACACCAGGAATTGGGGCATATATGCTGTTTGTGCTAGTGTAGAATCACAGGTGATAATAACAGCCCATGGAATCTCTACTTTTTGCTTATTTGAACATTTTCCTTGTCTTTGTGGTATTGGTGGCACGGTTTAGATCATAAGTAACAATGTTTCGTTCATAATTACTCTTCATTATGCTACCAGATATTCTCCCAATGCAATATCTATGAAGCTGGTCAGAAGAAGCTGGCATTCAAATATCTCACAGAAAAGGCAAGTGCTTATACTTTCTTATTCACCATAAAGTGAAGTGCAACTAGTAGTTAATTGTCAGAGTGTTTGTACTGTAAGTGTTAGAAATTTCTTGTTTGTGAATACCCATAATTTTTCTCTTGGGAATATGGAGAATGGTGATACGTCAATAGGAATGGTTTGTGAATAGTTGCTTCCATCCTGGAGATCATTTCTCCTTTCTCTTCATGTAATGTCATTATTAATCTCCACAGCAGGAGCAAAATGGCTGTTTGTCGTACAGAGTTGGCAGCTGTGAGAGTAAACCTTGTTTGACTTTGTGCTAGGTTATCAATAAGTTTCTGGAACTCATTGGCTTGTTACATGACCTTGGCTTCGTTAAGCATTGCAGTAGTTATATATGTAGGGAAAAAGTTGAAGCAGTTAGGCAATCAGATTAAGTACAATTACGTTGACTAGAATTAGTTCATTGTTAGCTCAAACACCTCTATTCATCTCTGATTTTCTTGAGCTGAAAAAAGTCATTATTTTAAGCATTAGCCAACATAACAAAGCAAACAGTGTATCCCAAATGCGGAAGAGACAAAGGTTGATGACTGAAACAAAAGTTGACTGAGTATTGGACTGAAGATTCTTTTTATTTTCTTTTGGTCAAAGACTGAAGATTCATTATAGTTGGAGTACCTTCATAGTTCAGGCACCTTGCTTGTGTGTACTGTAATTGAAGAGGAAGAAGCAGGAAGCAGAGGTAGTCTAGAACAATGCCAATCTAGAGCTTACTGAGCTTCAATATATTGAATTAAGACAAGGTTCTAACTTGATTTAACATGGTTGCTAGCGATCTCAATTTCACTATGGTAAAGCTATGTTGCAAAAAGTCCATTTAAGTTTTCTCTGCCACATCTTACCATGTTAGCTTCAAATTGTTATGGGTATTTTTTGGAAGATATGACATTCATTCTTCTTGATTTATGCACTTAACGTATAGACTGGGCAATCAAAGCAGAAGTAAAAAAGATTGCGTTGCAAGTAGTTTTATCTTGGTAGAAGGGAAAGTATTAAAGACATTCACCACATGTGTCACAGCGTCTGCACTACGAGAGAGAGAGAGAGAGAGAGAGAGAGAGGGTGGCAACGTGGATGATGTCACTGGTGAGGTCGTCGGAGCGAGCCGGGCAGTGGCTGGTGGTGGGCAATGCCAGTGGACACTAGTTGCCTGAGACTGATTTGGAATGGGTGTTTTGAAGAGAATATTTTAGTCATTACAGGAACTTAGGATTTGAGATGCATAAGTGAGGTTCTAGAAATAGGGGGATGTAAATTGGTTCTAAGATGAAAAATGAGGAGTTTTTCTGTTTTCCCTATACAAAGTGAGTACTCAAATAAGGCTTCTAAATGTCATTTTTAGCTTGTCGAATCACCATCTTTGCGGCTAGTGCTGTAAGAATTGTACTGGATGGTCATCATGATTACGTATAAGTATCGAGTTCATCGTGATCGATAGGGGCAGTTGAGCATGTGTTGAATTTTTGTCCTGACTTTCAAGGTTAAAAATTTGAAAGTCATGACCGTGTTTGACTGCCACTTTGGCAACCAATCAATGCGCATATGAGATTTTAGAGAATGGATCTCATGGAGAGAGGTAAATTCTCTATTTGGAACATCTGTATAGAAATCAGGATGAGTACATATTAAAGATATGCCTGTAGACTTGGCATCAAATGGCTTAGGTCTTTTTGCTATGTCTTTTGAGTTGAAAGACTAAATTCTCTTGCATGAAAAAAACAAAGATTAAACTCATGGCTTCTTTAGATGGCTTTGATGTTCCTCAGAGAATTCTATCACAATTACATTTTGCAGAAAAATTGATGACATTTTGTGGTTTTTGAAGTCTTCCTGCTGCCTCACGACAAATACGTCGCTTGTGCATCGCTTGCAATTAGCATTCCATGTCCTAATAGGGGGATGTAAATTGTACTGGATGGTCATCATGATTACGGATAAGTATTGAGTTCATCGTGATTGATAGGGGCAGTGAAGCATGCGTTGAATTTTTGTCCTGACTTTCAAGGTTAAAAATTTGAAAGTCCTGACCGTGTTTGACTGCCACTTTGGCAACCAATCAATGCACATATGAGATTTTAGAGAATGGATCTCGTGGAGAGAGGTAAATTCTCTATTTGGAACATCTGTATAGAAATCAGGATGAGTACATATTAAAGATATGCCAGTAGACTTAGCATCAAATATGGCTTAGGTCTTTTCGCTATGTCTTTTGAGTTGAAAGACTAAATTCTCTTGCATGAAAAAAACAAAGATTAAACTCATGGCTTCTTTAGATGGCTTTGATGTTCCTCAGAGAATTCTATCACAATTACATTTTGCAGAAAAATTGATGACATTTTGTAGTTTTTGAAGTCTTCCTGCTGCCTCACGACAAATACGTCGATTGTGCATCGCTTGCAATTAGCATTCCATGTCCTAATAGGGGGATGTAAATTGTACTGGATGGTCATCATGATTACGGATAAGTATCGAGTTCATCGTGATTGATAGGGGCAGTGAAGCATGCGTTGAATTTTTGTCCTGACTTTCAAGGTTAAAAATTTGAAAGTCCTGACCGTGTTTGACTGCCACTCTGGCCACCAATCAATGCACACATGAGATTTTAGAGAATGGATCTCGTGGAGAGAGGTAAATTCTCTATTTGGAACATCTGTATAGAAATCAGGATGAGCACATATTAAAGATATGCCAGTAGACTTGGCATCAAATATGGCTTAGGTCTTTTCGCTATGTCTTTTGAGTTAAAAGACTAAATTCTCTTGCATGAAAAAAACAAAGATTAAACTCATGGCTTCTTTAGATGGCTTTGATGTTCCTCAGAGAATTCTATCACAATTACATTTTGCAGAAAAATTGATGACATTTTGTGGTTTTTGAAGTCTTCCTGCTGCCTCATGACAAATACGTTGCTTGTGCATCACTTGCAATTAGCATTCCATGTCCTAATAGCATAATGGACCAAGTTGAGGGCTATCTTTCATCTGTTATGTATTTAGGACTTGACATCATCACTGGATTATCTACTTATTTTGGCTACTGATACGAGATTATATCGTATTCCTGTGACTAGCCATGTGTCTGAGACTTGTGATCTCACTTTTCTATATAGGCTGCTGACAAAGAAGTCCTGGGCACTGGTCACGTAAGATCTGAAGGGGACTTGTTCATGGTGGGAACTCAACCAGGTCTAATGACTGATCAAGCCGAACACTGCGTGTTTCATCCTAGCGAATACTATCCCACTTGGACGGTGGAACCTCCGACAGATTCACTGAAGCAGGTTCTACAACATTGCACAGGATGGCAGAGTGTGCCTCTGCCGGTTGATCATGGAGTCTCTGCATAGCGTGCAACTAAAGCGCTACCTCACTGTGCTTCTTGTCTTATAAATAGCTACGTTCCTTTCCTTACACCGCTGTATAAGGTCAGGTCTAAATTGCAGACAACTTTATTGTCCTCGTATATATACTTGTGGCAATGACGTAATAGTCGACTGGGGATCAAGATAAAAGGATGGTGTCAACGAATATGTAGGCCTTGATATTTTGATGCAAGCTGTTTCGTTTCTGATCCACCCATCGACCTACTTCGGTTTAGTGGAGTAAAATGAAGGGTTTCTTGCAAGTAACATCAGCGTCGCGGACCAAATGAAGTGTCGTCGTGTATACGATGAATCGTCACGTGTGTTTGTTTTCTTCCTTCTTCGTTTCTTTCTTCTTGCTTATTTTTTAACAGAATGCTAGAGCAATAAAACATCTATTGACCGGCGTTGGATAGTATTTGAACATCACCACTTTGGTGCAATGGCAATTGCTGAGATACCCATGCCTCAAAAGTCCCACATGCCATGAGTGGTATTCTGGACTCGAGGCATCTAGAAGGGGGTACAATTTAGGTCTTCCAAAGTCAGGTCATTCATATTTAGAAAATTTGTTTGAGCGGCTATAGCTGGAGACTCGATTTAATATTCATTATTCAAGCTGCAAACACAGCGAATTTCAAAATATGCATGTAACCGCGAATTTGATCGAATCCATGAAATTTTCCCTTCGTTCATATGATGGCAATCCTGTATTTCTCCCACCATTTAAACTAGAAGCTGGTGTTATTTGACTTGCTAATGTATGGAAACTTGAAAAGGGGGAACTCTCACGTGATCGTTTTGATGTGGAGTTGATTTCCATGGCGATGTCCAAATTTTCAAACACTGACAGGGTTGTTGACAGAAAATATAAGATCCCATGTCCACGTCAATTGCCTAGAACTTACGGCTTGCGAGAAAGGGTTGCAGTTCTAGTCCACCGGCTCTTCAACGCTGCTTAATAACAAAAATAAAACATCAATATGATGTTGCTTTAATGGTATGATCGTCTAAGTTGAGATGAATCTCATGCATGACTAAACAAACACAAATGACTAGGATTGTTATTGTCAAGACTTGTGTCAATGGATCGGGTGTGGTTCGAAAAACTCTCATGATCAATTGTAATGATTAATTCAGTCCATTTGAACTCTAAGTCGGGCAAATTTTTGTTGGATGAGTGTGCTGATGTGGGTGTAAATTTGATATATCATCTTCTACGATTAGGTTTCGTATCGTGATCCCGAATTTTGGAGTTTTAGTCCCAAACATAGTTGCCATACTATCAATATTTTAAATATTTCTAGGACCATAAATATCCCGAAAATTTGGAGCAGAAACAAGTACCTTACAAAAGTTCAATTAAGGCGCGTTTTACTGTTTTTCTTTTTGGCTTCTGAACTGGGAATTGGGAGAGGAAATTCCGCAGGCCGAGTGGAACTTTGGCAATGTGAAAATGAACGTGCGATCGTGGCCTCTTCACGTTGTCGGCAGGTGTGGGTCCCAGGGGAACCAGGCCATTTTCCGAGAGGGATAGAAATTCTTGTCTCGATTCAGATGTATTAGATCGAGTTCATCCTAATCGTTGATTTTGTGAGCCTCATGCAAATCACATTATAAATTCGCAAAATAGACAGTCTGATGTATACAGTATAGTGAAAGAACGGAAGATTTATTAGCCATCAAATTTACCCATTTTGAAAAGAAAAAAAAAAAAGAATCGACCCCATCAATCGCATCATTATCAAGGATATTTTTAGATACCGTACATTAGTACAAGCACATTTTATGGACGCTTCCATATTTCCTTTTTTTATTTTTTTTTATTTTAGAGATAGGTATATTAAAAGTTGTAAGACTTATCATGAAAATAGATTTTCAAAAAATACAATTGAATCTTAAAACTTTTCAAATTAGTAAAATTAAGTCTTTAAAATTATTAATATTTTTTGTTTGTCAAGTTTTAAGACTTAACTATACTTTTTAAAAAAATTATAATATAAATACACTTTTGTGACAAGTTTTAACGTTTGATTACATGTTTTTTGGACTTCTTGTGCACTTATCTTTTTGTTTTTTTCCTGAACAAAAAGGGGAGGAACATCCCTCTCACGAAAGGGGAGGAGTTTGAATCCCAAAGGCATCGCTAGAGGTCTTAAGCGTGACGTTGTGATTGTGGGTCCTATGATAGCGTCACATCGGGTTTACATTGCTGGCTATCGGCTGTACAGGGGTTCCCGAATCACAAAAAAAAAAAAAAAGGGAGGAGAATAGTGTCCCAAATATGTATATTAGTTATTGAACTTGTATGAAGATATGAGAGTCGTTGGAGCTAGAGCCAGGATCCCCGCCTCACCATCCCTAATCTGATTAAACTCAAAGATGAATAACTTACGAGCATTTGCGAATCTCGATCATAGATAGTTATTTCACTTTACTGCTGTCGATCGAAAACGTAATGTCTAAAGTATTTCATTCACAATATTTACTATGAAGAAAAGTATAGGGAAAATAAAAAGTAAAGGAGTACAAAAAAAAAAAAAAGTTTCTTCTCAACGAGACCATGATGGCCCCCGGTTCGACAACGTCGACGACGTGCTCCCCAGATCGCCGCCGCCCGTCCCGCAGAACAGCTCCGACAGGTAATTTTGAAGATCCTCAGGGGCATATCGGACAAAAAGCCCCGGATTCCTCTCCTTCCCTATCGCCTGCCTGTGCGCCTCGTAAAACTCCCGGTACGCCTGCACTAGCCTTCCCCGGACGGAACCCAAGATCTCCTCCCGGAGCTTCGGATCCGGCACGACGCTCTCGCCCTGCTTCCGGTACGCCTCCCCGAAGCTCGTGTTGAACCGCCTGAACCGCTCCTGCGCCTGCGCCGGCGACGGCGGATGCGGCGGCGACGAGCCCTCCGGCAGCGACGCGAACACCTGGCCCCACGCCAGCCGCTCGTAGTTCCCGGCGAACTGCTTCACCTTCCTCTCGTGCTTCGCGACCCACTCCTCTCCGAGCAGGTCCTTCAGGTTCGACGCCCGGACCTTGGAGACGACGTGCTGGAGGTTGTTCGCGAGGAAGAGGTAGGACGTCGCGACGTCCTTGTACCGCTTCGCCTTGCCGTCCAGCTTGCAGAGGAGGACGAGGATCAGCCACGCCAGCCGGACCGAGACCGCCGGGGCGTCGTTGGACTCCGGCGCCATGTCGAAGTACGACTCCGGCAGCGACGGCTTCGCCGGACCCGGCCAGACGGCGAATATGTCGACGACGATGCTACCGTAGTCGGCGAGGAGGGCGAGGTAGTTCATCACGCGCACCGTCAGGGTGTGAACGCCGCCGCCAGCGACCGGCGGCGACGACTTCGGCGAGTCCTTCTGGATGGTCGCCTCGACGTCAGAGAGCATGGCGCGGGCCGACTCCCCGATGCGAGCCAGCGAGGAGATCGCCTGCGACCGGACGGCGGAAGTCGACTCGAAGGCGAAGATGGACTCGATCTCCGGCCAGTTCTCGGAGATTGCCGAGTACATGTCGAGGAGGCGGAACATCTTCTCTTCTTGCGACCTCTTGCTCCTCCCGACGAGCTCGGGGAATCCGAATAGGAGCATCGCCCCGTCCCTCGAGATCTCCGAGAAGACGGACTCGCGAATCGTGTCGGATGCCGCGAACACGTGGTCGCAGAGGATCCTCTCGCCGGTGAAGAGGGTCCGGATCGCGATCTTCACCGCCTCCAGCCAGTTCTTGACCTTCATCTCGAGCACGTCCCAGTCCATCTTCGCGGCCTGCGAGGCGCTCATTCGCTCCACGCCGAGCCGGTAAATCCCCTCGTCCACGATCGATTTCCGGATGATCTTGTAAATGGCGACGCACTCCTTTCCGTAGCCGGAGGCGATCATGCACTCGGCGATGGACCGGAGGTCCGACATCGCGGCCGTGGAGGCCTCCTCCACCTCGGCGATGGAGTCCCGTGCAGCGCACGCCTCCTCGCCGTTGCCGTCGTCGCTGTAGTCGGAGGTGCTGGAACGCGCGGAGGTGCGGGACGACCGGGCCGAGACCGACTCGGGATCGAGGTGGGCCCGGTTCAGGGACAGAATCTGGTAGAACTCCTTCTGGAGCCGCTTCATGGCGATCTCCATCAGGAACTGGGCGTGGACCAGCCTCTCGTCGGAGGCGGGGCTCGCCGACGCCCAGGCGTGCATCGACTTCTGGAGGTTGCTGACGCAGGCGATGAACTGCGCGGCCTCGCGCTTGCTCTCGTAGAAGAGGGAGGTCACGCGGGCGTAGCTCGAGGTGTCGGGGTTCCACTTCATGATGAGGAGGGCCGCAAACTCGATGACCTTGTCGGCCTCGGCGGCGGCCGGCCCGGGCGGCGGCGCGGCGGCGGGCAAGGCGCCCCGCGCGGGTGAGGCGAAGGAGGAGGTTCTGGGATTGAAGCAGATGCTCCTCATCCCTTTCCTCGGCATGGTATGTCGAATGGTTTTCTGGTTTCTGCTGATCTATGTAGGGATGGTCGAGACCTTTCTTGGAGAGAAAGGGAAGGAAGAGGGTGGCGAAAATGGGTTTGCGAGTCGGAGCGGGAGGGGTTTATATAGAGAGAGAGCGGAGAGGGGAGGAGACGGAGGGAGGAGAACGGCGTTGCTTGTGGAAAAGTAGGGAGGATTTGAACTGGTGGCCGTTGGAGAGCGCGGAAACGCGGGGGTTTGACTAATATTTTCTCCTTTGTGTTGGAGCGTCGAGTCAATCGAACATGGAACACGTGGCGCATCTAGCTCCGTTCCTTGGGAGCACACCGCCGAAGACAATTCTTTTGGCGGCCCCGGCCCTGCAAAGAAGCAGGGCAAAAGTTTGAGAGTGAATATTAGAGTAGGATTAGAGTAGGACCGACTAAAAAAAAAAAAAAATCTACCACTTGGCCCACTCGAAGGTTATTATTATTATTATTATTATTATTATTATTCAAAACATGACGTGCACTTTGCCGGGTAAAACCACGCGCGCCCTCTTGACTATCTATACTTGCCCTTTCGCCCCTTTTGTACAGCCACGAATGCCTCTTCGTGTTGCTTGGACTACAGGCAAAAGTTTAAGGAAACTGTTTGCATACTAATAACGACGGCTAAGGTACGGGATCTCTCTGATCTTGAGCAATTCCCATGCGGTGGTGCCTCGTATTCTCGGTCGGTTGTTTATTTCGGGCATATTAACCTCTTTTTTAGGTCAAAGGGTATATTGATATCAATCATGTATAAGAGATTTTAACTTACGAAGGTTTGTGATTTTGTGATTTGTGATTTATGAATTTTCTCTATTTATAGGTGGATTGGAAAGGTTTTATTTTTTTAAGTAGAAGCCAATTTGTCAACGGAAATTTCTAATGGAAATTTATTGTGCATGAAACGGGAAAGTTCGCAACTTTCACAAGATTTAAGCTTTTACTGCTTTTCTTTTAATAAGAGACATGATGCAACTTTTTATATCTACTATCTATCCGACGGACCTTTAGCTGTTAAATCGGACCTACATCAATAGGAAACACACTTGCCCAAAAAGTTTAATAGGTTGACGGTTATTGTCCGTTATTTAACAACCCACTATAATTCCAACAAAGCTTTAACTAATATTATATTTGGACCGGTCACAACATGGGCAAATCACTTGCACAAAAGTTGATTGGTTGACTTTAACAGTCCAATATTTAGCAAACCCTATATTTTTAGTGATTAATTTCAGGTGGATAAATTTCAGACCAAAAACTTGATACCAGCCCAGTTAGAGTAGATTCTTGTACCAGGAAACAAATCAATCCCCTTACCTTAGAACTGAATCGGTCTATGTCAAGGTAGGAGAGAAATATATATATATATATATATATATATATATATATATATATATATATATATATAAATTTACATAATATAACTACTATTTATGAAAAAATTATATAATGTGAATAATCTCTGGCATAGTGGTTAAGACATTAATAGATATTGCATCCTTTCTAGGTTTGAAATCCATTTCTGTAATGTCAATATATTTTTTAAAGCTAAAAAAAAAAAAGAAGAAGCCAAAAATCGGTTCTCAACTAGTCAAGGCCAGGCCCCTAATTTTTTTTCCCCGAGAACCTACTGGTACCCTTGTAGAGCCGACTGGAACCGATCGGGCACGGCTAGTTCTATTCAGTTTTCAGATTGCACCCGTTTGATCGCTCTTCGCTACTAAGCAGCCTAAGAATATGGCGAGCAAACGATCCATATTTTAGGATCTCCCTGTGTCAAGCGGTGACATATATCATTATATTACATGAATGCTATGTAGAGCTATAACTCTTCGCTTCTTGCTTGTTTTTCATCCTTCCGCTTGCACGGCAGAGTTCATCGCTTTTGAAATGCACTCGTGGGACACCATAAATCAGAGTCCACTCTAAAATGAATTGCGCAAGGAGAGAGTTGTTCATGGAAAAATTGATGCTCCCGCTTGTAATCCATTTAGTAGTTTAACGTGCCGAACCTTTCCTAGTCGACGATAAACTCTAGCGGCACCTAATGAGATGGAAAAACCGAGTAAGTCTTTCTTGGACGGATCGTTTAGAAAAATTATATGGAAAATGGCATTACCTTTGCTGGCCATACCATGCTCCATTTGGTTCACACATCCAATTTCTTGAGTGAAACATATACAAATTACTTCAGGGCAACAATTGATTTCAGCCCGTTGCGGCCATCATCGGGAGAACATTATGAACTCCCCATCATTTTATGCATAAATAGTTGAAGCCATTAAATTTACATTCGAGTAGTTTAGGTTTTTCTATTAGACGTGAGTACATTTTCTACGAAGTATAATCTTAGTTTTTTTTTTTCTATAGCTTTTTAGATATGTTTTTTCCAATCTCTCTACAGTTTTTTAGCAAGAAAAGAAATTCATTCTGAGTAGCAAGAAAATATTAAAATGCTTGATCGACCTAACCTTCTACTGCTGTGTTATTAGTCCCAAATAAGATTATCATTGTAGCCAAATTGTTCATTGATCTAAACTATAGTCTTTACGCATAATAAGAGAAGCATTGAGTCAGAATGAGAGAGTTGTGCTTATAACTTGATAATTTTTTTTTTATTTCTCCTTTCTTTTATCCTTGTAATTACCAATTCTTGCTGAAAATCGAAATTTTCGGATGGAATAGTCACATTATGTAAAATATCTTCACTCTCAATGTCTAAATACAAGATGCAAAAGGTGGAATGAAGCGTCGGCATCTAGCGATTTACATGCTCGAATGTGTGGATCGCGTAACCCTTTTTAGAAAAATCTCTTGTGAGATACATCATACATAAGAGAGACACCTTTCCCTATAGTGGTCCAACGAGTGACGTCCACGGAATTTTCATTAGAGGAAAAGGAAGGATGAGTGGTAAAAGTCCTCGCCTCTCCCTTTCAACGCAAAATGTTTAAAATGAGAGATCAACAGAAATTTGTCCTTCGTAGATTAGATTTCAGTAACGGCGGACGGCGGTCTTGTTCTCTTTATTTTATTTTACTCTTCTTTTATCTTTTCATTCTTTACGAGGCAAGGACGTCAGCAATTAGATCACGGAAAAGGGGAAAGAATGGTTAACAAGCGGCTAAGTGACGAAACACTCGGACTGCAAAATCAGCGACGACGAAACTCCTTCCTTTCACGGGTTTAATCTTCCACGTTTTTCTTGAGCTTACTTGTTTCGCAAGTTGCAACGTGCGTTCAGAATTTTCTTCGCAGCGTTTAAGATAGATTTTCATTCGTGCGCGTGAAGAAGAGTTGTTGTCTATACTTAAAAGATGGAACGAGTAAGACGGTCATCGCCCCCAAGGGCTTGAAAGCTCTAGAAAACTGGCCAGGATTGTGGCTACAACATGAAGATTTATAAAAAAAAGTATTGATCAAAGCGTGAAGCTATACATAAAGAGACGAGTAAGGATATACAAAAATCGAATTCGAGATTTGTCAATATGTGAAAATTTGTAACACTACTACCAAATGTTCATAAAAACTAAGTTATTTGATGTAGGTATAGTTTAATATTTAAATATTCTAACAACAAAATAATTGAACTACTTTTCATCATGCATAAATTGACCGTTACACTCAAAAGATAGGATACGGACGTGATTACATCAACAAGAAAAAGAGGAAACATGAAAAATTTAGAGTCTAGAAATTTAGAATTGTCCAAACGTCGGCAAAATAAGTGAATTGACTGGGGGTTATATATTGAGAGGGCCGTGGTGGTGATTGCCTAACTATATCATTATGTGGCAATATTGTTGTAGGGAGCCAATGGTAGAGAGATGGCCACGTGTCAGAGGGTTAGGGCCAATCATGGATGGCAACGTGCCCGGAGGATATAGGCCGACACCAAGTCCATTATAAAGGGCAAGAGAATATGTTGAACCGACCTTAACAAGTCTCGCTCTTAACCCATCAAGTTAAAACTCTATCAAACATCCCAATTGGACAAGAATAACCCAACATCTTGTCACCTATCCTAAGCCATTCTTGTGTATAGCAATGCTTACTTGAGCTAAACCTGTGCCAAAAATCTATAACAACGACATTTGTTAGTAAATACCAAATGAAAACGTACATTTACTCTTCATAAATATGAAAAGGAAAAATTATGCATCTACAAGAATAAAATTGATGCGGGAGCTAGAAGAACGCTCAAGCTCAACTTAGGTCTCGTTGAATGATAGCTTAGTCCTTACTTCGGCAAGTAAAGACCAATTCTGGCTACAAGTTGATTTGATGGGTTCAAGATTGAAAATGTCGATTCAATCGACTAGTTGTTAATTTCATGCTGATCGACTACCAAGATATCGAGTTATAAGTTTGTTGTTGACTTCGAGGCTGCTAATTGATTACCTAGCAACTAGAGGCAGTTCTGATCTATTTCATTGATCTTCCTAGGTGGCTATACTAGGTGGCTATACGGCTTCCAAGGCTAGTGGACGAATTTGGAGAGTTTAATCCTAAATCACTATGCTTTTGGTTTAAGTTTAAAACATTTAGTCCTCGTTATCATGCATTATGTCCTAGTTATCATATGTTTTGATTGTGTTGTCGGTTATGAGTGTTAGTTTTTATGAGTTTTTAGTGTGACGAATGTTTCAAGGAGTCATAGTTACTTATTATGGTTTTTTAGAATTCCAAGAGGCAATTTTGTTAGCCTTTATAGATAGAGGCACAATCTCATTTTGTATACACAAGACTTGAATCTTCAGTTCTTTATCCAATTTCATAGATGGTGAACCAAAACTTTTTTATCCTTGATTTGTGGTGTTCCTTTATACCTTGGTGGTGAAGTTTATTTATATGAAGTTCTTTATCTTTGGTAAGTGGTTTGATCCTTTATGCTATGTGGTGAACTTCATTTAATGGTTCTTTATCTTGGCTATTGGCGTATTCTTTTATGCTATCATGATGATCTTCATCTATCCCAATTTCATTTTCCACTCATACACATTCATTTAGAACCTTTTTATCAACCGCTCACATTAAACACTCTTCCGTACATTTACCCTGGAAAACGAATTTTCCTAGTTATCTCAACCGCATTAAAAGTATATGCCATGACATAATTTGTAGCACGTGCACGAGGACCAGCGACCATTCCAAATCAACAGTGAACCTTCTAATTAACCTTAAACCAAATCTAATGTATCTGGAGTCTCTAAAATTACCGTTTGCGGATGTGAGCCTGTGACTTCCAATGTGTGGTTGGAAAGACCCGTGGAGATAGCGTTTATAGAATTTTTGTCTGCAGTGCCCAGCCAATAAGTTACTACGTTCTTGTGGCTACTAGACCATCATGAAGGCAGTGGGCCATTTACAACATATTGTCATAAGAATTGCACTATTAAAATTGATAATTGATGTAGGAGTATTAGATATGGAATCGCGAGAGCGCTCAGAAATTTTTATTTTGGTCTAAGATCGTATTTTTTTTATCGTAAGAAATGTGCATAATAAACAGGTCAAGCTTTACTATATATTTTATTCACTTCAAATCGTCATGTGGTCGTATTCGACGGCTTAATCCCTACGCTGTGACAGATTACTGGAACAACGTAGTCTTACCGAATACTGCAACGGCCAGGTCTCCAATACATCACCATCTCCTACAGAAAACTACAGATACAGCTGGTCAGTTTTTACCTTTGAATGCACAATGCAGACTCTCACCTCGCCTCGCCGGTAAAAGGAGACCTCTTGCGCTAAATTTGGGAATTTTGATGCTGATAAATTAATTGCATTTTGCCTTTAAGATACAGAATTGATTAAGAGTCCCAAATGGACGAGCTATGTGAAATAGTTAGATACGACCTAATTAGATGGTAACTCGTTGCAGGAATTCAACCGATAAATTGATCATATTGCCCCATGGGAAGTCGTTCAATCGCTTAACAAAGATGAATGCATGTCGAGGGCAACTTTAACAAACTAGGGCATTGGCTTAGATGGTGAAGGATTTTATTTCTCTCTATGATTTTGCAGTGAAGCTTTCTTGAAAGCAATTCCAAGGTAGAATCCTGAATGCATCAAGTCCATGTGGGGAAATGTGCCCTTACGATCATCTGAAAAGGTGAACTAATCGAGGTGCACAAAGATTAGTTCGAACAATGGATGATTGATAAAGAGAAAAATATTAGTTATTTTCTTAGCATTGCGGATGCATAAGTTCTATTCCCTCAGATAAATACTATTTTTTTAAAAGCTGTACCAATCTCATGGGTCATCAAGTAAGAAGTGAGTCAAAGAGCGGAAGCGTGAGAAAGTATGAAATTTCTTTACACTTGTGGCAATGACCAATCAAATCTATGCCAAGCACCTAAGTCCTCTTGCACACATGTCCATGTCTTAACTTTTAAGCTAACTCAAATGGGTTTTCATATATTTGGAGATGACTAGTCATTCTTTACTAATCTACTCGTTATATACGCGCTCTCTCGAAAAATTGAGAGGGTCCAAACCCTTTAAGAAAAAGAGGGCGAGGACGAACACGACAAAACATATCACCGGGACCAATCAAAATGATGGGGATATCACACTTTGCATCTTGGGGCAAGCCATTGTTTTCACAGTGTGTACCTGGGCATGTCGCAGTTGTCTTTCGTAGAGCACCTTAAGGCTGACTGTTGACCACCACAACGAGGACTCACACAATTGGACCGTAATGAGACTCCTTCAGCTGATCCGTCCCTCGAGGCTTATCTTCTTCCTCGTGCTGCGGAAGACACACGCATCGATAAGCGTTCGATTACGTATCCGATGATGAAAGAACGCCGTTGCTTGCGAAAAATAGGAATGATTTGGTTGGCCGACGAGAACGAGGCACGTGGGGTTTGACTTTTGGACTTTTGTCAACATACATGGAACAGGGGGCGCCTTCTAGCTCATTGCTTGTGAACACCCCGCCGAGGACAGTTATTTTGGATCCCCTCTTTTTTCTTTTTTTCTTTTTTTTTTGTGACCGAGGATCCGTCGGAGCCTGCCCTTGTCGGTTTATGCCAATTTGGGGTCTCATGGGCCTCCATGGTGGAGTCCAACAACGACTATATTTCGGGGGAAACTGGCCCATCAACCTACTGCCGGGGCTCCCGCTTTAATCTCTAACAATGCAGGATTTCGAACCCTTGACCTCTTTCGCTGGAGGAGAGATCTCAACCAACTGCTCTGCCCATGAGTGGGTTCCTCCTATTTCGTTTCGTTCCAATGCCTTTTTTTGGTTTCCCGGGTCAGGGCATGGATGGCCCGCCCCCTTGTCTTTTTCTTGCAAAACTAAGATAGCATGTAATGTATACAAAACATGACTTGCGGATATATTTATAACATTTAAATTTTAATCGAACATAATTATGCTCTGCCATTTGAGGCTTACCCACTCGCCCCTTTTGATTTTAAATCACTTTTTATGTTGTCACAAATGTCTTCTCTTGTAATTTGGATTATACACAAAAGGTAACAGATTTGCACGCTATACGACACCCCAGGTCGCTGGACTCAAGTGAGGGCCTCCCTCGCTAGCATCAGGCAAGGGCATTCCTCGTTAGATCTGGCAAGGGCAACCCTCAATTGAGGTGAGCGACCTTTGCTGGCCATTGACAATGATGGCTGAGGGAGGGAAGAGGAAAAAAGAAAAGAAGAAAAGAAAAGGAAAAGAAAAATCAAAAAGGAAAAAAAATAAATAAATAAAATAGTCACGATTTTTTTTACCAAAATATTTTTTCTCTGATGACCGGAATAATCATCGACTGGCCAAAGACTCTTATTTGAGATGATTTGGCTACTTTGGGCGTTTATTTAAGATGATTTAGTTACTTCAAGCTTTTATTTGAAATAATGTTCACTTTGAGTTCTTATTTAAGAAAATAAGGACATTTCAAGCCCTTATTTAGAATTTTCTCTTGATCTAAAGAATAGTCTATGCAAGTAATAAGAGAAGGATGAGGTCAGAATGAGAGAGTACTGTTTTCTAGTAATTACCAATTATTGCCCAAAATGGATTTTTATTTTTTATTTTTTATGGAATAACCCCATTGTATAAAATATCTTCACTCTCAATGGTTATATACAAATTTATAAATAAAAAATAGGATGCACATGATACTAATGTGTGGGATCAAACAAATCCCCATCAATGGCAATGTTCATCTTTGGAATCAAGCGTCAGCATCTAGTGATTTATATGCTCAAATGTGCAGATCTCATGCAACCCTTGTCGGCGAAGTGTTGTATGAGGCAGAACACATGAGAGAGAGACGCCTTTCCCCCGGTCGGTCCAACGAGCGACGTCTATAGAATTTCCATTAGAGGAAAAAGAAATCTCATGGGTGAAAGTCTTGGCCTCTCGCTTTCCACGCCAAGTGTTTGAAATGAGAGATTAACTTTAATTTGCCCTTATAGATCTCAGTGTTGACGGATCTCTACTCGTCTTCTTATCTTTTCATTCTTTACAAGGCAAGGACGTCAGCACATAGATCACGGGAATCAAGAAATAATGGTTAATTAGCAGCTAAACGACAAAGCGCTCGGACTGCAAAATCAGCGATGACATCACTCTTTGCTTTTGCGCGTTTAATCTTCCTCGTTTGACCTGAACAAGCGAAGCCGATATGAAAAGGCTTCGCTTGTCTGGCAATGTGCTTTCAATAATATTTTCCGTAGTGTTTACCCGGATCATGGTTTAGAGAGCAGCCAATAAGAAAGTTTTTTAATTGTGCACGTGAAGGTAAGTTATTGACTATAGATTGTCATGATTCAACAGCTTTAATAATACGTGAAGATGAATATTCAAACAATTATGTTTACATGTAAGTTGGGTTTGGGCCTAGAGTTAAAGCCTGAAAAAATAAATAGGGGGAAGCAAATAGATGTATGAAAAGATTTGAATTCAGGATTTTTAACTACAATATCTTGTGAAAATTTGTGAGGTCATTGCTAATTATTTAAAAAACATCTGCTGTTAGATATAGACAAAGTTTAATATATAAATATTTTAACAATAGCATGCTTCTTACTTCATTTCCTCTTGCGTAAATTGACCGTTACACTTGAAAGATGGATAGTGGATGTGATTACATCAAGAAAACAAGGAAACATGAAAAAATTTGGAGTCTAGAAGTTTAGAGTTGTCCAAAAGTCTCCAAAATGAGTGAATTGATTGGGGTGTTTACAGTGAGAGGGCAATAGTAGTCCTTGGTTGACAAGATCATGCCACGTGGCAATTTTGGTGTAGGAACCAACGGTAGATAGGTCTTAACATACCAAGGGGGCAGGGGCTGATCATAAGTTGTTGCGTGTCAAGAGAACACATATTGAGCACGCTAGAAAGAGTTAGGCAATAGCTAATTTATGTATAGATGGTCGATCCCATTTTCACAGATCCTTCAAGATAATAATAGTTCACTAGGATATCACAAAGCCCGGTCCAACTTTTCTATCTACGTGAGCATGGGAGTAATCAAACGGTGACAAATATACTGCACTTGCAAGTACATTTTTCTTAGCGCGAAAAAAAAGAAAGGAGAAAAGGAAAAAGGATCAGTAGAGAGTCCTTCAATGAAAAATTGATACTCCCTGGCACACTAGTTAAAACCATTAAATTTACATATGAGATGTTTAGGTTTTTATGTTTGATGTGAGTAAATTTTCTATGAATGCTTCATTTGTTTTGCAAAAAATGGATGGATAATTTGGAAAAATATTTTTTTAAAACAAATTATTTGTATCACTTGAAATAACTAATTAATGAAAAGTATTTTCTATTGTCAACAACAATTTATGTCTATACATTTTCATTGATTATGAACATTTTTTTCACTCATTTATTTTTATAAGCGATACAAAAGATCATCTTAAGGAAAATATATTCTAAACTATTAGTTTTCCATGAAACAAACGGAGATCGATATTTTTTAGATTTATTTCCACTCTCTCTACACTTATTTAGTCCAAAAAAATTCATTAAGAGTAGAAAGTAAATCTTAAAATGCTTCATTGACCTAAACTTCTACTATGGTGTTACTAGTCGCCATTTAGTTTTTTTTTTTTTTTAATTGTTCATTGATCTAAAGAATAGTTTATACAAATATAAAGAGAGAACGGGGTCAGAATGAGAGAGTTCTGTTTATAACTTGATAACTTTTTTATCTATTCCCTAGTTTTTTTTTCTAGTAATTACCAATTGTTGCCCAAAATGGATTTTTTTATTTTTATGGAATAATATCATTATATAAAATGTCTTCACTCTCAATGGTTATACAATTGTTGTCCAAAATGCATGCACATGTACGTGTGGGATTAACTAAATCCCCATAAATGGCAATGTTTGTCTTTGGAATGAAGCGTCGGCGTCTAGCAATGCGTTTCCCTCGGCCGGTCCAACGAGTGACGCCCATAGAATTTCCATTAGAGCAAAAACAAGAGCAAGTGGTAAGGTCCTGGCCTCTCTCTTTGAACGCAAAATTTGTTCTTTTTTTTTTTTTGCTATATTAAACGCAAAACGTTTGAAATGAGAGATTAACAATAATTTGCCCTTATAGATCTCAGTGTTGACGGATCTCTAGTATTCTTCTTATCTTTTCATTCTTTATGAGGCAAAGACGTCAGCAAATGGATCACGGGAATCAAGAAATAATGGTTAATTAGAAGTGCTCGGACTGCAAAATCGGTGATGACGAAAATCTTTGATTTTTTGTGCGTTTAATCTTCCTGTTTGACCTGAATAAGCAAAGCCAATCAGAGAAAAATTTACTTGGCTCGCAACGTGCTTTCAATTAGGTTCTCCGTATCGTGGTTTAGAGTAAGATATTTTTTCAATTTTGCGAGTGAACGTAAGTTATTGACTATAGATTGTCATCGTTCAAAGGCTTTAATTATATCTAAAGATGAAATGTCATAGTTTAATATTTAAATATCCAAACAATTATGTTTACACATAAGTTGAATTTTGACCTAAAGTTAAAGCGTGAAAACATATATGAGGAAGCGAATAAAGATATGAAAAGATCTAAATTTAGGATTTTCAACTCCAATATCATGTAAAAATTTGTGAGTTCATTGTCAACCGCTGAAAAAGCATATGCTATTAGATATAGACAAAATTTAATAAATAGATACTTTAGCAATAACATATTTTTTATTGCTTTTCATTTTGCGTAAATTGACCGTTACACTTGAAAGATAGATCGTGGATGTGATTACATCAACAAGAAACACAAGGAAACATGAAAAAGTTTGAAGTATAGAGGTTCAGAGTTGTCCAAAAGTCTCCAAAATGAGTGAATTGATTGGGGGTATTTATCCGGCACCAAGCACACTATTAAGAATTAGGGAATATGCCGATTCATCCCTAACGGATCCCACTTTGAACCCATCAAGCCAAAACTCTCTAAAACATCCCAATCAAATATTAATAACCCAACATCCTGCCACCTATCCTCAGTCAATCTGGCGTGGAGCAGTGTACAAGTAAAGTCCATATCAAGTCCCCAATAATCACATCTGTTGATAAATTCAATAAATTATATAAAGGAAAAGTAAATTTACTTTTGATAAATATGAAAGGATCAAATTATGCATCTACACGAACTAGGTAACCGAGAATCCACGTCGCACCAAAAATAAACATCATGACGCCTTTCCTAGCAAGTTACCCACGGACCGGCCACAATTCCAAATCAACATGGAACCTTCTAATTAACCTTCAACCAAAGCCAGCTGGAGTCTCTAAATTGACCGTTTGCCGCTGTGAGCCCGTGACTTCCAATGTGGATGAAAAGACCTGAGAGGATGCTACGTTCTTGTAACTACTAAACCACTAAGAGCGTAATGTCATAAGAATTGCACATTTAAAATTGATATTCAACGTAGAAGTATTAGAAAATGAAATCGCGAGAGGGCTTACAAATTTTATATTCGGTCCACGATCGCATTTCCTCGTTATAAGACATGTGGTTAATTAACGGGTCAACCTTTACAATATATTTTATTCACTTCAAATCGTCATGGGGTCCTACTCGACGGCTTAATCCACACGCTGTGACAGCTTACTCTAACAACGTCGTCTTACCGAGTACTGCAACGATCAGGTCTCCGATACATCACCAACGGGTCAGCTATTACCTTTGAGTGCACGGTGCACGCTCTCGCCTCGCCTCGCCAGTCTAAAGAGAGGCTCCTCTTGCGTTATACTATCATAATTTTGATGTGATATGTTAATTGCATTTTGACTTTAAGAAAAAGAATCGATTAAGAGTCCCAAATGGACGAGATTTACATATTATGTTGAAATATTTGGATACTCTCTAATTACGTTGTAACCTGCCGCAGGAATTCAACCGGTGGGACGATCATATTGCCCCATGGGAAGTCGTTTAATCACTTTAGAAAGAATGGTACTTAGACAGTGAAGGAGTTTGCTCCATCCTCCTGATTTTGGTGCGAAACCTTATGGGGAGTAATTCAGGAGTGGAATCCCTCAATACATGAGGTTGATGTGGGCTGTCACTAGTTGAAGTGCACGAAAACTAGTTCAAACATCACACGACTGCTTAAGTTAAAAAAAAAAAAAAAGGAGGAGGAGGAGGAGGAGGAAAAAATAAAGTTCGACTTTAAGTGGTCAACATTAGTTATTTTCTTAGCATTGTGGATGTATAAGATCTACTCGTCTTTTCTTGCATAATAAGGAATACTTGTTAGCTGGGTTCACTCCTATGTGGAGGAGGCCCAATGAGTTGCAAGCCCAAAAAGGGCTTGAGCCCATATGATAAGTTATATGAGGAAATATGATTCTCACTATCTATATAAAGTGATAGCCACAAAAGGAAATAGTAACAAGAGAAAAAGAGAAAGCAGAAAATCTGGGGTTTGGGGCAATATCTGATTTACATCAAACTGGCATCGAAGGTCGATTCGTGGTCCGATTGAGCTGAAATTTTGTCAGCATGTTCGTGGCGCAATTTTCTCGAATCTGAGCGGTTTGATTTTCGTTTGAAGCTCCCTACATCAGGTTTTTCGTGGATTGATCAAAACATGCGTTTTTTTATCAAATTTATCCTTGATTTCTTGTGAAGTTCATGTGTATTGCCAAGAATTATGTTCTTGAGGTGTTTGCTGCTATGTACCCCTAGTATTTGCTAGAGAAGAACAATTTTGCTGATAGTGAAGAATTTCGGTGGATTCCGGTCCGTGGTTTTTGATCTCCTCACATTGAGGGGTTTTCCACGTAAAAAAAAAATCGTCTTGTGTTCGCGTGTTTGGTATTTATTTTACTCTACTATATCGATTCCTATTAGGTTTACACAAGAGGGGAGATTATTTTATTCCGCTGCGTTAATTCGATATTGTTTGAATTGTTACTGTTCTCCCATCAATACTTGCCTTAGATAAATACTTATTTTCTTAAAACTGCACCAATTTCATGGGTCATCAAGTAAGAAGTAAGTCAAAAATTGGGAGCACGAGAGTATAGGGAAACCTTTTGCACTTGTGGTGTGAGCAATCAAATCTACGCCGAACAACTAACTCCTCATACACACATGTCCATGTCTTAACCTCTAACCTAGCCCAAATGGGTTTTCACATCATTTGGAGATGATACGACACTCTTCACTAATTTACCTGTTATATATGTTCTCTCGTAAAAAGAAGTCGGTGATGATGAACAGAACAAAACATATGACTAAGGCCAATCAAAATGTCGAAGATAACGCTCTCTCAAGCTGACTTTGTATCTTGGGGGCAAATCTTTGTTTTCACAATGTGGACATGGGCATGTCATGGTTGTCTTTCGTAGAACACCTTAAAGCGAACTGATGAGCATCACAACGAGGACTTGGACAATTGGACCGTAACGAGACTCTCAGATCCATCTGTCAAGGCTTATCCTCTTCCTCTTGCAGCGGAAGACATACATATTAATAAGCGTTCAATAACATATCCGATCATGAAAAATTGATGGCAAATAGGGAAAAGAAATGGGCATGCTTTTGTTCAATAATGGATAATGGACCCTCCTAACTTAGGAGGGGTGATCGGGTCCAAGGTGGGTAGGAGTCCTAAATCGGCTGGTCTATGCACCTTTCTTCACAAAAATAAGATGACCTTATTTTGAAATGGAGGTTTTATGTATACCTCACACAGTTAATTATAAAAATAAGTTTCCCTATATATATATATATATAGTCGTAATATTTTTGCTTGATGTCTTTTGCTATATCAACAAATGTTTTGAAGAATCATTCTCTGATTTGTCTGTTGTTTTCAGAATTAAATTCTTTATTAAGGAATGCCTTGTTTGGTTCAAAATGTTTTTCTAAAACATTAAGCTCAGCATCTGTCATCTGAGAATAAGTAGGAGAATGATGAGGGGAATCTGTGTTTTCTAGGACAGATTCAAGTTGGTTCTATTGGTAAATTGGCCTGAAAATCCCTGATCTATTATCTAAACCACTAATTTCTGGTTCAGGAGGTGTCTCATGATTATTTCTATTTGTGGTAAGAGGTAAAGGTGTTGTATCTCTTATATATAATCTTATTACATTCGTGCGAATTCAGTCACAAAAATATTGATTTGATCAATTTAATCCTAAGAATTTATGACAATTTGCTAATTGAGTTCTTTTGGCGAATTTTAATTAGAAATTGCTAACTAGATGTGAGCCTTATTATGCGACATAGTTGGCACTAATGTGGACAATGTATATTTTTTTTGAACTTTTGAATTTTTATTTTTATTTATTCTTTTATTTTTTTCTTTGCCTTTTTTTAAAATTGTGCTAGCAAGGGCCATTGACAACTCTCGCTAATTATAGGCAGGGGTGTGAAAAGGCTCTCACTAGATCAAAAAATTTAAACGAGATTACACTTATGACAATGGATGGTAAAACCTCAAACTGGTATACCTATGACAAATGGATGGTAGAATCCAGACTGACACACTTGTCAATTGTCACGTATATCCAATTCAACAATTTGACGGTAAAATTTAATAAAAAAAATAACAAGAGGTAAATTTATCACAAATATACCATTTATGGTAAATTTGTGACAAATACAATAATTTGAAATTTTTCATCAAATTAAGTCTTGAGAAAAACTCATCTTTCAAACTTGATTGACGAATGGGGTGAAGTGGGCAGTCTAACTTGTCATACCAATACCACGTGGACCAGCTCGTAGTTTGCCAAATCAACAAAAGAAACTTCGGAAGTCCCCAGTTGTGCAACGAGTTATATTTGCTTGATTGCGTAGTGTGGTCTACTAATTTAATTGACTATTCGCGGTCTCACGTTGGACTCTGATGGGGACCGACTTGGGTATGCGTCACCTTGAAAAAAACAATTATGGACTATATTTATTTCATACAAACCCAATTCACATGTGTCGATAAATTAAGTGAATCTAATATATAACTTATATTATTTAGTGCCCCACATGAACAAGATTGAGTAAAATTACCCAATCAACCATAAACTTATCGTAAGGATATATATTTAGATTTTAAACTTTTCAATATTTTCCTAAATCCATTATACGGCAAAAATTGACAAGAATAGCAACATTGAAATTGTCGTGCAAAAATCTATGGCTAAATTGATAAAATTAAAAAAAATAAAAAAAATGGGTATACAATAAATTTAAGACTAATTGGATAATTTCTCCCGATAGATTCACATGCTCTGGCTTGACATAGGAATTTCTTTTCCCAATTTAACTTCCATTTACGCATGTAAGGTTTAATCAGACTATTGTGTCGTAAGGCTAGTTGTCATTAAATGCGTGACAAGACAGTGTACCTTTACTTTTCTCAATAAATTTCCCATTGGACTGTTTACATTGATCACGGAATTGAACGGAAAAATATATAAATCAATATGTAAGGATGATCAGCAAGCTAGTAAAGTCAAATGTTAGTTTTCTTTGCCAAGTTAATAAAGTCAATAAGAAACGCCCTTTTCCATACTCGGCGTTAAAATTGCACAAAGCTCCTATTGACACCAAAATTTGACATGGCTCCTATGAAAAAAGGCCAACATCGAAAGGAGATATGTGAGATTAGAGTGATGACGAAAGGATTAATGGTTTGACAGTCTTAGGTTTGATTAGTATTAGGTTTGGTTACAAAAACGTATTACATTCTGTTAGTCTTGATGTGAATGTCTTTTAATTCACGCAATGTTGATTTGACAAAAGTATATATATAATTTGATGTTTAAAAGCAATAAGTATAGGGAAACACTGGACCTGACCCCAAAAAAGAAGAAGGAAATATCAAACATGTTAAAAACGGAAGGCTGTAAGAATGCATGAACTTTGACTTTCAGAAGACTACTCGATAAAGAGAGTAACCTTTCAATCATGCTGTCATGATTTGAAGCAATCCATTTGATCAATTCCAGTCCAATTTTTTCCTTTATAATTCAATCAAATAAAGATTTTAACTTTTGGAAGGCTACAATAAACAATTATTAATTTCATCCGCGTTAAAGATTGTATTAATATGTAATTAAGTTAACTTCTTTAAAATGCAGGCATGTGGATACAGAAATTCCCATCACAGTACTAGATAAATAGTCAGTTTCATTACGAAATTGGGTTCACCGGGAAAATCATTGTATAATGGGAAAATGATAATGTTAAAATTTAACCTATATATTCTGAATTGACAATGTCAAGCTAAAATTTCTTTTGAATACATAGTACGTAATATATGAATTGTGCATTCATATCATGCTCTATCTATGCTAATTTAGCCCTATCTATGTTTGTTAACGTATGTGATACTTTTAGATTTCATGAAGAGATGCACAATCAATGCTGAATTGATTATGTAGAGTTAAATAGTTCTTAACCATTCAATTGAACCAATGGTAGTCTTAAATCATTTGAGTGAAAGTGCAATCAAGTCCTCTTAACCAAATGTCGTTTGAAATTTCTAACATGGTGGTCTAGTCATCGCCGACCATTCTATATCTTAGGGAAAAGTACCAAAAAAGTCATAAACCTATTGCATTGGTACCAATTCAGTCCTAAACTTTTCAATTGGACCAATTCAGTTCTAAACATTTTCATATTAGTACCAATTCAGTCTATCAGGCCAATTTTGGCCGGTCGATGCTGACATGGACGTCGGTAGTGGCCGAATGCGACGTGGCAATTTTTATGATTTTTTTTATCATATTTTCAAATTTTTTATTAATTTCTTATTAATTTTTTTTTTCTATTCTTTTTCCTTCTCTTTTCTCCCTTCTTCCTCCTTGGATTGTTCTAGCGGTGGCCGGCGAGCCTCCAGTGAGGCTCACCGGCCATTGAGCGAGGGCCGCGACCCTCGCCAGCAAGGGTCGCGGCCCTCGCCCGACCTCTCCTAGGGCCGTCGAAGAGGCTGCTTCACTCGGATCTGGGCGAGGCCAGCCTCGCCCTGGCCTTGCCATGGGCGAAGGTGGCTTCGCCCATGGCTAGCGAGGCCATGCGGCCATCGCCAGGGCGGAGGCGAGGGCCACTAAGCCCTCGCCAGCCGTCGGCGAGGGTCGCGGCCCTCGCTTGGCCTCGCCCAAGGCCGCAGGCGAGGCGGCTTACCTTAGATCTGGGTGAGGCCAACCTCGCCCTGGCCTTGTTGCGGGCGAAGGTGGCCATCGCTAGGCCGGCATGCTGGTGATGGCCATCTTTGCCCGCAGCAAGGCCTGGCGAGGGCCGTGTTGGCCTCACCATCCACAAGTGAGGCTACCTTCACTTGCGGCAAGGCCAGCCTCGCCCAGATCTAGGCTAAGGCCCCTCGCTCGCGACCTTGGGCGAGGCTAAGTGAGGGCTGCGACCCTCGCCGATGACTGGCCAAGGCTTGTCAGCCCTCACCTCCACCCTAGTGATGGCCGCCATGGCCTCGCCAGCCATGGGCGAGGCCACCTCGCCCAAATCTGGGTGAAGCTACCTTGCTGGCGGCCCTGAGAGAGGTCAGGCGAGAGCCGCAACCCTCACCAATAGCAGGCCAGGGCTTCGTGGCCACCGTCGGAACAATCCAAGGAGGAAGAAGGAAGAAAAGAAAAGGAAAAAGAAAAGAAAACAGAAAAAAATTAGTAAAAAAATCATAATAATTGCCACGTTAGTGTTCGGCCACCAGCTGACGTCCACGTCAGTGCCGGCTAGCCAAAATTAGCCAGATGGATTGAATTGGTACCAATATTAAAAGGTTTATGACTGAATTGCTCAAATTGAAAAGTTTATGACTGAATTAGTACAAATGCAATAGGTTTATAATTTTTTTGGTACTTTTCCCCTATATCTTATGGCCGACAATTGACGTGGACAATATTTTAGAAAAAATAATATTGATTTTCTATTTTTTTTTTCTTTTTTTAATTTCTTTCTTTATTTTGTGTAGGATACTGTTCAAAATCTTTTCAGATTACTGATCACTTTGTTTCTTGATTTAAGCAAGATTCATCGCGAAATTGATGGCAAGCACAGAGCAAAAGCAAGCTCAACTTGGCTCCATATCAGCTTGAGCTCAGTTGGATAGTTTGTCGGTGACTGCAATATGGGTGAATTTAAGCTTCAGGGGTTTCCCCACCTTTCTTCGCCACGCAATTGACCTCGGATTCAAGGTCACGGACCTCCAAATCTACGCTCATGGAGGTACATGACCATGGATCTGAGGTCAGGAACCTCCTCCATTTTTGCCAATTGTGATGTCTGCGATCTAGAATCCAAGGTTATGGACCTTCATTGGCATCGGATTTATGAGGTCATAGAACTTGAATCCAATGCTAGTGACTATAATGGGGTCGTTGTTGTTAGCCAATGCCTTAAAGCAATCATATAATAATTACATGTTAAGGATTTAAGTTGCATTATTTATTTAATGGCAAAGAAATACTCATTCATCATCCCATTTATATGAATGAGTTCATAAGGTTAGTTGCAACTGAACATATTCTTAAGGTATTGAAAATATGTGTGATAGAGTTATAATAATATTGAATTTTTAAACAATTTCTGGACGATGGATCATTTAGAGGATATTGATGATCTCTTAAAAACTCATGTGTTCTCAAGTTTCACCATTAAGTATTGGATACCTCAGAGGATGATGAGTAATAAGTCATTGGATATTGTAATACTCGAGTTAGAACACAGGTGCTTGTCTTGGACAAGTTCACAGAACATGACATGCAAAGAACGATTAGCAACTGGAAGGTTTAAGCAAGGTTAATGACTAATCATTCATGCTTTGGTCTTGTATAAAATCCTTAGATCTGAGTGTTGGAGAAAACTCCTATTAGATTTTGAAGCTGACAAAATTTTCATTCTGAGGTATAACAAACTTCTGTGGAATTCTCTCAAAGTCTTTCCTATATCAGAAGTCTGCCCCACTCTGACGAAACCCAGATTGAACGCAAGTGAAGAACAAAGACATAATCAAACTCGGGATTATTTTTCTTCCTTCCAGGCTTCAGTACGAATAGGATATATATGGCTTTCTGGTTGGAAATATCACTTACCTTTTTTATTATCATTATTGGAATCAATCATGAAATGGAAAAATCATTTTTAGAAGGAAAGTTTATTTGGAAAGAATCTACTTATGGAAATCAAGATTCTGATTGTATGGGCGACCAGGATCATCGGACTTCCATCTAAATTTCAAACGACTCGAGATCTCCTCGATTGATTTTGTCCAACGGGTTGATTGGAAGAATTCCTCTAGAAAGTGCCAACGGTCGAAAAGGCATAAAGGAATATTTAAGAAGGTTTTTCAAGTCATTCAAAAAAAAGCATAAAAGAAGAATTCCAAAGTCTGAAGCTTCCCAAATCACTTATTCTTCCTCATATTGTGCTCAAATTTGTATTCGAAAAAGAGAGAAAACACTAAAGAGTGACTTGGTGAGAGGAGTAGAAACTCTTCACTGAGAAGTCAATGTTATAAGGCTGTAACACTCTTTTTCGATTCATTGTGAAAACCAGCAAGAAGGCTGTTAGCATGAGAGAGTGAACATAGGCTTAATCTAAGTCGAACCACTATAAATCTTGTGTTCATTTTTCTTCCCTGAACTCCTTTACTTTATTTGTTGTGATATCTTTATGTGTTTCGAAATAGTTGTTAAAGTCTAAATTCTTATTTCAAAGTCTGTTGTTCATCAAACTCGGTTTAAAAGTAAAGTATTTTTGCTGCATTTCGCAAGAGTCAGTTTTTACACCTGTGCAGCCCCCTTCTAGGTGTTTATATTAGCTCTTTCAATTGGTATCAGAGCATGTGTGCTTATTTTGTTGAAGTGTTTTTACTTATAAGCTAAAGATCTTCTATGACTAGTATTTTGGCTCTAGGATTGGTTGAAGGACATAGCAACACTAGACCTCCTTATTTCGATGGAAATGAGTATAATGTGTAGAAGAACAAAATTAAGGCATTTCTTAGATCCAAAGATCCTCTGGAGTGGGATGTTGTTGAAAATTGAATCAATCCAAAGGCAACATCAACTTCAGACAAAGGGAAAGAAGTGATTGAGAAAGATGCTGATGAATCCACACAAGCTAAAATTATCAAGAGACATGCTCTTGATGCAAAAATAATTTATTCTTTATTCCGTGCTTTGTCTCCCACTGAATATAACCGAATTTCTTCTTGTAAAACAAAAAAAGAAGTTTGGGAAAGACTGCATGTTACTTATGAAGGAACTGATCGGGTGAAGGAAACAAAAATAAACATTTTGCTTGGACAATATGAATCCTTCATAATGAAACCTGGAGAATCTATTTGTGATATGTTCAGTCATTTTACATAAATTGTAAATGGCCTGGCTTATCAAGGTCAACCAACTTCTGGACCAATGAAAGTCAACAAACTATTGTGTGGACTTTCAAATGATTGGAATCATGTGAAGACTTCAATCAAAGAAACTCGGAGGATCATGCCTTTTTTAATTGACGAACTGATCATGCTTCAATCATACGAAGTGGAGCAGATCAATGATGAATAAGACCCTAAAAGTAAGAAATCAATTGCATTAAAGTCTAACATTGATTTTGATAATACAAATTCAGATGATGATATGGATGATGAGGAGCTAGCCCTTATGATAAAGAAATTCAGAAAACTAAATAGAAAGGGAAGAAGATTGAATTGGAAGAAGCAAAGCACGCAGAATTCCCAGAAGAGACCAACGGAAGACATTGAAACTAACAAGGGTGTTATATGCTTTGAGTGTAAGAAAAATTGGCATATCAGACCAAACTGTCTTTTGTTGAAAAAGAAGAAAGGGAAATTTGAGAAGTACAAGAAAACTCTAAAAGCATAAACCTGGAGTGACATCGAATGTGAAGAAAGCGAAGAAGAATTTGCGAACATATGTTTGATGGCTCATTTAGAGTCAGATTCAGAATCAGAAACATACATTGATTCAGATTCAACAATAATCACTCAGAAATTCCTGTTAAAATTTCTATGTATATAGATGAATTTTGCCTCAATTTTAAATCCTCTCTTAAAAGGATTTCCGAACTGAAAAAGGAAAATTCTAAGCTCAGGCAACAAGAAATTTCTTGGAAAGAAAGTCTGAAAGTCTGAAAAGAAGCTTTGACGATTTGAAAGAAAACTCTGATTTTCTTTCAAAAGAAAATGTTGTTTTAAAAAGGGAGATTTCAGATATTTCAAAAAGGTTTTCCAAGGTATTAGAAAAATTAAAGAAAATTCTTATAGCTCAAATACCATATTTGAACAAATATGGTTTGGGTATGAATAATGAGATTATTCATTCAATTGATTTTCCTAAAGTAGAAGAGACTTAGATAAAAACCTGCAAAGAAATTTTTCAAAAATCATTTTTAAAAAGTGTTTGTAAAACATATTGGTTGAAGTGCTCTCAGATGTTCTAAATGTAGCAGCTCAGAACATTTTGAGAACGAATGTCCCAAAATTTGGAGACCAGTTAAGAAAGATTGGGCAAAGACTGTTTTTAACACTAACTCTCATGGATCCAAGAAAATCTGGATACCAAATAAAGTTTGGGTTTTTCTTCTGATTGCAAGTCACTATTAAAAGAAAAATCAAATGGTATTTGGATAGTGGCTGTTCTAGGCATATGACAGGAGACTCTAGTTGCTTCAAGAAGCTTGAAAGACTAAAAGAATGAAATGTTTCTTTTAGAGGAAATAGCAAAAGGAAGATTATAAGATGTGGAATAGTGAAGATTGGAAATCTAACTATCAATAATGTTTCCATGGTGAAAGGTTTAAACTACAATCTTCTGAGTATAAATCAGCTTTGTGATACAGGGTTCAGAATAAACTTTCAAGAAGGTATCTATTCTGGAATTAGTCAAGATCTTTCTCAATCCTTTACTTGGAGAAGGCATGTCAATATATATCTTCTGGATGTAAATCTAGAAAATTCACAGTGCCTTATTTCTATTCAAGATGAAGTAAGTCTCTGGTATCAAAGACTTGGTCATGTAAAACTTGGTCATGCCCGAATTAATGCTTGAAAGAGTATTAGAACTTACGTCCGTAAGATGTTATGGCCGAATTAATTATGAATTGAGCCGATTTAAATGTGATCTAGACTAGTTATAAAAGAAGGCTATTGTGAGAGCCAATCACAAAATGATCGACAATCAACAATTGAGAGTGTTGATAGTGACCAACCAAATCATTCACACGAGAGCAATTGCTAGTACAATTATAGTTCTCTCTTCTATTTAATATAAGATTGGTGGTTTGTCTAAATTAGAGGCCCGACACTTGTGGGTTTGGGAATGTGAGAACCTATGTTATGAAGAGATCATATGTTCTACATATGAAGAACATTAGAACCAGTATTACCAGAAGACATCAGACGTTCGTGGTCAAAATTCTAAGAATGTCAGAATCGGTATTACCAGAAGATCAAACGTTCGTAGTCATACTCCGAAGAATGTCAGAACCCATTGCTGTGAGGACATCAGACATTTGTGCTCAGAATCTAAAAAACGTCATAACCAAATTTTGAGTAAGGACTAAGGATAATGTGATTAGCCTACTTCTCATTTCTACGAGTTTTTATTAAAATGCATGAAAATGCTTTGGAAATACATGTATAAGCATTTTTTACTTCCGGTGAAATCAAACTTTGATCTTAATTTACTTATACACGTATTCTTATTTATTAAAACAAACACCAACAATTAGAGCTGAAAATCCTAAATTCGAATCTTTCCATGCTCCATTTGCCTTCGCAATTAAATCTCCACATTTATTACTAGAACAAAAATCAAATTAAGCGCGAAGGGGAGTGTTAGAATATTTAAATAATAAATTACACCTTCATCTAATAGCTTAAGCTTTCAGAATAACTGGCAGTGATACTACCAAATCTCACATATTCGATGTGAATAAATTTTCTATAAAGGCCTCATTTGTTTCATGGGAAATTAATGATTTGAAAAAAAAATTACTAAAAATGATCATTTGTATCATTTGTAATAATTAATTAATGAAATATGTTTTCAACATTGACAACAAGTTATGTCAAAACATTTTCATTAATGATGAAATTATTTTTCATTCATTCATTTTTATAAGCGATACAAGCGATCATTTTCGGGAAAATATTTTCCAAACTATTCACTTTCCGTGAAAAAAAATAGAGCCAAAGTATTCGATAATTTTCTAGATTTTTTTTCCACTTTCTCTACACTTATTTAGTCAAAAAAATTCATTTAGGGCAGAAAGCAACTCTTAAAATGCTTCGTCGACCTAAATTTCTACAATTGTGTTACTAGTAGTTATTTAGTTTTAAAAAAAAAAATTAAATTGTTCATTGGTCTAAAGAATAATTTAGACAAATAAAATGAGGAGAGCGGGGTTGGAATGAGAGAGCTGTGTTTATAACTTGATAATTTATTTTCATTTACTTGTTTTATTTTCTAGTAATTGCCAATTGTTGCCCAAAATGGATTTTTTTTTATTGGAGTAGCCATGTTATATAATATATCTTCACTCTCAATGGTTACATACAAGTTTATAGAACATAAAAAGATAGGATGCACATAACATGTACGTGTTAGATCAACCAACTCTCTATCAATGGCAACGTTTGTCTTTGGGATGAAGCATCAGCATCTAGCAATTTATACACTCGAATGTGCGGATCTCATGCAACCCTTGTTGGTGAAGTGTTGTATGAGACGGAAGATATATAAGAGAGAGACGCCTTTCCCTCGGTCGGTCCAACGAGTGACGTCCATAGAATTTCCATTAGAGGAAAAAGATGAGTGAACGGTAAGGTCCTGGCCTCTCGCTTTGAACGCAAAATGTTTGACATGAGAGATTAATAGTAATTTTGCCCATATAGATCTCTGTGTTGACGGATCTCAAGTCTTCTTTTACCTTTACATTCTTTACAAGGCAAAGACGTCAGCGAATAGATCACTAGAATCAATAAATAATGGTTAATTAGCAGCTAAGCGACAAAGCGCTCGGACTGCAAAATCAGCGATGACGAAACTGTTTAATTTTGCGCGTTTAATCTTCCTCGTTTGACCTGAATAAGCATAGCCGATTAGAGAAGAATTTACTTGCCACGCAATGTGCTTTCAATAATATTCTCCGTATCATGGTTTAGAGAGCAGCCGTTAGGATAGTTTTTTAATTGTGCGCGTCAAGGTAAGTTATTGACTATAGATTGTCATGATTCAAAGGCTTAATTATATCTAAAGATGAAACATTGTGATTTAATATTTAAATATTTGAACGAATATTTTTATACATAAATTGGATTTTGGCCTAAAATGTAGAAATATATATGAGGAAGCAAATAAAGATATGAAAAGATCTAAGCTCAAGATTTTCAGCTCAAATATCATGTTAAAATATGTGAGGTCATTGTCAACTGCTGAAAAAACCTACACTATTAGATGTAGACAAAATTTAATAAATAGATGCTTTAACAATAACATATTTCTTACAACTTTTCATTTTGCGTAAATTGACCGTTACACTTGAAAGATAAATTGTGGATTTGATTACATCAACAAGAAACACAAGGAAACATGAAAAAGTGTGAAGTCTCGAGGTTTAGAGTTGTCCAAAAGTCTCCAAAATGAGTGAATTGACTGCGGTGTTTATAGTGAGAGGGCAGCGGTAGTCATTGGCTAACAAGATCATGCCATGTGGCAATTTTGGTGTAGGGAACCAACAGTAGATAGGTCTTCACATGCCAAGAGAGGCAAAGGCAGGTCATAAGTTGTTTCGTGTCAAGAGGACAAGGACTGGTGCCAAGCACATTAGAAAAAGTTAGGCAATATATCGAGTCATCCCTAATGAATCCCCTTTCAAACCCATCAGGCCAAAACTCTCTAAAACTTGACAATCGAATATTAATAACCCAACATCCAGCCACCTATCATCAGTCATTCTTGTGTAGAGCAATGTTCAAGTAAACCCGTAACAAGTCCTCAATAATCACATTTGTTGATAAATTCAAGAAATCATATAAAGGAAAAGTAAATTACTTTTTATAAATATGAAAGGATCAAATTATGCATCTACACGAACTGGGTGACCGAGAATCCACGTCGCACTAAAAGTAAACATCATGACACCTTTCCTAGCAAGTTATCCGCGCGCCGGCCACAATTCCAAATCAACATGGAACCTTCTAATTAACCTTCAACCAAAGCCAATGTATCTGGAGTCTCTAAACTGACCGTTTGCCGCTGTGAGCCCGTGACTTCCAATGTAGATGAAAAGACCTGAGAGGATGCTACGTTCTTGTAAATACTAAACCACTAAGAGCGTAATATCATAAGAATTGCACATCTAAAACTGATATTTGACATAGAAGTATTAGAATATGGAATCGCAAGAGGGCTTACAAATTTTAAATTCAGTCCACGATCGCATTTCTTTGCTATAAGACATGTGGTTAATCAACGGGTCAAGCTTTACAATATTCTATTCACTTCAACTTGTCATGGGTCCTATTCGACGGCTTAATCCACACGCTGTGACAGCTTACTCGAAGAACGTCGTCTTACCGAATACCGCAATGGTCAGGTCTCCGATACATCACCAACTTGTCAGTTATTACCTTTGAGTGCACGGTGCACACTCTCACCACGCCTCGCGGTCTGAAGAGAGGCTCCTCTTGCGTTATACTTGGGTAATTTTGATGCGACATATTGATTGCATTTTGACTTTAAGAAAAAGAATCGATTAAGAGTCCTAAATGGACGAGATTTACATATTGTTGAAATAGTTGGACACTCTAATTAGATAGTAACTTGTTGCAGGAATTTGACCGGTGATTTGATCATATTGGCCCATGGGAAGTCGTTCAATCGCTTTAGAAAGATTGGTGCGTAAATGGTGAAGCAGTTTTCTCCGTCCTCGTGATTTTGGTGCGAAACCTTATTGGAAGCAATTCAGGAGTGGAATCGCTCAATGTATCAGTCGATGTGGAGTGCCACTAATCGAGGTGCACGAAAGCTAGTTCAAACACCACATGACTGCTTATGTTAAAAAAAAAAGGAAAACAAGTAAAGTTCAACTTTAAGTGGTCAATATTAGTTATTTTCTTAGCATCGTAAATGCATAATATCTATTCGTCTCGTCTTGCATAACAAGAAATACCTCTTTTCTAAAAACTGAACCAATCTCATAGGTCATCAAGTAAAAATTAAGTCAAAGATTGGAAGCATGAGAAAATATGGAAATTTTTTGCACTTATGATGTGAACAATCTAATCTATGCCGAACACCTAACTCCTCACACACACTTGTCCGTGTCTTAACCGTTGAAATAGTTTGTTATCATAAAAGAAGTATATCTTGATTAAGAGAAAACGTGACTTTAGGTTAAGAGATTATGCGACTCTTGGTTATGAAAAGTGATAAATCTTCGTCCTAAAAAGAGATTATCGATAGTTATGAAAGGAAATTATTCTTAACATGAAAAGTGGTGAGAGTTGGGGATAAAGTACTTATACCCAATAGATGTGTTGATTGGTTGTCTGTGAATAGAGACAAAATAACATATTATTTTTAACAACCACAGCTATTCATAAATACTTTTCTTCAAAACTCTCTCTTCTTCTCTTTTCATACACACAACTTTAATACATTCAAGGTAAAATTCCAAGAGAGAATTGAATAATTGCTTAACTCATTTCGTTGTGGCTTTGGTGTATATCCTGGAGGCATATTTGTTCTAAACCCAGCAGTAACAATAATTGGGGCAAATAATACTTTAAGGACAGTAATCGTCATCATGCATCAAAAAGATCAACTATTACTTCTCGGTTTTCTTCACCAATCAAAATTCCCCAACAGTAACTTGTAGCCTAGCCCAAATGGGTTTTCACATCTTCTAGAGATGATACGACATTCTTCACTAATTTACCTATTATATAGGTTCTCTCATAAAATTGAGACGGTCCAAAAATCCTTTAAGAAGAAGTCGGTGAAGATGCACAGAACAAAACATATCACTAAGACCAATCAAAATGTCGGAGATCGCTCTCTCGATGTGACTTTGCATCTTGGGGCAAATCTTCGTTTTCACAATGTGGACATGGGCATGTCTTGGTTGTCTTTCGTAGAACACCTTAAGGCCGACTGACGAGCATCGCAACGAGGAGCATCGCAATGAGGACTTACACATTTGGACCATAATGAGACTTTTAGCAGATATATCCGTCAAGGCTTATCCTCTTCCTCTTGCAGCGAAAGACATGCATATTAGTAAGCGTTCAATAACATATCCGATCATGAAGGCTTCTGTTTAATAATGGATAATGGACCCTCCTAGGTCGGCTGGTCTGTGCACCTTTCTTCACAAAAATAAGATGACCTTATTTTGAAAATGGAGGTTTTATGTATACCTCACACGGCTGGTTATAAAAATTAGCTGGACAGGTTGGGTGAGGGAAACTATCTTAAAAACCCTTAAATCAGTATATGGGTTAGAAATTGCTAATGTGGATGTGTTACGTGACATAGCCGGCATTGGCGCAGAGAGTATTTTTTTCTTTTTTTCTTTTTATTTTTATTCTTCCTTGCTTTTTTCTTTTAATTGTGTTGGCAAGGACTGCCGACAACTTGTAGCTAAGGGCACGAAAAAGCTCTCACCAGATCAAATAAAGAAAATTCCTATAGCTTATAACATGAGAAGATTCCCAATTTCTTTGTAGTCTCTTTTGTTGAGAAAATAATTAATATCACGAAAAACTCTAAATCAGTATATTTGTAAAAGATTTATCCTAAACTAATTTTTTCACTACCAAAAATCTCAAATTAGTACATTTGTGATAAATTTACTTCAGTTTCTATTATATTTGATTAATATCACAAAAAACCACAAATTAATATACTCTGTGAAACTCCAAACTGATATACTCGTTAACTATCACATATCATCTAATCAGCAATTTAATGATAAATTTTAACAAAAATTAACAGATGCTAAATTTTTCATAGATGTATAGTTTATGATTTTTTATTGTTAAAAAATTAATTCAAGATAAATCTATTATGAGTAAACGAATTTGAAAAGTTTTCGTCAAATTAAGCCGCGAGAAAAACCCAGGTTTCAAACTCGATTGACGAATGGGGCGAAGTGGGCAGTCTAACTTGTCGTACCAATACCACGTGGACCAGCTTGTGGTTTGCCAAATCAACAAAAGAAAGTTCGGAAGTCCCCAATTGTGCAACGAGTCATTTTTGCTTGATCGTGTCGTGTGGCCTACCAATTGAATTGACTATTGGACTTGGCATGCCTCACGTTAACAAAAAGTGTACGACCTGTATTTATCGGATATAAACCCAATTCACATATAACGATAAGTTAGGTGAATCTAATACGTAACTTATATTATTTAGTGCCCCACATTAATAAGATTGAGGTAAATTATCCAATCAACATAAACTTATCATACATATATCAACTTAATTTTAAAATTTCTAATTTTATCCTAAAACCATTGTATGAAGAAAATTGACGAGAATAACTACATTGAAATTGTTGCACAAAGGTTTATGACTAAATTGGTAAAATTGAAAAAAAAAATTAACATTCATACAATAGATTTAATATTAATTAGATAATTTTCCCAGTTAGACTCACATGCGCTGATTTGATATATGATTTTTTTTTTCCAATTTAACTTCCATTTACGCATGTAAAGTTTGATCAAACTATTATGTCGTAAGGCTAGTTGTCATTAATTGCCTCACAAGACATTCTACTTTTACTTTTCTCAATAATTTCCTATTGGACTGTTTACATTGATCACGGAATTGAACGGCAAAAATATATAAATCAATATGTAAGGATGACAAGTTAGCTAGTAAAGTTAGATGTTAGTTTTTTTTTTTTTTTTAACCAAGTTAATAAAGTCAATAAGAAACACCCTTTCTCATACTGGGTGCTAAAATTGTACAAAGGTCCTATTGACACCAAAATTTGATATGGCTCCCATGAAGAAAGGCTAACATCTAAAAGAGTTACGTGAGTTTGGCGTGATGACGAAAGGATTAATGGTATGACAATCTTAGTTTTGATTAGTATTAGGTTTGGTTACAAAAAACACATCACAATCTTTTAGTCTCAATGTGAATGTCTTTTAATTCACGTGATGTTGAGTTGAAAAAAGTATATGTAATTCGATGTGTAAAAGCAATAAGTATAGGGAAACACGTGACCTGACCAAAGAAGAAAGAAATATCAAACATGTAAAAAACGTAAGTGTGTAAGCATGGATGAACGTTGACTTTCAGAAGAACACGATAAAGAGAGTAACCTTTCAATTATCCTATAATGATTTGAAGTAATCCATTTTATCAATTCCAGTCCAATGATCTAACCGGTCCAATTTTGTTCCTTTATAATTCAATCAAATAGAGATTTTAACTTTTGGAAGGCTAAAATAAACAAATTTTAATTGCATCCACGTTAAAAAAATGTATTACTATGTTCTAAAGTTAACTTCTTTAAAATGCAGGCATGTGGATGTGGAAATTCCCATCATAGTAATAGATATATAGTCAGTTTCACCACGAAATTGACTCCACTGGGAAAATCATCGTATAATGGGAAAATGATAATGTTCAAATTTAACTTGTATATTCTAAATTGACTGTGTCCAGCTAAGATCTCTTTTGAATACATATTACGTAATATATGAATTGTGCATTCACATCATACTCTATATATGTTAATTTAACCCAATGCATGTTTGTTAACGTACGTGATACTTTCTGTTTTCATGGAGAATTGCAATATCAATGCTAAATCGATTGCACAGAGTTAAATAATTCTCGATCTTTCAATCGAATCTAAGCTCGTCGAAGACTGGAATATAGCTGAATCTAAGCTTCAGGAGCTCACCTACCTATTCTTTACCCGCCCGTGGCGGCGTTGTGTTTGTGTTGTCACTTGCGATTTTGGAGCTGTGGGATGCATAGGAGTTGGGGATAATTGTAAAATCACGTTGCACTGCCACACCCTTGCCACCTCTCATTTGTTCGTCTCCCTCTCTTTATCTCTCTCCCTGAGATCTATTTTTCGGATCGACCCTGAAGGAGGTACACAACCTTGGATCTGAGGTCACGAACCTCATTTTTGCCGATTTTGAGGTCTGCAACCTAGAATCCGAGGTTATGAACCTTCATCGGCATAAGATTTTCAAGGTCGTAGGCTTGAATTCAATGCTAAGTGACTACAATGGGGTTGTCGTGGAGTCCAAAGGTGGCGGAAGGATTTTTGATTGCACTTCTATTCAAGAATTCATGACTATATTGGTTCAATTAAGATGTTTATGATTGAATCTAAATCCGAATAATATATTTAACATTGATTTTGCAAGTCTACCCATATTTCATGGGAAGGCATCAAATTGATCTTAAAATGTGGATTCTTGTTATATCTAATATTCCATTTGATGATAATGAAACTGATCTTCCTTTTATGTTGAGTAAGTTTGCATCCTTGGTTTTAGGAAACACTATTTCAAGGTAGCACTCTTTCAAGGTATTAAAAACAGAGCGAAAGACGATATGATTAATGCAATTTCCACTCTTTGATTGAACGGAAAAATACATCGCGATGGTCCATTCTCACTAACTAATAGAAGCCTAGGTGGAAAAAGGGTATGGATAGGAATTCTGAAATCCTATAGCTCCTCTTCGCCCTTGTTGAAAAATTATATTGGTACAAATAAATTTATAAGCCAAGAACTTTTCCCGTCTTGTCAAAGGCACGGGCCAATGACTAAGTATTCACGAAACTGCTTCCGTTCAAGATGAATGCTAGAAATATATTTTAAGTTTCTTACATCAAAAAACCCACATTTTCTGACTTTGTTTGATGATTTGGTTTTCTTTAGATTCGTCATAATTTGGTAATTATTTGACTAGAAGACATAACTTGTTCAACCGACTAACGGTCAGGTTTTGTAGGTTTTGGTATGCACACGACATCGTTGTCTCTGTTACAAAACACGCGAAGGATTATTGAGGACTACTAAGATCCAGAACGTTAAAGCACGTGCATGATATTTTCCAAAATCCTGAAGCATTCCTTTTTTCTATATAACATGTGATGTAATTCAAAGATCCCAGCACGTCGAAGACTCTAAAGAACGAAAAGATAGAGGGGAAATTATCTAATTAGTTCCAAATCTATTATACATATGTTAATTTAATCATAAATTTTCCGTCAATTCAATTCAATTGGAGTGTCAGACACCTGAAGTGCCAAAACTTGGCACACTTAAGTGCCAAAAGTTATTAAAGTAACATTAAGTGTCAAACTCAGAGCAAAATGGATCACTTAAGTGCCAACGGCGAGAAAATTCGAGCAAAATGCTGACGTGGCGATTTTCTGACGAGGTAAGTGCAAAACGACATCGTTTTGCATGCTAACATGACTAGACAAATGCAAAAATAACGTCGTTTTGCTTTTGACATGGTAAATAATTAATATACAAATTAATTAAATTAAATTAAAAACTAAATTTATTTAAAACATTTAAAAAAAAGGGGGAGGAAGGAGGCATGCGGCTAAGGGCTAAGCCCCGTTGCCGCCGCCTCCCTCTTTTTAAAAAAAAAATATTTATTTATTTTAATTAATTTTTTATAATTATTAATTTTTATATTAAAATTCAAATCCCCACCAAAACAAAATCGTTTTTGCATTTCTTTAATGAGTCAGCTCTCCAGCAAGCCACATAAGTGAGAAAAATAATAAAAAATTGTCACGTAGGATTTCCGACAAGATTTGCCAGAGATGGTACTTAAGTTTCCCACTTTAAAAAAAAATAACACTTAAGTGTCACTTTCACTTAAGTGTCCATTCGTATCGAATTTTGGCACTTGGAGTGTACTTTTTCCAATTTAATCGTATTAACTTTTATGCGAAATTCTAATGTAGTTCTTCTGACCAATTTTCTTTAGAGGTCATTGACGTAGCGGTGTGCTATAAAGGATTGCCGGCAATGACTAAACCGTCACATCAACATTTTCCAATGAAGATTGATTGCAATGACTACATTATAATTTCATGCAAAGATTTAGGACTAAATTAGCAAAATTGAAAAATTTAGAACCAAATTGATATCTATATAATAAATTTGTACTTATTAGGTAATTATTTCAAAAGGTATATTATGCATGGTAAGGCGACATGTCATTATCGGCATAATATGAGTTTAATCATGTCAAGAGTCCCGGATGCCAACAATTAACAAAACTCCCTCCACAATTATTCTTAGATTTTCATCAAAATCATTTTAGATTGATCGCGTATTTTATCTATTAGAATGAGGTGTAAGGGGTTAATAACAATATCAATGTGACTATGTGTCGTCACCTTTCACAGCGATTGCCTCTTTTATCGATTATATTTTATTATGTTTCACGAATTACTTGCGATATATGATCTCATGCAGATTAGTATTCAAACATGAGAGTTTGAAAACGCAAATCAAGGGAATGATGATGCCATGCAGATAAGAATTCAAACACGCGAGCTGAAAATGCAAAGTAGGGAAGCGATGTTATGCAAATATGAATTCGAGCAAGCGAGCTGAAGACGCAAAGTAAGCGTGAGAGTAGGAATTCAAACATGGGTGTAGAAAACGCAAAAGCAATCAAAGGATGCCATGCAATTACGAACCAAAACACATGAGTTGAAGAGGCAAAGCAAGAGAAACATCTGGTGCAGGATTTGAACATGCGAATTGAAAACACAAACCAAGCGAATGATGCTACGCATATCAGAATACAAACATGTGACGATGTCATGGTATAGTCGCTCCCAGGATATAATTAAGAAAGTAGGTCAATGTACAAATAATTCTATGTATGCATAGAGTTTTATATGAGGAATCTCACTTTTATACGGTAAAAATTCCAAACTCGAGGAAAAAAAATTTCGAACCTAGAAAGTCAACAGTGGCTTCTGCCCCCTAGGTCCAGAATTCTAAATTATAGTTTAAAATATTTGCCCAGAACATTACGTGGGATTAAAAAATAATGCCTTGCCCCTCCTAGCCTCATTAACCACATCCGTGTGAAATATCCCGTTATATATGTCAAGGTATATTGCAAATGAAAATCGGGATATATGACCTAACATGAGATTTGTTCGCACTTGGTGATATGAAGAATCGAATATGTGACATCCCAATAATCCACATATTAAGTACGCTCTTCAACTATTAAACCAACTCCATATGATTTGCAATCATAGAGTTTTGAGTCGTCTATTATTTATAATTTTGCAAAGTGGTCATTGGGGTAATGTTGGTTAATTGATATGGGATCATTTCATCTTTATCATCATCTCACACACTAAATCCTAAATTTTGTATCAACTTTAGACTCCGTCGTTACACGGAAAATGACTTCCAAGAAAACATTTTTTGGATTTTTCGGTGTTCGTTTTACGAAAAATAAACTATTCAAGGAAAATGTTTTCCATCATTGGAAAAAACAACCTTCAAATATGTTTAAGTTGAAAATATTTTCCTTAACTTTTTCTTTTCATTAACACATTTTTGTTTTATTTTTATGCTTTCATTTTTTTTTTCCTTTTCTTTTTTCCTTTTCTTTCTTTCTTTCCTTTCCATCCTCTTCCTTAGCCTTGGCCGGTCGCCGGCCACGATGGCGGCCGGCGACCGACCGTGGCTGCGAGCCAGCTCGAGCCTTGCCTCAGGCCGGCGAGGCACCACCTAGCCCGATCTAGCGAAGCCGAGCTCGAGCCTCGCACGATCGGGCGAGGTGGAGCTCTCGCCGGCCTGGGGCAAAGCTCGGGCCTCGCCAGATCCGACGAGCTGGGCGAAGCTCGAGCCTCGCCAGATCCGACGAACTCGAGGCTCAGCCGATCTCGCCCGAGCTTGCCAAAGGTTCACCGAGCTGTGGCGAGCCGTGAGCTCGTCGGATTTGGCGGTGGAGCTCGGGTTCACCTGGATTGAGAGCCCGAGCTCTACCGCCAGATCTAGCGAGCTCGCGGCTCGCCAGAGCTCGGCGAAACTCTGGCGAGCTCGAGCGAGATTAGCCGAGCCTTGAGCTCGATGGATCTAGCGACCGGGTCTTGGTCGGCCGCCGGGCAGCCAGCCATCATCAGGCGTGCGGCGGCGTAGGAAGGAGGAGGAAGGAGGAAGGAAAAGAAAAAGGAAAAAAAAAAAAGAAAGAAATAATAATAAAAATTTCGATTTTTGAAAATATAAAAAATTAAAAATTCATTTTAAAAAAATAAAACTAATTTTTTGGCCAATTAAAAATATTAAAATTCAATTTTTGATAATTTTTCTCAAATAATTAAATTAGCTAATGAATGGTGAAAAATATTTTCTACTTAAAGTTTAGGTTTCGGCCGAACACTGGAAAATAGTGTTATTTTTCTAGAAAATGACTTTTAGGAAAATGTTTTCCGGAAATATGATATTTTCCGCGAAACAAACGGACCCTTAATTTACGAACTTTCACCCTCTTACGCGTTAGGCCTTAAATTTAACTAACCCGAGCTCTTCCCCTCTTACATATTAATTTCTAAACTTTAATTTCTTTACTCCCGCTTCGGCGACTTAGATTGTTTTATTCATTAGCACTATTAACATTTTTCATTAAAACGTGAAATGCCTAACCTAAAATTGTCAACTAATTTTGTTGAGATTTTAGCATGCAGAACCCCTCTTTGGTTTAGTTCACTCAAAATTCCTTGATTTAAATTTTTTTAGTGAATATAGATTCAATTAGGTTGTCGATGGGCTCAAGTTATGCTCTTCTCCCTCTTAAATTTTTAATATGGGCTCTTTGCTTAAATACATACATACATATGCTCTTTGTAATGAAAACTAATTAAAGGAAAATTTATACTTGTCGTTCTAATACTTTCATGCTTTTTTTTTTTTTTTTTTTTTTTATCAAGTCCATGTACTTTAGTTTGTCTAATTAGATTCTACTTTCTTAAATTTTTTAATCAAGTTTCTACAACTAAACTCAACTGATGTGTTTGTCCAACAACCCTAAAGTATGATGCAAATAAAATACGTGCATACTCATATGTACATTTGTGGAAAAATCTAGCTAATGTAGATAGCGTTGGAGTATGATGTGGACAAAATTTGGCCAATGTGGATGCCCATGGGATGTCCACATTGGAATAATTTGATGCACGCCACACTATGACATAGTCCGACATTCATTAGCTTAATTTAAACAGATCTGATGTCGAAGAAACTTGATTAGAAAATTCGTAAAAGTAAAATGTCTAGGTAAGATAAATTAAAAGTACTGAGTTTATTATTAATAGCCGTGAAAGTATAAAGACATTTGAGTATGTACTAAATTTAAAAATATTTGATCAACTCATCTTATTCTTTCATAAATTTCCTCTACTACACTGATGCTAGAAGAGTCATTACTTAAATAGAAAAATGTGATATAAGTAAGCCAAAATTTTATTTAATTAAGTCAAGAATGCAATGCTTATCTTTTTTTTCTTTCCCCTACCTCTCTTGATTGCCGAGAAATCCCAATCCACACTCTGAGAATGCCCAACCCCCCCCCCCCCCCCAAAAAAAAGGCATGATATCAAACAATGACATGTTAAGTCAATCAACTACTTTGATAGGAGATTTCCCATTTTATAGAAACTTATGAACAAAATACAATGATATCACCAATTATAGCCTATGTGGAATGTAGAATGTATTTCTCACTTTCCCCATGATGTACGAAATAAATGGATGGATTTCTATGAGAGTCATATTCTATACTCACAATTATGCCATACACGTGCTTTTCATTCCGTTGAATATTGACTTGATATTAAGATGTTTATGACCTTCATTCGTTAGTCCATGCTAAATCTTATATAAACAAAAAAACAAAAAAAAAAGAAGAAGAGGTATTTGTATTTAGATGAAAATAGTAAATTGAAGAAACAATTAACTTCATGCATAAAAATATGGATGGCAAATGAGAAGACAACATGATATTTTCTCAGATTAGTAATGTTTGTCTAACAATTCAAGCCACTACCGAACAAAAAAGAGGAGACACTTTGACATGTTGAGAAGTCTCCGTACATACCTTTGTACTATAGCTGTGCACGAGCACTTTTAGCTGGTAAAGTTACTTTTGGACCAAAATATTCTAAAGATGGATATTTTAAAGATGCATTCGGTAACTTTTTTATTTATGAAAACAGTCTTTGTTTAGAAATAAATTTTTTCATTTAAATTTGTGGGAACAAAAAAGATAGATTTTTTTACTTATTGTTTATGTTCTAAATATATTCTTGACTATCTTTTTATTTTTGGGAATAGAAAAATTAGACGACGTCATCAAATAGAATTTTTGTTCTTTTTCTGTGTGAGAAAACAAAAAAATAGAAAAATATAAAAAACATAATGATTATCAAATAAGTTCTAATTCTTCAGAGTAATTTATACACGAGGCCCTAAAACTATTGAAGATTGACATTTTATCTCCTCTCTCTCCAATCTCCCGATAGAGCCCCGAGGGAGGACTTGTACTCTTCATTTAGAAACGTGAATATTGACTTTCCTCTCATTTGCCTCAGGTCTCAACTATTATATCATATATCTGACAAAAAAAGAAAAAGAAAAGAACTATCATATCTAATCATCCCATCACCATCACGATGCTCGCCAGGCCGCTTCATTTTACCCCTCTCCTTCCCCAAGTTGAAGACTACAGGGGGAGGGCCCAGTGGCAATGATGACCAGAGTAGCCTTGCCCATTCGCAGCTCAAGGCTTGGGTGACACCAAATCTGGGATCGGCCTAGACCAACGAGTTTGGGCCTGGGCTCGGCGAAACCGCATTTGGCGTCTCGAACCTTGCCTAAAGCACCCACACGCTAGGGTTTGACGAGGTTGCGTTACCCCCGGGGGATTTATCTTTTTTAAACTAATACACTTGTGACAAATTTATATTCTCTAAGATTTATCTAAGTATCTGTTTGCCTAGCAGTGGATATGTCCAAACATCTTTACCATAAAAAATAAGCCCTCAAGTTTAGAGTGTCTCTATCGACTTCTTCTCTTTATGTCCACTGATCATAAATACTGAAGGTGACAAAGAAATTTGATCTCCATCTATGTACACGCAATCATGCAAGTCTTGATTTTTTCCTAATAATGTGGATATTGACCTTTGTTAGGACATAGATGTCCAACTACTTAGGACCACATAAGCTTAATTCAAAGTTCCACTTGTAGGAACCACGTTATTTACACTAGTTGATGTGCTTGGACTATTGCAATTGAAATGTCATGTCATGTGACATGACAACGGTATTGAAGGTGACAAAGATACTCTAATCTCCATCTACATCTGCTAGCGATTGTTGTTCATGCGAATGTTGATCTTGTCCAAATAATAAAGACATTGACATTTTCTAGGACCTAAATCTCTAAGTTCTTAGGACCACAAAGCTCAATTCAAAGTTCCACTTAGAGAGACCCAGTTAGTTCCACTAGTCGATTTGCTTGTACCGTCGCAAATTAAACGTTGTGACGTGACTAACATTAGTGATCAATGATGTGATGACATTTCTTAGTTGAATAGCTATGGCTATACTTGAATTTTAGACCGTTCCAAACACAAGATAAATATTGTTTCGTCTTCAAGGATAGTGTGGAAAGGCCTAGAACCTTAATTTAAATCTCAATTTCAGTGGCTACATAATTGGAGATTTTATTCTAACGAATGACAAAGCGCATTCTTATTTAGATCTTATACACAATTTCCTTGTATATTTCACTAAACAAGTTTGATATTCAAAGGATTGGTTATATATATTACGAGAAAAGCCCATGCATCGAGAAAAGTCAGTTTCTTTATTTGATTGCATAAAAACGTTTTGCACATACTCTTTAACAAAATACTTATTTTAGTTGCGGGACCTCTTAATATGCTTAAAATCAACTCATATACGACAGAAACAGTAGTCCTGTGAAGAAATCCAATTGGAAATAGATTAATATATCCAGACCATGTCTTATGGCAACGGAGAAAAAAATGGCCACCGAATTAAAATCTACATTAGCATATGGGTTCATTCATCGCTTATATGCATCCCTTATTTATGAATTTGATCCCTATATACTTTTCTTTCTCTTTTTTGGGATAAGTAAGTTTTTGAGGAAATTTTTTTTTAAAAAAAATGCACGTAGGAGAAAGAAAATAATAGAAAATGTCATGTCATCATTTTTCATTAGCCATATCAATGAAAGAAGTTAATTGTATCCAGAGAAAATTCTGAATAAGAACTTGAAGTATCTTCACTTTTTAAAAAGATGATCCAAAGTGAACCTTATTTTAAATAAGGGTTTCAAGTGATTATGATAATTTCAAATAAGGGTCTAATATCAACAGTCGGCCAAATATCATTACTAGTCAAGAAAATGTTCATCTAAAAACATTTTTCTTTTATTTCTTTCTCGTCTTCCCTGCTCATCTTCTTCTTCGTCTAACAAGATGAATAGGGAAGAGTGCCCAAATACCAGCATCAAATTGGACCACTTCGCTTGGGGACACATCTACAAAAGCCAAAAAGAAAAAAAAAGAAAAAAAAAAGAACTCTTACGCCAAGGAACAAATAAATCCAAACGCAAAACCATGACATCAACAAAATCTCCCCTTTCGCCATGGAAAGTGAGCTCAAAGACCTCTCACCCATTGCCCGTCCCCAGCCCCCACCCCCTCCTCAAGCCAGAGCCGGAGGGCGAGGAGGAGAAGGCACAGGAGTGGAATAAGGAGGAGAAGGGTAATAGGTTATCACAAATTCATGGCAAGAACTTGTAACTGAGTTATGCGGCCCGGGGGTTTTGTTAGTGGAAATATCGGCCAGTGATTTAGAAGCTATTTCCTCTATAGGAGGTAGGGGAGGTTTACCCAAATCGATCCCTTTCTCTTTATCCATGTTCAAGTTTCCTCCGTTGAGAACCAAGATAAAGATGAATAGAGAAGAAAAGAGAGAAATATAATAAAAAAAATTTGGTTGAAAATGCCCTTGATCAATAGGAATATTTGATCAAGCGAGGTTAGATCCTTATTTGTAACTAACATAACAATTTCAAGCTTTTATTTAAAATAATGTCTACTTTGAGCTCTTTCTAAGAAAATAAAGGCATTTTAGCCTCTTAATTTTCCATTCTATTAATTTGACAAAATTTAAGATTTGATTATAATTTTGAAAGTTTCATAACTCAATCACGCTTTCGAAATAAGTTTTAGGATTTATAGTGCACTTATTATTTCCTGTTTATAAGTCAAATCACATAATGGGCAAGAATTTTGTTTTTTTTTGTCATAAACTTTTTGTATTCACTTACTACTCAAAACCAAAATAGCCCATAAGAGGGGCATCATTACAAAGTAGAGCCCATAGGGCTTGAGGCGGGTAAGAAAGCCAATTCCGTGGGAGACGTTTTTTCGTTTGGGCTCGAGCTAGGCAGTCGGCCACACATAATAGGCAAGACTTAAGGAATTCATGTTTGGGCAGGAGCAAAATTATTCAATTCGGTCACTCAATCTAGGCTTATGGGCCTAAACTATTAAACAGATTGACCAATTGATGAATTTGCGACTAGGCCCAGTTTATGATCCTCTTATTTTGCGCCCATCTCTCGGTCGTTTTTTCTTTTTCCCAATTATTCTATGAATCTGGATGATTGAAAATGCTGAGAACCGCTGTAATTCCCATCAAAATTATTTAAATTTACTCACAAAATTTTGATTTTCTCTTTTGTATAACAGTTAGGTGCTATCTGAATCAGCTTTGGCTCATCGGATTAAATCCATCATGTCGATCCTATCCGAGGTATGCCATCTTTGTAATTAAGAGAAATACACTAGTCTTGGCTTTATATACTCTTTCTTCCCTACCTTTTCAGTGCATGTAATGTTCATACTTGTGTACAGACCAAAAAAAAAAAAAAATGTTTATATTTGCGTAAGTTCTGTTGGGAAGCAAATTATGGACAACACGAGTAAGAAAAGATTTGTAATCTCTGAGCGTAATATAATAATTATATTAGTATCAATAGCAAACATTTTACATGAAGGTTTTTCTCACATATGCAAATGTAATGAATCAAACCAAACAAAGATAGTTAGCATAGATAGGAGTCTATCTCTAGTAAGCATCGGAGTAGGTCCCCAATAAAAAAAGACAGAACACCATACATAAAAAAACACAAGTCGGATGTCTAATTGTTTGGGCAGCAATAATAGGATCATGTATTTGGACCACATAGGCTCATAAATATACTTTAAATTTAAAATGAACCGGGACAACTTGAACCCGGACCGCATAGCGCAGTGGATTAGCGCGTTTGACTTCGGATCAAAAGGTCGTGGGTTCGACTCCCACTGTGGTCGGCTTTTTTATATTTGCCTGTTGTGTTTTTTCTTTTTCTTTTTTAATTATATGTCCCGATTAGCCTCTTTTTTTTTTTTTTTTTTTTTAACACGCGGATCGAAACATAAATGGATTACTTATTGGTCCATTATCTAAATTCAAGTAAACATTTATTAAATTACATATTTTTCTTTATACAAATGTTGAAGATAAATGCTCGCACAATTTAAGAAAACATATAGAATATTATATTACCAACATTGCACATAGTTGGTATTAACATACAATAAATCTGAGGAAAGTATATAAACGATAATGTATGTGTGAGCTTAGTCGGCTTTGGGATTCTCTAATGTAGCGGGTCTGTTTAGTTTAAGTTCTAATTTTACTGTTCTGAGCCTTGTTAGCCTTTACGTTTTGGTTTTGATGCCCTCGAGTCTTTAGCTTGATGGGTGCTGTTGGCTGGTGGTTGCTCTGTAGCTCTATGGGCTTGGGCCTCGATTAGCACATCAAGGCAACCATGCCGAGCTGGCCCGGCCCGCCATGGTGATGGGCTAAATCCAACTGCATCAGTAATTGTGAATTACTTGATAAAAAAGACCAGCTTCTACATTTCACTCCTGTTCCTAAAGAGGGAAAGTGACCAGGAGTGCTTTTGAGATCAAGTAATATGTTATGCAAATATGTTATGTTAGTGCCGTTTTCTTATAATACAAATATCCAAAACTCTATACCTAAATAATTTTTATAAATATAAACAAATTGCCTTATTCATATGTATTGAATAAGGCTTTACTCACAAAGCAACATGGTTTGATTATTGCTTAGAACATGAGATGATGTATTTAGATAGAGAATTTATCGGGTATCCCAATTAAACATATAACCCTTCAGTCAATCCCTTGAATTTAATTTCATACAACGTTTCCAGACTATAGCGATAATAATGTAAGATCCTTGAAAGTCAATAAATACAAAAACTTATTTCCAATTGTGGCACCATTTCCAAAAGTAGAGCTACAGGGAGAATCCTCAGGAAAGTTTGATTATCGGGTAAGGCCAGCAACGTGACGAACACTGAACACATAAAGGATGACATGCAAGAACAAGAAAAAAACGTCTTTAACAAAGAGAATTCCTCAAGAGTATCCAAGGAAAATAGTAACATTTTCACCACAAGCGTTGGCAAAATAGAACAAAATCGGGAACGGTTTCCCAGGATAAATGTAGATTGGTGATTGGGTGCGTTGAATGATGATATACACGAAGCAATAAAAATTCAGACACGTCATAGATAATGGAGAAACACTCAGTAAGGAAAGAATTCAAGCATTCTCTGCCCATAGAATCAAAAGCAACCCTCGGAAGCCACATTACACTTAGCAACACTATTGAAGTTCTCTTTTATGTTTCCTTCTAGAAACTCTTGTACTAGTTATTAAATGTGTATAATTTTCCTTCCAATAATTTGGTGGTTCCTCTAAGGTATTAATAGTTACCTTGTAAGTGCATTTCATTATCGTTTAAGTATGTTTGAAGTTCTGCTTGAGGGGTAATGATGTTCAAGATGTTGCATATAAATGTCATGATTTCTATTGTAACTAAGATGGTTATAAAATAGATATTCCGTACACCCTTAATTACAATATAGTAATTAGAAATTGCATTGAATTGTCAAATCGATACACTTATGATAAATGGAGAGTAAAACTTCAAACTTGTACATCTATTAATTATTATTTACTATCCAACTTAATAATTTAATAAACTGATTGGATGATAAATTTTTTTATATATATACTTCATAGATTTATTAATTTGAAGTTTTTTGTGATATTAACTTCTAAAGGAATTCTTTTTAGGGACTAGATTGAAAGGATTGAACAAAAATACAACAACCGTAAAAATCTGGCTCTTCGTAAATGAAGCTGATGAGAAAAAAGAAAAAAAATGTATCTTCACTCACCAACCTCCTCCTCCTCCTTTTCTTCTTCTTCTTCTTCTTCTTCACTACGAATTCAATCAAGCCATCCCATTCTCACCGAATTCAATTCCACGCAATTCGACCCTCCACACGCCCTTAACTGCCTCCGCGATCCATCCCGACGTCCTCTTTCCGCCGGAGCTCCGATCGCTCCCGAACCAGGGCGATCCCGACCACCATGAAACAGCTGCACAAGCAATCGAGCATGAACGTCCGCCGCGACGAGGAGATCGCCGCCCCCAAGCCGTCCTCCTACTCCCCCAAGGCCCTGAAGCACCCCCGCTCCCTCCCGCGATCCATCCACTACCTCCTCAGGGAGCAGCGCCTCCTCTTCGTCCTCGTCGGCATCCTCATCGGCTCCACCTTCTTCATCCTCCAGCCCACCCTCTCCCGCCTCGGCCCCGGGGAGGCCCGCGCCTCCATCCCACGGTTGTTCCAGGTCGCCCCCCCCGGCTTGCCGGAGCGAGATCAGGCCTCGACCGCCGCCGTCCCCAAGCTCGTGCACGGGTTCGGCCGCGTCCCGGCCTCGGTCGCGCCGCGGCGGCGGCTGAGGATCGTCGTGACGGGCGGGGCGGGATTCGTGGGGAGCCACCTCGTGGATAAGCTCATCGCCAGGGGCGATGACGTGATCGTGATCGATAACTTCTTCACGGGGAGAAAGGAGAACGTCGTCCATCATTTCGCGAACCCGAGGTTTGAGCTCATTCGGCACGATGTCGTGGAGCCGATTCTGTTGGAGGTGGATCAGATCTACCACTTGGCTTGCCCTGCCTCTCCCGTTCATTACAAGTATAATCCCATCAAGACTATCATATCCTTGCCGACTTCTTGTTTTGGCATTTGGGGCTCTCTGTTACTTATGTGCTTTCCTTTTGTCTTGAACTTTCATTTCTCTGTATTCTTTTTAATTGTCATTCTCTTAGTTTGACCCAGCAGCTTGTGATTAGTTTGCTAAATTGGCAAGATTTATAGAGTTTGATATCCTTAACTGAGATCGTACAAGACAAATGTGATGGGAACTCTCAATATGTTGGGTTTGGCAAAGAGAATTGGAGCGAGGTTCTTGCTGACTAGTACAAGTGAGGTCTATGGTGATCCTCTCGAGCATCCTCAGAAGGAAACCTACTGGGGAAATGTCAATCCAATCGGTACTGTGCTAGTTTGTATTTTCCTTCTTATTGTTCTGGTGCACTGCCCCTTCCATGTCTATCTTATCCGCAAACCATTTTTAGGTGTTCGGAGCTGCTATGATGAAGGAAAAAGAACTGCTGAAACATTGGCGATGGATTATCATCGAGGTGCTGAAGTGGAGGTGACTGATTCTAACTCTGAATTTTACGTTAAAGATGCTATTACTTTCTTTAGTTTCAAATTTATTGGGCATGAAGTAGCTGTTGACTTTCACTAGTACAGGCAAGAATTTGTTCCCATACAAAGCCCCATATGGATTTAGCTAAGTTACCTTTACATGCTTTTTTTATAAACCGATCACATATCATTCTAATTCAAACAAGGCGATCTCTTGTTCTGAGCTGCTTCAAGTTCAAGTTACACTTCCCTGTGAACTTTCTGGGAATGTCCTGAATTAGTAGGGTTGCTTTTCCCGGTCATTGTCATAAATATAGTTACCTATCTCGCATGAACACATGAAGATAGTTTCTTCAATTTATCGGATTAAGTACCAACTGAGTGCAGACCCATTAAGGCTGTTACTGTATTATACTCAGGGGCATATCATTATAGCTGTACTGGAGTTTAGAGTAATTTCAGAACTCTGTAGATTTTCTGCATATCTGATCAGTGGCAGCGTATTCCAGACAATTATCTAATTATTGCCTTATTGGCAGCATATACCAGAGAAATCTTTTATTAATAGAATGAATCCACCTGGATCTCCATGTTGTCTTACCCAAGTCCCGATATCCACTACTTACTAAAGAATAATGAAAATTTTCCTCTCTCATAGATTATTTGTGTTTGTATGGTGATTATTAGTAATATTTAATGTAGTTAATTTTTCTTTCTCACATGCATAGCGACAATAAATAAATACATGACAAGGATAATTGAATGTCAAAATGCATGAACATTCAATAACTAGTGGGAGAAGTTAACTTGACTAGCCAAAGAAGCTAGAGGGTATAACCCTCATGTGGTCAAGCCCGAATAATTTCACTTTCCTTCATCTTGCAGATACACAGAGTATGAGCAAATAATGGAGAAATCCTTAAACTTGTCAACTACATGCAAGAAAGTTTTAACTAAATTCCACTTGATGGTTCGCTTCTATAATAAGAAAGACATGTCATGTCAACTTGTGTGGTGCAATTGAGATACATAGAAGCAACATGCCAAAGGAATTTTGCAAAGTCTCAAAGACAATAAATTAATGCAAAAGGTAAAGCCAAGGGAGGAGAAGATAATACTTGACTGACCACATGGAACAACCATGTGAGTGCATATCCAACTTTATATTTATTTATGTGATAAGTTTTTGGACTTTCTTAGAAATATAACCCATTTTGAATGAGGATTATACTTTATTTGTCATTAATAGGAGAAACAGAATAGTCTGAACATTCAAGTAGAAAGTGTGAGAAGTTGAAATTGAATCTATGATCCAGATTCATGATATCTTCAACATAGTTAAAAGCATTAAATTTTTTTATTCTCATAAGTGGCTCTAATCATGTATTTCATCATTTTGCCTTTCTATGTCACATGTGCCAACAGGGAGATCTTCATCTTATACATATAATTGCATGCTTTGGTGACTGAATGCAAATAGACCAGTTTAGAACTTTTCTTGCAAATATTGTAGCTGGGAGGTTCATGCTTATATTTCGACCACATTGGTTTTTCATGATAACTAGGCAGACCATTGTGCATTCAATGTATATCTTCAAGGTCAAATTTGTAGAGCAGTTGTACCATAATGCCACTTGGGCTTTTCACAGTTATGAGTTGCATTTCATAAGAAGGATTTAATCTCTCCTGGCTCTGTCCCTCTACAGCTTTTGGTTATCATGGTAAGAAAAATATCTTTCAAAGGGAAGAGATTACCTTAAATACCATTGGGTATTCAAGATTGATATGTCTACAATGAAACTTATTTTCGTGAAAATCGATTGGTAGATGTCAAAAGATTCAAGGTCACACACACACACACACACACACACACACACACACTAACACTAACTAATGGATCTTGAGCTCTTTCGATATCTAGAATGCTCTTTGTTCCCTCTGGTGGAACTATTTTTTCTCTCAAAGTTTGCTTAATTATCTAGTTAGAAGAATAATGGTGGACATAATGTGCTACTGTGAAGGAAATAGGAGGTTTGGATCTTTTGGGTGTTCTGTTTTACACATTAGAGACTCAAGGCTGATTACCTAGGGGGAGTCATCCACAAAGTTTTAGCTCAGGTGTTGCCCAGAAGGCTTAATTATGGAGAATCATGTCAACAATCTTTGAGGACTTATAAAAGGTGCCATATAAAGATCTACTGATAGATGACAGTTACAATTATTTTCCTTAATAGATTAAGAATCTCAAATTACGTGTCAATTATGAAGTGAATACTATGTGTCAATTACAAAGTGAATACTATGTTTCATTTAAAAAAAAAAAAAATAAAATAAAATTACGACATCAGGTTTCCTAATCATGAGTTTCCCATTCAATTTGGAATAGGGTTTAGTGGAGTCCTTGAATAAAATGTGCATCCTATGGACTGTTTAATAACGATTGAATTAATGAAATTTCAGTTTTCAGCAAGTGTTTGCTATTCAGTTGTATGGTGTGATTTTAACTGCAGATGTAATGCTTTGATGGGTTCAATGGATAATACCTAATTCAATCTCAATACTTCCAATCAATCCTTTTCCTACAAATATCGATTCCTCCAGTACTAATGTCAAATTTCAGCCTAACCCTAATCTACTGTTCATATTTACTGTTCCCAAGACTGTTCATGAGCATTGTTCCTAGAACAGTATTTGGAGACTTGATTAGCATCTGATCAGGTCCTACATCACTAAAGGGTGCAATGTGGGGGCGAATTGGGCCTTTTCAGTTTGCTTTTATAGAAATGGGAGAAATCTTTAGTGCTACCTTGATTGCAAATGGAGTAGTTGATCCTATAATCAAGGATGGCTCTTATCCTGTAAGTGATCACAAATTCTTAATGTCACCATAAGTTGCGTATTTGTTGGCAAAAGATATGGAATGGGAGTGATATGCAGATTCTAGAGGATCAATGGGTTCGCTTTTGCAACTTTGATTGGAGTGTTGTAACAAATAGGAACAATTTCATGCTCTGATGGCTATGTTTCACTGGAAGTAGTCATGTGATTGAAGTAAATTTGATGTTCCATAAAAGAGGAAAGGCATATGATGGAAGGTCCAAGTCTTCTAGTGGTTGGAGCCAAGATGAAATGTTGTAGCAATGATGGAAGAAAACTTGGATAAGCTACTTTATAAGCTAATTCCATGGTGCTATGGGCTGTGTGAATGAGACTCAGCTTCTTCAACCTTAGCGGGATTGATTTGGTTCAATTCCGCAGTGAGACCTGCATTCTTTGTTTTGCTTTCTTTTTGATAGAGTTCCTATGTTTAGGAGGGCAAGCTGCGTTCAAATTGCTTCTCACCACCTCCAGATCACTATTTTTCTTCAATTTTCCTCATTTTCTGAGATCTATCGATGAAGATGTGATACAATAATAAGTGCAGATGCCCTTTAGAGATGAGCTATCCAAATAAATGACAATGCTTTGACTCTGTTAAGCCTAGGTTATATTGCTTCTTAAATCACTAGAACTGAGGCCAACATCTTGAGATCTGTTTTTACTGCAGATTGTTAAACAAATGGATTAAAATAGACTGACTGTGATTTAAGATTGGCAGACCGTTTGTGTTCCAAGCTCAACTCTATGTCAATTTCCACATTGAGTGTGGTGCATTTGCTTTTTAGTAATAATCATAGCGCAGGTATATTTAGTCTTTCTCTTGACTGTCACATGCAATGTTCTGCTATTTATTAGATTCTTTCTTGCAGGTGCGCATTGCTCGAATTTTTAACACGTATGGCCCTCGTATGTGTTTGGATGATGGGCGTGTTGTCAGCAATTTTGTTGCTCAGGTATCTCTGGTTTTCTGTCTTTCTCATACAAAATGTTACTGATGATTAGAGGATTATATTTGGAATGTTCTGAGTTTTCTCATTTACTTTACCATGTAACTATGGTTCTTAGGCAATCCGCAAACAACCATTGACTGTTTATGGGGATGGAAAGCAAACGCGGAGCTTCCAATATGTCTCCGATTTGGTATGGCCACTTAATTTTGCGCTTATTTATGCTTGGGTATGCACACTTCACATTCGCAATACTTTGGACACTATACAGTGTCTTCAAAATGTTAATCATGAGCAAGTATGCATACTCTGATGGCCTCATGGTCTATAAGCTAGATTTGTGAAGTTTTGAGAGAGTACTTCATAGATGGGCGAAAGTGGATTGTTATAAGATCTCCATTGTAGAATAACCTTCCATGTTTTGGCTGTTTATGGTGATTTACGAAGTCCTGATGTCAGGTTGATGGACTGGTGGCATTAATGGAGGGTGAGCATGTGGGGCCCTTCAATCTTGGCAACCCTGGGGAGTTTACCATGCTTGAACTTGCTGAGGTTTGATTTCTTCAAGTTTTCATCTATATGTTTCAATCCTCATAACTTGGAAAAAGCTCAACGTTGAATTTCTGTTTCTCCAGCAAGCTTTTTTGGTGTTCTTTCCTTGTCTGTCCTTGTTGTCGAATCACCTTGTGGGCACAAGCATGCATGTGCATGAACAGTTCTTTCAATCATGCTTATGTCTTCTACCACACTTTGGGCACAGGTTGTCAAAGAAACGATTGACCCTAGTGCCATGATAGAATTCAAACCAAATACTGCTGATGATCCGCACAAGAGGAAACCAGATATCGGCAGGGCAAAAGAGCTTCTCAACTGGGAACCAAAGATATCGCTGAGAGATGGACTGCCTCGTATGGTGTCTGATTTCCGGAATCGCATCTTGAACGAGGATGAAGGGAAAGGTTTCTAATCAACATGGATCACCGAACAAGCTTGTATAGCGTTAAGAGCATTTTTGTATCTTGATGATTTTTTTTTATATCGAATCATGCTTGTCATTTGCCAATTTTGTAGCCATTTTTTATTTTTTTTTTTTGTATCTGCGGTGTGCCTAGACGTGCTCTATTATGCACATCCTTACTCAGAATTCCCTGTTACAATTACTAATTAAATGTTCCATTTTTTTGGGGGTATACAATGTCCAAGACAAATAGTAAATTGGCATTTTGTTTAGCTTAGCCTATATGCATTTCTTTTGTTTCTCTGCCTAATTTCCGTGGATGCTTAGGCGATTGTTGCTATTTACGAATGCTTCCCTTATGTTCTTGAGAGGCTGTGGTTTTTATCCGAGGTTGTGATACTGTTTTCTTTCTATCTCTAACATTCTTACATTTCATGGGGGTTGCCTTAGCTCCCGGTCCTCTCCTTAGGATGGGAGTTCATCTGATGTCCAGTTGCCAAAGAAAGTAGAGCCCTCTCTCGAATGGCTAAAGAACTGTGGCACATACCTTCTACAAGTTTTATCATGCCAGTCATCACCCATTTTTATTCGAATGACTTTGTTTGTTTTGTAGTAAACGAATGGTTTGAAAAATGTTTTTCTAAAAATGATTGCTTGGATAATTACAAATGTGAAAGAATAAAAAATGTTTTCATCATTTATAAAAATGCAGAGACATAAATCGTTATCGATAATGAAAATATTTTCAATTGACTAATTATTTTAATAACATAAGTGATTATTTTGAAAAGAAGTATTTTTTAAATTATTTATTTTCTATGAAATAAACGGAGCTGATGTGATCATTAGCCTTGAGGTACATATGATGAAAAGAGAGAAGACTTGATCTACTTTGATGCTCTGGTCCCAACTGGGTTCGCCATTAACAGAAGAAGTAAAGGGACACCTCTTCCAGGTACTTTCATCTATGTACATATTATCTGACCAAGAATTTAATTACGTGCTATGTGAAGGTTAAATTGGGAAGTAGTGAATATGCGTTGGGGCTGTATGATGCGAATCCAATGGAGTTGGTATTGCTAAAGGATTTGATAAGGAGGACAAAAAATCCAAAAAAATAGAGTTTATGTATGCAATGTGAAAAGATAGGAAGAGAAATATTGAAAAAAGGGACAAGTGCATAAAAAGTCTTAAAATTTATTGTGGAAGTGTAGTCGAATTCTAAAACTTTCAAATAGTATAATTAAGTTTAAAAGTTGTCAATTTTTTTCAATTAAGTCCCTTCATTAATTCCATCTAATTTGATTAATTAAAAAAACTATTGTGATTTTTATTTAATTACTTTCTTAAAACACATGGCGTTAACCAATTGTCACGTCAAGAAAATACTCGGAAATTTAAAGACAAAAAAAAAGGAAGCTTCATGTGAATGGTTAGGTGTTTCAGCTTCACGGTCATGGCTGCTCGAGCTTTGTGCTTTGTCGAGCTTGGCCATGGCCATTCGAGTTTCTTCAAGGTTGTGGTCATGGCTGTTCGAGTTTTGTCAAGTCCGATTATGGCAGCTCCAGCTTTTAGGCTTCTTCAAGCCCGCAGCCATACCCACTTGAGCTTCATCGAGCTCAGACATGCTCGAGTTTTCGAATTCATGGACGTCACCCTTGTGGATGGCAACAAGGAGGATGCAGTGTTGGGCGAATCGGAGCTGGGGAAAGTCGAAGCATAGCCATCTTCACACTCGCAACGTTGGGCATAGCGGAGTTGGGGGATGCAGTGGTTGGTAGAGTAGTGCAAAATCGAGCGACGACGGTAGTGGACAGATTGGCGTGACAATGGGCCAAGAAGAGGAAGATGCTTGAGTTGCGGATGCCACATCGGCGCCTCTTTCTCCAAAAAGATGACAAAAAGTATCGAATCAACATTTTTCATTGGTCATCTTTACAGGATTAATGGATGAATTCGATTTTATCAATTTCACAAGTTTTAGGATTTAATTATATTATTTGAAGGTTTTAGGATTTGATTATATTTTTATAATAAATTTTGGGATTTTTAAAGCAATATCTTAGAGAAAAATGGAGAAAGACGAAGAAAGCTATAAAATCATACGATTCGATTAGCAAGGATGGAGATTTCTTATTCGGAAACTGGAGATCACTTATTAAAGTCCCACAAACCGAAAATTAATTAACATTGCCACGCTGTTTTTTCCAAACTAGTGAACTTTTGGCTGGCATTCTCCCTCTCTTTTTTCACTCTTCATCGTCCTTTTCAACCTTTAATCATGGGAGAGAGTTTGAGTTAGTTTTACACTCTCCTCCCTCTTTTATTGATTTTATTTGTGTTTTCTTGTTATTCTTGTTTTTTTCTTCTCTTCCGATTTAGTTATGAGAGCTTTCTTCTCCCAGTCTAGTTCTAGATTTGAAAATTTAAACTCTCCCAATCTAGTTCTGGATTTAAGAGCTATCCTCTCCCCATTTAGATTTGGAAGTTTAATGGATTCAATACCCTGTGCTCTATCAATGTACAAGTCCTCTGCCAACAGCTTCAATGGTGATCGCGTGAAATATGGCATTTCATCGAACCACAAAAATTTGCTCTTCCAAATACTAGATGTGTGTTTGTTCAACTGTTATGATTGTCTTTGTAAGACGATGGTGTAGAAGACGCTGAATCTAGGTGTGGACCGCCAACTGACAACACCATAGTTATTGGAGAAGGAATTTCTGGAATGTGCTCGTTACTGACAATGATATGAGATCCAGTAATCAGTTCGATTATTTGCTTGACAGATTTATTATTATGGAGTGAGTGTGTTTAACCCCGCTAGTGCTCCGTCGATCATCTTTATTTTCTGGATTTTGCTTTGTTTTTGTAATATTATGAGTTTTGCTCTATTTCGATTTATTTTGCTTTGAAACCTATGTATTTCTCATATATTCTTTTAAGCAATGAATATAATTTTTTTTGACAAAAAAAGTCGCACTAATTACGTGCAGGTTAAGGCCACCTGCACAGGTCAAGGTGATCTGTACAGGTCAAAAGCTTGGATTTAATTAGTTGATCCTTAAATGATCTTTTATGTGTCTTCAAGTAGTCGGCTTTCTCTCGTGCCTCTAGAATATCTAAATAAATAAATAAATAAAAAAGGCTCATGTGTCTCATCAAATGCATCCGCAGTACAATTTTTGGGTGGCCAGTGTATGTTCCGCAAGGAGTCAAAAATAATTGCTCTGAAAATCTCAAATCATGGGTGTCCCCTTGCCAGACTTTAAAGAGTAGGGTTCTGCAACCACATGCACATGCAGCCTGTATCATCTTCTCTGTACGTTCTTGTAGACGTGGGGTCTGTGACTCTGCTATTTACTTCTGTGTAACGTTCATAAAGTGTGACACTGAATGGTGAATTCAGACAGCAGTGGTCCCAATGCCCTCGGGCTCAGGTTAACGTCTCTACAACCACCTCTTCCGCTAGCTGGGTTCTCATCTTATGTTCAGGTTCTTTGGAAAGATGAAGCAGCAAGTCATCCTTAGCCATCGTAGACCGACACCATTGTAGCCATCGAACGTGAGCCTCGCATAGACCGAGTCGATATAATATTTTTCGCTCTACCCAAGTCGAACGTGATGGTGAACAACTCTAGCATTATTCCATGTCTCGGGTATCGTTAAACGTGACTTCTCTGAGCTGCTTGCTGCTGTCATCTCTTTTCTTTCTTTTGAAAATTTTATTTTAACGTTGCTCTCTGTCCCAGATTTACCAATGTTTCTGCTGACAATCTTGTTTTTTGGTTGAATCTTCGACAGCATCCTCTCGGTCTCTGCGAGGACAAATAGGAAACGAATTTATTCATGGCCCATGCCTGGCGTCTTAGCAATGAAAAAATGGTAAGTTCATTAAAGTCCTAAAATTTATCATAAAAATAAAATTGAGTTTTAAAATTTGTAACAAGTGCAATCAAATCCTAAAATTTGTCAACTTGATTTAATCGAATTCTTCCATTAACTCCATCCAATTTAGCTAATGGAAAATATTGATGTGTTATATTTTTTACTTTCTTAAGATTCGTGGCGATGACGGGCACCCAGCAAGCACCACGTCAAAAAAATATTTAAAAAATAAAAAATACTATCAAAATTAGATTTAAAAAATAAAAGGCTAAAAGTTTTAAAAAAATAGAGAAAAACATATTCTCACCCATGGCTTGGCCAAGCCTGTGACATCCATGGTTCTGGGTCATGAGGAATGGCCATGGAATTGGTGTGCCAATAGTGGGGATCGGCCATGAATCCATCTAAGTATTAGTCATGGATTGATTGGCCCGATCATAAGGATAATTGAGGGATCAGCCATGGTTCGATCGAAGGATCGATCGTGGAGCAATCATGGGATTGGTAGTGAATTGATCCTCTGATAATGCAAGTTGACCCAAGCTATTCGGCCATGGATTGACTGCTCGACCATAAGGGTTGGTCATGGGATGATCATGTCCCGTCATGGATCGATCCCTCGCAGTCATGCATCAGTCGCGGGTGTTTTTGCTCGGTTATGCAGTGACCGTGAGGGACTATGAATCGTTTGCATGCGACTGTGTGTTGGTCATGAATCGATCAATTCCATGCAATCACATGACAACGAGAGTCGATCATGGGTTGATTATGCTTGACCATGGATTAGTCATGAATTGGTCATGGATCACTTGCGATGGATCATGGATTGGTCATGGATTGATCATGGATTAGCTTAGCAACCTTGCCGCCCGGGCATGCGCTAGGCCATGAGCCTGGCCATGCACCAATTAGTCTAGTCATGCGCCAAGCCATATGAGCCAACTCAGAGCTCGGGTAGCTCAACCCTACACCTAGCCAATCCTAGCCATGCGTCAGCCAAGATAAGCCTCTGACCTAGCCACGCTAGTTAGGCTTGGCTACGAGTAGTCTTGCTCGGTTGTGAATTGGCCACAAACCTCGGCCCGAATGGTGTAGTCAATTGTGGATGAACATGAAAAGCTCTCTTCGATAATATTCACACTTCCATCGGCTTTCTTCTCATGTTTGCAAAATGTTCTTTGGAAAGTAGTCCATCAATGAAGAAAATGACTTATCAACTTAGGTAGCAAAGAACTTAGGTGGCAAGGAGGAGGATTTGGTCATGATTACATGTGACAACTTAAGTAGCAAGCTAGTTGAGTAGTAAGAAACATGTGACCAAAATCCAAAGCCAATGATGACAAAATCTTAGGTAACTTATGTAGGAAGGATTCATCATCCTAGGCGGTAGGGAGGAGATTTGGTAATGATTGCTAGAAGATTTGACTTGGAGAACAAGAAAAGCCAAATCATGATTATAGGATGGGTCATAAGCTTAAAGGGACCAATGAGGAGAATGCCATATGTGTCTCTAGAACCTTCACTACCTTATGTGGCAAGGGGAAGATTTAGAAATGATTAAAAAGATTTGGCTTGGAAAACAAGTAGGTCAAGTCATAATTATGTGATAGCTCATGAGCTTAAGTGAACCAATGGGGAGCCTGCTAAGTGTTCTTCATTATTTCCTCTAGGACTTAGGGTGCCATGCCATCAAGATAGGTTTGCCACTCCAAAGGAGCTCATTAGGCTTGTGAGGATCATTTAATGAGGTTTGACCTATAAATAGAAGACCGCCCCCTTTATTCTCAACACCTTTGGCTCATCTCTTCACTTCCTTTCCTCTTGTGCCCTCTCTCTTTCTCTCGGCCTTACTTGCCACTCACCCTGACTACTTAGCCATTCTTGGCTAACTGCCGTCGCTTTGTTAACTGTAAGTAGAATTCTTAACCTTTAATTAAGGCGAAGTGCTGCATTGTTGAATTTGGATGTGTGCTCACCCATGCTTAGTTGTGCACATGATGACGAGTGTTTTGTATGATTTGCTCATATTTTTGCATGCATAAGTATGTATATGCCCAGAGTCACGAACGGGTCTCGTGCAACCTTGGATCGACGTTGAGGTGTGTTGGTTTGAAACTTGGGTGGCTTAGTCGTGTTCTCATTCAGGCTTTGTTATGTACATGTTAATAATTATTTTTGTATGGTTTGCCCATGTCTTTGCATGCATAAGTATGTTCATGCCTCGAGTCACGGATGAGTCTCGCTTGGTTTTGGATCAATGTTAAGGCGTGACGGATCTAAACCTTACTTGGTCTTGGATCAGCATTAAGGTGTGTCAATTTGAGTCTCGCTTGGCACCGTCTAGGCATGTTGATTCAAGCCACGAGTCACGAGTCGTGCTCGGCATATTAGTATAGTTATGATGTTATAGGTCATGGCATACCCACACTTACATGAGTATGCCTTTAGGCCTTATTTGCATCGGTTAAGATGAAAGATAATAAACCAGTTTGTTTGATACATGATGTGTAGTCACATAAATGAAAGATAAAAATGTCATTGAAACGTCTTGGTAGTAGTTTCCACTACGCCAAGGACAAATCCTTGAGGGGGATGGTTTAAGAGCACGTCCTAAAGAGGATAATACCAGTTTAAGATGAGGGAAGGTTCAGGAGCACGCCTCTACCCCAAATGATGCATGACATTGTCTCGTTCATGAGAACAAGATGTCCCCATGTCAATGTGATGCCTCGAGGAGAGTTTTCACGATGCTGCTAGGAGTTGGGCAATGCCTTGCAAGGGAAATGAGAGGCTCCCTATGGAAGGGTTGTCAAGCGGGATGTCTCTCGGTGGCGATGCTTGGCTTGAGGCTGGATGCCTTGACTAATGTCAGGAAGCTTATGAAAGTATGGGAAGAACTATTTGAGACTATTAATGAACCTTTTGTGCATGTTGATATGCATTGTTTGCTATGTTTGTTAATAAGCTAAAGGTAGGGCATACTTTGATTGTGAGTTAGAATTGATCGCATGGATATAGTCTAGATGTAGTAATAGATTCGCTATTGATTTGCCATTGATGCATTAGAATGAATGATGTTCACATGTTAGGTTTGACGACGAGTCATCCTTCTACCTAAGCATTAATGATTTTACTTACTGAGTTTTTGACTCACCTTGTTGTTTTTCCTCAAATTCGTAGATATGAAAGTCTCACCCCTTTGGAGCCGAGGCCATGTTAGAGGAGATAGGAATCCCCTAGCCTACAGCTGATAGAAGATTAATTTAAATAAGAAAGTGTCCGTAGAAAATGGCTTGTAAATATACTGACGTTGATTAGAAGTAGTGTGTTTCGTGCCGTGTTTTCCTGGTTGCTTGATTATTGCGTTGTCTGAGAGATGGTTGTTGTACATGCTTTTGCATGCTCATAAGAACAAGATAAAATCAAAAAGAAAGAAATGGGTTGGCAACGCGCCTGGAACGTCACAATAATAACCCCCGTCAAGTCGTTACAAAGCCCTTGCTAGTGGCTGCCGCCACAACTGCCAAGAAGGGCTAGCGGAGGTCGCTTGGGCCTTCCTAAAGCCTGACAACCCTTGTCAGCTTGAATCTGGGGGAGGGCATAGGATCGGCGACAGTTGTTGGGCTTCGAAAATGCCTGAGCGACCTTTGCCAACCGTTCCCGACGGTTGTGGCGATGGCCACCAGTGAGAGCTTGGGCAAGCCGTGGGTGAGTTTGTGTGTGTGTTTTAACTTTTAGCTTTTTATTTTTAATCTAATTTTATTTGTATTTTTAATATTTTTCTAACATGGCGCTTGGCGGGTGTCACATCATTGCCACGTGTCTTAAGAAAGTAATAAAATAAGATACGTTAGCATTTTCCGTTAATTAAATTAGACGGAATTAACGGAATGACTTGATTGAATTAATTTGACAAATTTTAGGAGTTGATTGCACTTATTATAAGTTTTAGAACTCAATTGCACTTTCTTGATAAATTTTAGGATGTCTAGTGCACATATCAAAAAAAGAAAATAAAAAGAAAAGAAGCAATTCAATATTACGTGCGAAGTAGCACTAGTTGCTATATTCATAACCCACAAGTTGGTAAACAGGAAATATGTCAATACTGGCATGACAACAAGAATGCTCCAGAAAATCTTGAGTACTTACATCATTATGATGAGAATAGGGACTTCACTAAGATGTGCTTATAAGCAGAAAATGCGACTCGTTTTTATTTATTTATTTATGTAAAACGAGTCTAGTTTAATATTCATGATAAAAAGTAAGGTCGGCGAGATCGACCATGGGTAAGATGACCATACAAGAATTTTTCCTCTAAAACTTAACATAAGGCTTTTTAATTTTAGTCGCACAAGGGAAAACATGCGTTGTATAACTTGTACAAATTGTACTTCTTAATGACAGCGATTTGAAGCGAAATTAAATAGTTTATGATAGGCTGTCGAGGTGAATTAAGATAAAAATAAATTTAGAGACGGGCAAAGTACGGCCATTTCCTTTACCGAGCAGGGTCAGCAAATGAAATGATAGGTCTTTTGTATATTAAATCAGATTGGTAGCTTTCTTTGGAAATTAATCACATTCAATAGTTGTTATTGGAGAATAAATCCTTGCAAAGGAGGTCAAAAGTGCTGGCTAGGGTTTTCATTTTATTTTAGCAGGGTTTTTAATTCTATTTTTTCTATTTTTTTCTTTCTAACTTAGAAATTAAAAATGGCAGCTCATATGGCCACTTAAGCAGCCACCCATTTTAGTATGCCGGAGTGAACAAACTTCAGTAAGTCTAGCATTGCTCGTCGACAGATGCTGCGTGGGATAGAAAGTTCCATCTTTACATATTAAGTACTAGATACTCGATCACCTAGTCCCAACGTAGTCAATATTTAATCTAATTGGGAAGTAAATATTATTTGGTGCAAAACAAAGGTCCACTAAAGTAAAGTTATTAGTGCGAGAAATGCATCATATTCCATCAATCCATGCATTCCTAAACTTATGAACCCAGGTTTCAAGGTTTATTGGGAAAATTATTCGAATAATCCTAAACCTATTGTACGACAACTAATTTAGTCTAAAAATTTTCGATGATTTGTTAATGAAGTAATTCTAGCCAATTTTGGCCAATAATCACTGACATGGCGATCCAATTACCATCGGCTATCTTTCGTGGCATGATTGGCACTAACGTGGACGATTTTTACTATTTTTTTGTATATTTTTCTCAATTTTTTCTTTTTTCTTTTTTCTTTTTCTTTTCTCTTTTCCCTTCATCAAACTTCTGCTTGATGGAGGTTGCCATGGACTAGCGAAGGGAAATAAAAAGAATATCGTGAGTTGCAATTGAGTCAAGTTGATGCAGTTTAATACTCATATGTTATACATGACTCTAGCGCTACTTTCTTGAGTTTGGGAACTTGATTTGACATTTCAACAAACTCAAGCTTGAATTCAACTTAATAAATTAATAAATCAAATTCTAAATAGGAATTAAGCTCAAACTAAAGCCAATATGAGCTCAAATTCTAAAAGAAAACTTGGAAATATTAAAAAAAAAATCATATATTCAATTAGGTTTGTGAATTACTCAAGTTAAAAGTATTTGTGAGGTTTTGTGGGACTATCAAGACTACTGTCAACTATTCTAAAAATTTAAAGCATACTTAATATGCTCCTTTTGTCTACTAAGCGTATAAATATGTAATTGGAGAGGCAAGTTGGGGCCTCGAATGATTCGAACTTAGGATCTCTTGCTCTAATATCACATGAGATTTTATGGCCTCACTACCAGCTGTTTTAAGTGCTTAAGTTGTTAGATGAATGTATGGTTTAATATTTAATTATTATAACATTCACCCTCACACTTAATCTAGTCCTTTTGTCTAATACTAAGCATGTAAATATGTAAATAAGGGCTTGCAATGATTCGAACTCTAATACTATGTGAGATTTTGTGGGATTATCGCCAACTTTTCTAAAATTTAAAGCTGTTAGATGAAGGCATTGTGACATCCCAAATTTTCAAATCTGTTTTCCATTGAATAAATTGGGCATTTTGTCGACACGCCTATAGGGCTGTTCTCAGAGCTGATCACTCTCGAGATAACTAGACTATCCAGGGAAGCTATTAAGGAATTTTAATGCGATAGACTTGAGAATTCGACTAGGAATCGGCTATTCGACCGTGCTCATCTTTAGAGGCCATTACGGCATAGTTAAAAATTGATTTGAGATTAGAGATAGGTCGGTTCCACTGAGATGTGTGGTTAATCGTGGGTGACACCACTAAATTGGAAAATTCTCGTCGGCCGGCACTAGATTGATTTTTCTATCGTTTTGGTATCCTGTGTTCGTATTTGAATCCTCGAGATTTTCACGACAACCGAGAGTCGCCAATGTGTCGAGTGGGTTCATTGTGGCTCGAAGAAAATCGACCACGGGTCATTTGCACTAAAAATTTCTGAAAATTACTCGGTAGCCTAGGTCACGTTAAAAACGCGCTTGATTGAAATTAACCGCGAATTTGAGTTTGATTTCAGAAATTGGAAGTTCTGTCATGTCACAATTAATTCTAGGAGCGTTGACTCAGTCTCAAAAGATTTTTCTGCAACCCGAGACTTTTTGGGAAAAAGTCGTCATAGGGCCGTTTTTGTTCAGAAAAAGACAGGGATTGTTTTTTATTGCAAGTTTGAGAATCAAGTGAATTGTATGGGTGAGGAAAAATGCCAAGATGATCGATGGTGGGTTGATTGAATTTATTGAGGCCGGTTTATGTTGAACCAAGTAAGAACAAGTGTTCAATTGGAAGGAAAATCAAGCAAATTCGTAGCTCCCCCTTGCCTAGCCATTTTGGACCACTTCAAGGTTGCAAAGAGAAGGCATGGGTGGCTGAATTGTAGCCAAGGAGGTGCTGGTGGAGGAGGACCGGTCAAGGGGACCATTGGAAAGAAAAATTTGGCCAAGGTGGCCCCCTCTTACCTCCTATCTCCTCTAGCTGCCGTTGACCACTCTCATCCCCTTCTTCATTGTGCAAATTTCAGAACCAGCAGCCAAGGAAGCCATCGGAGTAGCCCCTCATGTCGTCGCAATCACCGTCCGATTGCCGTCCACGCCGGAATGCCACTCGCCGTCGCATGCGAGCCTTCGCCTCACCGCGTGTGTCTTCGCCCTATCTCGCCTGCTCCTCCTGTCTAAATGTTGTTTTAGATCTGGTGGAGCTCAATCGAAGTTGTTTGGCCCGCCTCTGACCTCCGTAAGTCCCCACCTAATCTATCAGCTTTGGGTGAGCATATATATAGTATACTATATTATCAGCTTTGGGCGAGCTATAATATCTACTATCAGTTTTGGGTGAGCAATCTTGAATTAATAGGACTTTGTAGATAGTATTGAATGTACCAACCAGGGGAAAATCGTGGTGACATGTAATCGACTGAGTCGATTGATCGATAGTTCAATCTGTTTGGGTGAATTGATGTGGTTGGTGTATATTTGATATATACTGATTTGTAGGATGGAACTGAGGCCAAGGTAAGTCCTCTGACCTGTGATGTTCTTGGGCAGCCCTCAGGGCGTATTTTCTTACTAATCGAGTCTTAGGAGGGTAGAACTCGCTGAGACGTAGTCTCACCTCGTTGTGGGACAACATTTCAGGTCCCTAGATGGCAGCACCCCCACCTCTTCTCGTGCATTTTAGTATACCTGAGGAAGTCACTGAGATGGGTTATCATATTCCGATACACCATCACCCTGAAGGCTTGGAATATGTATTGGTGAAATCCACTATCTGGGTTGATGTGGGTGAACCCCAAAAGGTGCCCCACAGATATCGGTCGTGGTATCGCCATTACGATGATGGACGAAGGGTGGGCCCTGTACCGAAATCTAATGTACCTTTGTATGTTTTAGAAGTAGTATTCGGAAAGGGGACAGCAGATCCCAAGGATGGATTGGTGGCGGATGCAAAAGATCCTAAGCTTGGTGATGATCCTGACTCTCCGGAGTGCTCAGTAGTGGACTCCAGCTAGAGTATGGAAGAAGGAGAGATTGCTGAGGAGGACCCGGAGGAGGACCTAGAGGAGGATCCTGATGAGGACTGAAACCTCACCCCTATCTGCAAACCTTGTTTTCTGAACTAGTTTTAGTAGGACCTGAAGTTATGTTTGTATTGTAATATATACAACTTTGGTTGTTTGTATATATGCATGGTTGTTTTTAAAGGTTTGAAATTTTGTCATACTTTCCTATCCCATTGTTTTATAGTCTGGGTATTTTATATGCTTTCGCATGCGTATTAAAATGAAAGGGTCAACTATGTGTCCTGGGACGTCGCTATTTAATCGACCAGTTGAGGGATGGGTGTGTGCCCGAGGGTCGGGGCGTGACATCCCCGTTTAAGTGGTATCATAGCAATGGTTAGGAATTGGAGTGATAAGATGCGATGGACCGGGAGATAGTGGTAGGAAAGACCTTTAAATTCATGCTGGTGTATGTTTGTGATAGTTGTTTGGTAGAATTGTTTGTTGGTTGGATTACTCTGTTTCTAATTCAATATGGAATTGGAAGCAGGTTCAGTAGTTAAAGCTGAGCCATGAGTGATTGGGAGTAGCGAACTCCTACCAAAAAGGCTGTTAGGGCCTTGATTCGGGGTGGAACGCCAACTAGGGTTGGTGCCTGAGGAGGCCGAGGTCGAGTGCCAGCTCAGGCTAGTGCGAGTGGAGTGGTATCGCTTCCCGTTGGTGCCGGGGTAGTAGCCCTTGGTGATCCCAGAATCGAGGGGATCATACAGGTGCTAGAAGCTATGAGAGACGTGATAAGACAGCAGGCTTAGAACCAAGCTGCTATTGCTGCTGCTGCCGCCGCTATTGTTACCGCTGCCGCTATTGCTGCCGCCACTGCCGCCGTCGCCACTATTGCTGCTGTTGCCGCCGCCGCTGAGGCCGCACCTGTCGCTGCACCCATTGTTGCACCCGCCATAGTTTAGCTTGAGAATATCATGGTGCAGATCGTCGAGCAGTTTTTGAAGCTAAGCTCGCCAACATTCACGGGTACTGGAGACCCCGAGGCCGTTTCACTATGGATCCAAGATTTGAAGAAAGCCTTTGCACTTATGATGTGCATTGAGGCCGAGAAGGTAACCCTGGTTGTCTATCAGTTGCAGGGTAATGCTAATATCTGGTGGAGAGCTGCTAAGGATACAATATTCTCGGAAGGTGTGATCCTAGTGTGGGACACCTTCCTTAGAGCTTTTAACAATCAGCATTTTTCAGGTACTGCCCGGGAACAAAAGATGGAGGAATTCCAGCGCCTTCGTCAGGGATCGATGTCTGTTGACCAGTATGAGGTCAAGTTCACTGAACTTTCTCAGTATGCACCGAGAGATTAGTTGAGGACCCAGAAGAAAAAGCCCGAGATTCAGAAATGCTCTTCATTTTGGAATTGAAGCAACCTCTGCTACCATTAAATTTGATAGAATATCGAGAAGTTTATCGTCAAGCTTAGATGATAGAAAGAGGTTTGAATGAGCAAGCTGCCTCGTCTGGATCGATGTTCAACTCTCATCGAGAAGGAATTTGCCATGGGAAGAGGCCCATGCCTGGAGGTAGATTCCAGGTTCCGCCCAACAAGAAGGGTGGAATCGGAAAATTAGAGCCGAATCAGAATGGCCTGCGTTGCTTCTGTGGAAGGCGACATGGTTCAGCTCCATGTCCCCGAAAGCCGGGTGTTTGTTTTGGATGTGGCTAACAAGGCCACATGATCAGAGATTGTCCTAACCGACCAAGAGAACAACTGTAGTTGCCATCGTTGCCGCAGATGGGCAGATAAGAGGGTATGCACCTCAGAATGTGCCACAGGGAGGACAATAGAGACCACCTGTTCAGGGCACGATGTACGCCATCACACAAGGTCAGGCAGAGGCTGCACCTGACGTGATCACAAGCATGGTTTCGCTGAATAACCATCCTGCTTACGCTTTATTCGACTCAGGAGCAACTCATTCCTTTATTGCCGAGCAATATGTTAAGTTGTTAGGATTAAGTCCTATATTGTTGGAGTCGGCAGTTTGCATATCTACACCATTGAAGGATAAAGTTATTACTACTTTGGGTTGTTCTGGTTGCAAGTTAGCGATTTGTGAGCGAGTGGGGGAAATAGACTTATTAGTCCTAGCCATGTACGACTTTAATTTAATTATTGGCATGGACTGACTCACCAAGCAACGAGCAATAATGGACTGTTATCGTAAGGTGATTCAGTTTGACTCGTTAGAGGGTGAGAGCTTCGAGTTTGTCGGGAATCAAGGAGGACCCTTGATTATCTTGATTTCGTCGCCAGAGGCAACTCGTTTGTTAAACGAGGGTTATCAAGGATGCTTGGCAACTGTCGTGGATACGATAGTTGAGGAGCTGAAGGTGGAAGACATTGCTATAGTGCAAGAATTTCCAGATGTCTTTCCAAAGGAATTGCCAGGACTGCCGCTAGAGAGAGAAATTAAGTTCGTGATCGAGCTAGCACCCGGGACAAAGCCAATTTCTAAGGCTCCTTATCGGACGGCGTTATCTAAGTTGAAGGAACTGAAGGTGCAGATGCAAGAATTACTAGATAAGGGATTCATTTGTCCCAGTGCATCACCCTGAGGAGCACCAGTTCTGTTTGTGGAGAAGAAAGATGGATCGTTGCGCTTATGCATCGATTATCAACAACTCAATTAGGTAACGATCAAGAACAAGTATCCACTCCCGAGGATCAATGACTTGTTTGATCAGTTACAAGGAGCGTCGATCTTTTCTAAAATCAACTTGAGGACAGGATATCATCAACTGAGGATCAGGAAGGAGGATGTTTCTAAGTCAGCATTTCGTACTTGGTATGGTCACTATGAGTTCATAGTAATGCCATTCGGGTTGACGAATGCTCCTACTGCCTTCATGGATTTGATGAACCGAGTATTTAAGGAATATTTGGATCAATTCGTGATCATGTTCATCGATGATATTCTGGTGTATTCGATAAATGATGAAGAGCATGAGAGTCATTTGAGACTAGTGCTGCAAGCACTAAGAGCTCATCAGTTGTACGCCAAGTTTAACAAGTGCGAGCTTTGGTTAACTCGTGTTGCTTTCTTAGGGCATGTGATTTTAGGTGAAGGAATCTCTATGGACAAGAGCAAGATTGAAGCCGTGATTAACTGGCCAAGACCGACTATAGTGATAGAGATCAGAAGTTTTCTGGGTTTGGCAGGTTATTATAGACAGTTTGTGGAAGGGTTCTCATCACTAGCGTCGCCTTTGACAAGACTCTTGAAAAAAGAAGAGAAATTTGTGTGGACAGATAAGTGCGAGCGTAGTTTCCAAGAGTTGAAGCAAAAGCTGACTACCGCACCTGTGCTGACCATTCCATCTGGTCCTGGAGGATACGAGATCTACAGTGATGCGTCATTAAGAGGATTGGGTTGTGTGCTGATGCAACATGGTCAAGTTGTTGCATGCGCCTCCCGTCAGTTGAGGCCTTATAAACAGAACTATCCGACGCATGACTTAGAGCTTGTGGCGATTATCTTTGCCCTGAAGATTTGGAGACACTATTTGTGTGGAGAAAAATTCCAGATCTTCACGGACCATTAAAGTCTCAAGTACATGTTCTCTCAGAAGGAGTTGAACATGAGACAATGCCGATAGATGGGATTACTGAAGGACTACGGCTATGATATCTTATATCACTCGAGAAAGGCGAATAAGGTCACTGATGCATTGAGTCGAAAGTCTTCAGTTGCTCATATTCTAATTAAGGTGTGGAACTTAATTGAGAGAGCTCAAGATTCGGTATTCAAGTTTGAGGTAGGCCACCTTTCAAGTCTTATGGCCACCCTCAGAATTGAACCAGATGTTTAGATCAGAATCAAACTACCTGACGCACATACATATGTGCAAAAGATCCTTCAAGAGGACATTGAGAAAAGGAATGCTAACTTTCAGATTTCTGATGAAGGAATACTGAGGTTCCGAGGGCGTTTGGTTGTACCTGACGATGTGGAGCTTAGAGAGGATATCTTGTTAGAAGCGCATCGTAGCAGTTACAGCATCCATCCTGGTAGTACCAAGATGTATCAGAATTTGTGTCAACACTATTGGTGGTCAGGTATGAAAGTGGACATCGCCAAGCATGTCACCAAGTCTTTAACGTGTCAGCAGGTAAAAGCTCAACATTGTAAGCCGGGAGGACTTCTACAACCTCTTGAGATTCCAAAGTGGAAATGGGAGTATATCACGATGGATTTCGTGACTGGACTACCGAGGAGTCAGAGGGGAAATGATTCGATATGGGTAGAGGTCGACAGACTGACAAAGTCGGCTCACTTCATTGCAGTTCGAAAGGACCTCAGTTTGGATAGACACGTAGATCTGTACGCGCGTTAGGTAGTTCGTCTACATGGAGTACCGGTTACGATAACTTCAGATAGAGACCGAGGTTTACCGCCGCTTTTTGGAAGAGCTTACAGAGTGTGTTAGGTACCAAGTTGCAGTATAGTACGGCATATCATCCTCATACGGATGGCCAATCTAAGAGGACAATTGAGACCCTCGAGGACATGCTGAGAGCTTGTGTACTAGATTTTAAAGGAAGTTGGGAAGAACAGCTTCATCTAATGGAATTTGCCTACAACAATAGTTATCAGCAGAGCATCTAGATGGCTCCATTCGAAGCGTTGTATGGCCGAGTGTGCAGGACACCAGTGTGCTGGGATGAAGTTGGAGAGAGAAAAATTACAGGCACAGAGTTGGTCCAGCAATCAGTGGATGCCGTGATAGTGATCAGAAACAGATTAAAAACCGCTCAGAGTCGACAGAAAAGTTACACAGACAAACCCCGGAGATCGTCGGAATTCCAAGTTGGTGATCACATTTTTCTGAAGGTGTCACCAATGAGGGAACTTCACGCTTTGGCAAGAAAGGCAAACTGAGTCCAAGGTATGTAGGTTCGTTTGAGATTCTTGAGAGAATCGAGACTCTAGCGTATTGTCTTGCGTTGTCGCCGAGATTGGCGCAAGTGCACGATGTCTTTCACATGTTGATGTTGAGGAAGTATGAGCTTGACCCGACCCATGTGCTTAATTTCGAGGAATTAGAGTGGATGACCAAGTGTCATACATTGAAAGCCCGATTCAGATAGTGGACAGAAAAGAGCAAGTTCTGCGTACAAAGACCATTCCGTTGGTCAAAGCGGTTTGGCAACACCACGGTACTGAAGGAGCGACATGAGAGACTGAAGAGTCGATGAGACGTTTGTACCCCCACCTTTTTGCTTAAGTATTGTAATAGTTTAAATTTTGAGGATGAAATTTTTATAAGAAGGGACGAGTTGTGACATCCCAAATTTTCAATTCTGTTTTCCATTAGATAAATCGGGTATTTCGTCGACGCGCCTATAGGGCTGTTCTCAAAGTTGATCACTCTCAAGATAACTAGACTATCTAGTGAAGCCATTAAGGAATTTTAATGCGATAGATTTGAGAATTCGACCAAGAATCGGCTATTCGACTGTGCTCATCTTTAGAGGCCATTAACGGCATAGTTAAAAAATTGATTTGAGATCAGAAATAGGTCGGTTCGATTGAGATGTGTCGCTAATTGTTGGTGACACCACTAAATTGGAAAATTCTCGTCGGCCGGTGCTAGACTGATTTTTCTATCGTTTTGGTACCCTGTGTCCGTATTTGAATCTTTAAGATTTTCACGACAATCAAGAGTCGCCAATATGTTGAGTGGGTTCATTATGGCTCGAAGAAAATCGATTACAAGTCATTTGCACTAAAAATTTCTGAAAACTACCTGGTAGCCTAGGTCATGCTAAAAACGCGCCTGATTGAAATTAACCGTAAATTTGAGTCCAATTTCAGAAATTGAAAGTTCTATCATGTCACAATTAATTCTAGGAGCGTCGACTTAGTCTTAGAAGATTTTTCCGCAACCCGAGACTTTTTGGAAAAAAAAGTCGTCCTAGGGCCATTTTTGTTCAGAAAAAGACAGAGATCGTTTTTGATCGCAAATTTGAGAATCAAGTGAATTGTATGAGTGAGAAAAAATGCCAAGATGATCGATGGTGGGTTGATTGAATTTATTGAGGCCGGTTTATGTTGAACCAAGTAAGAACAAGTGTTCAATTGGAAGGAAAATCAAGCAAATTCATAGCTCTCCCTTGCCTAGCCATTTTGGACCACTTCAAGGTTGCAAAGATAAGGCATGGGTGGTTGAATTGTAGCCAAGGAGGTGCTGGTGGAGGACCAGTCAAGGGGACCATTGGAAAGAAAAATTTAGCCAAGGTGGCCCCCTCTTGCCTCCTTTCTCCTCTAGCTGCCGTTGACCACCCTCATCTCATTCTTCATTGTGCAAATTTCAGAACCAGCAGCCAAGGAAGCCACCGGAGTAGCCCCTCACGTCGTCGCAGTCACTGTTCGATCACCGTCCACATCGGAACGCCACTCGCTGTCGCACGCGAGCCTCCGCCTCACCGCGTGTGTCTCCGCCCTATCTCGCCTGCTCCTCCTGTCCAGCTATTGTTTCGAATTTGGTGGAGCTTAGCCAGAGTTGGTTGGCCCGCCTCCGACCTCTGTAAGTCCCCGCCAAGGCTCGGTTTAGCCCTTTCACCCTTCCTTGGTCCATTCCCCCCCTTGAACCAGCCTTATTGCCTCTGTTTCAGCCAAGAATAGCAGCAAACAGAGTGGGTTTCCAGCGGTGTTCGTGGCCCGTTTTGGTCCACTTCTCGGCCTCGAAAATTAGGCCCGCTTTAAAGGAAGTTGTTCCCTGTTGCGTTCCCATTGATTTGAACCGATCGGCTCGCTGATTAAGTGAGTTTAACTCACTAATCATCGCTTAATCGATTAATCACATTTAGGGGTTGATTAGATTAATTAAGTATGGTTTAGGTGGATGGATTATATTAGATTAGTTAATTTAATTATCTGCCAATGCATGTTAAGTAGTTAGTTAGTGCATTTAGCAAGTAAACACGTTCTATTATTTATTGAATGAACTTCGGAATTTTTCCGGGTCCGTTTTGGCATCCAATTAGGCATTACGGGCCTAAATTGGATTTATTGGTATTTATTTAATATTTTCCGTAATTATTTAATTATTTAATTATTTTCCGGAAATTAGACTGGGGTAGCCGGCGACCGGAGTTTTATGTTGGTTATTGTGGCGCAATCTGTTTGTTTATTTGAGTTCTAATTTGTGCTGAATTGATTTAATTGTGATTTTAGGATTTTATTCCTAAATTAATAAATTTTGGTAATTGATTGGAAAATAACAGAGCGTCGGTTTACAATGCCAAAATTATTTTGGTGGACCATATAAATGGTGGGATTATCAAGGGTGAAAATATTGTATTTTGGCTAAGGCCGACTGTGTACTCATACACTGCTATTTTTATCGGGTATGATAAAAATGATGATTTGGTTGTATGACGAAAATGATATACTATATTGGCCCGGGGGCTCTAATCTATCAACTTTGGGCGAGCATATATATAGTATACTATATTATCAGCTTTGGGCGAGTTATACTATCTATTATCAGCTTTGAGTGAGCAGCCCTGAATTAATAGGACTTTATAGATAGTATTGAATGTACCGACCAAGGAAAGGTCGTGGTGACATGTAATCGACGGAGCCGATTGATCAATAATTCGATCTGTTTGGGTGAATTGATGTGGTTGGTGTATATTTGATATATACTGATTTGCAGGATGGAACTGAGGCTAAGGTAAGTCCTTTGACCCGTGATGTGCTTAGGCAGCCCTCAGGGCGTATTTTCTTACTAATCGAGTTTTAGGAGGGTAGAACTTGCTGAGATGTAGTCTCACCTCGTTGTGGGACAACATTTTAGGTCCCTAGATAACAACACTCCCACCTCCTCCCTTGCATTTTGGTATACTTGAGGAAGTCACTAAGACAGGTTATCATATTCCGATAGACTATCACCCTGAAGGCTTGGAATATGTATTGGTGAAATCCACCGTCTGGGTTGCCCAAAAAGTGCCCCACAGATACCGATCATGGTATCGCCATTACGATGATGGATGAAGGGTGGGCCCTGTACCGGAATTTGATGTACCTCTGTACATTTTAGAGGTAACATTCGGGAAGGGGACAGCAAATCCCAAGGATGGATCGGTGGTGGATGCAAAAGATCCCAAGCTTGGTGATGATCCCGACTCTCCGGAGTGCTCAGCAGTGGACTCCAGCTGGAGTATGGAAGAAGGAGAGATTGCTGAGAAGGACCCGGAGGAGGACCTAGAGGAGGATCCTGATGAGGACTGAAACCTCACCCTTGTCTGCAAACCTTGTTTTTTGAACTAGTTTTAGTAGGACCTGAAGTTATGTTTGTATTGTAATATATACAATTTTGGTTGTTTGTATATATGCGTGGTTGTTTTTAAATGTTTGGAATTTTGTTTTACTTTCCTATTCCATTGTTTTATTGTTTGGGGATTTTATATGCTTACGCATGCGTATTAAAATGAAAAGGTCGGCGATGCGTCCTGGGATGTCGCTATTTAATCGACCAGTTGAGGGATGTGTGCGTGCTCGTGGGTCGAGGCGTGACAGGCATGATTTAATATTTAATTATTCTAACACTCTTTCTCATGCTTAATCTGATTCTTTTGTCGAGTATTAAGTGTGGAAATACGTAATTGGAGAGGCAAATAGGGGCTAGAACAATTCAAACTCAGATATACAGCTCTAATATCATGTGAGAATTTGTGGGATATTGCCAACTGTTCTGAAAGTTTAAGCTATTAGATGAATACATAGTATAATATTTAATTATTCTAATAGAATTACCAAGCTTAGACTCAACTTGTTTAGGTACTTGAGAGAGAGAGAGAGAGAGAGAGAGAGAGAGAGAGAGAGAGAGAGAGAGAGAGAGAGAGAGCATAAACTGTCTCTAAAAGTCCAAAAACTTGTCCCTAAAAATCTCAACTCAAGTCAAGCATTTTCAAGCTTAGTCCCAACAGGCTTAAAGTACATGAGTTATGTGAACATAAATGTGGTCCAAGTCTAGTTGGATGGACCATGGTCCCCTAAAAATTCTTTCCCTAAAAATCTCAACTCAAGTCAAGCATTTTCAAGCTTAAACCCAACAGGCTTAAAGTACATGAGTTATGTGAACATAAATGTGGTCCAAGTCTAGTTGGATGGACCATGGTCCCCTAAAAATTCCTTCCATATGCAAGGAATAAATCTTGCATGCTCGAGATGCATGTGAACTTAAAATATGTACTGTTGGATGAGATGAGATTCTCATGATTCGCACCTAATATAACGGTAGATGTGCCGTTGGGCTCACTGCGCTCGGAGCACGCAAGTTTATCTCCTGCGCAAGCGGGGGAACACACTACCTGGCCAAGCTTTAAATGCAGAAGCAGACAACCTCACCTTCTGTATCTAAAGCTAAACCCCAGCCACCTCAATCATCACCGCATCCTATCCAGCATGAGACGAATAGACATCTCGTGTGCATCCCAAGCCTCAACGGCCATATGCTCGAGCATGGAGAACAGGGCCAACCCTTCATCCTCATTACACTCCGTCCGTCATCTGGGCGACCGAGCCATCGACCGCCACAATCCCATCATCAGAGACGCGAGGAGGTCCGTCCGGTCGTCCCTCCCCATCACTCCCCCTTGCAGCTCTTCTCACTGCCCTCCCATCGACCCCATCCCGTACCGCCTACTTCACCAGAAAGCCAAACCAAACTCTCTCTCCCCTCCAAAATCAAGCGTCGACGACCCGAACAAGAACCAGTCAAGGACTGACCAAACGAAGAACAAGAGCAAGAAGAAAAAGAGGGGTGTGCATAGCATTTTGACCAGGAGCTTCTCTAGCAAGACGGAGACTGCGTCGACTGTGTGGAAGAGCGTCAGCCATAAGCCCGAGCTCGGCGATGCGAGAACGACTCCTGCTGGGTCGACCCGGTATCTCTTGGGTGGTACCGGTCCTGTTGACGGGCTTTCAGATCACGACCCGGCTTTGGCGCCTGCTTCGGCTCACAATTGGACTAACGATAGTCAAGATCATCAACAAATTGTTGCTTCCAAGCGCACTTCGTCTTCTTTGTCATCTCGCTCTGTGTCTGATTCGAACCAGGTAAGAGTCTTTTTTCTGTTGGTTCACTTGCTTGTGAGTAAGCTTCTACAAATCGATAGGCTTTGGCCAGTAATTACATTTACATCACTTTAGTAAGAGCAATTTTTACGTCTGCCGGTGGAAAATTTTTTAAGAAAATTATCTACGTGCAAATTCAGATGCTCTAATTTCATTAATATATTTGAACCAGGATAGAAAATATATGTTCAAATGTCTAATTCGGTTTATAAATTCGTGTTGGTTGGTTTCATCGCAGCCCACTATATATCATGCCCGATTATGAATACTTCAATTTTCGAAAGAGTTATTGACGTGACACTGAAAAATTAGAAGGGCATTGATAGCTTTAATTTTTTTTTTAATTGTTCACTTAAACAGTCGTTGGAGCACTATTTGGAAAGTCCTGTCTTTTAACATGCTAATTAAAAACTGATTAACTTTCAATTTACGTACTTATTGAGTCTGCTCAAATCCACGTCATAACATTGCTAATTTTAACTATATATACAATTAGCTCTAGGACATTTCTTTTATGGGTTACATCGACTAAAGAAAAAAAAATTGTAAAGAAAACTACATCGTTCTTGTTATTTAAAGACGTCGGAGTGAAGGTGGCGGCCGTCGCGCAGGTGGTCGTTTTGAGGGTGTCACTGCACTGCAAAGGCTGCGAAGGGAAAGTGAGAAAACACTTATCAAGAATGGAAGGTATGCATTGCCATTACTTGGCCAGGCCAGTTTTTTTCTATTGTATTTCATTTTATTTTTCTGGTACAATTTTTATAATTGTATCAGTTTCACTAAAACCCAAAATTCCCCAGCAGCCAAAATTAATCTCTCATTTATAAAGCTTACTGTATAATATCTAGCTTATTTTAAGGCTATATAAATCAAATTAATATGTTTCATGAAATGGCGAAATTCACGCAAAATTTTACTTAGAATACACAACTTAACATGTGTTTTTACTCACGGTGGGCTCAACTATTATATGATTAGTGATGACTTTACACAATATCTATAATCGGTTCTGCATGACGTGTTTTCACAGTTCAATTAGTCTCGTGGCTAACAAAACCCTAGAGATTTAAATTGCAGGCGTGACGTCATTCAACATAGACTTTGCAGCTAAGAAGGTGACCGTTGTGGGAGACGTAACGCCGGCCGGTGTTCTGGCCAGCGTCGCAAAAGTGAAGAATGCTCAATTTTGGACATCATCAACGGAATAGCATCTAATTTTCACTGATCTTTCGCAAAGCTTGCAATGAAAAATCTTTTGTGTCCTCGTAATATGTTGTGGTCTTAGTCTCTTAGGAGTAGCTAGCAAATGGATAATTTTTATTTTATTATTATTTTTATTTCTGCTTTGTTTTGTTTTAATTTCTTTTACTTTTCCTTTTTTTTTTTTGTTTTTGGTTGAAGAAAATAATGGGGTTGAGCAGTTCAGGAAATTTCTTTTTTTGTATGTGTTTTGGGAATCTCTATTGCTTTGGAAGATGGGAGTGTTTTGATTCTTTTTTCGGCTATATTCTCGGATGCTATTTGTTGTCATTTGTTTTTTTTTTTTTTTTTTATTCATGAGAAAAAGACATGCTATTAAATAATGATTTTCCTGCCTGGAAAAGTGAACTTCAAGCCCGTTCTTCTAGATAACCAGGTATGGTTGGGCTACAATTTACATAGCCACGCCTTCGTTCTTCCCGATAATGATCTTTCCGTAATCAGCTCAATGTCTAATATTCCCTATGTGTGATTTTGCTTTGGGAAGTTGCAAGAATTAGCTTTAATTATTGGCTCAAGGCCATGGAGCGTTTAAAGAAAGAAAATTTTCGACCAGTTCCACTACGCTTATAGAAGCAAGGGCCTATAGAACATGTGTGTCGATATCATCTGAAACATTAATTGTATGATGTTTGCACCAAAAAATGTCCAAATTTTTATATGGATAAGCAAGTGACTAGAGTGTAAATGTTATCAAGCACGTGACTCATTATTGACAACCATAAGGACTGATATTGATATCGACACATATCAATGATTGTTGACCAGATGTTGATATACGACAATGTATGGTTAACGATAGTTGACATAGATATTAATTAATGAGATTGGCAAGCTGTCAGGGCATTAAGAGAAAGTTAAACACATAAAGTATCACATTGCGATTACAGGAGGGAAGTTATTTGAAAAACAAAGTGATTGAGGTCGTGGAGCAATGGGCATATGTTTTCAAAGGAACAACCATCCAAGGAAAAGAACATGACATCGTGAGAGCATGGAAACATAACTTTTAAAGATGAAGGGACATAGATACAACCGCTAGAAAACCACTTACAATTTGTTATGACACTACCAATATAAATACCATCGATCATCTATTGGAAAGCCCACACAAATCAAACGAACTTACCATCCTTCAATTGTCTTTACTTTCCAGCATTTTGCTTTTATTTTCTAGACTCACTTTGTCGATTAAATTCTAGTGTATATCTTTATCTTGGGTGTTATATTGTTGATTAAATTCCAGTATACCATCTCTACGTGATTAGGCTTTGTTATTGATTAAATTCTGACACAATTTATTTATACTCGATTTCGTCAGTCTTCTAGGCCTTGTTGTCAATTAATTCCGGCATAATTTGTGTTTGTACAGTCCCATTTGAATTCAAGTTGTTGATTTCCTTTTCATCTATGATATTTCTTATTGGGAGTTGCCACAAAACTTATCTCATTCAATTAAAAAAAATCAAATAACAACTTTTGATAAAAGATATTTTGTTGTGCGAGAAATTTTAATGAAACATCATTTTGGCACATCCAATGAGACCAGCGTGCTTAAATTGAGAAATGGAAATGTGGGGGCGAAGAAGGTAGGCAATTTCTAACCCTTTGTCATCATTGAATTTTTGACAATTGTTAGATACTTATCTTTTCTAGCATGTCATCTAATAAATTTTAACCCTATTTAATAGATAAGATATCAATCAATTCTTTAAATTTGAAAGTTCGAAGAATAGCCCGATCATATCATATCAATTTAAACTTGATTCGTTTTACATGAAGTTATTGGCATGTGAGGCCAGCCCTTTTAATTAGTTCAACCAGCCATTTTAGTTCATTTAAATCACAAAAATAAAATAAACTATGAAATCACATTCATAATCACTATCTAGGTTCTTCCTTCATATCTTCCACACATTTCCAACTCTGTTTCAAATCAATTATCAATTTTTTAATGACTTATAAAATTTTGATTTTCATTAGCCAAATAAAAAGCCAAACTATGCTTATACTTTAGGGTAAATGTCACCTCTCGATCTTCGAGCGCGCGCCCATCCTTTACCTGGTCGATTAAATAGCGACGTCCCAAGACGTATCGCCGACCCTTTTCATTTTAATATGCACATGCGGAAGCAATTATAATCCCTAGACAATAAAGTAATATGATAGAAAAGTAGGGCCATATTTTTCATATTGAAATTCACAACCAAACTTTTGTACAACCACACCTCAAAGTATTTTATCATACTATTAACAAAGGTCTAGTCTCATACTCAACCACCTATAAACAGGGTTCATAAAAGAGGATGGGATCTCAGTCCTCATCCGGGTCGTACTCAGGATCATCATCGGGGTTCTCCTCGAGGTACTCCTCTTCGGGTTCTTTCTCCTCAGGCTCCTCATCAGGGTTTTGAAATGTTGTCCCATAACCGGATGAGACTACGTTTCAGCAAGTTCTACCCCCTAAGACTTGATTAGTAAACCAATACACTATCCGGGTTGTCTGTGCACGCACGGGTCAGAGGACTTACCTTGGCCTCAAATTCCACCTGCATATTAGCACAGTTTAATAGGCACCCAAGCAATCACGTCACAGATCGATATCTCGATCAATCAACCTAGTCGATAACATGCCAATATGACCTTTCCCCGGTCATTTCAATTTCATCAATCAATTCACAACATCAGATCAAAGCAATGATCAGTCGACCTAATCGATTACATGTCAGTCGGACCATTTCTAGGTCATTTCACCCCACTCCGTATAACCTCCAATGGTACATTTAGTCACAGAGCTTCATCAATGCTCTCGGGTGTCGTTTTCGCCAAGGTGACGTATACAATGGATAGCACTTGTGCGTTCTTTAAGGCGCCGTTTTCACCAGTGATATCCTTAATCATCGAACCACGTATGTCCATAATGATGCATACAATAGACATCATTCGTGCGTTCTTTAAGGCGCCGTTTTCACCAGTGATTTTCTTATCACCGAACCACGTATGTCTATACTGATGCATGTAATAGACAGCACTCATGCATTCTTTAAGGCACCGTTTTCACCAGTGATTTCCTTATCACCAAACCACGTATGTCTATGCCTCGTACTTGATTGGTCTCAGCCAAGAGTATTTCCAGTTCAATCCCACGATTCTCTCCACTTTACAACTCATCAAAGCATTATAAATGCTGAATAATCATACTCGGCCAGCTACCAATCAATCATTCAATTTCACTCAATTTCAATCAATTTAGGATAAATTCCTAAAATATCACAATTAATTCAATTCCACGCAACGTAGAGCTCAAATAAATAAACGGACTGCACCACGACAATCAGCACGAAATTTCAGTTGTCGACTATCCCAGCCTTATTTCCAAAAAATAAATAATTAATTAAATACATTTCGAAAATTAATGATTAAATATTAAAATCCAATTTAGGCCTGTAATGCCTGATTAGACGCCATAACAGGTCGGGAAAAATCCCGAGATGCATTCAATAATTAGAAGTACGTCTTTACTTGCTAATTACACTAATCAATTACCTGACACGCATCATTAAGTCACTAATCTAATCGTTTTAAACCAATCTAACCACCTAATTGTACTTAATTAAAGCTAATCAACCCTTAAGCATCATTAGCAGACTAAGAAGGCATTAGTGAGCAAAAATCACTCGAGCAAAGCAAAGACTGGATCACTGCAACGGCGACATGACGGCGGCCGAAATCCAAACTTTCAGCGTCGGCGAACACTCGAGCCAGCTTACAAGCCTTGCAGGCCCACAGAAAAAGCTGGGCTTGGGCCAAACTTGGGCCGAACTTGGGCCGACTTGCTTCGCGGGCTTGGGCTCGGAACTGGGCTTGCTGAACCTGTGGGCTGAATTTTGGAGATGGGCTGAAACTTGAGCTTCGAATGGGCTCGATCCAAAACTGAAGTTGGGCTGAACAAATGCAAGTTGGGCTTGCTTGAAGATGGACTTGGGCTACTTCGCGGGCCTCAAGACTGGGTTGACTTTGGTTGAATTCTTGGGCTGAAGTTGGGCCGAATCCCAATAGGCTGAACCACGGGCTTGGCTTGCGGGCTGTAGAGAGGAAACCAGCGGCTTCAACGGCGAAAACGGGCCGATCGGAGCTCCGGCAAGTGGGTGCTCGGCAACCAATGGCTCCCGGGGGTCAACAGGGTCTTGTAGGTGGATGGAATGGCCAAAGGAATGGTTGGAATGGAAGAAAAACGAAGAAAATCGAGAAACAGTGCAAGTGGGTAGGGGATCAACGGACTGGCGACCGGCGGCTCCGTTCAGGGCGAGGTTGGGCTCGTTGGAACGGTCTGGATGTCCTCGTCACGGTGATAGGTGGCTCGTTCGCTGGTTCATCCGGGAAGTTTACTTTTTACTCGGATCTTTGGCGAGAGGTCACCGAAGTAGAAACCGGCGGTGGCGCGGGTGGAGGCGTGCGACGGATGCAGCTCCTTCTGCCGGTCTTCTTGCTGGCTTGAGGGTTTCGAAAATGAAGAGGAGAGGGTCTTGGACGAAGGAGAGGTGAGGAGAGATGGAAATGATAGAGATGAGGGAAGAGATAAGAGAGAGGGTGGGCCATTGGCTTGATATTTTCCACAAAATATCTCCATGAATCAACCTTGGCCAAGCAAAATCCCTTGGCCTCCAATGATCCACACCAACATCTCTCATGACTTCACTTTTGGTCCATTTGGCTAGGGGGAAGGGAGAGTTACGAATTTTACAAGAATTGTCTTCAATTGGTGGCTTGATCCACTTCAATTCCATCTCAATTAGCCTCCATAAAATCAATTGGTCATCCATCGGCTATCTCGACATTTTTCCTCACCCATATATCCTCTTGCTTCCCAATTTCGCTATCGAAAATAATCACTAGTTTTTTCTGCACAAAAACGACCCGGCGACGACTTTTTCCCAAAAAGTGTCGGGTGTCAGAAAAATCTTCTGAGACTGAGTCGACGCTCTTAGAATTTGTTGTGACATGACAGAATCTTCAATGTATGAAATCGGACTTAAATTCACAGTTAATTTCCATTTGGCGCATTTTTAGCGTGACCTAAACTATCGAGTAACTTTCAGGCATTTTTAGTGCAAATAACCCGTAGTCGATTTTCTTTGAGCCACAATGAACCCACTCAACTTATTGGCGACTCTCGGTTATCATGAAAATCTCGAGGATCCAAATACGGACACAGGGTACCAAAACGATATAAAAATCAGTTTAGTGCCGTCCGACGAGAATTTTCCAATTTAGTGGTGTCACCCATGATTAGCCACACATCTCTGTCGAATCGACTTATCTCCAATCTCTAATCAATTTACGTCGGTGCCGTAATGATCTTAGTAGATGAACATGGTCGAGCAGCCGATTCCTAGTCGAATTCTCAAGTCTATTTGCCTTAAAATCCTTAATGGTTTCTCCAGATAGTCTAGTTATCTTGAGAGTGATCAGCTCTGAGAATAGCCATATAGGCGTGTCAATGAAATATATGATTTATTCAGTAGAAAACACAGTTAAAAATCTGGGGTAAATGTGTATTATATGTAAAAGTGTAGGGTTTTTGGTGTCATAGGAAAAAGTTTGGGATAAATATGCCATAGTGAGCAAAGTTTAGGGTTTTTGACATCACAAAAAATAGTTCAGCGTAAATGTGTCATTTTGAGTAAAGTTTGAGGTTTTTTTTGTGGCCTTTTCCCTATACTTAAAGGAAATTTTTTAAATAAGAGTATGAAGTGGGGCCATTTTTTCAAAAGAGGACATGAATTGACATGTTGGAAATAATGACCTAAAGTGATCAAATTAATCTCAAATAATGGCCCAAGCTTACCAACCAGCTAAATCTTCATTGGTCAAATTGCAATGTGACTCTCATGCTTATTCCGATAGCTGAAATAAAGGAAATTTTGTCCAAAATTGTTTGTTTCGACTAAATTGAAGAAGCCCCAAATTGAAGCTAGAGGGCTGTCAAATGGGTGGGTTAGGTCGGATTTGGGTCGGATTGAAAATAGTTCAACCCATATTGACGTATTTAGCCTGTTTTGACCTATTTTCATGTAATGTAATTTTGATGATCCATACTCGACTCAATCCATATATGATTCGACTCATATTATTGAGATACGTTAATATTTAACTCAATAAAAAAAAAATCCACTCTCACCCATTTAATTCACTTTAACCTTCACACACACACACATGCACGCGCGCACGCGTTAGTTGAATAGAAACTTCACATCAAATTAAAAAAGTAAATTAAAAAAATTAGTAAATAAAATAAAAAGTGAAAAACCTTAAATTGAAATACTTTTGGAAAATTCTTGATAAGAGAAAGTTTGAATAGTTAATGATTGACATGAAAATAATATTTGTTTATAATAAATCTTCTGGGATACAAGAATGCGTAATTTCTTAATTGTGATTTACCAAATTTAAATTACATTATAATGTTTAGAATTTCTATTTCGATATTGATTGAGTTCCGATCTAGACAACATCAAGCTTCCTCTAAAAGTACTTCTCCGGTATGTATATGGATATCCATCTACCAAAAATATTTATAAAAAAATCAAAATTTTAATTATTTTTTAAAATTTGAATTTATTATTATTTATTTATTTTCTTTTTGTTTCCTTTAATTTTCTTTTCTCTTTTCTTTCTTCTTCTTCCTTCTTCTTCTCCCTTGTTCCTCTGCTGGTGATGACCAACCCAAGCTCATCGGCCCAAGCCCCAAGCTCGCGACTTGTTAGATCTAAGCAAGCCCTAGCTTAGTTAAGGCCAGTGAGCTTGTGGCTCACCAGATCCAAGTAAGCTCAAGCTCCGTCGTGACTGGCAAGCTCGTGACTCACCAGATCTAGGCAAGCTCTAGCTTCGCCAAGGCTGGCGAGCTTCGACTCCATCGAGATTGGCGAGCTCATTGCTCACTTGATCTTGGTGAGCTGAAGCTTGCTTATGGCAGTCACCAACCTCCCCATCACCATCTCCACCACCACATACCCATGCACCTAGACGTTCGAGGGCTAGCTTGGAAAACTGGGAGGGGTCGAGGTCGGCCATACTGCCGAAGGATATGTAGACCATGGGGCGGGGCGGATGGCGGTGGAGACAGGCGAAGACGCTAGAAGTGGTGGTTGAGGGGAAGAGTTTGATGCTGTAAGCAGTATTGTCAAGGAGGAGTTCATCCAGGTAGGGGAGAAGAAAGATAGAGAGAGTGTTGACATTGGTGTGACCCATATCTGACCCAAATAAGACTCATTTTGTTTGGGCTTCTCTTTTTTAAACCCATCTTTGACCCATATCTCAATTTTAAGATGAGTCATATATGACTCACTTTCATAAATGAGGGTTAAAATATGAGTCTCCGACCCATTTTGACAGCTTCCTGCTTAACCAAAAAGCCTCATTGTTTTCAAGAAAGAATTATTGCCCTTAGAGGGAGAAAAACAAGTAACATCAAGTAACAATTGAATTGCTCCAGAAAGAAGTTGGTGACTGGAAACATACTTGAGCAAGTAAGAGAATAGCCCGGGTAAGAACAGCAGCTGTTGTTTCATGGCCGGCGATGAGCATAGTCACAAGGTCGTCCCTTCAAATGTTAAGATGAGTTGTTCCGAAAAATTTAAAGGCGCATAACTGAACAAAATCTGTGACTAATGCTATGAATATAAAAGCATAGGTGCAACTACTATGATGGACTTCTACAGGCATATGATCCAGTGTAAGGACGAGCAACGCCATCCCCTACGTGTGAGCAGACTTCTCTAGCCAGGGATGTATACAGTATTAATATCTTTAGCTTCCTGACTTGCAAAGAAAACGCCAATGAAGTGTAAAGTTTCCCTTAATCATAGGAGGCTTTTTGGTTAAGTACGTACCTACCTTTCATTTGAGAAATTTTTTGCACAAAATTACTGAGCTCTAGCCGCTGAAATAAGCCATGCAAGTTGCCTAGCGAAGATTTGGCCGGCTAGTAAGCTTAAGCCGTCATTTGAGACTAATTTGGTTATCTCATTTCCTTATTTGAGACAATTTTTTCTTTGAACTCTTTTAAGAAATTAGTCTCATTTCAGATTCTTATGTGAAATTCTTTCATTTTTAAATGAACTCAAGATGCTTTGGACAGCTAGTTTTTTATAGCCCAATTAAGAAAGTGGCATACCCGTCATGAGTGGACCAGGCCAACAAGTTTGCCTTTGCTAGAGGGTGAGGTCCAAAAGAATACAAGGCAAAGCTAAAAGCATCTACAACTGCTCCTAGTCAATCAATTATAATCAATTACAATTTCAAGTCAATTTAATCTTGCTTGGTGTTAGATGTTCATACTTGTTCATAGAGACTAGTTATTAATTGCCCCGCAAAAAAGCTTCTTTGGTTTCAACTTTCCATGGACAAAGTGCGGAGTCATACCAAAGCAAACAAAGGGATGCACTGTTTTGTTTCAGAGCAGTCTTTATTTTTAATTTTTAATTTTTTTTGAGGCGTTGTCATGACAATTCTTCTCTATATACTTGCATTCAATCTTCTCAAGATGAAGAAAAAAGAGTGTAGAGGAAGGCAGCACTAAGCGAGTCTATATTCGTTGTTCATCTTTCCGATGACCAGAGGAGTAGGTAGCGGTCATTACAACATATTCTTGAGCACTAAAGGCTTGGATACCCGCAGGGGTTCACCAACTACCTCTATAGCAGGTTGGTCAATGCTGGGACCATACCAATTTCATGTTCAGGGACGATAATAGTATCCCATTTAGCGGGGAACTTGGTTCACAGCTTCTCATGCTGCTATCACACTGTCTAAGATTTTGATCCCATCATTCCTAAAATTATGGGTCGAGTAAATGGTGCCTCCCCAAGCTCATTCATATCATGGACTGCAAGAAGAGCATGACACACACAATATTGCCCATTTTTTATGGATGTGTGGAATCTAAAAGAAAATTTTGGGAAGGCCTTCCTCTCAAGCAAGAAGCATTTTGATGAAGGAGATATGCTGGAAAGGAAACGATCACTTACAAAAGTGGGTTACTTAAATGGATTGAAATTTGAGAAAATTACTTATGGGTACCTTACTGTCACCCAAACCTTTTTCTTTTGATACGTCGCTTTTCATATTCACGGAAAACTGATGAAATGTCAATGACTACTTCCCGTACAAGATCACAAAACATCCCCAAATGTCACAGTGAACGACCATAATGCCCCTAAAAGAACAAACACTAGAACTCCTCAAGATGTCCCTAAATAACTAAGCCACCAAGGACTAAAAGCAACGTATCCCATGGTGTCCAAGAATTTTACAATTTTCTCCAGTACGAAACATAAACAAAGAATTTACCCCTCCAGCCAATCGTATCAATTACTAAACAATATGCCTACAAAGAATTTCAAATGCTCAAGTTGTGCAAAGCTTGATCATCACCAGATGAAATCTACCTCCTGTTGCCAAATAGGATATGAGTAGGGGTGTCAGAACCAAATTGAATCGAACCGAAATTTCGCGCATTTTCGATTCGGTTCGGGTTTCGGTTTGGATAATGACAAAAACTAATTTTTTTTTATTGGTTCGGTTTGGTTAATCGAACCTTCTGGAAGCCCTAAAAAGTAAAAAGCAAAAATGCTTCCTATCATGGTCACCTTAAATCACGATCTCTCTGCTCCACCGAAGGAAAAGCCCCCCAAAACTCATAATGAATTTCTTCAAATCCGTCTTTTCTGACGACCCAGATCCCCTAAAACCCGCCCAACCTGAACTGCCATCCGAAGATGATCCGTTGCGAGAAGAGGAAGAAGCCGCTCCAGAAACAGCCCGCCCGTCCAATTCCCGACGGGGCAGCCGGGGCAGCCTCGTGAAGACCCTCACGACCAAGTTCGAGTCCGTGCTCGAGACGTACTGCCACGACCTTTAGGAGTTTAGGCTGGGCTTGAGGAAGGAGATCCAGGGGGTGCACGGGTGAAGAACGTCGGCCAGGTCAACGATGAGCTCGGGTGGTTGGTTCTCAAGACACGGGCTCTCTAAAATATGTTGTTCGTGATTTGTGATTGAGTTTTTGGCTTTGTGGAATCGGCTTCGGTTTTGGCTTCGGTGCTTGCGTGGGGTGGATTGGTTGCCACATTTCGATTGGATTCCTAATTGAGTTTTTGGGTTTCTGTGTACTTATGTATTTTGTTTGGCAAACTAGGTTCTTGGGAAGGAATCTGTGCACTACGAAAGGAAGCAGGATTTTCAGAACGAGCAATGGAGAAGCAATTTTGGAACTCCAGGCCTGAGGGGTTTCTTTTAAAGAGCAGCATTAGCAATGGTGGGTGTGCCCAGCAAGCAAGCAAGATTAAGTGATGGCCGACAAATTAGGGAATGCAGTAGTCAAGGGAAGCATACGACGTGACATGGGCAACAAGGAGTTAAAAGAAGGAGTGTTGGATATCTGGAATGCCAAAACTTGGCATGAAGAGACACTTAAGTGCCAAAAGTTTAGAAAGTGACACTTACGTGTCAAAATCGGAGCAAAATATATCAGTTGAGTGTCAACGGCGAGAAAATCTGGCCAAATTGCATACGTGGCATTTTCCGGCGACATGCTTTACCAACGTGGCAAATATTTTTTTTAAAAAAGCACACGTGGACGAGGAAAATGACATCGCCCCATCTACGTTGGCTTGGCCAAGCTAAATGACCTTGTTTTTCCTTAGTGCTAAATGATGTCGTTTAGCTTATTTTAGGTTTAACTAGATTTGGCCGTCGCCGCTCCTTTCTGTTCACGCTCGCGTTCACACCAGATCTGATGTGCTATCCATCGCCGTTCACAGGTCGCTGTTCACAAGTCGCCGTTCACGCTCACTGAGGCGGTCATTGCTCATCATCGTCGCTCGCCATTATCACTTGTCATCATCGCTCGCCGTCATCGCTCGCTCAGGTTTGTTCTCTTCTTCCTCTCCCCTGTGGTGAAATTAGGGCTCCAACCTGAAATTTGGGGCTCAGCTAGGAAATGTAAGGCTTGGATGGTATTTTGATGTGAGATTTATGGCTCAAATGTGGTGCTAGAACCCTATTGGGGGTTTGGATTGGCAGTTTAGGGCTCGGCCTCGAAATGTAGGGCTCGACAGGGGGAAAATTAGGGGTTCTATGCTATTATGATGTGTGATTTAGAGCTCAGATGTGATATTGTGATGTGCGAGAGTAATTTTTAGGGGTTAGATGTGAAATGTGATGTGTGATGGTGATTGTTAGGGTTCGGAGTAGTTGTCGTGGGAACATTTGGGCATTTTTTTTAAAATTGAAATGTTGAAATTGGTATCATGAGAACCCATGCTTATCTTGGGGACCGCTTTTTGTTGGTCAATATTTTAAAGGAATGCGACATAATCAAAGTGGTTGTTATGTGGGGACCTCTATTTGTTTTGAAAGCATCTTTCCAGTAAATCTCGTCTAACCTGTGCATCTCTTCCCTCTTTCGTTTTTTTCTTTAATAAAGTCTATGAGAATGTAGGGTTCTCCACATGCAATGGTTTGTTGTCCTTTGTGGATGTGATCCCAAAAGTTAATTGTATATTTTTTCTCCTTAGTTGCAGAAATGGCTTATGATAATGACTATGTTGTTGTTATTGTTTACTATGATGGGGATGTTGTGATTGGGGAGGATGAGTGGGAGTATGTGGGGGAAATGAGGGCACTATCTTTGTAGATATAAAGAAGGCATCTTTATTAGATTTGTTAGGGATATAGTGACATATTTGCCTTACAAAGTTCGAAAGTTGTTGTATTGTGTTCCCGGGAAAGGCTTGAGAGATGGTTTGAGAAATTTAGAAGATGATAATGGTCTTAGGGATGTCCGATATCATTATCTTCATGGTGAAGAGGCGAAAGTATATGTTGAATACAATAATGATAATGAGGACAAAGATGATGACAAAGATAGCACCCAAGTAGGAGAAGGAGGAGATGGTATTCAAGCTAGTATTGAGGTTAGGGATGAAGGAGGACATGATAGAAATGACGGGGAGGAGAGGGGCGTAGATGCTGTTCACCAGAGTGATGGTGACATAGGTGATGTCACAATCACTGAATTAGATTAGGAAGTAGCTAAATCCAGTGATGGTGATGATGACGATGAAGGGTTGTCTGCTGAAAATTTCTTAAGTGACGAGGAGGAGGAGGATCTTACACAGTCAAGGAAAAAACAAAGGGACTTTTTGTCATATAAATTTGCAGCTTTGCAGGTAGCTGATAAAGTTCCAAATAGAGACGAAGGCCCTGCAGATATTGGTGTTGCTGGCCAGGAGACAGATTATGAAGGAAACGTCGAGAATACTACTTCCTAGGATGAGCTTGAAGAAGATCAAGGAGTTGTGCGTAGAAGGAAAAGTAAGTTTCCTGTGGCATCCGAGAATTTCAACCCGAAATATTGATTTTGAGGGAAACGATATTTGTCTTTGAATGGCCATAGGGACAATTACATCATCGACCACGATATTTTATCTCTTGGACCGAACCCCTTATGAAAATGTTAATTGATTATGAGAATGTTAATTGATTTCTATAAATAAAAATCAAAAATCAAATGCCCTAAAGTGGTGAAGGAATTATGGGCTTATTATCGATAGTTTTCTATGGGCTATTTAAATTGTACATAGGACGATTTGATAAAGAAGACTTTGTTCTTGACTATGCACTTTATAGATTTGATGGATTAATGTCACAAAGTCTTTTGGCCATTTTATCATGCAATTAGGTATTTATTTAAATGAGGATTAAGATGTATTATTAAAAATAAACTTGGGCCATTTAAGTTTGGACTTTAGGCCCAAGTGAGATGGGCCTAAAGTGGGCCATAAGCCCGGCCCATGTCGACGCATGGAGGGGGGGAGGAGGAGCCGCATGACCTCCTCCAAGTGTCTTCGGCAAAGGAGACACTTGTCTCCTTCTTGGGGACAAGTGTCCCCCATGCAAAATGAGGATGCATGCAAGTATATAAGCAACCAAAAAGAGAGAGAGAGAGAGGGAGTGGCTGGTTTTGAGAGAGTGAGAGAGAGAGAGAGAGAGAGAGAGAGAGAGAGTTGCGAGAAGAGTGAGGAGCCGAGAGAGAGAGGGAGAAGCCGAGCAAGGGAGGAGGTCCGCTCGTTCGTCGCTGTCCGTGTGCCGTCGTTTGTTCGATTTTGGAGGCAAGTTGGGATCTATATTCTGCTCTTGCATGTTGTGTCTTTCTTGTGTGTTTGAATGGTGGTGAATCTCGGACGTTTAGGGTGTGAGAAACCGAAGCTTGAGTGTGTTGTTCTTGAAAATGTGTTCTGTTTTTGAGTGTGCCGCCTGACCCAGAATTTTGTAGAGGCTTGTATGTGGGTTTCGAGTCGGATTTTGGCTTCGACTTCTTCACGAAAGTTGTAGAAAACATCTCAAAATATAACATACTTAAATTTGGGAGAAAATGGCTGAGTTTTAAGGGGTGAAACCCTTCTCCTACGAAGACACTAGATCTGGAACTGCTTTGTTGACCTCTTGGTAGTTTTGTGGGTTGCATGTCACTTTTTACCGAGAATCTCATTTCGAATTCTTCAGGAAAGTTGTATAGAACATTCTGGATATTAACATACTCAAATTTGAGGTAAAACGAACAAGGGTAGCCTAGTGAAACGATTTTCTTTTGAAGACGGCAGATCTGGAAGTATGGTACTGGACTCCCGAGACTTCGTGGACTAAATGGTGACTATCCTTTGAGAATCTCACCTAGATCCCTTAATGAAAGTTGTAGTGGACCCCTTGAGGCAGAACATATCAAAATTTAAGAAGAAATGATGGAAGATAAGTAGGTGAAACCTTGATTTTTCGGAGACAGCTAAACTGGACTGTTCGGTACTAGGAACAGGAGCTTCAACCGTCTATAGTAAATTATCTAGAGCTAATATGTCCTAGATTTCTTCATGAAAAATATACCATAGGGTATTGAATATAACCTGGTAAAATTTCATAATTTTTGGAGGTCATTTGGGTATTTTAATCGAAATATTTCAAGAACTGCGCAATCTGATTTTATCCGAATTTTGCATGCTGTATTGTGTGAGCTATAACTTCTTGTGTGAAGCTCTTTTGGGCATGTGTTCTTCATGAAATTGCTACCTTTATGTCTTATATATTACATGCTCTGATTGTATGATTTTTGAAGATCATATGGATATTCAATTTATACGTTTTCCGAAATTGTGCAAGCTGGAATTTGGTAAATCTTAAAAGTCATGATGTATGGATTATTCTATGTTGTCTGGACCCCATGAATTGTATTGTCATAAGTGGTTGTATCTTGCTGCATGTATGATGATGATTGGACATGCATATAAGAATCAAATGAGGAAAATGATCTTGTTTGCCATCACATCATATGCCATGTTGAAATTGAGCTATAATTGAAAATGAGATGTATGGGAATATGCATTGTGGTGATGAGAAGACCGTCGGAGGTGTGAGCCGACGATTCCCCGAGAGTGTCGGGATGCCCGGAAAGTGGGGGTGCCGGATGCTTGGTGGCCCAGTGGCGTAATTCCGGAGGGTCCTCGAGAGTTTCGAGATGCCCGGTGGTATACGGTACGTAATTCCAGAGGGGGGGGGATTCCTGGTGGTATGTCGGTGCGTAATCCCGGAAGCCTCGGAGGTTTGTGCCCAGGGGGGATGCCTCGTGATGTTAGTTGTGATGCGAGATGCCCGGAATGTGGGGGGCCGGATGCCCGGTTGTATTTTGAATACATGCCCGGAGGTTCCTCGCGATGCCTAGTTGGATGCGAGCGATAAATTGTGGGATGCAAACATTGGTCCCTGGAAAGAAAAACTTATGAGATCCTTGTGAAAGATAAGAATTGAAAATGAATCATGTGCATGGGTGTATGCATATGGCATGATGCATGATCTGCTTATGAAAGTAAATTAATGCTATTTGATATTGAAAATGCGATCATGAAGGCATGAATGGATCTCATGGTGATGTATGCTTGATAGCATGGATGATATGTATCATGGTGATATATGCATGAATGCTTGATGATGAGTGCATGGTGGTATGTGCACATATGGCATGGTGAGATATGCATGAGTGCATGGTGGTATATGCACATATGTGCATGGATGTATGTGCACATATGGCATGATGGTACATGAGTGACATGATGATGGTATGTGCATGAATGTATGTGCACCTATGGTATGATGGTACATGTGACATGACGATGGTAAGTGCATGGATGTATGTGCACCTATGGCATGATGGTATATGTGACATGATGATGGTGACGATTATATGAGGATGTATGTACATGCGGTATGATGACATGCGCATGGTATCAAGGTAAATGCATGGATGCTTGAATGACATGTATTGTGCTATGATTATTATGATTGTATTGTATGATGCATTGAGTGGTTTATTGGTCCTTTACCCGCGAGTGGTCGTACTCACCCCTTTGGGGACCAACATTTCAGATTAGATAAGATACCTCTGCTGCCACTACTACCAGTAGATGGATCAAGTGGTTGGATATGACCGCGAGGAGGAGGATAGCAAAGGAAGGAACTTTTGGACGCTGACACTGATCGATGGACTTTAAGTATACGATTGCTGGAGGAGATGTCGGTCATCTTTTGAAGTATAGCCAAGTATAGAAGACTACGGCATTTCGATGTACCGACTAAATATGTCCATCTGGTTTAAGTAAATAAAAGTGTTCGGCTTTTACCTATAAATGTTTAGTTGGTGTGCATCGTTTTCTGAATATAGGGAAGGGAGTTGATGGATGTGCTTCTGCTATATGAATTGCGCAAGGGACCAATCGAAAAAAAAAAAAAAATGTAAACCCCAGGTTGTATGGACCTGTTGCAATTGAAATGGTATCAGAGTGACATGTTATTAGGGAAAGTAAAAGGTATAAGTGAATTGTGGCGACCCTAGCGGATCGGGGGTCGTCGAGGGGTGCCACAGCCCCTTGTTTTGGTATCAGAGCGATGGTCTATTTGGAGTGATAAGGTGCCTTAGATGGAAATGAGGATAGAATGATGCACACCATAGGATACCAACCAAGAGTAATTGGGTAACTTTGAACAACGGGTGATGGGTATTCACTCGTAGATCCCTGGTAACTAGTGTGATGTTGCTTTTGTGTGTCAGTAACATTCTATGTTACTTATGTGACTTTGGTAATAAGCTTAATTAATGATCTGACTAGTGACACCGAGTTGCAAATTATTCTTGAGGCAAATGCTTGGAAACTGCAGGAAAGTTATGGTGCGAGCTGGAAGTGCTCATCCATCGAGGGCTGAAGCCTCTGCTGCAAGGGCTGAACCCTGAATGGAAGATATCCTGCAGGCATTGGCTAATGTAGGAAACTTGATGGAAAGACAAGCTCAACAACAACCTGGAGTGGAACGTCGCCCTCAAGGACTGGTGGAACAATTTCTGAAGTTGAAACCACCTAAGTTTAATGGAATAGGAAGTCCTAAGGAGGCGGAACATTGGATTGACGGGATAGAACATATTTTCTGATTGTTGGACTGCAGTGGTGCTGAGAAAATAGTTTTGGCAGAGTACCAGCTGGAGGGAAATGCAAAGTTTTGGTGGAGAGCTTCGACGGATACGATCTTTCCATCAGGTACTGATGTGAACTGGGATGAGTTTGTGAGAGCTTTCAATAGGAAGCATTTCTCTGATTGTGCTAAGGATAGGAAGATCACTGAATTTGTTCAGTTGGAACAAAGGGAGCTAACAATGGATCAGTATGAGGCAAAATTTTCTGAATTGTCTAGGTATGCTCCTAGGTTGGTTAAGGATCGAGAGGAAAAGGCTAAGAGATTCCTGAAAGGATTAAGGACTGATATCAGGAAACAACTAGTGCCTCTGAATATAAGGGATTATAATGAGATTTATGAGAGGGCACAGTTGGTGGAGCAAGAGTTAGTGAGAGAGCAATTAGAATCTAAGAGGCAGATGACCTTTAATGATATTCGAAGGGGTAAGAGACCTTATCCTGATCAAGGTCAACCTTGGGAACCTAAGAAAAAGAATAACTTTGGAAATTTTAGAAGAGCTTGGAATGGCTCGACTTTTGGGAGAGTACCTTACCAGGGTAATTTTTGCCAGAGATGTGGTAGACAACATGGGCTAGGACCTTGTAATAGCCAACTGAGATGTAATGGATGTGGGCAAATAGGACACTTTAAGAGAAATTGTCCACACGATGGGTCGCAGCCGAATGTTAGCTCGGTGCGACAAGTACAACAAAGTACTGGTGGACCAAATCTACCAAGGAATCCACAGAGGCCACCACCACAAGGAAGAGTGTATGCGGTCACTCAAGAGGAAGCAGGAGCTTCCGAAAGTGTTATCTCAGGTATGATTTCGATAGAGGGATAAGAAGGCATATGCGTTATTTGATATAAGTGACACGCATTCATTTGTGTTTGAAAAATATAAATGATTGTGAGAAATAAGAACAAATCTTTAGATATGCCTCTTCGTATTTCTACATCACTGAAGGACATGTTGTTATCTACTTTAGCATGTGAGATGAGTGAGATAACCCTAAGGGAATGAGATCTGGTATGGACCTGATAGTGATAGCTATGTATGACTTTGATGTCATCATAGGAATGGACTAGCTCCGTAAGCAATGGACTAGGGTGAATGATCTCCTGAGATAGTACTTACCCATGCGCTAAGGATAAGACCGTGAGGCTAAGAATGGGATAGGCCAAAGCGGATAATATCTCTGTAAGTTAGTCCCTATCGAAACGAGACCCTCCAGTGGATGTGTAGTTTGGGTTCGAACCAAGCGAAAGCTGGTGTACATGTATCGACTCGATCCGATGAGGGCGGGGAGTGGACGCCGAGGTCAGAGGACCTGAACAAGGAGCGGCTCCTGGCAGGCTTCTAGGATGGCAAAAGGGGACAGTAATGAACCAAACTATGAACTAAACTGGGAAGGTAGTGTTTCTGGGATAATTCTATCAGAGTGGCGTAGCGGAAGCATGGTTAAGCTTATGGAACTCTTGATTGTGAAAAGAAGGATGGGTCGATACGTTTATGCATTGACTATGGACAATTGAATCAAGTGACTATTAAGAGTAAGTACTCATTACCTAGAATTGATGACCTATTTGACCAACTGCAAGGAAGTTTGGTCTTTTCTAAAAGTTGATTTGAGATTAGGATATCAGTTAAGGATTAAGAAAGAAGACATTCCTAAGACTGCATTTAGGACTCGCTATGGATACTATGAGTTCCTAGTTATGCTATTTGGATTGATGAATGCCTTAGCTGCATTCGTGGATTTAATGAATAGGATATTTAAACCTTATTTGGATCAAATTGTGATTGTCTTCATTTGATGATATCCTGATATATTCTAAAGGACCGGAAGAACATGCGCAACATCTAAGCGTAGTGCTGCAAGCAAGGCTTAAGAAGTGAATTATGGAGAGTAAGTTATGAATTTGAGGATTAAGTTATGATCATTTGAGCTAAGTGGTGACTTCCTATTAGAGGATTTCATTGGAAGTCTTGATGCATTACATGGAGGCATTTAGTATGCATAGATTGATCTTGGAAGTCATGAGTTTGAGTGGTCATATGAGACATGAAATTATTTGTGGTTTATATGTTGGAATAATAGGTTTAATTGATGATGGTCAACTTTTAATTTTAGGTGATGATCTCAGTTTGAAAATGGTTGGTGGAATTAGTGGATATGATCAATTGTGGTTATAGTCTTTCTAAGGTGAAATGGTGAAAATTCAAGTTGTGGATTTGATGAGTGATTAGTCCAAGTGATGATCCCTTAGGATGAGATTTGAGGTATACTCGATGGAAACTAGACAAGTTTTATTTTGGCGGATTGTCGATCTTTGAAATTGAATAAGTCTTGGTGGACTATTGATATTTGAATCGAAGGAATGATGCTATATTTTAGGCTTGAATTTATGTTTCAGTGAAAGCATAATGAATGTCTTTGTTGGACTGAACTAGATGAGTTGTTAATGGTGTTGATTTTGATGGTTCTAGGCTTGAATTGATGGTGACAAAGGTATAGAAATGATTCGGCTAAATGGTGTATTAGATTGAGACTGATAGATATTCCAAAATGGAAATGGGATCACGTGATGATGGATTTCGTGCAAAGATTTCCAATGACATTAAGTGGTCACGACTCCATCTGGGTGATGGTGGATTGCTTGACTAAGTCTGCCCATTTCCTAGCAGTTCGTGTAGATGATCCGATGGATAAATTTGCTGATTTATGTGTAAGCCAAGTGGTACGCTTACATGGTGTTCCTATAATTGTCACATTGAATTGAGATTCAAGATTTACTTCAAAACCTTTGGCGAAGTCTTCAAACCGCCTTAGGGACGAAGCTCCCATTTTGTACTGCTTTTCATCTATAGATGGATGGACAAGCGAAAAGAGTGATCCAAGCATTTGAGGACATATTAAGAGCTTGCATCCTTGACTTTAAAGGAAGTTGGGATGAAAAGTGATACTTGGTAGAATTTGTGTATAACAATAGCTTTCAGAAAAGTATAGGCATGGCTGAGGAAGTATCAGCCAGACCTTGGTCACATACTCGATCATGAAGCCATCAAAATGGATGAGAAAGTGAGGAACATTGAAGAGCCTGTGCAAGTACTGGATTAAAAGGAACAAATTCTCAGGACAAAGAGAATTCCATTGGTTAAGATATTATGGTGATATCACGATGTGGAGGAAGCCACATGGGAGAGTGAAAATGAGATGAAGGAAAGGTACCCTCACTGTTTAAGGAGACATAGGCAATGTCTAATTTCGAGGACGAAATTCTCTAAGGAGGGGAGAATTGTGGCATCTAGGAATTTCAACCCGAAATATTGATTTTGAGGGAAACGATATTTGTCTTTGAATGGCCATAGGGACAATTACATCATCGGCCACGATATTTTATCCCTTGGACCGAACCCCTTATGAAAATGTTAATTGATTATGAGAATGTTAATTGATTTCTACAAATAAAAATCAAAAATCAAATGCCCTAAAGTGGTGAAGGAATTATGGGCTTATTATCGGTATTTTTCTATGGGCTATTTAAATTGGACATAGAACGATTTGATAAAGAAGACTTTGTTCTTGACCATGCACTTTATAGATTTGATGGATTAATGTCACAAAGTCTTTTGGCCATTTTATCATGCAATTAGGTATTTATTTAAATGAGGATTAAGATGTATTATTAAAAATAAACTTGGGCCATTTAAGTTTGGACTTTAGGCCCAAGTGAGATGGGCCTAAAGTGGGCCATAAGCCCGGCCCATGTCGACGCATGGAGGGGGGAAGGAGGAGCCGCATGACCTCCTCCAAGTGTCTTCGGCAAAGGAGACACTTGTCTCCTTCTTGGGGACAAGTGTCCCCCATGCAAAATGAGGATGCATGCAAGTATATAAGCAACCAAAAAGAGAGAGAGAGAGGGAGTGGCTGGTTTTGAGAGAGTGAGAGAGAGAGAGAGAGAGAGAGAGAGTTGCGAGAAGAGTGAGGAGCCGAGAGAGAGAGGGAGAAGCCGAGCGAGGGAGGAGGTCCGCTCGTTCATCGCTGTCCGTGTGCCGTCGTTTGTTCGATTTTGGAGGCAAGTTGGGATCTATATTCTGCTCTTGCATGTTGTGTCTTTCTTGTGTGTTTGAATGGTGGTGAATCTCGGACGTTTAGGGTGTGAGAAACCGAAGCTTGAGTGTGTTGTTCTTGAAAATGTGTTCTGTTTTTGAGTGTGCCGCCTGACCCAGAATTTTGTAGAGGCTTGCATGTGGGTTTCGAGTCGGATTTTGGCTTCGACTTCTTCACGAAAGTTGTAGACAACATCTCAAAGTATAACATACTTAAATTTGGGACAAAATGGCTGAGTTTTAAGGGGTGAAACCCTTCTCCTACGAAGACACTAGATCTGGAACTGCTTTGTTGACCTCTTGGTGGTTTTGTGGGTTGCATGTCACTTTTTACCGAGAATCTCACTTCGACTTCTTCAGGAAAGTTGTATAGAACATTCTGGATATTAACATACTCAAATTTGAGGTAAAACGAACAAGGGTAGCCTAGTGAAACGATTTTCTTTTGAAGACGGCAGATCTGGAAGTATGGTACTGGACTCCCGAGACTTCGTGGACTAAATGGTGACTATCCTTTGAGAATCTCACCTAGATCCCTTAATGAAAGTTGTAGTGGACCCCTTGAGGCAGAACATATCAAAATATAAGAAGAAATGATGGAAGATAAGTAGGTGAAACCTTGATTTTTCGGAGACAGCTAAACTGGACTGTTCGGTACTAGGAACAGGAGCTTCAACCGTCTATAGTAAATTATCTAGAGCGAATCTGGCCTAGATTTATTCATGAAAAATCTACCTTAGGGTATTGACTATAACCTGGTAAACTTTCATAATTTTTGGAGGTCATTCGGGTATTTTAATCGAAATATTTCAAGAACTGCGCAATCTGATTTTATCCGAATTTTGCATGCTGTATTGTGTGAGCTATATCTTCTTGTGTGAAGCTCTTTTGGGCATGTGTTCTTCATGAAATTGCTACCTTTATGTCTTATCTATTACATGCTCTGATTGTATGATTTTTGAAGATCATATGGATATTCAATTTATACGTTTTCCGAAATTGTGCAAGCTGGAATTTGGTAAATCTTAAAAGTCATGATGTATGGATTATTCTATGTTGTCTGGACCCCATGAATTGTATTGTCATAAGTGGTTGTATCTTGCTGCATGTATGATGATGATTGGACATGCATATAAGAATCAAATGAGGAAAATGATCTTGTTTGCCATCACATCATATGCCATGTTGAAATTGAGCTATAATTGAAAATGAGATGTATGGGAATATGCATTGTGGTGATGAGAAGACTGTCGGAGGTGTGAGCCGACGATTCCCCGAGAGTGTCGGGATGCCCGGAAAGTGGGGGTGCCGGATGCCCGGTGGCCTAGTGGCGTAATTCCGGAGGGTCCTCGGGAGTTTCGAGATGCCCGGTGGTATACGGTACGTAATTCCAGAGGGGGGGGGGATTCCTGGTGGTATGTCGGTGCGTAATCCCGGAAGCCTCGGAGGTTTGTGCCCGGGGGGATGCCTCGTGATGTTAGTTGTGATGCGAGATGCCTGGAATGTGGGGGGCCGGATGCCCGGTTGTATTTTGAATACATGCCCGGAGGTTCCTCGCGATGCCTAGTTGGATGCGAGCGATAAATTGTGGGATGCAAACATTGGTCCCTGGAAAGAAAAACTGATGAGATCCTTGTGAAAGATAAGAATTGAAAATGAATCATGTGCATGGGTGTATGCATATGGCATGATGCATGATCTGCTTATGAAAGTAAATTAATGCTATTTGATATTGAAAATGCGATCATGAAGGCATGAATGGATCTCATGGTGATGTATGCTTGATAGCGTGGATGATATGTATCATGGTGATATATGCATGAATGCTTGATGATGAGTGCATGGTGGTATGTGCACATATGGCATGGTGATATATGCATGAATGCTTGATGATGAGTGCATGGTGGTATGTGCACATATGGCATGGTGAGATATGCATGAGTGCATGGTGGTATATGCACATATGTGCATGGATGTATGTGCACATATGGCATGATGGTACATGAGTGACATGATGATGGTATGTGCATGAATGTATGTGCACCTATGGTATGATGGTACATGTGACATGACGATGGTAAGTGCATGGATGTATGTGCACCTATGGCATGATGGTACATATGATATAATGATGAGTGCATGGATGCATGATGGTAAGTGCATGGATGTATGTGCACCTATGGCATGATGATACATATGATATAATGATGAGTGCATGGATGCATGATTGTATGTGCATGGATGTATGTGCACCTATGGTATGATGGTATATGTGACATGATGATGGTGACGATTATATAAGGATGTATGTACATGCGGTATGATGACATGCGCATGGTATCAAGGTAAATTATGCATGGATGCTTGAATGACATGTATTGTGCTATGATTGTTATGATTGTATTGTATGATGCATTGAGTGGTTTATTGGTCCTTTACCTGCTGAGTGGCTGTACTCACCTCTTTGGGGACCAACATTTCAGATTAGATAAGATACCTCTGCTGCCACTACTACCAGTAGATGGATCAAGTGGTTGGATATGACCGCGAGGAGGAGGATAGCAAAGGAAGGAACTTTTGGACGCTGACACTGATCGATGGACTTTAAGTATACGATTGCTGGAGGAGATGTTGGTCATCTTTTGAAGTATAGCCGAGTATAGAAGACTACGGCATTTCGATGTACCGACTAAAGATGTCCATCTGGTTTAAGTAAATAAAAGTGTTCGGCTTTTACTTATAAATGTTTAGTTGGTGTGCATCGTTTTCTGAATATAGGGAAGGGAGTTGATGGATGTGCTTCCACTATATGAATTGCGCAAGGGACCGATCGAAAAAAAAAAAAATGTAAACCCCCAGGTTGTATGGACCTGCTGCAATTGAAATGGTATCAGAGTGACATGTTATTAGGGAAAGTAAAAGGTATAAGTGAACTGTGGCGACCCTAGTGGATCGGGGGCCGTCGAGGGGTGCCACATTTCCTTCCTATGATCTATCTGTTGTCTCTCCTACTTTGTTAGTAGGGTGTGAAATTCCAAGATGCGAAACAATTTAGGGAAGCTATACTAAAGAACTCCTTTGCTGCACAAATAAATATTGATTTCATTAGAAACACTAAGAACTTTGTAAGAGCTAGGTGTTCGCAGCAAAATTGTCCATGGAAGATCTACGTTGCGTTTCTTAGGAGAAGTGGATCTTTCCAGAATAGAGCCTACCAAGAGGAACATACTTGTTCCATTAATTTTCAAAACAAAAGTATAACAAATGCATGGTTGTCCAAGCACTTCAATAAAAAGTACTGACTTTAGGATGCTGGTGAAGGAGCGTGTATGCATCGATGTATCTAGGAATCAATGTAAAAGATTGAAGCAAAATGTGATGAGGATACTTATTAGTCAGTATAGCAAGGAATATGGGCAGGTGTGGGATTATGCTTGGGAGTGTAGGCTGCGAAACCCTTCAAGTAGAGTGTATGTAAATGTGGTGGAGAGGCCGCTTCCTGATAGCGAGACCAAGTTCGATAAGCTCTATGTGTGCTTCGATGCATGCAAACGGGGATTTTTAGCTAGTTGTAGACGGATTATAGGATTGGACGGCTGTTTCTTGAAGGGCTTGTACTAGGGAGAATTGTTGGTCGTGATTGGAAGAATGTGAATAACTAAATGTTCCCATTAGCTTGGGCTGTTGTAAGGATTGAGAACAAGGACAATTGGTCTTGGTTCTTGAAAAATTTGATGGCTGACTTAGAGATAACAAACAGGGAAGGGTGGACATTCATGAGCGATCAACAAAAGGTAATGCTTGCTTTTTGAAAAATCTAATCAATTGTTTGCTTTATGATATCAACATGTTATTTGTTTACATTTCTTGCTTTGAATTATTGTAGGAACTGGTTCCGGCAGTAGCCGAGTTGTTGCCTAATGCTGAACATTGAATGTGTGCACAGCACCTTTACGGAAATTGGGCAAAGACCTACAAAGGAAATAACCTATAGTCGTAACTTTAGCGGTTAGCAAAAAGCACGAACATGGTTGACTTTAAGATAGCCAAAGAAGGATTGCTTCAGTTGACAAAAGAAGGTTGTGCTACACTATTACAAACAAACCGAAGCATTGATGTAAAACATTCTTCAATAAGGAATTCAAGTGCAATAACATCGACAGCAACATATGTGAAGCATTTAATGGGAAGATAATAGATGCCAGATGCAAACCAATCATCTCAATGCTTGAAGATATACGAGTTATGGTCATGACTCGGCTGCACAAACAAAGAGATGAGGCTGCAAAGTGGACTAGAAAATGTGATCCTAGAATTGCCAAGAAATTGGATGAGAACTTGGCTGCAAGTATGTATTGTCATCCCATTTGGAATGGAGATGATGGATATGAGATAATAAAAGGTTCCGATAAGTATGTTGTCCATCTAGGAACGGAGAAGTATTCATGTAGAGCATGGCAACTAGTGGAATTCTTTGTTGACATGCCATATGTGCCATCCGGTTGAAGGGCCACAATGCAGAGGATTACATGGATGATTGGTACAAAAAATCGAAATACCTTGCTTCGTATCAGTTCATGATGCAGCTAATTAGAAGTCATAAGTTCTGGGAGCCAATGGATCGTGAAGCACCTCAACCTTTGCTAAAGAAGAAGAAAATGGGAAGACCAAAATGAATGCGAAAAAAAGGTGGAGGGAGAGGTTTCGGGTCAACAAAGAATGAGTAGGATAGGTGCAAAGATGACGTGCTCTTATTGCCACGTAGTAGGGCACAGTACTAAATGTTGTCAATTAAGGAAGCAACAAGAATAGTTGAGGCCAGCTAAAGGGCCTAGTGAAGGAAGGTTGGAGAAAGGCAAATAGAAGGGCCAAGTGAGTCGACTGTTCTTCAGTTGACAACTAAAACCCCTATAAGTTATGAAATTTGTGTTTATGTTGCTTTGTGGTTTATCATAAATATTTACATAATATCTTATTTGGCCTTGTGTGTAATGTCTTTGTCAGGTCACGAGAAGAACTCCAGTAAGTCGTGAAATTGAATGGCCTGTTCGAAGAAGGCAAGATAGAAGACGGCCACTTGAAGGATTGACCCAAACAGCTAAATGGCCAGTTCAGTCGACTGTTCTTCAGTAGAGAAAGAAATACCAAGTAAATTCAATAATTTGTATTTGGTTTTCCTTTACGTTATTATATGGCCCGATGTTATATTTATGGTGTCTTTTGCCTCTTTTTCAGGTTCAAAGAATGCAAGTTGGAGCTTAACTGCCAATTGAAGGACCATCATAAGAGCCATCACAAGGGTCACCAGAAGAATCACTACATGGATCACCACAAGTACCATTAGAAGGGCCAATAGAAGGTGTCACTAGGGCTACATAGAAGGGGAACTAGAAGAAGGCCAGGTAAAGGGGCAGCTACAAAAAGGCCATCTAGAAGACGCCCAACTGAAGCATTGGTCGAAGAAGCCCTAGCGGTAGCTGAAGGGCCAAAAGAAGGGCCTAAGAAATCTTAGGTGAGAAGAAAAACCAACAAATCACAAGTTCTTGAAAGTGACACCCCTCTTCAAACAAGAGGGGAACTTGGGAAGAGGTTAAGATAATATGGCTATGGCCTTTATATAGATAAGCGTATTGGAACAGTTATTTTGAATGTAAGTTTTATTGGCTGCATTTAATTTAATTTATGTTGTAGGCTTTTGCTGACAATTTAATTATTTATTTGTAGCTTGGGAGAAGTTTAGAGGTTCTTATCTCTCAAGGCCCAACTCAAGAATCAATGACTGCGCCAATAAAGAAGAAAACATCAGTTGCGCCAACAAGAAAGAAGAGCAAGAATCCAGTTGCAGGTCTATTTGAATCAATTTAGCCTGGGACATTGGCAGCTCTTTCTAAATCAATTCAGCTTGGGACATTTGTAGCTCCATCTAAATTAGTGCATACTGAGAAGGTTGAAGAAGAAGTTGCACGTCTAGTTAGAAAGAGTGCAATGATTATAAATCAAGTGAAAGGCCCATCAAAAGGAGCATGAACAAGGGGCGTTGTGCATATTGATTGATGAGATGTGACGTGATAGGATTTATGGAGCTTATAAGTCAGTTAATAACTTGCTATGGATGTTTTTTTTTAGTTTGTCATTAACTTTGTGAGACTTAATTTCAATATCAATGGAATGATCTTGTTGCTTGTCAAATTCTTTTGCGTTTTGTAAGATGTGGATTTTGCTTTTACTTGCTACCGTTGGTGTTGGGTCTGTGGTGGTAACTGGAGTTCTAGTGTGGCTGGCTGGTGGTCAATGGTGACGCTTGGTGGTAATGGGTTTGTTGTTGGGGTTCGGTTGAGAGCTCGTGCTGCATCTAGTGGTTCAAGTGTGTAGCGTGCACATCTTGCACCAGGTGGTGTTGATGCAAGGTTCAGCTTGCACCAACACCTTCTGCAGCAGACCCACCACCAGCATAGTAATTGCTGGGAGGTGGGTTTATGGTGGTGGTCGGGTGCTGGTGTGGTGGCTGGAGTGCTGATGTGGCTAGTGGTGATGCTTGACGGTTGTGGATTTGTGGTGGGGGTTAGGGGCTTATGCTACACCTAGTGCAAGTGTGCAGTGTGCACATTTTACCCTAGGTGTATTGGTGCAAGCTAGTGCAAGGCTCAGCTTGCACCAATACCTTGTGCAGTAACACCACCAGCACGATGGTGGTTAGAGTGCCTAGTGTGGCTAGTGGTGGTTGGTCGCCGGTGGTGGTGGCTGGCGCAATTTTCAGAGAAAACCTACAAAAATTGGCACTTAATTGATCACATTCTAAAAAACTTAGAACTTTAAGTGTTTACTTTTAACTACGAGTGACACTTAAGTGATCACTTTAATCATAACTTGACATGTAAGTGATCATTTTTCATCGCGACTAACACTTAAGTGATTACTAAATACAATTTATGGCACTCGGATAATCACTCGTGTTTGTCTTGTGTATATGTTGGTTTGCAACAAAATAGAGAAGGTGATGGTAGTTCAACTTATGGCAACTCCACTCAATTCCAATGTTTGCTGTTGGTTTATGTTTATATTTAGTTCAAGTAAAAAAACCACCACAACACATTGACCCAATAACATCCATTATTACTAGTTTATGTTTAAGAACAAGCAAAAACATAGTATAAGCGGCATCTAATTCACTTATTCCATTTCGTTGACCTCCCCGCAAACACAAGAAGTAACCCATAATACATATGACAGCACAAATAACAACAAAGCCATAACGATCTTGTGGAACAATACAAACTTCTTCTTATCTTCCAAAAAGAAAAAAAAACCTACATTTAATCCAAAACAATTACATTTGTCTACTCATTTTTAACTATGATAGTCGGAGAAACTTTTTCTCATCTTCAAGTGCTTTACATTTCATCATAAAGTAGGATAGATAATAAAACAACACCATAATAAACGCTTGGTAACACTTCCATTCAATTTTTATCATTGAAACTTCATTCTTGAAAAGTTTAGCCGAAGACGCTTGAGCTTGCATTGAGTCAACATCATCCAAGTTGTCCACGAGCATAGATGGAGATTGATGTCGTTCATCAAATATATTAGATCCAATTGTGGCATCCTAAAATTTCATGACAACCCCTGGATATACCATGAACCATGAATAGGTGATGGAAGTGCCATCGGATTATATTATAACCATTAGATCGATGAATTACAATAGATTAAGGCCGAGCATTTTAATGGACAATTATTTGTTTGGAAATGTATCCTATATCTAAGTGCGATCAAGGATTGTATTAAAGGATAAATTAACAAGGAATTTTCTGTCCTTGGCCGTGTATTCTATAAGTTGGATTTTCATTGATTATTGTTGCAATTTTATGGCCATGTGATTATTTGAGATTATGAAATTAAGTGGGGATTAAAGTAAATTGTTAAGAGCAAATGTGGGCTGATTTAGTTAAGGCCCAAGACAGCCCAAAAGGAGGCCCACCGTTTCTCCCATTCGGCCATCAAGGCCCGCCCCATAAAGCCCATAGGGCTGTCGACCGAAAGGGAAGAGGGGGGGGAGCCGGTTTTGCTTGCCTCTCCATTTGTCCCATGGGAGAAGCCAAGTGTCAAATGACATGCAAAACCTCATGATTACTAGCTAATCATGAGGGTGAAAGGAAGAAAAGGAGAGAGAGAGGGGCGGAACGGACGAGGCACAACCGAGAGAAAGGGAGAGAGTGTTCGCGCGAGAAAAAGAGAGGGAGAGTTCGGGCGAGCGAGCGAGAGAGAAAGGAAGGGAGTGCGGGCCGCGAAGGGGAAGAAGAGAGCTGTCTTCCGCCGAACGCCTAGCTGCATGCAATTTTCTAGCTGGAATCTCACTTCATGTTCTTGATGAAAGTTGTAGAGGACTTCTTAAAGTTTAACATATCAAAATTTGAGGGGAAACGGACAAGTATTTGATGGTGAAACCATTTTTCTTCAAAGATACTAGATCTGGAAACTGTTATGTTGATCCCTTGCGATTCTGTGAATTTTGTGAAATTATCCGGTCCAAATTTGATCTCGTGTTCTTGATAAGAATTGTAGATGACATTTTGAGGAAAAACATACAGAAATTTGAGAATAAATGGACAAGCATTGATTCGGAAAATGATTTTTCTTTGAAAGGGTTAAATCTGGAGATTGAGCCGAGGGTTAGGGTGAATTGTAATAATCATATCTTTTAATCAAGAATGTATTAGACTTCGATTTCTTCATGGGATTTATACCTCTAGGTCTCAACTATAACATATTAAAATCTCAGAATTTTGGGAGTTCATTTAAAGACTTAATCGAAATTATTTCCGAAACTGTGCAAAAGTGATATTGGAATTTCTTTCGCTGTGATGTATGGACCTATGTGATTGATATGAAACTTTCTTGACATGGTGTTCTTCATGAAAACTCTTTCTCTAGGTCTTGTTCACATCATGTTAAATTTTCAGAATTTATTAATATCATTTACTAATTTTTCCAGAATTATATCTAAAGGAGTGCATTTAGTTTTATCCGAAAATTGCTGTGTTGTCAAGAATAAATGAATTGCTCTATGAGATATGATGTCTTGGGTGGTTAATTATGCTGCATATGTGGTGACATTCAGCATGTCATATTGCATAAAAAGGTTGGTTTAGACCTTTGACACTATTGCATCAAATGCTATGTTGAAAGTGAGACATATATATGTGAATATACATCGTGATGATGATGATACCATCGGAGGTGTGAGCCAACGATACCCCGGGAGTGTCGGATGCCCGGAGGTGTGTGCCGGATGTCCTCGGGAGTTTCGAGATGCTCGGAGGTGTGTGCCGGATGCCCGGAGGTGCGTGCCGGAGGTTCCTCGCGATGCCAGGTTGGGTGCGAGCGATATGAGGGATGCAAACACTGGTCCCTGGATGAATAATGAGATCCTTTTGAAAAATCAATATGGGAATTGAATCATGGCCTGGTGTATAAATTGTCCTTGAACTTGAATTGGTATTGCATGATTTTTGGAAGTGTGATCACCAAGGCATTGAATGGATCTCATGGAGATGTATGCATGACTGCATGGAGATATATGCATGACTGCATGGTGATGTATGCTTGAGTGCATGAATGATATGTGCTCTGCTTGTGATGCCTTGGTTGTCTTATTTGTTGCATCTTGTAGTTTGGTGGATCTTTACTGCTGAGTGGTTGTACTCACTCCTTTTGGGGACTAACATTTCAGATTGAAAGAGATGCTTCTGCTACCCATTTCACGAGGCACTTTTTACGGCGTCCCGGTAGATGTCGAGTGCTCATGCTCGGAGTACATTTGTGCTAGTGTCCGGGGCCTAGTATTTGTACGCGTACGAGCCCTAGTCATGTATGATGTGGGTCTACCTGGAGGCCCCATGGTACGGGAGTTCCTATCCGTGCATGTGCGCCGTGATGGGATTATGATGGGGATGTTGCCGTCGTCGCCAGCCGATGGACCAGGCTGGGTGTGATTGATCGTACGTGATGGGTAGCTGAGGAAGCTTTTGGACTGCCGGCACTATCTGATGTACTGAAGCTTATGATTGATATGTGGAGTTGGACGCTTTTGGTTATAGCCGAGTTTTAGAAAAGCCTTGGCCTTTTGTTGTACCAACTCATGTTGTCCATCAAGTGATATAAATAAAAGTGCTCGGTTTATCTTATGAAAAAGTGTAGTTGGTGTGCATTGAATAATGTTGTTGGAGTATGGGATGGGAATTTGATTATGCTTCCGCCATATGAACTGCGCTGGGACCTATTTAAATAATGCAAACCCCTAGGTCTGATGGATCCTCTACAATTCTATAATATTAGTGTGGCATGTTGTTAGGATGTATTGAAGGGATTGAGCACTGTGGCGACCCTAACGGATCGGGGGGCCGTGTCGAGGGGGTGCCACAGCAGTTGGTATCAGAGCGAAAGGTTATATGTGGAGTGATAAGGAGCCTCATTTGGAAATTGAGGAATATGATGACAATGCACACCATAGGATACTAACTGGAATAGTTGGTTAACTTTGAACAACGGGTGATGGGTATTCACTTGTAGATTCCAAGTAATTTTGATGAGTTGCTTTTAGGTGCCAGTAACATGTTTATGTTACTTATTTTATAGTTGCAGTTGCTTTAAATGGAGACATTGAGTCACAGATTATTTTTGAGGCAAATGCTTGGAAACTGCAGGAAAGTCATGGTGCGAGCTGGAAGTACTCATCCATCAGGGTTGAAGCCTCTGCTGCAAGGGTTGAACCCCGAATGGAAGACATCCTGCAGGCATTGGCCAATATAGGAAATCTGATGGAAAGACAAGCGTAGCAACAACTCGGAGCGGAACGTCGCCCTCAAGGACTGGTGGAACAATTTTTGAAGTTGAAGCCACCTAAGTTTAGTGGAATAGGAAATCCTGAGGAGGCGGAACTTTGGATTGATGGAATGGAGCAAATTTTCCGAGTATTGAATTGCAATGATGTCGAGAAGATAACTTTGGCAGAGTACCAGCTGGAGGGAAATGCAAAGTTTTGGTGGAGAGCTTCGAGGGACATGATCTTTCCACTAGGTACTGATATAAATTGGGATGAGTTTGTGGGAGCCTTTAATAGAAAGCATTTCTCTGATTGTGCTAGGGATAAGAAAATCACAGAATTTGTTCAGTTGGAACAAAGGGAGTTGACAGTGGATTAGTATGAGGCGAAATTTTCTGAATTGTCTAGATATGCTCCCCGGCTAATTGAAGATCGAGAGGAAAAAGCTAAGAGATTCCTGAAAGGATTGAGAACTGATATCAGGAAACAACTTGTGCCTCTGAATATAAGAGATTATAATGAGATATATGAGGGGCACAGTTGGTGGAGCAGGAATTGGTAAGAGAGCAATCAGAGTATAAGAGGCAGTCGACTTTTGGTGATATCAGACGGGGTAAGAGACCTTATACAGGTCAAGGTCAGACCTGGGAATCTAAGAAGAAGAGCAATTTCGGGAATTTTGGAAAAGCCAGGGATGGCCTGAATCTAGGAAAAGCACCTGATCGGAATGAAGATTGTCGAAGGTGTGATGGGCGACATGGCCCAGGACCTTGTAATGGACGGCTGAAATGCTATGGTTGTGGACAGGTAGGACACCTTAAGAAGGATTGTCCACAAGAGAGGTCGCAGCCAAGTATCAACCCAATGCGACGAGTACAACAATGTACTGCTGGACCATATCCACAAAGGAATCCACAGAGACCACCAGCACAAGGAAGGGTGTATGCGGTCACCCAAGAGGAAGCAGAAGCTTCCAAAAATGTTATCTCAGGTACGATTTTTATAAATGGCAAGAAGGCATATGCATTGTTTGATACGGGTGCTACGCATTCATTTGTGTCTGAAAGATATAGGCAATTGAGTGAAATAGAAACTACGTCTCTTGAGACGCCTCTTTGTGTTTCTACGCCTTTAAAGAATATGGTGTTATCTACGCTGGTGTGTGGAAAATGTAAGATAACAATAGGAGGAAGGGATATGGAAATAGACCTAGTCGTAATGGCTATATATGACTTTGATGTTATCATAGGAATGGACTGGCTCCATAAGTATCGGGCCAAAATGGATTGTTATAGGAAAGTGATCCAATTTGTTTTACCAGATTAGTCTAGTTGTAAATTTTTCGGAGGTCAGACCAACCTATCTATAGCACTTATCTCAGTGATAGAAGCTCGTGTATTACTTGACGAAGGATGTCAAGGGTACCTGGCAGTGGTTAAGGATTATACTAAGGAAGAATCTAAGCTCGATGAAATTCGAGTAGTCAGTAAATTTCAACATGTATTTCCTGAGGAGTTGCCTGGATTACTATTGGAACGAGAAATTGAGTTTGAAATTGAACTAATGCCTGGAACAGGACCAATATCAAAAGCCCCGTATAGGATGGCCTTAATGGAATTGAAGGAACTGAAGGTGCAACTACAAGAATTGCTTGATAAAGGATTCATTAGGCCAAGTGCTTCTCCTTGGGGTGCACCAGTCTTGTTTGTGAAAAAGAAGGATGTGTCAATGCGATTATGTATTGACTATAGGCAACTGAATCAAGTGACCATAAAAAATAAATATCCCTTGCCTAGAATTGATGATCTATTTGACCAACTACAAGGAAGTTCGGTCTTTTCTAAGATTGACTTGAGATCGGGATACCATCAGCTAAGGATTAAGAAAGAAGACGTCCCTAAGAATGCATTTAGGACTTGCTATGGACACTACGAGTTCCTCGTCATGCCTTTTGGATTGACAAATGCACCGGCTGCATTCATGGATCTAATGAATAGGGTATTTAAGCCTTATTTGGATCAGTTTGTGATTGTCTTCATTGATGATATCTTGATATATTCTAGAGGGCCTGAAGAGCACGAGCAACACTTGGGGATAGTTTTGCAAATTTTGAGAAATCATAAGATGTATGCCAAATTCAGCAAGTGTGAATTTTGGCTGGATCGGATAATATTTTTGGGACACGTGGTGTCAAGAGGAGGAATTGCAGTGGACCTGGCGAAAGTTGAGATGGTAATAAATTGGCCTAGACCGACAACACCCACTGAAATACGGAGTTTCTTAGGACTGGCTAGTTATTATAGAAGATTTATTGAAGGGTTTTCGCGATTGGCAGGCCCCTTAACGAAATTGACTTGGAAGAATGCAAAGTTTGAATGGAGTGGAGAATGTGAAAGGAGCTTTCAGGAACTTAAAAGAAAATTGACCATGGCTCCAATCCTGACTATACCATCTGGGTCTGATGGATTTACAGTGTATAGTGATGCGTCTCACAAAGGACTGAGATGTGTTTTGATGCAACATGGCAAGGTCATAGCCTATGCATCCAGACAATTGAAACCTCATGAATAGAACTACCCAACTCATGATTTGGAATTGGCAGCTATAGTGTTTGCTATAAAAATATGGAGGCACTATTTGTATGGAGTGAAGTTTGAGATCTATACAGATCATAAGAGCCTAAAATATTTGTTTTCACAAAAGGAATTGAACATGAGACAAAGGAGATGGATGGAATTGTTGAAGGATTATGATTATGAAATACGGTACCATCTAGGGAAGGCGAATAAGGTGGCGGATGCCCTTAGTCATAAGTCGGCTATGGAGATAGCCAGTCTAAGAATGGTAGAATGGAACCTCTTAAAGTCTGTAGTGGACTCAGAGTTTGAATTGAAAGTGGATCGCCTTACTGGCATTCTTACTGCATTAAGGATTGAACTCGAAATTATTCGGAAAGTTAAGATCCTGCAAGAGTCTGACCCGGAAATTGTGAAAGTGAGAAATGCAGTGTCTTTAGGAAGAAGACCAGAATTCCAAATCTCTGAGGATGGAGTGGTAAGATGCCAAGGACGACTTTGTGTTCCCGACAATGAAGAAGTGAAGAGGGAAATCCTGTCGAAAGCACATAGGAGTAATTATAGTATTCATCCGGGTAGTACAAAGATGTACATAAATTTACGCCAGCAATTTTGGTGGAATGACATGAAGACAGATACGGCTAAACACGTTTCTCAATGTTTAACATGCCAGCAAGTGAAGGCGGAACATCGCAAACCCGCAGGACTATTGAGACCGTTAGACATTCCAGAATCGAAATGGGAGCATGTAACTATGGACTTTGTGCAAGGATTGCCAATGACATCAAATGGTCACGATTCAATTTGGGTAATAGTGGATCGTTTGACTAAATCTGCCCATTTCCTAGCGGTCCGCATAAACTATTTGATGAATAAACTTGCTGAGATATATGTAAGCCAGGTAATACACTTACATGGCATTCCTGTAACGATCACTTCTGATCGAGACTCAAGGTTTACTTCAAATTTTTGGCGAAGTCTCCAAAATGCTTTAGGGACAAAGCTTCAACTTAGTACTGCGTTTCATCCTCAAACAGATGGACAAATAGAAAGAGTGATCCAGACTCTGGAAGATATGCTGAGAACCTGCATTATTGATTTTAGGGGAAGTTGGGATGAAAAATTGCACTTGATAGAGTTCGCCTATAACAATAGTTTTTAGAAAAGTATAGGCATGACTCCGTATGAAGCATTATATGGAAGAAGGTGTAGAACCCCTATCTGTTGGAATGATGTAGGTGAAAGGAGATTGATAGGACCTGAACTGGTACAAGTTACCACTGAGGTTGTTGAAATTATCAGGAAAAGACTTAAAACAGCCTAGAATAGGCAAAAAGACTACGCAGATAAACGTAGAAGACCTTTGGAGTTTAATGGGGGGGGGACCATGTATTCCTTAAGGTATCCCCTATGAAAGGAATATCACGATTTGGAATGAAAGGAAAGTTAGGTCCCAGATTTGTTGGACCCTTTGAAATACTCGAAAGAATAGGAGACGTAGCTTATCAATTGGTGCTGCCTCCTAAATTGGGAAATTTACATGATGTGTTTCATGTGTCGATGCTAAGGAAATATCGGCCGGATCCTGGTCACATACTCGATCATGAAGCCATCAAAGTGGATGAGAGAGTGAGATACATCAAGGAGCCTGTGCAAGTACTGGATCGAAAAGAGCAAATTCTTAGGACTAAGAAAATCCCATTGGTTAAGATATTATGGCGACATCATGATGTGGACCATGTATTCCTTAAGGTATCCCCTATGAAAGGAATATCACGATTTGGAATGAAAGGAAAGTTAGGTCCCAGATTTGTTGGACCCTTTGAAATACTCGAAAGAATAGGAGACGTAGCTTATCGATTGGTGCTGCCTCCTAAATTGGGAAATTTACATGATGTGTTTCATGTGTCGATGCTAAGGAAATATCGGCCGGATCCTGGTCACATACTCGATCATGAAGCCATCAAAGTGGATGAGAGAGTGAGATACATCAAGGAGCCTGTGCAAGTACTGGATCGAAAAGAGCAAATTCTTAGGACTAAGAAAATCCCATTGGTTAAGATATTATGGCGACATCATGATGTGGAGGAAGCCACATGGGAAAGTGAAAATGAGATGAGGGAAAAGTACTCTCACTTGTTTAAGGAGACATAGGCAATGTCTAATTTCGAGGACGAAATTCTCTAAGGAGGGGAGAATTGTGGCATCCTAAAATTTCATGACAACCCCTGGATATACCATGAACCATGAATAGGTGATGGAAGTGCCATCGGATTATATTATAACCATTAGACCGATGAATTACAATAGATTAAGGCCGAGCATTTTAATGGACAATTATTTGTTTGGAAATGTATCCTATATCTAAGTCCGATCAAGGATTGTATTAAAGGATAAATTGACAAGGAATTTTCTGTCCTTGGCCGTGTATTCTATAAGTTGGATTCTCATTGATTATTGTTGCAATTTTATGTCCATGTGATTATTTGAGATTATGAAATTAAGTGGGGATTAAAGTAAATTGTTAAGAGCAAATGTGGGCTGATTTAGTTAAGGCCCAAGACAGCCCAAAAGGAGGCCCACCGTTTCTCCCATTCGGCCATCAAGGCCCAGCCCATAAAGCCCATAGAGCTATCGACTGAAAGGGGAGAGGGGGGGGGGGGAGCTGGTTTTGCTTGCCTCTCCATTTGTCCCATGGGAGAAGCCAAGTGTCAAATGACATGCAAAACCTCATGATTACTAGCTAATCATGAGGGTGAAAGGAAGAAAAGGAGAGAGAGAGGGGCGGAACGGACGAGGCACAACCGAGAGAAAGGGAGAGAATGTTCGCGTGAGAGAAAGAGAGGGAGAGTTCGGGCGAGCGAGCGAGAGAGAAAGGAAGGGAGTGCGGGCCGCGAAGGGGAAGAAGAGAGCTGTCTTCCGCCGAACGCCTAGTTGCCGCCGTCGAGCCCGCCTTGCCCCGCCGTTGTGCTTGCTGAGATTTTCTTTGGATTAGAGGCAAGTAGAGTCCATTGATCTACACCTTGTTTGCTGTGATTGTGTGTGATGTATGGTGAATTTCGGATGTGGTGGAGGTGAGAATTTTCGAAGTATGGGAGTAATGCCTTAGTCTAGTAATCTGTTTTCTGGAAAAACAGTCCGACCTTTGATGATTTCGTGAGCTGCATGCAATTTTTTAGCTGGAATCTCACTTCGTGTTCTTGATGAAAGTTGTAGAGGACTTCTTGAAGTTTAACATATCAAAATTTTATGGGAAACGGACAAGTATTTGATGGCGAAACCATTTTTCTTCAAAGATACTAGATCTGGAAACTGTTATGTTGATCCCTTGCGATTCTGTGAATTTTGTGAAATTATCCAGTCCGAATTTGATCTTATGTTCTTGATAAGAATTGTAGATGACATTTTGAGGAACAACATACTGAAATTTGAGAATAAACGTACAAGTATTGATTCGAGAAATGATTTTTCTTTGAAAGGGTTAAATCTGGAGATTGAGCCGAGGGTTAGGGTGAATTGTAATAGTCATATCTTTTAATCCAGAATGTATTAGACTTCGATTTCTTCATGGGATTTATACCTATAGGTCTCAACTATAACATATTAAAATCTCAGAATTTTGGGAGTTCATTTAAAGACTTAATCGAAATTATTTCCGAAACTGTGCAAAAGTGATATTGGAATTTCTTTTGCTGTGATGTATGGACCTATGTGATTGATATGAAACTTTCTTGATATGGTGTTCTTCATGAAACCTCTTTCTCTAGGTCTTTTTCATACCATGTTAAATTTTCAGAATTTATTAATGTCATTTACTAATTTTTCCAGAATTATATCTAAAGGAGTGCATTCAGTTTTATCCGAAAATTGCTGTATTGTCAAGAATAAATGAATTGCTCTATGAGATATGATGTCTTGGGTGGTTAATTATGCTGCATATGTGGTGACATTCAGCATGTCATATAGCATAAAAAGGCTGGTTTGGACCTTTGACACTATTGCATCAAATGCTATGTTGAAAGTGAGACATATATATGTGAATATACATCGTGATGATGATGATACCGTCAGAGGTGTGAGCCGACGATGCCCCGGGAGTGTCGGATGCCCGGAGGTGTGTGCCGGATGTCCTCGGGAGTTTTGAGATGCCCGGAGGTGTGTGCCGGAGGTTCCTCGCGATGCCAGGTTGGATGCGAGCGATATGAGGGATGCAAACACTGGTCCCTGGATGAATAATGAGATCCTTTTGAAAAATCAATATGGGAATTGAATCATGTGCATGTGTGTACATGGCCTGGTGTATAAATTGTCCTTGAACTTGAATTGGCATTGCATGATTTTTGGAAGTGTGATCACCAAGGCATTGAATGGATCTCATGGAGATGTATGCATGACTGCATGGAGATATATGCATGACTGCATGGTGATGTATGCTTGAGTGCATGAATGATATGTGCTCTGCTTGTGATGTCTTGGTTGTCTTATTTGTTGCATCTTGTAGTTTGGTGGATCTTTACTGCTGAGTGGTTGTACTCACCCCTTTTGGGGACTAACATTTCAGATTGAGAGAGATGCCTCTGCTACCCATTTCATGAGGCACTTTTTACGGCGTCCCGGTAGATGTCGAGTGCTTATGCTCGGAGTACATTTGTGCTAGTGTCCGGGGCCTAGTATTTGTACGCGTATGAGCCCTAGTCATGTATGATGTGGGTCTACCTAGAGGCCCCGTGGTACAGGAGTTCCTATTCGTGCATGTGCGCCGTGATGGGATTATGATGGGGATGCTGCCGCCGCCACTAGCCGATGGACCGGGCTGGGTGTGATTGATCGTACGTGATGGGTAGTTGAGGAAGCTTTTTTTGGACTGCCGGCACTATCTGATGGACTGAAGCTTATGATTGATATGTGGAGTTGGACGCTTTTGGTTATAGCCGAGTTTTAGAAAAGCCTTGGCCTTTTGTTGTACCAACTCATGTTGTCCATCAAGTGATATAAATAAAAGTGCTCGGTTTATCTTATGAAAAAGTGTAGTTGGTGTGCATTGAATTATGTTGTTGGAGTATGGGATGGGAATTTGATTATGCTTCCGCCATATGAACTACGCTGGGACCTATTTAAATAACGCAAACCCCTAGGTCTGATGGATCCTCTACAATTCTATAGTATTAGTGTGGCATGTTGTTAGGATGTATTGAAGGGATTGAGCACTATGGTGACCCTAACGGATCGGGGGGGCGTGTCGAGGGGGTGCCACACCAATATCACCTTTGTGGCTCGATGAGAGAATTTCTTATCGATCCATTTGAAGTATTTGCACTTCGACCTTTCTTTATATCGGGCACATCCATAAAATCTTCTCCTAGGAATCATTTGAGTTCACGATGTTCTTCTTGGACTCGGTAACCCTCAAAAATAGAAACTCTGGCCTTCTCCTTTGCTTCGGTGAGAGGAATTTAAGGCGCTGCTGAGAGCCTGCTCTCCATTTCCAACATTTGACGATGGAATTTTGGGCAAATCAAAATTAGGGTTTGGGACTAGGATTCGAGCACTTCAATAGGGATGTTGGCCGATTTAGTATTTTAGATTTGGGGCAATTTGGGAGACGATGTTGTTTTGGCAGATTCAAGGCTTTTATTTTGGCAAACTATGGAAACGACGTCGTTTTAGGTGAGTTAGAATTGAGTCAGCTCTCCAGCGAGCCACATAGGCGAGCAAAAATAATAAAAAAATTGCCACGTAGGATTTTTTGTGGGGTTCGCTGGAGGTGGCACTTAAGTGTCCTACTTTTCAAAAAAAGTGGCACTTAAGTGGCACTTTCCTAACTTTTGGCATTTAAGTGTCCTATTGTGTCAAATTTTGGCACTTGAGCTGTACTTCTTCCATTAAAGAAGAGTGGGGAAGGAAGTGACTTACAGGAGGCTTTGGGTATGGGATTGTGAGAGGAGGAAGACCAAGAATTTGAATTGCAAAACTGTGCTTCAAGGTTTTTGGAAAGGGATTCTTCTCATCTTCATTTTGCTCATATCCTAGACCATATTTGTTGTAGCAAGAAATTTGAATTGAAAAAATGTGCTTCACGGTTTTTGAACCTAGTGAAAATTTGGTGCTATTTGAAAACTCTCCTTTTTCAATCTTCGATAAGAACTTTGCAAGAAAGATTTTTAGTGGTGAGATCATAAACTTCCTTTTCAAAATAGAAATTCTTTTTGTAGCCTTTGCTTGTTCTTCAAACATTTCCCTCATTCTTAAGTCAGTTCAAAATTATTTACCTCATTGTCTTCATCATGATTCAAATCGGCTATTAGACAAGAATTTGCTTCCTCTTCATCATTTGATTCTCACTCGGTGTTGCCCATCTTTTATGTAATGTTGTAAATACGTAATGAAATACCTATCTTTCCGACCCAAAAAAAAAACCTTCAATGCCTTCTTCTGCTTTTCATAATTTTCTTTCTTTTTTTTATGAGAGATGGGCATTTTGACTTTGTGTGACCTGATTTCCTGCATTCATGACAAACGATGTTCTTACCTTTGATTATTCTTTGTTTCTGTAAGGCTTTTTGCCATCCAAGGACTTCATTTGTCTTTTTCCTTTGTGGTTTCTTCCTTTTTTCATGAAGCTTTTGAATCTTTTAGTCAACAGCGCCATATTTTCATCACTATATTCTCCTTCTAAAGATATTTGTTGAACTGCATCATCCTAGTCAGCTTTAAAAGCAATAGCTTTCATACCTTTTGAGTTATTTTACTTGAACACATCAGAGAACATGAATGTTCCTATTAGCTCATCCATTATGATTGGTTGAATCCTCATTGTTTTTCGTAGATTTTCATAGAGATGTCTTTTCGTGCTCCATTCCTTAGGCAAAGCTCTTAAAAGCTTATTAACTTTTTTTAACGTCAGTGAACATTTTTCCTTGATATACAAGACCATTCACTATTTTAGTGAACTGAGTGAACATCTATGTCACCATTTCATCAGGTTTCATTTTGAACAGCTCGTGATTTCTGAGGAGGATGTTCATCTTTGTTTCCTTCACCTTGTTTGTTCCTTCGAGTGTTAGTAGGAGCTGATCCCAAATGTTCTTGGTTGTAACACAAGAAGAAACTCTATTAAATTCAGATGGTGACAAAGCACAACATAACAGGTGTTTAACTTTGGCATTGAGAGCAGATCTTCTTCATGATTCTTCTATGTTATCAATAGCAGCTACTATAGCTTGACCTTCCTATCAAGCGGGAGCTAGAGCAGGGGTTGGTACATCTACACCACTTTCAACCACACTCCACATTTCAAGATCTGTGGCTTCAATGTATTTGCATTCTTTACTTCCAATATTTATAGTTGCTTCCATTAAAATAAATAGGCTTGTTAGGAGCTTGAGCATCATTGGTAAAGAAGTTGCCAAAATTTAGCCATAAGAGAAGATCTTTATACTTAGAAGAAATACACTTCAAATGATGAGCAATAGGGCTCTAATACCAATTGTTAGGAGCTAACGGTACAATTTACAAGGGAGTGAATAGGCTTTTTAAAAAACTTGACAATCTTTTGCAGAAATTAGCTGATGCTAAGTAAAGATCAGGTTAGGGTGATGTTTCAAAACTTGTGATGGTAATATGTGCTTGTGAGAGTAAATAGAGTAAAACAATAGTACACAATGATATGTAATATTTCTACTTTATCCCCAAGTCTATGTCTACTTTTTAAACTAATAGCCATAAGTCGGCCTAGATTCTACTAGTAATCTACTCTGAAAGTTACAATCGGCAAGCACTAAGTCTATTACAAGATAGATCACACTATTAGGACTTAGCTGCTACTACTCTTACTCTTTTACACTTAATCTAGAGCACAAATCACTCAAACAACATGAATGCAATACTCAGCGAAACAATCGGAAGATAGCTTATCAGTGAAAACCGTTTAAAAGTAAATTTCCAGATCTTAATATATTTGACTCTTTCTCTAACATTTGACATCTATGATATTTTTTATAACCATCTTCAATTTTTTCGTTGTAGGCGGATTAGAGAAGTAAAGAGCTATTAGAGTTATTGTTAAGGTATTGTCTAGAGTTAGAACTGCCTATACAATCTTGTCTTGAACTTTTGCAGGTTATCAAAAAATAGCATTGGCCACTGTCCCTTTATGGTAGTCTTTGATAGACCTGTCAGACTACCTAGCTACTCGATTATTATTTCATATTGAATTCTATTGTTGAGTGAATTCACAGCCACAATAGCTATATTAACTAAATAAACAAACATTATCAAAATGTATGTTATTGCCATAGCACCAGCGACCCGGTTAAGTACAACATTGACATGGATCGACATCAACTTATATTTTAAATCCATTGGTGCTGTTTATGGAAAATCCGTATTAGAATATTATGCAATCTTTTGTCCATGGATCATACCATGGATCTTGTTGGTCCCTTGTAACAAACATCTGCATACATCATAATAAATATTATACTAAGGATAGTTTGGACATCATCAAAATCACTTGGAAATGTTTTTCCAATAGATCTCATCTTGCTTCTGGTTGAACCATTTTCTTGTTCAATCATGTCATGTTTGCATAATATCTAAAATAGCGATTTCATCTAGTCTTGAATCTCAAGTTCACTTTATTAATATATATGAGTAGGGAAAATTGTCCAAAAAGTCCTAAACCTATTGTACTTTTGCCAATTCAGTCATAAACCTTTTAACTTTGCCAATTGTGTCATAAACCTTTTCACTTCTTGCCAATTCAGTCCATCCGGCCAATTTTGGCCGGAAAATGTTGATGTGGACGTTGGCGGTGTCACCTAGGACTGCCGGTGCTGACGTGGACAATTTTTAATAATATTTTAATTATTTTTTCCATTTTTTTTTCTTTTTGGCTTTTCTCTTGGCCTTTTTCGGTGCTTGGCCATCGGCCACTGGCGACGGCTAGCCATTGGCGGGCCTCGCCCGCAACAGGCGAGGCTCGGCCGAGTGAGGAGGAGCCCCGGCGAGGGGAGCCCTCGCCCAGGCGTGGCCTGGCCAGGTTCGCCTGGGCGAGGCCGACCCTCCCCCAGGCTAGGTTGGCCTCGCCGGGGCTCGCCCTTGCCCTCGCCCTCGCCTAGGCGAGTGTCGGCCTCACCCAGACCAAATCTAGCGAGGCCGGCCCTTGCCCCTGGCCAGGCGGGCGTTAGCCACCGGCTGACGGGCGAGGGCTCCCCTCACCAGATTGGTGAGGCCTACCCTCGCCCAGGCCAAGGTGGCCTCGCCCGGCGTGGCCAATGCCTGGCGAGGTTGCCTTGGCATGGGGGAGGGTCGGCCTCGCCTAGGCGACCCTGGCCGGGCCGCGCCTGGGCGAGGGCTCCCCTTGCTGGGGCTCCTTCTCACCCGGCCGGGCCTCGCTTGTGGCGAGCGAGGCCCGCCGGCTGGCTATGGCCGGTGGCCGGCCACCGGAAAAGGCCAAGAAAAAAGCCAAAAAGGAAAAAAAAAAGGAAAAAGGGAAAAAACAGAAAAAATAATAAAAATTCAAAAAAATTGAAAAAAATATTAAAATATTATTAAAAATTATCCACGTCAGCGTCGGTAGTCCTAGGTGGCACTGCTGACGTCCACATTAGCATTTTTCAGCCAAAATTGGCCGTATGGACTAAATCGGCAAGAAGTTAAAAGGTTTATGACTCAATTGGCAAAGTTAAAAGGTTTATGACTCAATTGGCAAAAGTGCAATAGGTTTAGGACTTTTTGGACAATTTTCCCTATATGAGTAACAACGAGCAATACCAATGCACCTGAAATTAATCGAGCCTAGTTAGAAGCTGCACGGGCAGCCACATTTCGGTATTAATTCCCCTAATAAGAAACACCTCAGGGAGTTCATTTAATATCCAGTAAACACAATTTTCTCCACAGCAGTGGATAGAACCATGAAAAATGTCCTAAACGATTAGGCAGCTCCAATTTTTGTATAAAAAATTATAGCAACTATCTTCAGCTGTAGATTGCACAAGGACTTGGGTGGGTAAAACAGTAAATGTAAAATCCTGTGTGAATTCTGATTAACTATAGAATGGTGCACATCTCCACTTACATAGAAAGAGCCAATACTCAATAATGTTCCCCGAGTTTCATCTTTCTACTCATCATCTGCTTAACTTATTGTTCCTCTATAAACCTAATTATGGATAATACCATTGTGGATACAATTGCCACACAAGAAACATTCGTCCTCAGGAGTCTGATGTCTTGTATTTTCTCTATACGTGTAAGCCAATTTGTAACTTGATAATTTTACGGGCTGGCTGCAGCAATATCAAATTAGCCTATTGCTAAGAGACTTGGCAAAAGTTCCCAGGTTTCTTCTCATTCTCCTCTTCTGCCCATTTCTCAAGTTTCTTTGCCTGGCAGATGATTTTTCCGCGTTTGGTCAATCTTCCACCATAGATTATATTAATTTTCCTTCTCTAGATTTTCTACCTTGGCTGATGCCTGCCCCCTTTGCCTGCATCCTACTATGCTTGACATTTTAGCTATTTGAAGTCAATGAACCATATTCAGAAGGATGTAAATCGTCTGCAATCTGCATCTTCATTTTCATAGTTTATATTTATTGTCACTATCACCATAACCCCTAAAGCTAATGTGTCCTGAGGATGCATCATCATGTTTCATGCTCCATTTGTTTAAGTTTTTCCAGTCATTCAACTTAACATCTGCTGAAAAGCAGCCTTTTTGGCAGAAAAAAACCGATATTTCTCTAATATGCCATATAAAAGACCAATCATGTTGCCCTCCAGTACATTTCTTCAGAAAATGGATATGTGAGCATCTGTTAGTTTAGCCTATCCTCAGGGAATTAGGTCCTGTTGCTCCAGGTGAATCCTTAACAATGTACTCCTGCATTTGTTCCTTACTTCTCCACAAAAATTGACATACACAACTTGATATCTTAATGTCTTAGCAGCATTTTTGCAGATAAGACTTTTCATTTAAGCCATAATGCAACTCGATTCCTTAGTAAATGGCATCTGGTGCCAAGTTGCTCCCTTTGTGTCACGCTTTGATGTATGTCTTCATTTACTATTCACATCAGCTGCTGAAAAAAGGATAAGTACAAAACACAAACAATAATACAATCATGACAAAAGCCAGAGATGAGATTATCTTACCTTTTAGACCATAACATCATTAGCATCCATACCTTATGGGCCAAAAAAAGTGCATCCGTATCTTACTGGCCAAAAAAAAAAGCACCAATATTTTTCAAATATCTTCACCGATTTAACTTGCCAAAAACTTTACAAATATAATGCTTGTGAGTACAACATCAAATTATTTGCTGCCTCCTGTGTCCTTTTTGCATGGTCCCACATTTATTTTATATGATTCTGAAGGATTACAATTGATGGACATCTGCTTTGAATTGTTCAATGTTATTGGTGCCCTGGACCTTTTGACCAGATAACGGAGATTATTGACTGCATGGGAACATAATAGGTTTTGTCCTGATCAGAGGTGCCGCCTTTCGCGAATGAAACCTAAGTTGATCAAATCTTGTATTGGGTAAATCTGCAATTTGCAGCAATCTTTGTGCACCTGCTTGATGCATTTCAATTTAGTCAATCGATGATCTCTGCCCCTTGATAGGGATTAGACTGATCCGAAACAAATGTTAGCCCTTGATCTTGCAGACTCAACGTTTTGCCTTAGCCTTTGACGCTCCTTCCTAGCAATACTTACCTACAATTCTTCCAAGTGGAACCGATAGTCTCAGCAAGAGGAAAGTCCAACCTACAAGTCATATATGTAAGTTCTATGGACCTTTTCCTGGAGAAGCAAAAATAGTAACTGCAATGGGACTCATTTATTATTCTATAAAGGTTGATGAACGTGCAACAAAGCAATAAAATAATGTCCACCGTAGTAAAAGTCCGGCCAAAATCTTGAGGTTGATTTAAGCAGACACGCTTAAAAGTTTGAATATGAGGAATGGATGGGCTATAAATACCCAATCCTTTTTGAAGAAAACACAACCAACAACTTTAGAAATTCTCATTATCTCCCCATTCTAAAAAAAAATCGGCTTTGTCCTTAAAAAGCTTTTCGTGTGTCTCTCTCCCATTGCTAGCTCTGCGCTTCTTTGACTAGATAGCCTCATTTAGTGTAATGGAAGAAACCAGTGTACCCCTTCAACCTCCAGCTTATGGAAACTTTATCACGATTCTCAGCATTGAGAGGGATTGTTCCAGCTACTATTCTAAGTTTCCTAGAGTCTGAACTTCAGGTACTGAACTAATGCTAATGCTGCATGCATGGTTGGCATCTGTTTTGCATATAATTCTAATTTCCGATACGCCTGAATCTATTTTGTAGAAGCTGGATGGTAAAGATGCAAGACTTGCGGATTATTTTGACGTGATAGCAGGAACAAGCACAGGGGGTCTTCTGACTGCCATGTTGACCAGCCCTAATGAAAAGAATCGACCCATGTTCGCTGCCAAAGACATCAAGGACTTCTACCTTCAAAATGGCCCTAAAATCTTTCCTCAGGACAGGTTTAAATTCAGTTTCTTGACTTTTCCTCATCATCATGTCAGAAGCTTCAATGAATGATTAGTATTTCCTCATGTGCTTGAGATTCTAACTTCTCCTGTCAATGCTTAATACAAATGTGCTGCAGTTGTCCCCTTGCTCCCGTTGCAAAGATGATGAAGACTCTAACAGGACCAAAGTATGATGGTAACTACCTTCATAGCCTCGTAAGGGAAAAGTTAGGGGACATAAGGTTGCACCAGACGCTAACCCATGTTGTGATCCCAACGTTTGACATCAAGCGTCTCCAGCCAACCATCTTTTCCACCTACCAGGTGTGCATCCTGGCCCCGCATTATGACACACTCCCTCACCAATTATATATACTTGATTGCCTTTTTGTCTATTTGAATTTTTTGGTATCATCTAACATATGCAAGTCGCGTATCGTTTGTTTTGGACAGGTGAAGAACAAACCATCCATAGATGCGTTGCTCTCTGATATATGCATTGCAACTTCGGCTGCACCGACTTATTTCCCTGCCCACTATTTCAAAACTGAAGATCACTCAGGAGCAGTGAGAGAGTTCAATCTGATAGATGGTGGGGTGGCTGCAAATAATCCGGTCAGTACAAAAAGAGAAAGAAACTCCACTATGATGATAAATAAATGGTGCAGGCAGCAGCTTGCAGGTTAATATGTGCTCCAACTAAAACTTATTGTTATTGCAATGGATGATATGCAGACTTTAGTTGCTGTCGGTGAAGTGACGAAAGAGATAATCAAGGGAAGCCCAGACTTTTTCCCCATAAAGCCGATGGACTACGGGCGTTTTCTGGTGATATCCTTGGGAACGGGTTCGAAAAATCCGAAGAGCGGTATGATGCACATGAAGCAGCAAAGTGGGGGATCATCGGTTGGTTAACAAGCGGAGGGTCCACGCCTCTAGTAAATGTTGTCAACCAAGCAACTGCAGATATGGTTGATCTCCATCTCTCTGTTGTTTTCCAGGCTCTTCATTCTGGAAAGAGTTATCTCCGCATCCAGGTGTCTATCAACACTAGAATACATAAGGAATACGTATGCAGAAACGCTTATGTGTGCATATATTTGTCCGCTTATTGTTCTTTTGCCTATTTACATGTGATGTTGTATAATTCGATCATTTTTGCAGGATGATAAGTTGAGTGGGTTCACATCTTCCGTGGACGTAGCCACAAAGAAGAACATGAATGATCTGGTCAAAGTAGGGGAAGGACTATTGAAGAAGCCGGTGTCTAGGGTTAATCTGGACACCGGAATCTTTGAGCCACTGAATCAAGAGACTAACGAAGAAGCTCTCAAGAGGTTTGCAAAGCTACTTTCTGAAGAGAAGAGGCTTCGCCATGCTCGGTCTCCCCACGGACGTGCTCACTTTGCAAGTCCTCCCACTTCATCAACTGCATGATCTATACGTCTCTAGCTTTCTAAGTTCTGATAGCACCGAACTCATGCAACAGCTTATACCAGTCAAAGTTAGGACATAATCGATCAGGCTTCATTTTTCTTTATTCTTCTTTTGCACTTCAATAAGAATCCGAACGGGATTGTGTGGCAGTCAAATTAAGAGAACCTTTAGATTCTTTTCTTGCCATAGATGTTTTGATGATGCTATTTTGCATGGTTGAATAAAATTTCGTCCCTGCATGACGGCCAGTCAAGTCAGCAATACTTATCCCATTTTTATTTATTCTGAAATCCTCCATGTAATGGAACGAAGACTTTGAAGTTGTGTTGTTTCTTTCTGGTCTCCCCCAAGTTGATTGTGGTACTATTGATTAATTTAACGCAATTCGGATATAGACAATCTCATTCTGCTAAATGAATCTTTGATGCTTGGTATTTTTTCTTTTTTTGCCAACATTACACGTTTCTTTCTTTCCTTACTCAAGAGATATGCATAAAGATGATTGATCCACACCGCATCGGAAGAGCTCATAAATTAGTATCAATTATATATGGTGACTAATAAAAAATATAAATAATGAAGAAACCGGAAACCCTAAAATAAAATATCATGTAACATTTACCTATATCCAATATACCAGTTACCCTTGCAAAAAAAATTCACTAACGAAACTCCTCGTTCATCTAATTAACATTTAAATTATCATAGTCTCATGGGCACCCCAATATTAAATATTATGACACCAAAACAAATAATATGGGAAATTGTAGGTGTATGTGTTTCAACAAATCGGCCTTATTTAATTCCCAACAAATACAAGTCACGTCACTTTATAAACCGATTTTAATAACTAATCCTGGTATGCCTAGTACTATCGTGCATCCAATCCCTTATGTATCAATTCAATTTGCAGTACGTAGTTCATTATTTCTTTAATTTCAATCCGTTTAAGGGTAATTTTTTAGGAAAAAAATTAAGAAGACTATATTATACATGATGTGATGGATGGTGTCAATTATAGTGCATGAAGTGTGTGGGAACTTGGGTTTTCTAATTAGATCTATTATGGAATCATTATTTCTTGATAAGTGGTTGACATGGTCTAGTAAACTGTTAAACTTACATGATAAAATCTCATTTCCATCGTTTGACAAAGTTCATAGTCACAACCAACCATAAAGATGGCTATTCCATTAATTTCTCGCACTTTCCTCTTACATTTTTTTTTTTTATAGTACTATTCGATAGGCCAGCCTGAAAATTGATCAAAAAGATACCATAAAAGATTGATAAATTTAGAATGCTTGATACCCAAAGTGCCAAAACTTAGTACGGGAGGACACTAAAGTGCCAAAAGTTTGGAAAAGTACACTTAAGTGCCAAAATCAAGTAAAATGGATTAGTTAAATATCAACGGTGAGAAAATATAGCCAAATTGCATATGTGGCATTTTGCGGCGACATACTTTACTAAGGTGGATATTAAAAAAAAAAAAAAACCAGCTAAATGATGTCGCCCTGCTGGCTTGGCCATGCTAAACGATGACGTTTTTCTTTGGTGCTAAATGACATTGTTGAGCTTATTTTCCTCAAAGACTTCGCTATCTCTCGATTGATCGTCTCTCGTGCTCGAGTCTCATGCTCTTCTCTCCGTCGCCATCCACAATTGCCATTCATGCTTATTGAGGGTCGATCATTGCTCGCTACTTTCGTTCGCTTGAGTTTGTCCTCTTTTCCCCCTGCGGTGTGAAATTTGGGCTTGGTTATTAGGGCTCCGATGAAAAATTTGGGCTCAGCTAGGAAATGTAGGGCTCAAATGGCACTATAATATGAAATTTAGGGTTCAGATGTGGTGCTAGAGCAATTGAAGGGTTTGAATTGGCAATTTAGGATTTGGCCTCAAAATGTAGGGCTTGGCCACGAAAAAATGAGGGCTCGTATGCTACTATGATGTGTGATTTAAGGCTTGAATGTGATATTGTGGTGTGCAAAGGCGATTTTTAGGACTCAGATGTGATATTGTGATGTGCAAGGGCGATTTTTGGGCTCAGAATGGTTGTCATGCGAACCTCTGGTCATTTTTTTAATTGAAATGTTGAAATGGGTGTCATGGGGACCTATGCTTGTCATGGGGACCTCTGGTTGTTGGTCAATATTTTAACAAATTCTTGTAATCGAAGTGGTTATTGTGGGGACATCTTGTCATTTCTTTCAACTAAACTAAATGATAGATGCTCTTCCCTTTTCTTTAATAAATCTATGAGAGTGTGGGGACCTCCATGTGCAATTGTCTATTGTTGTTTGTCGATGTGGTTTCAAAAGTTAATTGTTTCCTTTTTTTCCTTTATTGTAGAAATAGCTTATGATGAGGATTATGTTACTATCATTTTTTGCTATGGTGGGAACTTTGCGATTGGAAAGGACAAGTAGGAGTATGGGGGGGAAATGATGGCACTATCTTTGTCGATATATATAAGGTATCTTCTATTAGATTTGTTAGAAATATAGTGAAACATTTGCCATGCAAAGTACAAAAGTTGTTGTATTGTGTTCCTGAGAAGGGCTTTAGAGATGATTTTAGAAGCTTAAAAGATGATAATAGTTTTAGGGATGTCCTGGACCATTGTCTTCATGGCCAAGAAGTGAAAGAATATGTTGAGTACAATAGTGATTCTAAGGATGAGGATGCTGACAGAGAGAGCACCCAAATAGATAAAAGGGGAGATGGTATTCAAATTAGTACTGAGGTTAGGGATGAATGACGGCATAGTAGACAAGATGGGGGAGGAGAGGGACATAGATGCAATTTAGCAAAGTGCTGATAACCTAGGTGATGTCACAATTATTAGATTAGATTAGGAAGTAGCTAAATCCAGTGATGATGATGATGAAGGGTTGTCTTTTGAAAATTTCTTAAGTGATGATGACGACGAGAAGGAGTTTGCACAATTAAGGAAAAAGTAAAGGGAGTTTTTGTTAAATAAGTCTGTACCTTTACAAGTAACTAAGGAAGTTCCAAACAAAGTCGAAGGAATTGTAGATGCTGATGTTGCTGGTGATGAGAATGATTATGAAGAAAGCATTGAGAATGTTACTTTTCGAGACAAGCTTCAAGAAAATCAAGAAGCTATGCCTAGAAGGAAAAGTAAGTTTCTTTTCCATGATCCATCTGTTGCCTCTCCGAAGTCTCATTCCTATGATCTATCTGTTGCCTCTCTTCCTTTGTTAGTGGGTATGAAATTCCAAGATGTGAATCAATTTAGGGAAGCTAAACTAAAGAACTCCATTGTTGTACAAAGGAATATTAACTTTATTAGAAACACTAAGGCTTTTGTAAGAGTTAGGTGTCCACAAAAGAATTATCCATAGAAGATCTATGGTGCATTCGTTAGGAGAAATGGGTCCTTCCAGATTAGAGCTTTCCAAAAGCAACATGCTTGTTTCATTAATTTCGAAAACAAAAGGGCAATAAGTGTATAGTTATCCAAGCATTTCTTCAATTTGATTAAGGTGATGCCCAAGGTAAACAGTATTGAACTCAAGTAGCTAGTAAAGGAGCGTGTAGGCATCAATGTGTCTAGGAATCAGTGTAAAAGAACGAAGCAAAAGGTGATAGGATATTCATTGGTTAGTACGACAAAAAATATGGGCAAGTGTGGGATTAAGCTTAGGAATGCAATTTTCAAAACTCTTCAATTAGAGTGTATATAAAGGTTGTAGAGAGGCTACTTCTTGATAATGAGACCAAGTTCGATATAGCTCTATGTGTGCTTCAATGCATGCAAACATGTATTTTTATTTGGTTGTAAACGGATTATAGGATTGAATGGTTGTTTCTTGAAGGGCTTATGTAAGGCAGAATTGCTGGCTGTAATTGGAAGAAATGTGAATAAACAAATGTTTCCATTGGCTTGGGCTATTATGAAGATAGAGAACAAGGATAATGGGTCATGGTTCCTGAAAAATTTCATAGCTGACCTAGAGATACTAAATAGGAAAGGGTGGACGTTCATGAGCAACCAACAAAAAGTAATGTCATGGTTAATTTTTTGCTTTTCATATCAACAACATGTTCTTTGCTTATATTTCTTGATTTGAATTATTGCACGAACTGATTCTGGCATAAGCCAAGTTGATGTCCTAAGTTGAATATTGAATGTGTACGTGGCATATATAAGCAAATTGGACAAAGACCTAGAAATGGGATAAGCTGCAGTTACAATTTTGGCAGCTAGCAAAGAGCACAAAGATGGCTGATTTAGGATGGCCAAAGAAGGATTGCTTGAGTTAATAAAGGAAGGCTTTGTTGCACTATTTCAAACAAAACCGAAGCATTGGTGCAATAGAATTAGTTCCTGCTTCGGTTTTGTTTGAAATAGTGCAACGGAGCCTGCTTCAGTTTCAAACAAAACCGCAGCAGGTCTCGATTTAGCAAAGGATGAGTGGGACAGGTGCAAAGATGATGTGCTCTTATTACCATGTAGTGAGGCACAATACTAAAGGTTGTTGATTGAGGAAGCATAAAAAATAGTTAGGTGAGAAGCTAGCCAAAAAGCTTAGCGAAGGGATAGCTAGAAGGCTAGCTAAAAGCCAAATAAAAGGGCCAAGTGAGTCGACTGTTCTTCAATCGACGATAAGAAATCCGATAAGTCATGCCATTTGTGTTTATGTTGTTTTTTTGGTTATTACATATTTGTACATAGCCTCAATTGTCTTGTATTTAATATCTTTATCAAGTGACAAGAATGACACCTGAAGGATTGGCTAAAGCTTGTCACAAACCCAACTCCATCTCTAGCGTCTTTAGCGGCAAGAGTTATTTTCGCAACGTCTCAGGCTTGTCTGTGGCACCCCTCGACGGCCCCCGATTCGTTTGGGTCGCCACAGTTCGATTACCATTCGCTTAACCTGATAACATGTTACTCTGATGCCATTTCAATTGCAGCGGGTCCATACAACCATGGGGGTTTACATATTTTAGATCAGTCCCTGCGCAGAAATATGGCGGAAGCGTATCCAACAACTCCTTTCCCTACATTCAGAAAACGATGCACACCAACTAAACATTTATAGGTAAAAGCCGTACATTTTTATTTACTTAAACCAGATGGACATCATTCATCGGTACATCAAAATGCCGTAGTCTTCTATACTCGGCTATACTTCAAAAGATGACCGACATCTCCTCCAACAGTCGTACACTTAAAGTCCATCAATCAGTGTCGGCGTCCAAAAGTTCCTTCCTTTGCTATCCTCCTCCTCGCGGTCATATCCAACCACTTGATCCATCTACTGGTAGTAGTGGCAGCAGATGTATCTTATCTAATCTGAAATGTTGGTCCCCAAAGGGGTGAGTACAGCCACTCAGCAGGTAAAGGACCAATAAACCACTCAATGCATCATACAATACAATCATAACAATCATAGCACAATACATGTCATTCAAGCAACCATGCATAATTTACCTTGATACCATGCGCATGTCATCATACCGCATGTACATACATCCTCATATAATCGTCACCATCATCATGTCACATATACCATCATGCCATAGGTGCACATACATCCATGCACATACCATCATGCATCCATGCACTCATCATTATATCATATGTACCATCATGCCATAGGTGCACATACATCCATGCACTTACCATCGTCATGTCACATGTACCATCATACCATAGGTGCACATACATTCATGCACATACCATCATCATGTCACTCATGTACCATCATGCCATAGGTGCACATACATCCATGCACATACCATCATCATGTCACTCATGTACCATCATGCCATTGGTGCACATACATCCATCATGATTCATATCATCCATGCTATCAAGCATACATCACCATGAGATCCATTCATGCCTTCATGATCGCATTTTCAATATCAAATAGCATCAATTTATTTTCATAAGCCGATCATGCATCATGCCATATGCATACACCCATGCACATGATTCATTTTCAATTCTTATCTTTCACAAGGATCTCATTAGTTTTTCTTTCCAGGGACCAATGTTTGCATCCCACAATTTATCGCTCGCATCCAACTAGGCATCGCGAGGAACCTCCGGGCATGTATTCAAAATACAACCGAGCATCCGGCCCCCCACATTCCGGGCATCTCGCATCCCAACTAGCATCACGAGGCATCCCCCCGGGCACAAACCTCCAGGGCTTCCGGGATTACGCACCGACATACCACCAGGAATCCCCCCCTCTGGAATTACGTACCGTATACCACCGGGCATCTCGAAACTCCCGAGGACCCTCCGGAATTACGCCACTGGGCCACCGAGCATCCGGCACCCCCACATTCCGGGCATCCCGACACTCTTGGGGAATCGTCGGCTCACACCTCCGACGGTCTTCTCATCACCACAATGCATATTCCCATACATCTCATTTTCAATTATAGCTCAATTTCAACATGGCATATGATGTGATGGCAAACAAGATCATTTTCCTCATTTGATTCTTATATGCATGTCCAACCATCATCATACATGCAGCAAGATACAACCACTTATGACAATACAATTCATGGGGTCCAGACAACATAGAATAATCCATACATCATGACTTTTAAGATTTACCAAATTCCAGCTTGCACAATTTCGGAAATCGTATAAATTGAATATCCATATGATCTTCAAAAATCATACAATCAGAGCATGTAATAGATAAGACATAAAGGTAGCAATTTCATGAAGAACACATGCCCAAAAGGGCTTCACACAAGAAGATATAGCTCACACAATACAGCAAGCAAAATTCGGATAAAATCAGATTGCGCAGTTCTTGAAATATTTCGATTAAAATACCCGAATGACCTCCAAAAATTATGAAATTTTACCAGGTTATATTCAATACCCTAAGGTATATTTTTCATGAAGACATCTATGCCAGATTCGCTCTAGATAATTTACTATAGACGGTTGAAGCTCCTGTTCCTAGTACCGAACAGTCCAGTTTAGCTGTCTCCGAAAAATCAAGGTTTCACCTACTTAGCTTCCATCATTTCTTCTGAAATTTTGATATGTTCTGCCTCAAGGGGTCCACTACAACTTTCATTAAGGGATCTAGGTGAGATTCTCAAAGGATAGTCACCATTTAGTCCACGAAGTCTCGGGAGTCCAGTACCATACTTCCAGATCTGCCGTCTTCAAAAGAAAATCGTTTCACTAGGCTACCCTTGTTCGTTTTACCTAAAATTTGAGTATGTTAATCTCCAGAATGTTCTCTACAACTTTCGTGAAGAAGTCAAAGTGAGATTCTCGGTAAAAAGTGACATGCAACCCACAAAACCACCAAGAGGTCAACAAAGCAGTTCCAGATCTAGTTTCTTCGTAGGAGAAGGGTTTCACCCCTTAAAACTCAGCCATTTTGTCCCAAATTTTAGTATGTTATACTTTGAGATGTTGTCTACAACTTTCGTGAAGAAGTCGAAGCCAAAATCAGACTCGAAACCCACATGCAAGCCTCTACAAAATTCTGGGTCAGGCGGCACACTCAAAAACAGAACACATTTTCAAGAACAACACACTCAAGCTTCGGTTTCTCACACCCTAAACGTCCGAGATTCACCACCATTCAAACACACAAGAAAGACACAACATGCAAGAGCAGAATATAGATCCCAACTTGCCTCCAAAATCGAACAAACGACGGCACACGGACGGCGACGAACGAGCGGACCTCCTCCCTCGCTCGGCTTCTCCCTCTCTCTCTCGGCTCCTCACTCTTCTCGCAACTCTCTCTCTCTCTCTCTCACTCTCTCAAAACCAGCCACTCCCTCTCTCTCTCTCTCTTTTTGGTTGCTTATATACTTGCATGCATCCTCATTTTGCATGGGGGACACTTGTCCCCAAGAAGGAGACAAGTGTCTCCTTTGCCGAAGACACTTGGAGGAGGTCATGCGGCTCCTCCTCCCCCCCTCCATGCGTCGACATGGGCCGGGCTTATGGCCCACTTTAGGCCCATCTCACTTGGGCCTAAAGTCCAAACTTAAATGGCCCAAGTTTATTTTTAATAATACATCTTAATCCTCATTTAAATAAATACCTAATTGCATGATAAAATGGCCAAAAGACTTTGTGACATTAATCCATCAAATCTATAAAGTGCATAGTCAAGAACAAAGTCTTCTTTATCAAATCGTCCTATGTCCAATTTAAATAGCCCATAGAAAAATATCGATAATAAGCCCATAATTCCTTCACCACTTTAGGGCATTTGATTTTTGATTTTTATTTATAGAAATCAATTAACATTCTCATAATCAATTAACATTTTCATAAGGGGTTCGGTCCAAGAGATAAAATATCGTGGCCGATGATGTAATTGTCCCTATGGCCATTCAAAGACAAATATCGTTTCCCTCAAAATCAATATTTCGGGTTGAAATTCCCGGATGCCACATTGTCGCTGTCCCTATTCTTTTTTATTTTATTATTATGTACATGCGGAAATGTGAATAAACAACTCTTCGAACAAATAATACTTAGAAGATTGGGACATACATCGCACATAACACATTAGCTTATATTATAATAGTATTTTTACAAGTCCTTTCTTTACGGGCCCTCTTACCTTTTTGCATCACACCACAACCTTCCATATAGGCCAGGGGAAATTCTTATCTCCTCTAGCGTGACTATAGCTCCCAAAACTTGCTTGAGACTTTCATGCCTACAAGACTAAAAGTGAGGGAGGGAGTGAGTCTTAGGAATTCAGTAAGTAAAATTCATAGTTCTCCTAATTCTCTACTAATAAAGCATCTTATTATCAAAGTCTAGCAAGTACAATACTCACAAACAATGTTAATGACAGATCAATAGGAAATTACTTGCCATGCCTTGACTCAACACATAATGTCGATGTATGATACATTCGGCTTAATAATGAACACATCAATATATCATGCTTATGCATAACCGACACTCATGCAAATTCATTTATTTTCGTCCTGGCTAGACTAGGCTCTCCCGGCTTAATCGGGGCTTCCAGCTTCTTGTTGAGCTTTCTATCTCAATTAAGGCATCTCGGCTCAACTGAGGCTTCTCAAGGCTAGTTTCCCAAGGCTTCCGGGTTCAAGACCTAGGCATCCTAGCTCAACCAGGGTATCTCGACTCAACCGAGGCATCCCGTTCAATGAAAAAGGCATCGCTGCCAATGTTGTGTGGCGATGGGCAGTTTTTCTTTTTTAAGCGCACACACATATGCATCGTATAAGTTGGTTCTTATCTTTTCTCTTAGCTGATACATATATGGCTCAAAAGCATGCTCATCCATTCTTGTGTGCCATGAGTTCTTGCACCACATCGATAAACAAGTTGCGAACAAACATTGGTTTGTGACTTGCACCAATCACTTAGTGCCGATCCTTGAACCGGACAAAGCTCGAAAACGGCATGCCTTAATGCCGATCTAGGACCTTAAGGCTTGGATACATCTTGCTTTAGTGAAAATCCTAAGCTTGATGGACTTCGATTCTGGCCTGATGTGAATACACTTATGCCATGAATGACCCTTAGCTCGTGGTTTGATTCAACGCCAAGTACAAAGTCCCCGCATCAATTTGAACTATAGAATTAGCATGCTTTGGTGCCTTTCTAAGATCTCATGGATTTGGGTGATTCCTGTACTAATCAAGGTATAGAATCGACACGCCTCAATGTGGATTTAGGACCTCGCGGTCTTGGGCGATCCTTGCACCACACGAAACTGGACACGACACCTTTTTTATGTTGAACCAAGGCCTCATGACTTGGGCGATTTTGTTTTGCAATGAACTTAACGCAAACAAACCTTAGTTTCATTCTAGACGTAAATGACTCAAGCACACGACCATGTACAATTGCAAACAAAATTAAACAAAAGATATCTTATACCAGCCACAGCTTAATGGGCGAGCACTATCTAGCCTCAACAATGGGATCTAACTTCTTAAAGGAGAAAATGAAACCTTACTTACCTTGGCAAACCTCAAGAACTAGCTTAGATAGCTTGATGAATTGGTGGTGTGAGGCTGAGAGAAAGGAAGAGGAGGAGGAGGGTAGGCGTGAATGGCAAGAGGGCTTCAAAAAAAGGGGGGAAAGAATGGGAGCCTCTCCTATTCATAGGCACCAAGCTCGTCATTACTCATTAAAGCGGTCCAATCACATTTCTTAAAGTAGCATGGCTATGACCTTGAGGTGGCAAGCCTAGGTCGTAAGGTGGTACACCTATTTGGAAAGGTGGCACACCTAATTTTATGAGGTGGAGATCTAATGGTTTAGTGTTATAATTTAAAGGTTTGTTTGTCTCTTTTTTATTGGGCCACATAAGTACTTAATTCATTATTAAGAGACAATTCATTATGGATAGGTGGCACCCTAAAAAGATAAGGTAACACCAAGGCCATAGGATAGTCATAATTTGCTCCAAGGTGTCTTATTTTTATTAGGACGTTTGGCTTAGATTCTTTACTTAATCGCCAAGGTGAATCCTTGGTAATCATGGCTAAATCTAGAAGGTTCTAGGTGAAATGGTGAGTCACCCTCCTTCATGAAAAATTTAGGGTGTTCTAGAGATTTCTATTTTGTCTATTTCCAAACAACATGACAACTATGGAGAAATAAACCATTGGAAATACAACTTGAATTGGGTAAGGGCTTTTTGTGTACATCCCCTAACGCCCATTTTGACACACCTGAGGTTTGTGGCTAAGCCTCCCTCGGTGTGGTTGTTGTATGCAAAGTTTTCCTTTCTTGGCTAGATCGGTGGCCTAGGGCACGAGCTCAATGGTTGGCCTTTAGATTGACTCCAGCCGATCGGATCGGATTCTGGATTAGCCGTAGGCTTCATCAAGACCGGCTCCTTATTATCATGTGGCAGTTCGAGATTGGTCACATTTGTGCCCAACACACGGTCATACCGAGTTGAATCATGGTCATCCACGATCAGTGCATGATTGAGTGGAATCGCCCACGACCGAAACATGATCTTTGGACCATTCATGATCATCGATTGATCCGTGGTAGGTGTGACCCTTCCTCGATCAACCCTAACAATTGGATAGTCATCCATTGACCGAACTGCTCAGGTTAATGATCGTGGTCATGGGATTGGTCCACGACTGTTCCCTTGGTCGATCCATGATCATTATATGGCCGAATCTTGGAACGATTCATGACCTATCATTGCCACTAGCACACCAAATTCATAGCTATTTCTCGTAAGTCAAATATTGGAATGTTATAAAGCTGTTGAAGGGCTAGTTCAATAAGTTGTTCTTCAATCGAGAAAAAAAATACCTAGTAAGCTTAATAATATGTGTTTAGTTTTCCTTTACATTATCATATAGGCCGATATTATATTTATAATATCTTTATCAAGTTCGAAGAAGGCACGTTGCAGCTTTACTATCGAAGGGCACCACAAGTGCTAGTTGAAGGTGTTGTTGAAGCTAAAGACCAGATAGAAAAAGGATAACTAGAAGAAGGCCAGTTGAAGGCCCAGTTATAAGGAGGCCATCTAGAAGATGCCTAGCTAAAGAATTGGCTAAAGAAGCTCTTGTTATAGCTAAAAGGCCAAATGTAGCTGAAGCTGAACAACCAATAGAAGATCTAGATGAGGGCCAACTGAAGGGCCAAAAGAAGGGCTAATAAATCAAAGGTTGATGAAAGGGACGCTCCAATTCAAATAAGAGTACTTTTGGGAAGAGGTTAAGACAATATGGTTATGACCTTTATACAGATGAGCATCTTGAACAGTCATTGTTAATATAAGTTTTATTGGCTGCATTTAATTTATGGTGCAAAATTTTGCTCATAATTTAGTTGTGTTTTTGTAGCTCGGGAGAAATTTGGAGGTTCTTATCTTTCAAGGCCCAACTCAAGAATCAATGACTGCGCCAAAGAAGAAGAAGAAGAAGAAGAAGAAGAAGAAGAAGAAGAAGATATCGGCTGTGCCAACAAGAAAGAACAAGAACCCAACATCGCTCCATCGGAATTAGTAAACCTGGGATAGTTGCAACTCTATCTGAATCAATGCATCTTGAGACAGTTAAATAAGATGTTGCATATCAATTAGAAAGAGTGCAAGGATTATGAATCTAGTGAAAGATTCATCAAAAGGAGCACGAAGATGGGGAGTTGTGCATATTGACTGATGAGATAGGATAAGATATGATTTGTGGGGTTTAGGAGCCAGTTTTGTTGTAACTTGTTATGGATGGTGCTTTTTTAGTTTATTATTAAGTTTGTGAAACTTAATTTCAATATCAATGGAACGATCTCGGTATTTGTCGATTTTTTTTTTTTTTTTTTTTCATATTTTGGATTTTACTTATACTTGCTGCTTGTCTTGATTGGTGGTTGTTGGTGGTTCTGGTTGTTTGTGGTGTAATTGTGGTTGGTGGCTACTAATGGTAAGTTTGTGGTGGTGATCAGGATGCTTGTGTAGGACCTACTGCAAGTGTTCAGTGTGTACATCTTGTACCAAGTGATGCTAGTGTAAGCTGGTGCTTGCACGAATACCTTTTATAGTAGCACACCACCACCATAGTGGTGGCTGGTGGTCATAGTAGTGGCTCATGGTGGTGCTAGCTAGTGGTGGTTGGGGGCTAGTGTAAGCACCTAGTGCAAGTGTGCAATGTACACATCTTGTACTAGGTGATGTTGGCACAAGCTAGTGCAAGGCTTGCAACAACACTTTTTGCAGTAGCACACCACCGTCATAGGTGATGGTGTGTTGGTATTATGCTAGTGGTGTGTTGGTAGTGTGTTGGTGGTGGTACCTCATGGTCGTGGTGGTGGCTGGTGGCGGCGACTGATGGTTGGTGATGGTGTGGCTAGTGGTGGTTAGTGGTGGTTGGCGGTTAATGCAATTTAGGGAAAACCTATAAAATTTGGTACTTAACTGATCACGTTCTGAAAAACTTGGCACTTAAATATTTACTTTTAACTACGAGTGACACTTAAGTGATCACTTTTAACAATAACTTGATACTTAAATGATCATTTTTCATTATGATTGGTACTTAAGTGATCACTAAATATAGCTTATGGCACTCAAGTAATCACTTGTGTCTGTTCTATGTACATGCTGGTTTGTAGTAAACCAGAGAAGCAACTCATTCAATTCAATGTTTGCTAGTTTACATTCAATTTGAGCAAAGAAGCTACCACAACACATTGACTCAATACACATTGCTGGTTTATATTCAAGAACAAGTAAAAACATAGTACAAGCAGTGTCTCATTCACTTATTTCCTTTTCTTGACCTCCCTAAAAGCATAAGAAGTAAGCCATAATGCATATGATAACACAAACAACAACAAGGCCACAACAATCTTGTGGACCACACAAACACAAATAAAACAACCAACATTTGACCCAAAACAATTACATTTGTCAACTTATTTCTAGCCAGAGAAACTTTTTTTTTATCTTCAAGTGCTTTACATTTCATCGTTAAGTAGGCTAGATGATAGAATAACACCACAATAAACGCTTGATAATACTTCCGTTTAATTTTCATCATTGAAACTTTATTCTTCAAATGGTTAGCTGAAGATGCTTTAGATTGTATTGAATCAACATCATCCAAGTCATCTACGAACATAGATTGAGGTTCATGTCGTCCATTAAGTAGGTTCAATATCGCCTTTATAGCTTGGTGAAAGAACTTCACATCGACTTATTTGAAGTATTTGCACTTCGACCCTTTTTTATATTTGGCGCATCCATAGAATCTTCTTCCAAGACTCATTTAAGTCCATAATGTTCTTCTTGGACTCGGTAACCCATAATAATAGAAATGCTTGCCTTTTCCTTCACTTTGATGAGAGGAATTTGAGCCGCTACTGAAAGTCTTCCTATCCATTTCCAATATTTAACAGTGGAATTTGGGAAGATTTGAAATTAGGGTTCGAGATGAGGGTTTGGGGGCTTCAATGAGGATTTTAGCCGATTTAGGGTTTTTGGTTTAAGGCAATTAGGGAGACGACGTCGTTTTGGCCAATTTAGGGCTTTTACTTTGGCCAACTATGGAAACGACGTCGTTTTGAGTGAGTCTAAGCTGACGCAACTCTCTGGCAAGTCATGTAGGTGAGTTAAATTATAAAAAAAAAAAAATGCCACGTAGGATTTCTGGGACCCTTTGCCGGAGTTGGCACTGAAAAGTCCCAATTTTCAAAGTGACACTTATGTGTATCTTTTGTAACTTTTGATACTTAAGTGCTCCCATGCCAAGTTTTGGTACTTGCACCATACTTCTGTCATAAATTTGATAAGTTAATTAAGGATATCTTAAACAAAAATCAAAATAAAAAATAATTTCTTGATAAAGCTATATTTGATATTTCATGTGTTTAAATTTAGTTTTTAATAAGAAAATACTACTAAAAAAAGTAAAAAACCTATTGCACTAGTGCTAATTTAGTCATAAATCTTTCAATTATGTCAATTCAATCTTAAATATTTTGACGACTTGTCAATTTTGTCATAAACCTTTTAATAATTTATCAATTTAGTCCTAAACCTTTAATAATTTACCAATTTAGTCATTATGACCAATTTTGACTAGAAATCATTGACATAGCCATCTAATTAGCATTGGTCATTCCATGTGGCACGATTAGCGTTGATGTTGACAATTTTTACAATTTTTAAATAATTTTTTGAATTTTTTATTTTTTTATTTTGTATTTTTTTTTTTTTTATTTATTCCCCTCTTCCTTTAGCCAATCCCAAGCCCTGATAATGGACGATGAGTTCGACCTCATCGACTATCGAGCGAGGCTTGACCTGACCATCGCTAGGTGAGGTAGGCCTTGCTAGTAGTCGGCAAGTCACCTCTAGCTAGCTAACCATCACTGAGGCCTAGTGATCGGGTAGAGGAAGAAGGGAAGGAAAAAAAAAAGGAAAGAAAAAGGTAAAAAGGAAAAAAAATATAAAAAATTCTGAAAATTATTAAAAAAATCTGAAATGGGATATGTTTACTAGAAGTCCTAAAACTTATCATGATAGTGTAATTGAGTCCTACAACTTACAAAAAGTGTAATCAAGTCCTAAAACTTATCAAATTGATGTGATCAAGTCTTAAAGTTAATATTGTCAACTTGACTAACGAAAAATGTTGACGTGACTTTTTTAATATTTTCTCTTTCCTATGTGGTGATGACATGTCTAAAACATGGAACATTAGACTAAATCGACATCGTTTTGGGTTTAATTCTAATTTTTTAACCATAAGCTTAATTAAATAAAATAAAATAAAAACACAAAAAAGAGCCTAGGCAAGAGCAAAGGCTCTTGCCGGCCACCCTGTGGCTGGAAAGGGCTGATGGGGACTCGGCAAAGGTCGTCGAGGCTGGTGACCCTTGTTGATGGTAGGCAAGGGCTTGGTGACCCTCACCCAGATCGGCCCTCCACCAAACTTAGGTGAGGGTCATTGGCCCTCACTTGTTGTGGTGGCCCTCGACAAGGGTCGCCAACCCTTGGCAAGGATTGTTAGCCCTTGGTACAGTTTGGTGACCCTCACCGAGGGCCACCATAGCCGAGTAAGGTCGCGGGGCCCTCGCTTGCTATCAATGAGGGTCGCCGGCCCTGGCTGACCCCCGCTGGCCCTTTTCAACAACGGGGGCGGGGGCGGGGGTGTCAAGGGCCTGCCTCCCATAGCTTCATTTTTTTCCATTTTTTTTGAAATACTCTTTTATTTTATTTTATTAATATTTTGGTTAAATAAATTCTAACTTAAGCCACGTCATTGCCACATAGAAAAGAGAAAATATTTAAAAGAATCACATCGGCATTTTTTGTGATGAAATGGATGGAGTTAATGGAAGGACACGATTGTATTAATTTAACAAGTTTTAAGACTTGATCGCACTTTTTGTAAATTTTAGAATTCAATTGCACTTTTGTGACAAGTTTTAGGACTTTCAATGCACATGTCCCTTCCTCCAAAATTGTCAACGTTAGCGCTAGTTGTACCATGTAGAATGGTCGACACTAACTCGATTGCCATGTTAGTGATGTCCAATCAAAATTGGCCAAAATAACTAAATTGGCAATTTGTTAAAAAGCTAAGAACTGAATTAGCACATTTAGAAGGTTTAGAACTGAATTAGTACAATTGAAAAATTTAGAACTGAATTGACCCCAATGTAATAGGTCTAGAACTTTTTTGATAATTTTCCCATTTTGATGACCAACTAATTGTGCATATGCCTCACTCAAGCCTCATTTATGATAGTTTTAGGTTCAACCTCGGTCTACAAATAAATATTCTAAGTTCAGCATCAATGTGCAATGAACTTTGCTTTGCAATACTAATTGAGTTCTGAAAGGATTTCCACTATTGGACTTGCCGACACTCGTTACGCCCCAAACCATACATTTCCATTATTATTATACTTATACTTGGGATAGTGAGAAGAGCACTTAGTTTTGAAATGAAGATCCGACACTTGCACTTTTCATGACATAGGAATGACAACGACATGTCTTGACATTGTATGGTCAGCAGTCTATTTCTACTAGTCAACGTGGATTAGATTTGGATGTGTCTCCACTCTTTCCATGAGTAGTTGCGAGTATCTCTGAAAAGAATAAAACTATTCCTTCAATAAGTAGGAGGATAGCAATCCTCCGACCTAATATTGAACTAGGCCCCCCTATTGTAGAGCCATTCCATCCAAATGAAAGGACCAATTTATATTGATTTCACTGTTTCATCCAAAGTTTGAATGAGATAAATATTTCACTTTATCTACATGTCACAAAATCCAATACTGAATAACCATTTCCAAGGGACTTGAACTCTCTCGAAATCGGACCACCCACGTCTCCTCACGTTATTTGAATTCCGGTTATTTGGCTCTATTTCTTGTGCACGTAAATTCAACCAAAATCAAATTCAAAATAAGAGAAAACTCTTCATATAGGTAGATAAAGAAACTATGGAGCAATTGCTTATTATCTTTCCAAATACGATAACAATTATCTATACTTTATTTTCATTATTTGACATTTCAAATATTTGCACATTAAAGTGAGTTTACTTAGTTTTCGAATATCAATTTCTTATCTACATACAACCAGTGCGGGTGTGCACAATTGCTACTATCTTTAAAGCAAATGCAAACATACTTTCTAGATATCAAAGTGTTATAACGAAAAGAGGGGAAAGAGGATGTGCGATTAGTAGATATTGCTATGGTGTGAGAGAATAGCTTTGATGCTAGGGAAATTATCTGATCAATCTTAAAGATATTGTATGGATGTTAATTTAATCATAAACTTTCCAATTTTTCCAATTTAGTTTTAAACATTTGCACGAAATTCAAATGTAGTCATTTTGGTGAATTAGGGTGCAAATGATAACCATTAGTCTCATAAATAGATTACTCCTTGTATGAGTTTTTAAGCAAAAATACTTGACGACACAAAATTTCTATTCTTGGAATAGAAGTTTGTTTGATAATGGTACAAAAGTTCTCCTTGTTGGGTAGTAGTGGCAGATGGCAATCAACAAATGGCGGCCGGTGACCGGTAGACGCCGGGCAGCAATGGGTGGGCGACTAGCCTATAGCGAGAGCAAGCAATGAAAAGAGTTTTTATTTCTCATTCTAATTCCAGAAATAGAGAATTATAAAATTTTTGTTTCTTATTTCTATTTCAAACATATTTCTAGATTAAAAATTGTTCTAGAAATAGAAAAATGAAATTGTGTTTCAAATAGATTTTTATTTAAACCTATTCTTGGAAACACAAAAATAATTCTAGTTAGGTATAAAATGGTTATCATGTGCGCCTTTAGTTGCTGGAAATCATTGCTGTGGAGGAGTGTCACATCAAACAACCGAACATGACTAAAGTGGCACATCAACGATTTCTATTGAAAATTGATCGGATTGACTATATTAAAAATTGGCGTAAAAGATAATGACTCAATTTGCTAAATTGAAAAGTTTAAAACTGAATTAGCATTCATATAATAAGTTTAGGATTGATTAGATAAATTTCCCATTTGATGTTTCTAAGTAAAATGGAAAAAAAAAATTTGCCAAAACTCTAGAATTGCTCAAGTTGCTACTTTCGTTTCGTAGATTTCTTGGTAACCTCTTTAAGAAATTTCCATAACGGCAATCAAGCGCATAACAGCAATAGTGCGCATATATAGGAACAAATCCGATTTTGTTTCTATATGACAACTACATTCCACCTTTGAAGATTGTTTCCCTTTCCAGAGATATTAATTTGTATATATATCATTAGACAAACCCAAGGGTAGCTAAGATACATTTGGGTTAGAGAGGAGAGAACAAACAATGGATAGTGGTAGCAAAAAATGCTTATGGATGATTTTGTTTATGGCATTAGCTTTGGGCTTAACTTTTTCTCCTCCTATTGAGGCGAGGAATCTCGCCAGAAGAAATCTCGCGAGTCCCGCAAAAATCGGAGGAGCGCCTTTTCATTTCAGGTTATTGCCTAAAAGGTCAATTGTTCCACCTTCTGGACCCAGTGGTCGCGGTAACTCGCCGCCACTGTCACCACTAGTACTCCGGGGTTGAGATTCAACATTGATGCTTCATGCGTGCCGAAGCAACAAGCGTTGCATTTCTATGTTTCTTTGCTCTTGGACGATGTCGCCTGCTGGAATAAATAGTTCCTTGTTGTGTTGCAATCTCACTTGATGTGTAGTTTGATATTTTTTGAGGCAATAATGTCACGCCTCGAACCTCGAGCACGTGCTCATCCCTCGGTGGTCGATAAAATTTGCAACGTCCGAGGAAGCGTCGCCGACCCATTCGTTTATATGCACATGCGGAAGCGTATAAACTAATCCCCTGACAATAACATACATATGATAGAAAAGCAAGACAATAAATTTCAAACCAAACACATTATTAAAAACCACAATTTGGTTTACAAACAGAGGCCAACTCTAGGGTCTAAGTACAGGGGGTCTATCTCCAATAAGAATTTATGAGCCACTAATGCTCCTGACCCTTCCGTCTTAAGCTTCGGGTTTTTCACACTAAGGACCTGAAAAGTTAAGCCCACGACGTGGTAAGATAATGTTTCAACAAGTTCACCCCCTAAACCCCAACTAGGAAGAAAATACGCCTAGAGGTAGTCTATGCACACAATACGGAAGACTCACCTCGCCTCAGTTCCCTCCTACACGTCAGTATAGTTCATAATCTCAACCAATCAATTCAGTCCAATCGATTCAATACCATCGATACCATCTATTAATCAATTGATATCATCACTACTCACACAAGTTGAAATAGATGGTAATAGCTCGCACAAGCTGATATAGATATATAATAGCTCGCATAAGCTGATATAGATAGATAGTAGCTCGCACAAGCTGATATATAGATCATTGCTCTCACAAGCTGATAAACAATCAATGCTCACACAAACTAATAAAGTATACTGTTCTCACAAGCTGACATATCAAACTTACATAGGCTGATATAGTATATTGCTTTCACAAGCTAATATACGGATCGTTGCTCTCACCAGCTGATAAGCAATCAATGCTCACACAAGCTAATAAAGTATATTGCTCTCACAAGCTGACATATCAAGCTCACATAGGCTGATATAGTATACTGCTCTCACAAGCTGATATATTTAATAATGCTCACACAAGCTGACAAATCACCGTGTTAAAAATACACGATACAAATAATCATGTGTGGCTACACGGTCGGCCTGAGCTAAAAATGCAATATATTTCTTTTAGAAAATCTCACTATTTATATAGTCCACAAAGAAATTTTCGGCGTTAAAAACTGACGCCCGATATTTTCTAATTAAAATACCGAAATTCCATAATTTTGGAATAAATATCCAAAATTACAATTTCCACTCAATTTGCACAAATTAGCACTAAATTAAATAAATCAAGTACATCATTGCAATCAGCATGAAATTTTGGTCATCGGCTATCCTGGTATAATTTACAGAAAATAATAAATAATTAAATAAATACAAAAAATAATTAAATAAATGTAATTAATTACTAAAAATAGAAACTTAGGCCGGAAATGCCTAATTAAATACTAAAACGGGCTCGGAAAATTTCCGAACCAATCTAGATAAATAGTACAACTTATCTAGTCTCTAATTAAGCCGTTCTAACCACCTAACATGCAAAATTGAATAATTAAATCACTAATCCGTTCTAATTAACCACCTAAACCATACTTAGCCTAAACTAATCAACCCCTAAGCATTATTAACTCCATAAACAGTGTTTAGAAAGTAAACTCACTGGTTTTGCAGGCCGGTAAGTCCACGGCGACGGTGGCCGAAACTCGAGCTTACGACGGCGCCAACAGAGGACAAACCAAAGCTAAAAACGGCCCTACAAGTCACAGCCAAGGGGCTGGACTCGGTTTTGATTGAGGCTGGTCGCGGGCTAAGCGAGGCTGGAACTAACAATTGCTGGTGTCACGCCCTGATCCTCCGAGCACATGCCCATCCCTCAGCGGTCGATTAAATAGCGACGTCCTAGGACGCGTCACCGATCAATTTATTTTAATGCGCATGCCGAAACGAATAATAAATCCCCAGACAACAACAAGATGTGATAGAAAAGTAGGCAGCAATTCACAACAAAAACCAGCATTTTATAATTTTTACAAAAAAAAAAAAACCAGCCTTTTATAAACACTCCGGGTTTACACACAAATCTAGGCTGTTTACAAAAGATCGTCTCAACAAAAAGGGAACTGTCCTATGACCCACTAGTCAGACATGATCGCCGATTCTTCGGTCTCCTCCTTATGAACTCTAGAGCTTCGAGTCCTACTCAATTGCCATCTAAGGACCTGAAAATGTTATCCCACAATAGGGTGAGATGACGTCTTAGCAAGTTCACCCCCTAAACTCCGACTAAGAAGGAAATATGCCTAAAGGCTACCTATGCACGTATAAGACAAAGGATTTACCATTGCCTCAGTTCCCTCTTGCATGTCAGTACAATTCATATTGTAGATGCACACAACAAATGCACACATCACTTGGAATGTCTCACACGATCTCAACCAAATACGCGTCCCAATTTTAATCACGGCCCAAAGGGCACGGCCTGCTTGATGCTTGGTCTTCTGGCGTAATCAGGCATTGAATTTTAATCATGGCCCAATGGGCACAGCCTACTCAAAGTTTGGCAGTTAATCACGGCCCCATGGGCATGGCCTACTAGAAGTTCGGCGGTTTTCTTGACCTATCCCATATCGTCACGCACAACATACATCACCTCATCTTTCAATAGTCATCTTACTACGACTATAAACCATCACACGATTATTCACCCACGGCCAAGGACATCGTGCTTCCCACTTAAATTCCTCAATTAAAATAATGTCTTGGTCTATTTTCTTCGTATTAAAAATACCTGATAAAAATAATTGTGTGTGCGTACACGGTCGGCTTGAGCCAAAAATATAATATCTTTATTTAATAAAATCCCACTAATTATGTAGTCTATAAAAACACTTTTGGCAGTGTAAATTGATGCTCAGTAATTTTCTAATTAAATACTGAAATTAATAAATTTTGGGATAAATATCCCAAAATTTCAATTCACACTCAAATTGCACAAACCGGCACTCAATTAAATAAACCACTCACATCATTGCAATCAACACGAAATTCCGATCACCGACTATCCCGGTCTAATTTCCGGAAAATAATAATTAATTAATTAATTACCAATAAATACCAAAAATAGCAACTTAGGCCGAAAAGCCTAATTAAAAGCCGAGACTAGCCCGGAAAATTTCCAAACCTATCTAAATAAATAATACGACCTATCTAGTTGCTAATTACGTTATTCTAACCGCCTAACATGCAATGGCGATTAATCAAATTATTAATTCATTCTAACTAACCACCTAATCCAAGCTTAACCTAAACTAATCAACCCTTAAGCATCATTAACTCCCTAAGCAAAGATTAGTAACTCACTTGATTAACAATCCGATGGAACCACGGCGACGGCGAGGCAGAGAGGAGCGATAAACTCCAAAGCGAGGACACCAAGCGGGTCAGGAAGGGCTCCAAAGCGGGCCTCAAAGCTTCAAGACCCTTGCCGGTCTTTAGCTTTTGATCTTGTTCGACAGAGGCTGAATTGGCGGCTGAAACAGCGGAGGGATGATGGTGGTTGCAGTGGCTTAGGCGGGCAATGGTGGAGGCAACAGACGGCTTGACGGCAGCGTATGGTGGTTAGACGACCTCGGGTAGCGACTAGGATGGACGAAGGCATGCGGGCGTCGAGCGGAGAGGCGGGACAACGAGCGTGGGCGTGCGGCTAGTGCGCGAGCTCGCAGTGGCACTAGACGGTGGCAGCGGGCTCAGACGAGCAAAGGGGGCTGTTGCTCGGCTTCTTGCAGATTTTGAAGCTTCTTTGGTCTGGAATGGAGGGGTGTTCGATGGAAGAGGAGGGGGAAGGAGACAGCAAGCTTGGAGGGGACCACTTGGTCTTCTTCTCTATCCCTTTGTCCCCTTGACTTGGCCCCACCAGTTGCTGGCTTCCTTAGAACACTTGTAGCCCTCAAGACTTCCATAACAAGCTATTGAAGTGGTCCACAAAGTCATGGACCAAGGGGCATAAGAATTTTGCAACAATTCCCTTAATTCCTCTCCAATTTCCACTTGAATCAAATCAATTCGGCCCTAAAAAAATTCAACCAAGATACTCACGATCCAATTGACATTTTTTCACGCCAATAGAACTAATTTGCATCCTAATTGCATGATAAAAAATGATCCTTTGAGTTTTCCAAGCAAAAATGGCCCTATGTCGACTTTTCACCAAAAATCTCGATTTGCAGAAAAATCTTCGGAGGATGAGTCGATGTTCTTAAAATGACTCGTGACATGAAATAACTTTCAATTTCTGAAATCGGATTCAAATTCACGGTTAATTTCAACCTGGCACAATTTTAGCGAAACCTAGCCCACCGGGTAGCTTTCAGAAATTTTTAGTGCAAATGACCCATGATCAATTTTCTTCGAGTCACAATGAACCTCTTCGACACAATGGCGACTCTCGGTGGTTGTGAAAATCTCGATATTTCAAATACAGACACAGGGTACCAAAACGACAAAAAAATCAGTCTGGTGCCGATCGGCGAGAATTTTGCAATTTGGTGGAATCACCCATGTTTAGCCACACATCTCAGTTGAACCAACCTATCTATAATCTCTAATCGATTTTTAACTTTGCCGTAATGATCTCTGCAGATGAGCACGGTCGAGTAGTCGATTCTTGATCGAATTCTCAAGTCTATTACATTAAAATCTCTTAATGAGTTCCCCAAATAGTCTAGTTATCTCATGAGTGATTAGCTTAGAGAATAGCACTATAGGCACGCCGATAAAAGGCCCGATTCATTTAATTGAAAACAGAACTGAATTTTTAGGATGTCACAACTCCTCTCCTCTTATAAAAATTTCGTCCTCGAAATTTAAACCATTACAATCTTTAAACAAAAAGGTGGGGATACAGTTGTCTCATCGACTCTTCACTTTCCCAAGTTGCTCCCTCAGTGCCGTGGTGTTGCTAGACCACTTTGACCAACGGGATGGTCTTGGTGCGCAGAACCTACTCTTTCCGATCAATAATCTGAACTGGGCTTTCAACGTACGACACTCTGTCATTCACGTCCAATTCTTCAAAATTAAGCATGTGGGTCGGGTCAGGCCCATACTTCCTCAACATCGACACGTGAAAGACGTCGTGCACTTGCACTAGTCTCGGCAGTAATGCAAGATGATACGCTAGGATCCCAATTCTTTCAAGAATCTCGAAGGGACCTACGTACCTCGGACTCAATTTTCCCTTCTTGCCAAAGCGCAAAGTTCTCCTCATTGGTGACACCTTCAGAAAAACGTGATCACCAACTTGGAATTCCAATGGTCTCCAACGCTTATCTGTGTAGCTTTTCTGGCAGCTTTGAGCGGTCTTTAATCTGCTTTTGATGACTGCAACTGCATCCACTGAGTATTGAACCAACTCTGGGCCTGTGATCTTTCTTTCCCTAACTTCATCCCAACATAGGGGCGTTCTGTAAGCTCTGCCATACAACGCTTTGAAAGGAGTCATCTGAATGCTCTACTGGTAGCTGTTGTTGTAGGCAAACTCAATAAGATGAGGTTGTTCCTCCCAGCTTCCCTTGAAGTCCAACACACAAGCTCGCAGCATGTTTTCGAGGGTTTGAATCGTCCTCTCAGACTGGCCATCCGTCTGAGGATGATATGCCGTATTGTACTGCAGTTTCATACCTAAAGCAGCCTGCAAACTCTTCTAAAAAGTAGCTATGAATCTCGGGTCTCAGTCTGAAGTAATCATCACCAGCACTCCATGCAGACGAACAATCTGACACATATACAACTCTGTGTGCCTATCCAAATCCAAGTCTTTTCGTACTGCGATGAAGTGAGCCGACTTTGTCAATCTGTCGACCACCACCCAAATGGAATCGTTACCTCTTTGACTCCTTGGTAAGCCGGTCACAAAATCCATCGTGATGTGCTCCCACTTCCACTCTGGTATTTCGAGAGGTTGCAGAAGTCCTCTCGGCTTATAATGTTGTGCCTTCACTTGCTGACACGTCAGACACTTGGTGACATGCTTAGTGATGTCTGCCTTCATACCAGATCACCAATAATGTTGACGCAGATTCTGATACATCTTCGTACTGCCAGGATGAATGTTGTAACTGCTACGATGTGCTTTTGATAAGATTTCCTCTTTAAGCTTAGCATCGTTAAGTACACACAATCATCCTCGGAACCTCAGTGTTCCATCCTCAGAAATCTGAAAGTCAACCTTTCTTTTGTCGGTATCCTCCTGTAGAATCTTCTAAACATCTGGGTCTGTCGGTTGAAGTAATTTAATCCTGATCTGAACATCCGACTCAATTCTAAGGGTAGCCATAAGATTTGAAAGGTGGCCTACCTCAAACTTAAACACCGAATCTCGAGCTCTCTCGAGTAAATTCCACTCCTTAACCAGCATATGTGCGACTGAAGACTTTCGACTTAAAGCGTCAGCGACCTTATTCGCCTTCCCGGGGTGATATAGGATATCACAATCATAGTCCTTTAGAAGTTCCATCTAGCGACACTGTCTCATATTCAACTCCTTCTGAAAGAATAGATACTTGAGACTTTGATGGTTAGTGAAGATTTGAAATCTTTCTCCACGCAAATAACGTCTCCAAATCTTCAAAGTGAAAATGATCACGGTGAGTTCTAAGTCATGCGTTGGGTAATTCTACTCATGAGGTCTCAACTGGCGAGATGCATATGCATCGACCTTACCATGTTGCATCAGTATGCAACCGAGTCCTCTGAATGACGCATCACTATAGATCTCGTATCCTCCAGGACCAGATGGAATGGTCAGCACAGGTGCGGTAGTCAGTTTTTGCTTAAGCTCTTGGAAACTATGCTCGCACTTGTCTGTCCACACAAACTTCTCTTCCTTCTTCAAGAGTCGAGTCAACGGCGACGCCAAAGCTGAAAATCCTTCCACGAACCTTCTATAGTAACTTGCCAAACACAGAAAACTTCTAATTTCTATCATTGTAGTCGGTCTTGGCCAGTTGATCACTACTTCAATCTTGGATGGGTCCATGGAGATTCCTTCGCTTGAAATCACGTGACCTAGGAATGCTACATGAGTCAACCAAAACTCGTACTTACTAGACTTAGTGTACAGCTGATGAATCCTCAGGGTTTATAGTACCATTCTCAAATGACTTTCATGCTCTTCATCACTCCTCGAATATACCAAAATATCATCGATGAACACGATCACAAACTAATCCAGATATTCTTTGAACACCCGGTTCATCAAATCCATAAAAGCAGTTGGAGCATTCGTCAACCCAAACGGCATTACAGAAAACTCATAATGGCCGTATCGAGTACGAAATGCTGACTTCAGTATATCCTCCTTCTTGATCCTCAGCTGATGATACCTTATCCTCAAGTCGATTTTTGAAAATATCGACGCTCCTTGAAATTGATCAAACAAGTCGTCGATCCTCAGGAGTGGATACTTATTCATGATCGTCACCTAATTGAGTTGACGATAGTTGATGCACAGGCGCAACAAACCATTTTTCTTCTTCACGAATAGAACTGGTGCTCCCCAAGGTGATGCATTAGTATGTATGAATCCCTTATCCAACAATTCCTGCATCTGCACCTTCAATTCCTCCAACTCAGATAACGACATCCGATAAGGAGCCTTAAAGATTGGCTTTGTTCCGGGTGCTAACTCAACCACGAACTCAATCTCTCTCTCTGGCGGTAAGCCTGGCACTTCCTTCGGAAATACATCTAGAAATTCTTGCACTACTGCGATATCTTCAATCTTCAGCTCCTCAACTGTCGTATCCATGACAGTTGCCAGGTAACATTGACAACACTCGTCTAACAAACGGGTTGCCTCAAGCGACGGGATTAAAGAAATCGAGGTCCTCTTCGGTTCCCAACAAACTCGAAACTCTCACCCTCTAACGGGTTAAATTGAATCGCTTTACGATAATAGTCCATATTAGCTCATTGCTTGGTGAGCTAGTCCATGCCAATTATCAAATCAAAGTCATATATGGCTAGGACTAATAAATCTATCTTCCTCTCTCGCTCACCAATCGCTAACTTGCAACCAAAACAACCCAATGCAGACAACACCTTATCCTTTAATGGAGTAGATATGCTAACCACTAACTCCAGCAATTCAGGACTTAATCCTATCAGCTTAACATATTGCTCAGCAATAAAAGAATAAGTCGCGCCAGGGTCGAATAAAGCATAAGCAACATGGTCGTTCAGCGAAACCGTACTTGTAATCACATTAGGTGCGTCCTCTACCTGACCTCTCATGATGGCGTACACTGTCCCTTGAGCTGGGGGTCTGTTCTGTCAACCCTACGGTGCGTTCTGTGGCGCAAATCCTCTGATCTGACCCATCGGTGGTGACGTCGATAATTGCTATGGTCTCCTCTGTCTTCTAGGATAGTTCCTGGGACCCTGTTGGTCACATTCAAAACAAGTACTCGGCCTAGATTAGCATGGGGCTGATCCGTGTCGCCTTCGACACAAGCAACACACGCCATTATGACTTGGCGCTAACTTGCCTATTCCACCCTTCCTATTGGGCGGGACATGAAATCTTCCTCTGGTCATGGGCTTCTTCCCATACCGATCCCCATCTCGGTTAGATCCAAACCGCGATCCCAATACGGCGGTTCGTTCATTCTGATCTCTCTCTATCATCTGGACCCGTTCATACAGGTCGTTGTAATTCCTCAAGTTGAGTAGTATCAGCGGACTCCTCAGTTCCGGTCTGAGTCCATCTCTAAATCTCCTAACTCGGTTCATCGGATTCTCAACCAATTCGGGGGTGTACTGCGACAGTTCAGCGAACTTCACTTCGTACTAATCTACGCTCATTGTACCTTGGCGAAGGCGCTGGAATTCTGTCATCTTCAGTTCTCTGGCAGTCTCAGAAAAGTACTTGCTATTGAAGACTTCAACAAAGGTGTTCCACTCCGGGACTACACCTTCAAGAAACACTATTCCTTGGGTTGTTCTTCACCAAGTACTTGCAATTCCCTGTAGTTGGTAGGTTGCAAGGACTACCTTCTCCACTTCGATGCACATTAGTAGTGTAAAGGCCTTCTCCAAGCGTTGGATCCATAGGGCTGCAGCTTCGCGGTCTCTTGCCTTAGTGAACTTTGGTGGGTTCAGCTTCAGAAACTGTTCCACCAGCTTATGCATCGGTCTCCCAGTGACCATGTTCCCTAGTGGAACCTCAGCAGGTGCGACGACGGGTGCGGCAGCAGCATCCGCAGCGGCATTAGTGGCAGCTATGGTAGCATCGGCTGAAGCGGCGGCATTGGCAGCTTGAATTTGAGCCTATTGATCCATCTTATTTCTTAGCATCTCGAGCGCTTGCATGATCCCCGCAAACCTTGGATCATCAGGGGCTACTACCCCAACACCAACATGAGGCGGTGCTACTCCACTTACGCTAGCCTGAGCTAGCGCTCTACCACGGCCTCCTCAGGTACCGTCTCGTTGGCGTCCTACCCCGAGTCGTAGGCCCTATAGTATGCTTTCTAGGAGTCCTCTGCTCTTGATCACCCATAGTGCAAGTTTTCTATAGAAACCTACCTTCCAATTCCACACCGAATTAGAAGTTGAGCGATCCACACAAACAAACAATCTACAAAACAACTAACACAGACATGCACCAACATAAAAGAAAGGTCAATCCTACTATCTCAAAAACCATCGCACCTTATCACTCCAATTACTAACCTACTCTAATACCACTAAACAGGGATGTCATGCCCCAATCCTCCGAGCGCGTGCCCATCCCTCAGTGGTCGATTAAATAGCGACGTCCCAGGACGCGTCGTCAACCCATTCATTTTAATGCGCATGCGGAAACGAATAATAAATCCCCAGACAACAACAAGATGGGATAGAAAAGTAGGCAACAATTCACAACCAAAACCAGCCTTTTATAAACACTCCAAGTTTATACACAAATCTAGGTTGTTTACAAAAGATCGGCTCAACAAAAAGGGAACTGTCCTATGACCCACTAGTTAGACACGATCGCCGATTCTTCAGTCTCCTCCTCATCAACTTTGAAGCTTCGGGTCCTCCTCAACTGCCCTCTAAGGACCTGAAAATATTATCCCACAACGAGGTAAGACGACGTCTTAGCAAGTTCACCCCTTAAACTCCGACTAAGAAGTAAATACGCCCAAAGGCTACCTATGCATGTATAAGACAGAGGACTTACCTTCGCCTCAGTTCCCTCCTGCATATTAGTACAATTCATATCGTAGATGCATACAACAAATGAACACATCATTTGGAAAGTCTCACACAATCTCAACCAAATACACGTCCCAATTTTAATCACAGCCTGCTTGTTGCTCGGTCTTCTGGCGTAATCGGGCGTTGAAATTTAATCACGGCCCAATGGGCACGGCCCACTCAAAGTTCGATGGTTAATCATGGGCACGGCCTACTAGAAGTTCGGCGATTTTCTTGACCCATCCCGCATCGTCGTGCACAACATACGTCACCTCATCTTTCAATTACTATGACTATAAATCATCTTACTATGACTATAAATCATCACACGATTATTCACCCACGTCCAAGGACATTGTGCTTCCCACTTAAATTCCTCAATTAAAATAATGTCTTGACCTATTTTCTCCGTGTTAAAAATACTCGATAAAAATAATCGTGTGTGGGTACACGGTCGGCCTAAGCCAAAAATATAATATTTTTATTTTATAAAATCCCACTAATTATATAGTCTATAAAAACATTTTTGGCATTGTAAACCGACGCCCGGTAATTTTATAATTAAATATTGAAATTAATAAATTTTGGGATAAATACCTCAAAATTTCAATTCACACTTAAATTGCACAAACTAGCACTCAATTAAATAAACCACTCACATCATTGCAATGAGCACGAAATTCCGGTCACCAGTTATCCCGGTCTAATTTTCGACAAATAATAATTAATTAAATAATTACCAATAAATACCAAAAATAGCAACTTAGGCGGGAAAATCCTAATTAAAAACCGAGACGGGCCCTAAAAATTTCCGAACCTATCTAAATAAATAATACGACCTATCTAGTTGCTAATTATGCTATTCTGACCACCTAACATGCAATGACGATTGATTAAATTGCTAATCCATTCTAACTAACCACATAATCCAAGATTAACCTAAACTAATCGACCCCTAAGCATCATTAAATCCCTAAGAAAAGATTAGTGAGTAAACTCACTTGATTAACAATTCAATGGAACCACGGCGACGGCGAGGCGGAGAGGAGTGATAAACTCCAAAGCGGGGTTGGGAAGGGCTCCAAAGCAGGCCTTAAAGCTTCAAGACCCTTGCTAGTCTTCAGCTTCTGATCTTGGTCAGTAGAAGCTGAACCAGCGGCTGAAATAACGAAGGAGGGATGACGGTGGCTGCAACGGCCTAGGCAGGCAACGACGAAGGCAATGGACGGTCGGACAGCGGCGTATGGTGGTCAAATGACCTCGGGTAGTGACCAGGACGGACGAAGGGCACAGACGTCGAGCGGAGAGGTGGGACAACGAGCGCGAGTGTGCGGCTAGCTCGTGAGCTTGTGGTAGCATTGGATGGTGGCAGTGGGTTCAGACGGGCAAGGAGGCTGTCGCTCGGCTTCCTCTAGATTTTGAAGCTACTCTGGTCTAGAATGGAGGGGAGGTCGACAGAAGAGGAGGGGGAAGGAGAAAGCAAGCTTGGAGGGGACCACTTGGTCTTCCTCTCTATTTCCTTGTCCCCTTGACTTGGCCCCACCGGTTGCTGGCTTCCTCAGCACACTTGCAGCCCTCAATACTTCCATAACAAGCTATTGAAGTGGTCCACAAAGTCATGGACCAAAAGGGATACAAATTTTGCAACAATTCCCTTAATTCCTCTCCAATTTCCACTTGAATCAAATCAATTCGGCCCTAAAAAATTCAACCAAGGTACTCACGATCAAATTGACATTTCTCCATGCCAATAGAACCAATTTGCATCCCAATTGCGCTATAAAAAACAATCCCCTGAGTTTTCCGGAAAAAATGGCCCTATGTTGACTTTTCACCAAAAATCTCAGTTTGTAGAAAAATCTTCGGAGGATGAGTCAACGTTCCTAAAATGACTCGTGACATGACAAAAATTTCAATTTCTGAAATCATATTCAAATTTGCGGTTAATTTCAATCTGGTGCGATTTTAGCGTTATCTAGCCTACTGGGTAGCTTTCAAAAATTTTTAGTGCAAATGACCCGTGGTCGATTTTCTTCGAGCCACAATGAACCTCTTCAACACATTGGCGACTCTCGGTGGTCGTGAAAATCTCGAGATTTTAAATACAGACATAAGGTACTAAAACAACAGAAAAATCAGTTTAGTGTCGATCGACAAGAATTATGCAATTTGGTGGAATCACCTACGTTTAGCCACACATCTCAGTCGAACCGACCTATCTATGATCTTTAATCGATTTTTAACTGTGCCGGAATGATCTCTACAGATGAGCACGGTCAAGTAGTCAATTTCTGGTTGAATTCTCAAGTCTATTGCATTAAAATCCCTTAATGACTTCCCCAGATAGTCTAGTTATCTCATGAGTGATCAGTTCAGAGAATAGCACTATAGGCGCATTGATGAAATGCCCGATTCATTCAATTGAAAACAGAACTGAATTTTCAGGATGTCATAGCTGGGGTCCGGTAGTTTCGCTGGGGTTGTTGGAGCTGCAACGTGAAGATGAAGTTGGACGTAGGTGGTTTGATGGCCGTGGCGGTGGGCGGTTATGTTAGGCGGTGGAAAGATGGCGTGAGGAAATGGGTTGGTGGGCCGAGGGGGTATGCTAGTGGCGTTGGATGATGGTTGCTGATGATTATGATGATGATGATGATAGGAAGAGACGTGAGGGAGGAGGGTTTGTTTACTAGTGGGGGTAGAGGGAATAAACATGAAGGAAAATGAAAAAGAAAACAGAAGGAGGATTCGGTGAAGATGGGTGTGGGGCTTGCGAGTCAACTTCGAGAAGGCTTTGCTGGGAAGTGGTCCACTGGACTTGACTGGTGGGGGGGGGTGAGTCGCGGACGTGGCAGCAAACGGAAGATCGGTGGAGATGGGGCGGTGGTTTCAGTTGAGGGACAAAGGATGGAGGGACTACAAGGCTCGAAGGGGGGAGCTGCATCAAAAGAAAATGAAAGAAGATGAAGCTACAGGGAAATGGGCAGAGGGGACGGTTGCTCAAAGGGAAAGGAGGGGGAAAGAGACGTATGAAGAAGGAGGGCAGTTGGTCTTGGCGTGAGGAGGCAGCTGCGGATTGGGGGGGGGGAGTCAACAAAAATATCTACACAATTAATGTTTGGTCCCCCAAAAGTCTCCATGCTTATCCCTTGGTCCCCCAATTCTTTCTTGCACATAAAATCCCACAAATAACAAATCTTGGACAACAAAAAATGGCCACTCTCTCTCCCATCCAAATTTACTTTCATTTTCCGATTTATCCTAAGTTCAATTTCTTAACAAATCTCTCCAATTTAATGGCCAAATTGTTGAGGAGGGTGCCCGTTCCAATTTCCACACTTGTCTTCACAAACTAGTCCTTTTTAGAAGGCCAAAAATCCACTTGAAAATAGTCAATCGAATTTCCTTTCTTTTCCGAATTGTCAGAAATTGATTTTCCATAAAAATCTCGGGCTCGCCAAAAATTATTCAAAGGATAAGTCGACATTCCTAAAGTGAATCGTGACATGACAAAACTTTCAATTTCTGAAATCGTGTTCAAATTCGTAGTTAATTTCAATTTGGCACGATTTTAGCGTGACCTAACCTACCGGGTAACTTTTAGGAATTTTTAGTGCAATTGACCCGTGGTCGATTATTTTCAAGCCATATTGTACATCTTCGACACATTGACGACTCTTGGTTTTTGTGAAAATCTCAAGGTTTCAAATACGAGCACAGAGTACAGAAATGACAGAAAAATCGGTCTAGCGTCGATCGACAAGAATTTTACCATTAGGTGGAATGACCCACACACTAATCACATACCTCTATCGAATCAACCTATCTCCGATCTTTGATCAATTTTGACAGTGCTGTAATGACCCTTGCAGATTAGCACGGTCAAGCAATCGATTCCTGGTCGAATTCTCAAGTCTATTGCGTTTAGATTCCTTAACGGTTTCACCTGATAGACTAGTTATCCCGTGAGTGGCCAATTCAGGGAAAAGAACTATAAGTGCGTCGATGAAAAGCCCAACTTATTCAATCGTCGATAAAAAGCCCAACTTATTCAATCGAAAACAGAACCTGAAATTCAGGATGTCATAAATAAGTAATCTAATTTTGAAAGATTTGCTGCTTTTGATCTTCACGTGGTCTTTCGATATAACAATGACTTGTGGTTCTGGTTGGGTGGGGTGGACCATGAAGCAAGTATTTCTTTATGTTTTGTATTAGAATATGGCATGTACGGGTTCTCATTTTTATAACAAGAAACCCGCTTGAAATAGGCAAATTTGTTGGATCCATTATATACTCAACTAGTCTCATGTATTAGACAAGATTCAAGCCAAAGTCAAATGGAGAGTCAAAATATGGATTCTTTACAATTACTGGGGTTAGGATTGCTTCTGATAAGAACATATAAGATGCACTTCATTTTCTTAAGAGGAAGTGAATCTTCCTGTGCATATTACTATTTACCAATAATTAGTTCAAAAGAAACCTGGACTAAATCTAAAAGTTATAAAAATTATGTGACGATTAATCACTTTAAATTTTGAAAAATTTCAAGGTGTCCCGATTTTTAAAAGATAACTAAAAGTGGAACTTGTCTCAAATTATAACCTCGAAGTAGCCAACTTAATTTCAAACGAGGTCATGAACTCACTCATCGACTAAATCTTTGCAGGCAAGCACTTACAACTTTTCGTGGCATTGCGGGGGTATTTTGATCTAGAGCCATTTTTCTTTCTTCTTCCTCCACACATTGGCCGACTACCAGCCTCTAGCCAACTTCCTCCATGTCCCCTAACACATCTTTATTAGAGTCAGCATCGACTAAGAAATCGAGAGCAATGAATTGAGAAATGTAGGCGAGCTTAATTACAATTCCAAGATGCTAAATTGGCTCTCGAGGATCGACTTGCTTCATTGGCTTCCAAAACGTGGACTTAGTCGGTGATTGTTGTGCTTGGAGATGACGTGAGAGCTTACTTAGATTGCTCCTTGTAATTTGCCTATTGTTCATGGCCACTGACAATGAAAAATCTGGAAATTACTTTCACTGCGAATTGCTTGCGAAATATTATGAAGAGGCAGTTTTAATAAGGAGATTGAGATATTCGAATAAGAGAATGCTGTCCTATTTGGACATTGGTGGAGAGCAGAGGCCCACTCTGGAAGTTGTTTTACCAGAAAGAAAGGGATGAGAGATGCAAGAAGAGTATATTCTATAGACACTTCAGAAATTCTGCACAAGTTGTGAGTATATACCGGAAAAAGAAAAAAGGAAAAAGGCAGTGCTATTTCTAACTCCTATATAACTAAATCCATTCAATTTCTACCAAAAAGACAAAATTATTGTCTATCATTTAATTGCAATTTAAATTGGTAGTCCCAAATATATTTACTTTCCTTTTTTTAGTTTTTCTATAATTATATAGGATCTACTTACCATAATTAAAAATTTAATATGTTTAGGGTTTGTTTGTCGTGGATTTTCCATGTATAGTGAAGGCACTATGTTTTTTTTTTTTTTTTTAATTGTTAGATATTACTTCCATAAAAATTTATTTTGTCGAAAAGAGAAATTTCCCTGAATTCTAGATCTTTTTCACATTGTCGATTATATTTATAGATAAATTGTTAAGCAGATGAAATTTAATTTAATTAAAACACTACACAAAGTAAGAACATTTTTTTCTTAAATGCAAGTGAAATATCGTTATTTTGGATAGACAAAAATTAATATCATTTATGAATTGTTTACAAAAAAATATCAAGATTCCTCATTGTGTATAATATTTTAAGTTCTTTTTTTTTTCTTATATATTCATCTAACATCTTACATGCTTTGTATAAAAGTATTTCGACAATATAATAAGGAAAAAGGATAAATTCTTTGATATTGTAAAGGAAGAGATTTGATATATATAGTAGACTAATGAAATTAATAAAATGTTAACCAAGAAAGGGAGATTTTGAGATAAGAGGGACAAAAAAATAGATAAATTGTTATAGGATAAATTACCAAAATAATCCTAAACTTATTATAATTTTTCCAATTTAGTTTTAAATCTTTTTTTTTTTGTTTTTTGTCAATTCAATTATAAACCTTTTACAATTGTGCCAATTCAGTTCATCCAACCATGTTTGGCCGGCCAGCATTAATGTGGACATCAACTGATGTTGATGTAGACAATTCTTAAATAATATTTTACTTTTTCGATTTTTTTTTAATTTTTTCTTTTTAAAATTTTTTTTTCTTTTTTTTTTCTTTTTTTTTTTCTCCACTTCCTTTTTCTTTCTCTATTTGGTTGTTGGCAGCATATGGCCAAAGGCAAGGGCCTCAAGGAAGCCTACCCATGGCTGAGTGACCTCACCTAGGCTACTTGCTAGGTTGGTGAGGCCTGACCTCATTGGAAGCCACGAGGTTGAAGGCCATGACCTCGCACAGCCTTTGGCGATGGATGTGTTGGGCGAGGCTTGCACTTGCTATCCATGGCGATGCTTGACCTTGCCAGATTCGGCAAGGTCATGCCTCGCTAAAGGTTGTGAAGTCAAAGGGCTCGATCTCGCGCGGCCTTTGGCTTGGGCAAGCCTCGCCAACCACAAGTAGTTTGTGGCCTCTCCATGGCTAGGCAAGGCCTCACCCAGCCATGGCGAGGGCAGCCTTGCCGTCGTTAGGTGAGGCTTGCCCTTGCTAGTAGCGGTCAAGGCTGAACTTGCCAATGCTCATCTCTAGCCGACTGCTAGCTAGAGGAAGAAAAAAAGAAGGTGAGAGAGAGAGAGAGGGAGGGAGTGAGATAGAGGGAGAGGGAGAGAGAGAGAGAGAGAGAGAGATAAAGGGAAAAAAATAATATTGTTAAAAAATTGGCCACATTAGCATTAGCTTAAGGCCGGTGCCAAACCTTCCAAAATTAGTCAAATGGATTGAATTTGCATAATTATAAAAGGTTTATGACTTAATTAGCCAAAAAAAAGTTTAAAACTGAACTATGAAATTTGCAAAAGATTTAAGACTATTTTGGTAATTTTCCCATTGTTATAAGATTTGAGTGATGAAAAAGAAACTTTTCAATTTGATACCATATAACATAATGTCTTTTTTTTTTTTACTATTAGTGAAATGATATTACATAGAATATGTAAAATGTTATTGAATATTCCCTTTTGCAAAGTGATTAAATTTTCACTAAATTAGCTTTGATCCATTCTACTAAGCTATTCCCCCTTCGTAGGCTCCAAAATCCAAGTCAGTTTTTGAATAAATTGATTCTATAGGAACCCATATTCCCCCTCTTCCCTTCATAGATAATGTCACTTTAATCATACTGTTTTTTCTTTGTAGTAATGTTTTCCGTCCAGGAATCAGCCCCCGTTGACTATTGCTTTTGCCAATTCTACACAAATTAATTTGAGCTCGAGTTCATTTAAAGCTGGAACAAATGCAATATCTTTCTCTTTCAGGGGTTAGTTATTTTCATTTGCCATTTGGAACTTTTCATCCAATTCCTTCATCAGGTCACAACTCAGAATGTAATTTTTTTTTTTTTTTGGTCGGAAAGGTGAAAAACTTCATACACGATCAGCAAAAATACAGGAGTTTAACGCCTTAGTACATAGAAGATCGAAAAGAGCAGGAGGGGGGAACTCGGCCTAGTTAGAGGGGAGAAGATTTCGCCCATGGGCCTTTGCGGCCCAGTCGGCCACAAAGTTTGTGTCTCTTCTGCAGTGTCACATTTGCAGGTTAGGGAAAAGATGAAGCAACACCGCAGCCTCAGCAAAGAGAGCTCTGTTCTCCCACGGTGTGTAGCTAGGGTCTTGAAGCGCCTCTACCACTGCCAGACAGTCAGATTCTAGAAGGAGATGATGTTGATTCCGTCCTTTGTTGAGCAAATATTGGAGAGTAAAGTTGAGGGCTTGTATTTCTGTTTGTAGGGGTGAAACGGAGATGGTGCGCCGGGCAAAGCCATCAATCAGCTTACCTGAGGAATCACGGCAAACACAAGCGACAGTACCTTCGTTTAAGGCCATAGGGAAGGAAGCGTCAATATTTATCTTCAACACACCAGGATCAGGGGGACGCTAGATCTGTTCCGAAGGTGGATGTCGAAGGTGTCGATTCAGTGGTGCCCTAGAACAAGGTCGAGCATAGCCTGTGACGGTAAGGGTTGTATTAGCAGCCTGACTTCAATCTCCTCTCTGGTTGCCAACTAGATATTGTTTCTTTGAACTCTGTTGCAGCAAGGTCACATGGCAGCTCTAGTAAGATCGGGCATGGGCAAGAGCAGTAGATACAACCTGATTTGGGTTGGGGATTTTCTAGCGGAAAACAAAATCATTTCTGGCTTTCCAGATGTGTAACAAAACATATATAATTACCGCAAGAACCTGTGAGTTATTCTCCTTATCTAATATTTGCAGTAGCCAGACGCCGAACCGGTGCGCATGAACTTGCTGAACATTGAATTGTAGCTGCGGATGAGACCATGCGTTAGTTGTCCAAGGGCAATGTAAGAATAGATGTTTAGTAGATTCAGGGACTGGAGAAATACAGCAGTCTCTACATAACCTACATATAGGATCTGTTATGACATGTCGATAGTATAGATTTTCACTAGTTGCTAGAGCGTTTTGGCATAAAAACCATAGAAAGATACGTAATTTGGGAGTAGTCGGCACCATCCAAATGGTTGTCCATAGTCGTTTTGGAGGTTGAAAGGAGGATGAAGCCAGATTTTGACTAACTCTGCTCTCTCCTGATCTGATCTAATTGTAGCCACTTTTAACAGTATAAATACCATTTGATTGCCCCTTCCAAATCAGTTGATCCTGTGTGTATTGCGGCCTGATCTGAATTTTGAGGATTTCGTCGATTATTTGATCATCGAAGCTACCACGAAGCAAGGGAATGTTCCATGTTTGTTGTTCTGAACAAATGAAGTCAGCTACCATTTAAGGTTCATTCCTAGGTGCAGGGCCTCCAATTATGTCTGTAGAAAGCCACTTATCCTCCCTGACTCTTATCTACTAACCATTTCCTACTGACCATTGTAGCTTGTTTAAAATGGAATCCCGGCCGAGCAATATGCTTTGTCATCCCCAAGAGGGTCGGGCGCCTCTGTCCGCATGCCCAAAATCTTTGAAAGGGAAGTAAAGCCCTTTAAAGATCCTACTCCATAAAGAGGTAGGCTGTTGAAATAGACGCCATGCCTGTTTGGCCAAAAGGGCTTTATTAAAAGTAATGAGGTCCCGGAAACCAAGACTACCTATGTCTTTACGACTCTTAAGGGTCTCCCAATTTTGCCAATGTATGCCCGACTTGTTTCCTTGAGATTGCCACCAAAATCTAGCCACCTTCTGTTCAATAGATTTGCATAGCGAGATCGGAATTTTAAAGATAGACATGGCGTATTGAGGAATAGCTTGCACAACTGCTTTGATCAAGACTTCCTTACCTCCTTTGGAAAATAACTGTTCTTTCCAGCCATCCAATTTCGAGTTTACTTTAGCTAACATCTAGGAAAACATTTCTGTTTTAGACTTCCCCCAGTCTGATGGGATGCCAAGGTATTTCCCCATCTTTGTCATCACTGGAACTCTAAATTCTCTGGCTAGACTCTCCTGCATTTCATTAGAACAAGCACAGCTGAAAAAAATTCTAGATTTATTGTGATTCACGGCTTATCCCGTTACCAAGCAGTATTAGTTCAAGATGTTTGCCAGGTTCTGGCATTCTAGCATTTTTCCTTCTATAAAGAAAATGGCATCATCAGCAAAAAATAGGTGTGATAGGGTAGGACACCTATTGTTAAGTTTAATGCCTTTAATGTTGCCCATGTCCATAGCTTGGTGTATGAGAGTTGAGAGAACATTCGCCACTAAGATGAATAAATATAGAGAAAGTGGGTCACCCTACCGAATACCTCTCTTCATTTGAAAAGGAAGAAGAGGTTCACCATTAAATTTGACACTCATAGAAGCTGTAGTTACACACCGCATCACCCTTTGGACCCAGATTGCATGGAAACCCATCCGAAGGAGATAATCTCGAAGGAAATCCCATTCTACGCGATCATAGGCTTTTTGCATGTCAAGCTTGAGTACAGCCTAAACTTTGCGCTTCCATTTCTGTGTTCTAATTTGATGCAGAACCTCTTGGACTACTAGAATGTTATCCTGGATCTGACATCCACTGACAAAAGCACTTTGTTTCGTAGAGATTAGTGCAAGTAGCCAAGGCTTCAAACGATTTGCTAGGACCTTCGATATTATTTTGTAAGAAAAGTTACGCTTATCGGCCGATATTGGTCCAGTTTTTCAGGGTGAGATATTTTCGGAATCAAAGTGATAAAAGTCTTATTAAGTTCAGGATTTAGCACGCCCGAAGTAAAAAATTCTTTGACTGAGCTAAAATGTCATCTTGTAAGATATCCCAGTGAGCTTGATAGAACTGACTGTTTAAACCATCTGGGCCAGGTGCCTTTGTAGCTCTTAATTGAAAGGTTGCTCTTCGGACTTCTTCTTGAGTTACTTCGGCTGTAAGAGAGTCATTCATAGTGTCTGTCACCACAAATGGGCATTGAGCTAGGATTGGGCCATAGTCTCGCTGTCCCACCGAGGAGTATAAATTCTAAAAGAAAATTTGGGTCATGTCCTGTAATGACTTATGGTCTCGAACCCATTGTTGATCTTCATTTTGTATCATACTGATTATGTTGCGCTAACGCCGATGAATGGTGGTGGCATGGAAGAACTTAGTATTCTTGTCTCCCCACTTTAGCCAGTTAACTCGAGAACACATTGCCCAGTATTGTTCTTCTTGTTGCCACAGGTGCTGGATTTCATTCTTTAAAGCATCCATCCTGGATTTATCGAAATGAGTGGTTGTTTTGTTGGTCAAGAACTGGAGTTGTTGCTGCAGCTCATTAATTTGACATTGGCCATTCGTAAATTTGGATCTACTCCACCTGGTTAGGGCTGCTGAGACCCTGGTCAACTTATGAGGTAAGTTTAAGGTCTGATTCTGAGTAGCTTTCCATGCATCCGAGATTACTGAGCGACAATCTTGGTCTTGCAGCCAAAAAGATTCAAAGATAAAGGCTCTCCATCGCCTAGGTTGGGTTGTAGTGGTCGTCAAAAGGAGAGGGCTGTGGTTTGAACCGATGGCTAGTAGGGCTAAAACTTCAGCTGCTAGAAAGGTAAGTCGCCATTCCATAGTACAAAAGGCCTTGTCTAGTCTTTCTTTAATTAAAGCCCCCCCTTCTCTATTATTGCATCAAGTAAAAGAACACCCCTTGCTATCTAAATCCATCAATAGGCAATCACTCAACATCTCTCTAAAAGAATGCATGCACTGTGTAGAGGCTAGCTGCTTACCTTCTGTCGTGACCAATTTTTCGGGTATGAACCACCTAGAGTTTGGCTAATGGATTGTTAAGCCTAGACTTAACTCGGGCTCTCCCAAGCCCATACCAATTCGCGACTTAGGTTCGAATTTTTAACATGCAGATTGATTTTTAACTAGGAGTCGCCGCTAATCTATTTTTTGGTGGGTCGATTAGAAAGCCAAGTAAAGTAACGGGAGTTTTACTTTACTCCTACGAACCAGAGATTATGGGTACGGGGACTTGGTTACACTAAATTTCTCTAATACCCTTTCTGTACCATTCTTTTATTTTCTAAAAAATGTTTTTGCAGGCAGCTTAAATTGATTTTAAATCTATTTCCCTAACATGTGATGTCATCATGCGAGTGCGCAAACCACCAATTAAACACCCAAGTAAAGCAATAAATAAATTGCAAAACTTACCTCAAAGTAACGAAAGCATCTGCAATGTTAGACCAGAATTCACATCAACAATCCTTGATATGATTTCTAATTAACACATAAACATTTAATTTTTGTTTTCTAATCTATATGCAATGCAATGTTACTAACCTAACATGAAATGACATGGCATAAAAATATGACTTAAACTATATGACATGAGTAAATTAATTTCCAAAGAAATGCAATGATTAAATATGCAATCTAAATTAATCAAATGACCTAACTCTAATGACAAGGAAATTCAAATTAAATGAACCTAGTAATTACTAAATGACGTGCATTTCATGAACCTAATTCTATATGACGTGCACATGATCTTTTATTATCCTAAAAATGCAATCTATTCTAGAGAATGAAATGAATTTATTCTTAGACAATTTTTCTATTTTTCATGAAATTCGAAATTAAGAAAAATGCAAAAATTATCTACCTAAATTAAGATTCTATCTAGCTTATATTAAGGATCAGGTTAGACTAAATCCTAATTTAAACTAAGATATTATCTTAACCTAGGAATCTCTAACCTAAGATGCAATCTATTTAGAAAATCAATCTAAACTCAAAAATTAAACATGCAATTTTATCCTAATATGCAATGACGTACGAAAAATGCCCTAATTCTAATTTTTTTTCTTTTTTATTATGAAATTCGAAATTTAAAATTGCCAAATAATTAAACGTGCAATTTAAATTAATGGGAAGAAAATATGATATTCTAAATTAATGTTTTTGGTCTTTTTATTTAAGAAATTCGAAATAAATTTCCTATCCGAAACTTGCAACCTAATCTTAAAACTAGTAATATCCTAACATGCATTTAACCTAACTCAAATATTTTTTTGGGTTTTTCCTTTACGGGAGCAATCAAATAAAGGCATCGAGAACAGCACAGCAACAAATCAAGCAAGATATCATCCATGTCCATTTAATTTTGGAAATAAATTGACGAATCGTATCTAGCGCATGAGATCAGATCGGCCAATTTTTAAATAAAATCACGAATCGTATCTCGAGTGTGAGATCGGATTGGTGATTTTTCCGTGTGATTGCGGGTCGTATTTCGAGCATGAAATCGGACCGTCAATCATATGCACGTTGCGAAATTAGGAAGATTTCCTAATTTAAAAGGCCACTCGAAATTACGGATGTCATAGTGTATCGGGAATTTCCATCATGTGCATCAACGGATATTTCAAATAAGGAAACGAAATATTCGGAAATCAAATAAAACGAAATTATTACCCAATCCGAATATTGATTTCCAAATTTGGACTTTGCACAATCGGACCGGAATCACAATCGGCAGGCAATAGGGTGATGGATGGTGACTGGCGGTGGATCGTGGTGGCAATTCGCTGCAGACGGTGGTTTGGCTCGGACAGCAGCCGAGATGGTGGACTCACGGTGATGCCTCGATGATTTGAGACAGGTGATGGCTCACGAGGCGGTGGGGAGGTGCTCGGCTAACTCCCAGCCTTTCGGCAGAGACTTCTCGGAATGCCTGCAACACTAGAAACTTGAGAAGACGATTAGGAGCAGTTGTAAACCATTCTTTGTTTTCTTTTTATATATATGCACCAAGCTCTATGGTGGAGGATGATGACTCAGTGGAGATTCCCTTGCTACGTGTACCCTCCTCAAGGTCCAGACGGTGGAGAAATTTTGACTGGCTTCGCTGGGATATAAGGCATGATAATCAGGCTTCGATGGACACAAACAATGGCCCACCAAGGGACACACTTTGCTGGACGCTCTCCTTGCTTTATGAACCTTCTGTTTCGAACGTGTCTTCCTATTGTGTTCCACGAGACCTGCAAAGAAAAACCAGTATTTGTCGTTGCTGGGGATTTCGCAGATGGCCTAATAGGCCACACAGATGCGGCTTGCGTCGGGGATGCCTGTAGAGATCTTGAACATCAACTCGTCGCTGAAGCAAAACAGCAGCAAAATATATGCAATCGAGGACTTATGCGTGAATTCCCTCGAGAGAGAAAGGAGATGAAAGTGAGATGTTGATGGAGAATGGGTGTGAATCTCCACGGTAGCAAAAAGAATTTGACTTTGAAGACTTAGTGGGCAATGGGATCTTCAATTGGCCAGGGGCGGGTCTCCTTCTTCACGATTTCTCCTTCATATGTAGAACGTCCGCTCTCTCTTCATTCTCTGCTTGTCTCAGAATTGTGGCCGTGTTTCTATTGTGTGGCCTTCATCAAAACCCTACGCGTATGAATCTATTTATAGGCCACGAATTAGGGTTTTTTAAACCATATCCTCAAAAATTTCTCTTCCAAACATAATATTTGCCTTTCCAAACGCAATATTTGCTTTTGAATTGAAATCTCATAAAGACAAATCCGTAAAATCTCCCTAAGGATACGAGCTTGGGCCAATTTGCTCTCTTCGTGGGCTTAGCCCGACTCATCAAATTAAAGTTTCTGAAGCATTAATTCGAACCCATCCGTCACCGGCCCAATGTAAATGCAAATTAAAATGCAAATGCAACTAAATCTATATGATATGCAATTAATTAATTAAATTTTTTTTAGGGATAAAATTAATCCTTGATTTTTTAATGCGATAAATGACTAAATGAGTCACCAAAATTTAGGTGTCAACACCTTCTTTTTCCCAATGATACATAATCTCATTAAAGTTGCCAATACATAGCCAAGGTAAGGTGTTGAAGTTGCTGATGAGCTTCAGAGCTTTCCATAATTGTTGTCGTAGTTGAAAAACTGCCGATGCATGGAGACAAGTAAGCCGCATCATAGTTCGACTTTCCTCATCCACACAAATCAAATCAACAAAATATGGCGTCTGTTGATCCACTACTAGGTAAAACTATTCTTTCCAGAACACCACTAGGCTCCCTACAAGGCCTAGCGGGTGTTCCAAAATGCTGTTTGGATACTTGAGTCGTTTTTGTAGTTTGCGAAGCACCATTTCTTGATTTTTTGTTTCCATCAAAAAGAGAACATCGGGCTTTTCTCGGGCCACCAACGCCCTCAGGGCTTGAACTGTCAGGGGATTGCCCAAACCCTAACAGTTCCAAGCAATCCCCTGACAGTTCCAACTGATTATCTTCATTTGTCTATTGGTGGCTTATTAGGGCTAGCCACCAAAGCCCAATTGTTAATACCCTCAACTTCAAAGATTAGAGTCTCCAGGAGATGGGATTCATCAATCCCCTCTTTCAATGGATTGTAACGTTTAGCCTTCTTGATCGGGCCTGCTTTTGTGCTCAACTTGTTGCTTTTGATTTTCTTTGATTTTGTGGAGTTTGCTGACCCATTTGCTATTGCTGAATTGTGGTTGGATGCAAGGAGCGGAAGTACCGGAGCTTGAAAGTCTAAGTGACCTTCGGGTTGTTGTCACCAATTGATCGGCTTCGCCACAGTAAAGGATTGGCCATCATCTGAAAACTGCATAATTTCTTTGCCTTTGCTACAATGGGGCTGGTCTGCTGGAAGCTCAATTGTAGGCGCCAAGGGGGTCTTTGGGACTGTTTCATCTACCTCTGCTTAGGGTTGAGGTGAGGCATAAAAGGTAAGCCAGAACGAGCTCTGCTCCCCTACCTCTGCCCTTAGCCATTGACCGTAGTACAAATTGTCCTTTCCTTCGAAATTCTCTTCGTCATAGGGAAAATCTTTGCAGTACGTGGCATAATGCCCTAGTTTACCACACGAATAGCAGAAGTGGGATAGGCATTCATACCAGAAGTCTAACCAGATGTTTTTTCCTTCTAATCGGAGAAGTTGTCCCATCTTGAGAGGTTCCAGGACACTTAGCTCAACCCGTGCTCTGCCAGCCCGAATTGATGTACCATCCTTACTATCAACTTTTACTTCTAGAACCTTACCAACATGGCGGACAGCTTTTCTAATCATTTCCTCTGTACAGCTCCAAAGGAAAACCAAAAACTTGGACCCAAAAGGCACAAGTTGAGAAATCATAGCAGTGCAGTGGTGTGTTAGGCATCCAAGGTTTGAGAATTACTAGATGATTTGCAAAACGCCAAGGCCCGGTATCAAGAACTCTCTGTTTTTCTGCAGAACGTAACTTGATGCAAAAGAAAAAAACACAATAACCATTTTAGATTATGGATGACTCATTTGGAGTTGGAACTATTTGTTGTAACCAAAAAATTAATAAATTCGAGAAATCAATAATAAAAGAAATGGTAATTGGATGTGAGATACGGCTAACCAAATCTCCTTAAGGTGATTAGTTCCAGTCAACAGTGTTAAGTAGCTTCATGAACTATGCCTCCCAAGTTACAACACCTTAAACTCGTTTGTATTAGTACTATACAAATAGGACTCTATCAAATACTTCTTAAAACTGATACACTTAAAGAAACTTGAAAAGAGGAGATGTAGGTCACTTCTCATTGGAATGAAGAATTTTAAATTTATTTATAGAGTTTTAGAATTCATGTACATAAGCAGTAGATGAACCATGAATTAAATAGATACAAGAATTTAGGAGATACATGAATTAAATAGATATATGAACTCAAGAAATACAAGAATTAATGAGATACATGAACGGAAACAAAGTATTTCGTTTTACTTACTTTTGTTGATCATTAACCTACCATAATTACAACAGGAACATGTACTGCCTTTTTTCCTCTCCAACGTGTGTTTTTAATCCTTATCATTCCACATCTTGAATTTCAAATTGTCAATTTGGCTTTGCCCCATGTTCCGACTCTCCCAACATGTGTTACAGAATCAGAAGGACGCTACCAATTTTGCAGTCTACAAGAAAAAGAGAATCTTCTGGTTTCATTTCAATTCGATCAAATTGGAATGGTTATTTCCCTTTTCTCTCAACCGAAAGGGTGGCTGCTGGACAATATATCGTTTAGTACAAATTCAGGTTGGGCTGGAGGTGACTTGGTCCTCCATGATCTTCAGGCATTGATCATCATATTGGTGAACTGGTGCAAAATGGAGATCCATGGGACTTTACCGTGATAGAGTTCTTGAAATTACACTAGAATAAGGGTTCAAACAACAAAGAAAACCTTCCGCGAGATTTTCTTTACACGAAAATCAAAGCAATGCATCTTCACTTGCCCTCAGGATCCTTGGTACATCGCTTTCACATAAACATTGCTCTTCTAACACACGTCAGGACCTAGAAGTTGGATTCATCTTTGGCCAAAGTTTCGATATAAAAAATCAGCACGGAAGGTTTGGTAAACATGCCAAGTCATTTGACTGCTCAAATACACCCAGATGCCAAGTCATTTGACTGCTCAAATATACCCAGATGCAATAAACTGTGAGACTCGCCCATCATCAGAGGCGTAAAGGTCCTATTTCATTCTTTCTTTCATATATTTCACTTTAGACACTTGAATCTTTTGTGTTTTATGAACATCCTCACCAAAATAACTTGAAATCTAGAAATAAAATAACTTTCCATATAAATATTTACAATTTCTTCATATTATGTCAAGAAATTTTTTGATGGAGATTTTTTCGCCCCTTTTTGGCTAAAACAAACCAATTTTAAAGTTGATTGACCAAATTATTCACCCTCTGAATACTAAATAAATCATAAACCAAAAAAAAAAAAACTTGATAAAACAAGCATTCGCCACCTTTTATCTCTCTCGCATTTAAATATCTCACTTTACCTACATGTCACGAAATCCATCACTGAATAACCATTTCCAAGGGACTTGAACTCTCTTGAAATTGGATCACCCATGTATCTCCCGTTATTAGAACTCCGGTTTTTGGCTCTATTTCTTGTGCACCTAAATTCAACTTAATCAAACTCGAGATAAGAGAAAACACTCTTCATAAAGAAAGATAAAGAAACTATGGAGCAATTGCTTATTATCTTTCCAAGTATTATAACATTATCTACAGTTAATTTCATTATTTGATAATTCAAATATTTCTCAACATAGTGAGTTTACTTTATCTTTCGAATATCAATTTCTTGTATACACAAAACCAATATGGGTCTGCACATTTGCTACCATCTTTAAAGAAAATGTAAACATACTTTATATCTGTTTGTTTCATGGAAAATAACTTTCAAGAAAATATTTTCCGGTTTACTGAAAATGAACTAGTTAATGAAAATGTTTTCCACTATTAGAAAAAACACAGTCAAAAGTGAGGAAAATGTTTTCTACTTTCAAAACTGGAAAACATTTTCCATAACTCCTTCCATCTTACCTTCTTTCACCAAATAGATTTTCATTTTATTTTTATTTTTATTTTTTTATTCTTTATTCTTTTTTATTTTTAAAAAAAAATCAAGTTTTTTTTATATCTTTTTCCTTTTTCTTTTTTCTTTTCTTTCTTTCCTTTTCATCTTCTTCCTTGGCTTTGGCTAGTTGCCAACCACGAGTCACGAGGCAGCTCCAGCCTTGCCCTAGGCCGACGAGACTTGAGCCTCGAGATTTCAACAAGGTCAAGCCTTGTCAGCCTATGGCGAGGTGGTGAAGCCGAGCTAGCCCAAGCCCGACAAGCTCAAGCCTTGCTGAATCTGATGAGCTAGGTGGGTCTCGAGCCTTGCCTGAGGTTGCCAAAGTTTTGCCAAGCTCTAGCGAGTTGCAAGCCTCACCGACCTCAGCAGAGCTTGATTGAGCTTGAATCGGGTAAGCCGCGGCTCGATCCAGGCTCACCCAAGCTCTACCAAGGTCGACGAGGCTCGCGGCTCTCCTGGATCAGCTGAGCTTCAAACTTCCCGGTCTTGGCGGAGCTCGAGCTCCCCAAATCTAGCAATCTGCGTCTTGGTTGATCGCCAGGCAGCCGACCATCATCAGGCATGCGACGGTAGAGGAAGGGGAGGAAGAAGAAGGAAGGAAAACAAAAATAAAAAAAAATTAAAATAATAAAAATTCGATTTTAAAAAATAAAAATAATTTTAAAATTCATTTTAAAAAATATATAAAAATTAATTAATTTTTTAGTCAATTAAAAATATTAAAATTCAATTTTTTAGTATTTTTCCCAAAAAAATAAATCAGATAACGAACAAAGGAATTTCAGGTTTTAGTTGAATATCGAAAAATATAGTCATTTTCTTGGAAAATGGCTCCTCCGAAAACATTTTCTTGAAGCATGATATTTTCCATGAAACGAATAGGCCTTAGATAAAGAAAGAGGGGAAAGAAGATGTGCGATTAGTAGATATTGTTGTGATATGAGAGAATATCTTTAATGTTGGGGAAATTATCCAATTAGTTCCAAAGATATTATATGGATCAAAATTTGGTCCTAAATTTTTTAATTTCTCCATTTTATCCTAAATATTTGCGGGAAATTCAAATGTAGTCCTTCTAACAAATTAGTTGTTAAAAATCGCTGATGTGGGTGTGCCATGTCGATGGTCGACAATGATTAGATGTCATGTCGGTGATTTTCGTCAAAAATTGATCAAAATAACTACATTGGAGAAAAAAAGGGCGGCGTTATTTCGACTCTCTATATAACTAAATTCACCCCCATTTTCACTAAAAAGACAATATTGTCCTCAAGTTTAATTAAAATCTAAATTGGTGGCTTCAAAGTTATTTACTTTCTTTTTAAAATTTTTTTTTCATTTCTAAGTAGAATCTAATTGTCATAACTAAGAACTTCACGTGCTTGTTTTTGTTTATGGTTTTTCACTAAATTTGAAATTTTTGCTATTTAGAAAATAAAACTAGTCACTTCTGCATTATTGCTCTTATAACAACTTATCTATGTTTCATCCATAATATATCAAAAAATTTCTTGGAGAATATTTTTTCAATTTTTATTTTGTTAGTCTAGAATATAGATCAAGTCTCTAAATTCACTATATCAAAGCATTTTTTTCATTACTACTAGCGAGATGATTTTAACACTAAGCATGTAAGATATTATTTATAGGAGTGTTTAGAAACACTTAAAATATTGACATGAAAAAAGTGATGTCGCATTTTGATATTGTTTGCAAACACTTGGGGAATGATGTTAATTTTTGTCAATCCAAAATAATGAAATTTTAATTACATTTTACTAAAAAATTCTTGTTTTATGCAAAGCTTTAAAATTCCATCTTTTGAAGTTTCGTGAATGGTAACGTAACTGTGATTTTGTCTTGAAAAGCTTTACATTTTTTTTTTTGTGGTTTCATCCAATCATTCTATAATATGTTTATGTATATAGAAGATAATTGATAAAAAAAAGATTTGCTGGTGTATGCACAATAAAAATGTAAAAAATTAATAAACCCATGACTGTTTTAAAAGTTATTTATGTTACATTCTTCTAAATTTTATTGGACAAATAATCCATAAATTTGCTTGACAATGTAGAAGATAATTAGATTTCACTGAAATTTATTGAAATTTCTCCTTTTCGACAAATCTAATTTTTATAGCAGCAAAATTTAAAAATAAAAATGTATTTAATATACATGGGATATTTTTTGTTATGGCAACTAGATCCTACATAGGAATAGAAAAAAAATCAAAAAGGAAAGTAAATAATTTGGGGGCTCCACTTTCAATTGTAATTGAATAAGTAAGGGCAAATTTGTCTTTTTAATGAAGATAGGGTGGATTTAGTTATGTAAGGGGAAGAAATAGCGCCAAAAAAAAAGAAAAAACAGAGAGAGTTGCAAAACTCGAGAATTGCTCAATTTGCAATTACTTTATTGTCGATTTATTGTTATACTCCATAAAAAATTGCCATAACGGCAATAGTGCGCATAAATAGGAACAAATTCGATTTTGTTTCTATATAGCAACTACATTCCAGCCTTGAAGATTGTTTCCCTTTCAAGAGATATTAATTTCTCCTTTCGACAAATCTAATCTTTATAGCAGCAAAATTTAAAAATAAAGAGAAAATATAATGTATTTAATATACATGGGATATTTTTTGTTATGGCAACTAGATCCTACATAGGAATAGAAAAAAATCAAAAAGGAAAGTAAATAATTTGGGGACTCCACTTTAAATTGTAATTGAATAAGGGAAAATTTGTCTTTTTAATGAAGATAGGGTGGACCGTGGATTTAGTTATATAAGGGGTAGAAATAGCGCCCAAAAAAAAAAAAAGAGTTGCAAAACTCGAGAATTGCTCAATTTGCAATTACTTTATTGTCGATTTATTGTTATACTCCATAAAAAATTGCCATAACGGCAATAGTGCGCATATATAGGAACAAATTCGATTTTGTTTCTATATAGTAACTACATTTCACCCTTGAAGATTGTTTCCCTTTCAAGAGATATTAATTTCTCCTTTTGACAAATCTAATTTTTATAGAAGCAAAATTTAAAAATAAAGAGAAAACGTAATGTATTTAATATACATGGGATATTTTTTGTTATGGCAACTAGATCCTACATAGGAATAGAAAAAAAAATCAAAAAGGAAAGTAAATAATTTGGGGGCTCCACTTTAAATTGTAATTGAATAAGGGAAAATTTGTCTTTTTAATGAAGATAGGGTGGTTAGTTATGTAAGGGGTAGAAATAGCCCAAAAAAAAAAAAAAAAGAGTTGCAAAACTCGAGAATTGCTCAATTTGCAATTACTTTATTGTTGATTTATTGTTATACTCCATAAAAAATTGCCATAACGGCAATAGTGCGCATATATAGGAACAAATTCGATTTTGTTTCTATATATAGCAACTACATTCCACCCTTGAAGATTGTTTCCCTTTCAAGAGATATTAATTTGTATATATATCAATAGACAAACCCAAGGGTAGCTAATATAGGAACAAATTCGATTTTGTTTCTATATAGCAACTACATTCCGCCCTTAAAGATTGTTTCCCTTTCAAGAGATATTAATTTGTATATATATCAATAGACAAACCCAAGGGTAGCTAATATACGTCCGAGTTAGAGAGGAGAGAATAAACAATGGACAGTGGTAGCAGAAAATGCTTATGGATGATTTTGTTCATGGCATTAGCTTTGGGCTTAACTTTCTCTCCTCCTATTGAGGCGAGGAATCTCGGCACAAGAAATGTCGCGAGTCCCGTAAAAATCAGAGGAACGCCTTTTCATTTCAGGTTATTGCCCAAAGGGCCTGTTCCACCTTCTGGACCAAGTCATCCGCCTTTCCATTTCAGGTTATTGCCCAAGGGGTCAATTGTTCCACCTTCTGGACCAAGTCATCCGCCTTTCCATTTCAGGTTATTGCCCAAGGGGTCAATTGTTCCACCTTCTGGACCCAGTGGTCGCAGTAGCTCGTCGCCACCGCCACCACCAGTACTCCGGGGTTGAGATTCAACATTGATGCGTCATGCGTGCCGAAGCAACAAGCGCTGCATTTCTATGTTTCTTTGCTCTTGGACGATGTCGCCTGCTAGAATAAATGGTTCAATGTTGTGTTGCAATCTCGTTTGGTGTGTAGTTTGATATTTTTTGAGCCAATAAGTAATCTGATTTTGAAAGATTTGCTGCTTTTGATCTTCACGTGGTCTTTCGATATAACCATGACTTGTGGTGCTTTAGCGTTTGACTTTTGGTTCTGGTTGGGTGGGGTGGGTCATGAAGCAAGTATTTCTTTATGTTTTGTATTAGAATATGGCATGCACGGGTTCTTATTTTTATAACAAGAAACCCGCTTGAAATAGGCAAATTTGTTGGATCCATTAAATACTCAACTAATCTCACGTATTAGACAAGATTCGAGCCAAAGTCGAATGGAGAGTCAAAATATGGATTCTTTACAATTACTGGGATGAGGATCGCATATAAGACGCACTTCATTTTCTTAAGAGGAAGTGAATCTTCCTGTGCATATTACTATTTACCAATAATTAGTTCTAAAGAAACCTCGACTAAATCTAAAAGTGATAAAAATTATGTGACGATTAACCACTTTAAATTTTGAAAAATTTCAAGGTGTCTCGATTTTTTAAAAGATAACTAAAAGTGGAACTTGTCTCAAATTATAACCTCAAAGTAGCCAACTTAATTTCAAATGTGGCCATGAACTCGCTCATCGACTAAATCTTTGCAGGTAAGTACTTACAACTTTTCGTGGCATTGCGGGGTATTTTGATCTAGAGCCATTTTTTTCTTTCTTCTTCCTCCATGTCCCCTGGCACATCTTCATCAGAGTCGGCATCGACAAAGAAATCGAGAGCAATGAATTGGGAAATGTAGGCGAGATTAATTACAATTCCAAGATGCTGAATTGGTTCTCGAGGACCGATTTGCTTCATTGGCTTCCAAAACGTGGTGGACTTAGTCGGTGATTGTTGTGCTTGTAGATGACGTGAGAGCTTACTTAGATTGCTCGTAATTTGCCTATTGTTGATGGCCACTGACAATGAAAAATCTGGAAATTACTTTCACCGCAAATTGCTTGCGAAATATTATGAAGAGGCAGTTTTTAATAAGGAGATTGAGATATTCGAATAAGAGAATGCTGTCCTATTTGGACATTGGTTGAGAGCAGAGGCCCACTCTGGAAGTTGTTTTACCAGAAAGAAAGGGATGAGAGATGGAAGAAGAGTATATTCTATAGACACTTCAAAAATTGTGCACAAGTTGTGAGTATATACCGGAAAAAGAAAAAGAAAAAAGGCAGTGCTATTTCTAACTCCTATATAACTAAATCCATTCAATTTCTACCAAAAAGACAAAATTACTGTCTATCATTTAATTACAATTTAAATTGGCAGTCCCAAATATATTTACTTTCCTTTTTTTTAAGTTTTTCTATAATTATATAGGATCTACTTACCATAATTAAAAATTTAATATGTTTAGGGTTTGTTTGTCATGGATTTTCCATGTATAGTGAAGGCAATATGTTTTTTTTTTTTAATTGTTAGATATTACTTCCATAAAAATCTATTTTGTCGACCTTTTCACATTGTCGATTATATTTATAGATAAATTGTTAAGCATATGAAATTTAATTAAATTAAAACACTACACAAAGTAAGAACATTTTTTTCTTAAATGCGAGTGAAATAGAGTTATTTTGGATAGACAAAAATTAAGATTCCTTATTGTGTATAATATTTTAAGTTTTTTTTTCTATATATTCATCTAACATCTTACGTGCTTTATATAAAAGTATTTCGACAATATAATAAGGAAAAAGAATAAATTTTTTGATATTGTAAAGGAAGAGATTTGATATATATATATAGTAGACTAATGAAATTAATAAAATGTTAACCAAGAAAAGGAGATTTTGAGGTAAGAGGGAAAAAAATTGTTGAAAAATTGGCCACCAATATTTCCAAAATTAGTCAAATGGATTGAATTGGCACAATTACAAAGGGTTTATTACTGAATTAGCCAAAAAAACTGAACTATGAAATTTGCAAAAGATTTAAGACTATTTTGGTAAGTTTCCCATTGTAAGCTTTTAGTAATGAAAAAGAAACTTTTCAATTTTATACCATTTAACATAATGTCTTCTTTTTTTCTTTTTTTTTACTATTAGTGAAATGATATTACATAGAATATGTAAAATGTTATTGAATAAAAAAAAAAAGAGTGGGGCCATCACTTTAAATTACAATTGAAAGATTAAGAACAATTTTGTCTTTTTAGTGTAAATAGAAGTGGATGTAGTCATTTAGGGGGAGGTGGGGGTTCAAATATGCACCCTTCTTAGGGGAGATTGGAGTGAGAATGATTTAGTTTCAAATATAGGTTTCCAGTCCCAGCATGATAAAAGTTTGAGAATGAGAGTTAAAATAAGAGTAGAGTAGAACTGATAGAAAAAGAAAAAAACCAACTAAACTAGGAGGCTGAATTGTCCTCCAACGGTGCCCTAACCATCAAGCTGAAGGCCAACTAGCAAAGTAGTCAATCCACATGCCCAAAAGCAATTAAACGGGACGAATACCAAAATAATTTCACCAGGGAAGCATGCTCACGAAATATCTCCATCATCTAGAACATGTGCACATGTAATTCATTCCTTTACATCATGCTGATTTTGTGTGAGACGTCGCTTAACATGTATATCAATTCCCCAAGACTACAACTACCGTCCACCATTTCTTTGTTGAACAACGAGTAGTTTATAAGCATATCTCATCAAAGCGAAAGAGCAGGACAGATAAATTTGAGTAACTCTAATGAAAAGAGCCGGAAAATTTGCTACCACCCAATACAAAAGTTCCAGTTCCATGACTACGCAATCAAATGAGAGTTGGCATGTGAGAGTTATTCAGCTAAAGCGAGCAAAGAAATTGTGCCAGGCAAGCATCACAGAGAATTTATATATCATGTTAGCAAGTAAGCAATTTCTCAGCATACAGAGAAAGTTTCAATTTACAATACAATAATCACACAAATCACGAAAAAGTTGAGAGCCACAAAATTTGAAACTTCCATTGTAACCAGTGCCCTCCCTAGAAAAACCCTTTGCATATTTTCAGAACGTGCTCTTTGCTTGCTCTTATTCTTTCGCAGAGCTATCTCTCTAACTTCCTCCTCTTCCCCATTTCACCTCCTTTCTCTGAAATCTGTCCTACTCAACTTCTCTTCCTTCTTGGTCATAACAGCACAGTGACTTGCCATTGGATGATCTTTCCCAAGGTAGGATGAGGAAGAGAATGCAGAAGATTTAAAGCATGCTTGAATTGAACAAGCAACATATGAGAGGTCCTATTTGTTTCCCTTCAACTCAACATTTCCAGGATCTACAAGATGAGCTCATGATATTATTATAGTTCAGATGACTTCTAACCATAAACCAAGAATATGAAGCTCTCGCCGCCGCCTGTTGTTCATCTTCCTCCTCCCTTCCTTTTTGTTATTTTATAAATTTGGTTTTAAATTTAATTTAATTAATTTTTATATTAAAATTCAAATTGCGCCAAAATGACGTCATTTTTTTTTTTTGTTTATTTGCTGAGTCTGCTTTCTGATAAGTCACGTAAGCAAGAAAAATTAATAAAAAATTGTCACATAGGATTTTTGACGGGGTTCTCCAGATGTGGCACTCAAGTGTCCTATTTTTCAAAAAAAGTGGCACTTAAGTGGTATTTTCCTAACTTTGGCACTTCAATGTCCCATTGTATCAAGTTTTGGCACTTGGGATGTTCTTTTGCCTAAGATTATGTATATATCTTTGTTTGACTAAATTTATGCATGATCATCCACCTTGCTTGACATAGAGGATAAAACAGCAAAATAAAATTGACATAGATCATGAATGATCATTTTCAAAAAAGGTAAAGGGTACCGAATTGGGTGTTTATATTTCTAGCATAATCAAGTCCTTGAATTCAGAACCTTTGGTCTGCAAAAATAATACAGGCTCCCGCATTTTACTTGATCTCTTAATCGACTTACAAAAGATTAGTGGCGACTCTTGAAATAAAGATAAATCATACAATTTGAATGAGCAAATAAGCTAGGATCGGTAGGGTTTGGGAGAGCTTGTGCTGAGGATAAGCGCCACCTTACAAGAGGGACCATTCACACATACTCGGCAATCCGTCAAACTCCCTTGGGGTTTCACCTCGAAAGGATTATGATACCCATCCATTTTGCTCCCAGTATGAAGTAGTCCTCGACAGGGCTATTTTGAGAAATCTCTTACGTATCTAAGGCACAAAAGGGTTATAAAGGGTTAAGCGTAGAGTTTAAAAAATAGAAATAAGCGCCTTTCATCATTTGGACGTACGTTTCAAATGGAATCTTCATCCAAGATGCATGTTTATTAACGTGATGTCTTAACTCTCATAGAATTACGAGGATAGTATGCAACATATGATTTGTCTTTTTTATTCTGATATCGTCGATCCAGTATTGTTGGTATCCCCACTAAATTCGTGAAAATCTTTTACATGAATATTCATTCGTCGTGTCCAGATTAGGGGTGAGCATCGGTTCAGGGTCAACCCTGGACCGACCCTAGATCAGCCCAACCCTGCCGGTCTTGGTCTGGTTCCTAGGGAGACTGGGTCAGTCCTTGGTCTTAGAATTCTTGGACTAGTAATGTGCGGGTCGGTCCTTGGTCCTGAGAGTTCCGGGTCGGTCCAATCGGGACCAACCTTGAATATATATATCTAATATATTATTTATAATTTTTTTATATAGAAAAAATCTTAAAATAAACGACGTCAACAACATTAAATAACTCTTTAGTGAGGAGTTCAAGTAATTTTACATTATTCTTTAATAACTTAGATTTTTCATGTCTTTTACGGCGTCAATAGTCATAATTGAAAAATGTTTTGTAAGGAGTCATCACGGCGTCCAAAAAGGTTTAAACAACTCCTTATGGCATCATTCTCTAGTGTTCGTTCTATTTTGTTTGATTTGTCCTGTTAGTCTTCAATTTGCCAAACTCGAAATAAACAACTTCTCTGCTCTCCGCTCGCCACTCGACACTCACCTCACTCGCTTTGGGTCACTCATGCTGCTCGCCGTTTGATGCTCGTTTGGCTTGTTGCTCTTTGCTCGATGTTCGATACTCATTCTATTCAACGCTCATCCCACTTGACCCTCACCGCTTGCCTTTCTTAGTTGACCTCATTCATCATTAAACCTATTGGGTCGGTCTGGTCATCGGTTGCCCTTTCAAAGAGTACAAAAAATGAAATAAAAAATTATTGGTTAATCCTAGGTTGACCTTGAAACCGGACCGAACCCATTGGGTTAGTCCGATTCTTAGTCGCTTTTTTAAGGAGTACAAAAAATAAAATAAAAAATTATCGGTCGGTCCCGGGTTGGCCCTAGAACTGGACCAAACCCATTGGGTCGGTCCGGTCCTCGATCCAAAGCTTAATAGGGTCGGTCCTCGGTCCCAAAAATTGAGGACCAACACTATGCGGGTTAGTTCTAGGATTAGAGGGTGGACCGGCCCAACCTGGACCATGCTCACCCCTAGTCCAGATAACTCGTCACAAGCAAAAACTCTTTTATGACAACATTTACTCTCCCTTTATTCTCATTCCTTCATAAACTAGCCTGCTTCGGTCTTGTCTTGCTTTGTGTTTGTGTGAAAAGGGGGAGTAGTATCTACATCAAGAAGAAAGAAAGAGCTAAGATTAAGGCTCCATTTGTTTGGTAAAAAAAAATGATTTGGAAAATATTTTATTAAAATTATCGTTTGTATCACTTAAAATAATTAACTAATAGAAAATATTTTATTTATCAACAATAATTAATGTCTAAACACTTTTAAGGACAACGAAAATATATTTCATTCATCCCTTTTTGTTAGCGATAAACAATTATATTAAAGAAAATATTTTTTGAATAATTTATTTTCTATGAAACAAACTGAGCTTAAGAATAAAAATTTCCCTTTTGCAAAGTGATAAAATTTTCACTAAATTAGCTTTGATCCGTTCTACTAAGATATTCCCCTTTCGTAGGCTCCAAAATCCAAGTCAGTTTTTTGATGAATTGATTCTATAGGAACCCATATTCCCCCTCTTCCCTTCATAGATAATGTCACTTTAATCATCCTTTTTTTTTCTTTGTAGTAATGTTTTCCGTCCAGGAATTGGCCCCCGTTGACTATTGCTTTTGCCAATTCTACACAAATTAATTTGAGCTCGAGTTCATTTAAAGCTGGAACAAATGCAATCTCTATCTCTTTCAGGGGTCAGTTATTTTCATCTGCCATTTGGAACATTTCATCCAATTCCTTCATCAGGTCACAACTCAGAACGTAACTCAATGCAAAAGAAAAAACACAATAACCATTTTAGATTATGGATGAACCATTTGGAGTTGGACGGGTGGTTATTTTGAGTATGACCAATAAGGTCATGGATCGGCCCCATGCCAATTTAGGACGGATGGCTATTTTGAGTGCGACCAATAGGGTCACTTGATCGGAAACTGTCCCAAAAGGCCGATAAGATAGAACAGAGAGAATGCACCGCAGAACGCACAGTGGCGTATTTGGAACAAGTCCCAGGGTGCATGTTGCTAACCGATGGGAGATAAAGGACTCACCAGATGTGTGCCCAGTTTGTAGAAGGAAGCATGGATCAAACCAGTATCCCGGTATAATTGGAGCATGCTATGGATGTGGCAATCACGACCATCAGGTGAGGGACTATCAGTTTAAGTCTAAAGAAACATAAGCACTGCTATCGCAGATAGGACGCCACTAGAGTGGTGAAGAGGACAGGATTGAACCGAACCATGCACCGATCAGAGGAAGAATTTTTTGGGGTGATTTTATTAGAGTAGTGCAGCAAAGTTTTAGGTTGAGTTGGTAGAATTTCAGATTGTTGTGATAAAGCTGTAAAAAGGAAGAACCGCTAGCTATAGTTGTACTCGACTAGTTGCTTATGTATAACTTTAACGTCAGGTGTGAAAAGGTTTGTCTCAAAGAACATCTTGTAGTAAATGAATCATGGTTGTGGAGTAACCCAGTTTAACCCGTTAGTATGTGAAAGTTTCGAGTTTACAGGGAGTTGAGAAGGACTCTCGATTACTCTAATCTCGTCGCTTGAGGCAACCTGTTTGTTAGATGGGGGTTGCCAAGGTTACTTGGCAACTGTCGTGGATATGACAGTTAAGAAGCTAAAGATTGAGGACATCACAGTAGTTCAAAATTTCTGGATGTTTTTCCACGGGGAATAGTCGAGCTGTCGTCAAAGAAAGAGATAGAACTTGTGTTTGAATTAGTACCCGGGACAGAGTCGCTCTCTAAGGCTTCTTACCAGATGTCGTTGTCTGAGTTGAAGGAACAAATGGTGCAAATGCGAGAATTACTGGATAAGGAATTTATACACGCTAGTGCATCACCTTGGAGAGCGCTAGTGTCATATGTGAAAAAGAAAGATGATTCATTGTGCCTGTGCAACGACTATCATCAACTCTATCAGGTGACGATTAGGAACAAGTGTTCATTGCCGAAGATCAACAAATTGTGTGATCAGTTTCAAAGGGTGTCGATATTTTCAAAGGTCGACTTGAGGACATATTATCATCAGTTGAGGATCAGAAAGAATGACATATCGAATTCAGTGTTTAGTACTCGATATGGCCTTTATGAGAGTACTGTAATGTCATTTGGTCTGACGAACACTCCGACTGCTGTCGTGGATTTGACAAACCGAGTATTCAAGGAATATCTAGATCAATTCATGATCATGTTTATCAATGATATTCTGGTGTATTCGAGGAGTACTGAGGAGCACAAAAGTCATCTGAGAATGGTACTTCAGACCCTGAGGATTCATGGATTGTATCTTAAGTTTAGCAAATGCGAGTTTTGGTTGACTCATGTTGTGTTCCTAGGCCACGTGGAAGGATTTTGGACAGGTTACTACAGAAGGTTCGTGGAAGGATTTTCAGCATCAGTGTCGCCCTTGACTTGACTCCTGAAGAAAGAAGAAAAGTTTGTGTGAATAGACAAGTGCGAGCGTAGTTTCCAAGAGTTTAAGCAGAAGCTGACTACCGCACCTGTGCTGACCATTTCTTATGGTTCTAGAGGATACGAGATCTATAGTGATGTGTCGTTTAGAGGACTGGGTTGCGTGCTAATGCAACACGGTAGGGTTGTTGCATACACCTCCCGTCAGTTGAGACCTCACGAGCTAATTTACCCGACGCATGACTTAGAACTCGCAGTAATAATTTTCACTCTGAAGATTTCTAGACATTAATTGTGTGGAGAAAGATTCCAGATCTTCACTGACCATAAAAGTCTCAAGTATTTGTTCTCTCAAAAGGAGTTGTCTATGAGACAGCGTTGTGAGTTGGAACATTGGAAGGATTGTGATTGTGATATTTTGTATCACCCTGGAAAGGCGATCGAGGTAGCTAATGCGCTGAGTGGGAAGTCTTTAGTAACGAATATGATGCTCAAGGAATAGACCTTACTTGAGAAAGCTCGAGATTCGGTTTTCAATTTGAGGTAGGCTACCTTTCGCATCTCATGGCCACCCTCAAAATTGAGCCAAATGTTCAGATTAGAATCAAGGCTGATTTTCAAATTTCTGAAGGCGGAACACTGAAGTTCTGAGGATGATTGTGTGTACTTGACGGTGTAGAACTCATGGAAGAGATCTTATCAGAAGCTCATCATAGTAGTTATAACATTCATCTTGGCAGTACAAAGAAATATCAGAATCTGTGTCAACATTACTGATGGTCTAGTATGAAGACGAACACTGCCAAACATGTCGCCAAGTGTCCGACGTGTTAGCGAGTGAAGGCACAGCTTTATAAGCCGAGAGGACTCTTGTAACCTCTCGAGATTCTTGAGTGGAAATGGGAACAAGGCACGATGGACCTTGTGAGGAGATTATCGAGGAGTCAGAGGGGTAATGATTCCGTTTGGGAAGTGGTCAACAGATGGACGAAGCCAACTCACTTCATTGTTGTACGAAAAGATCTTGATTTGGATAGACCTGCAGAGTTGTACGTTCGGCAGATAGTTCATCTGCATGGAGTGCCAGTGATGAATTTATATCGGATCTAGATCTAAGGTTCCCAGTTCTAGCAGGATAGTCAAATGGTTCCTTTTGAAGCATTACATAGAAGAGTGTGCAGAATTTCAGTTTGTGGGAAGGAAATTAGAGGATGAAAGATCACAACCCATAATTAGTTCAGCAGTCAGTGGACATAGTTGCAAATATCAGTGATAGTTTAAAGACCGCTTAGAGCCCCCAGAAAAGTTGCCTTGTTAAGCGTTGGAGGTCGAAATTCCAAATTGGCGATTGCATCTTTTTGAAGGTGTCCCAATGAGGAGTACTCCGCGCTTTCGCAAGAAGGGAAAGCTGAGTCTGAGGTACGTAGGTCCCTTTGAGATTCTAGAAAGAATCGGGATCCTAGCGTATCGTCTTGCAATATCGCCAAGGTTGGCACAAGTGCATGACGTCTTTCACGCGTCAATATTGAGGACGTATGAGCCTAACCTGACCCATGTGCTAAGTCTTGAGGAATTAGACATGGACAACAAAGTGTCGTACGTGAAAAGTCCGGTTCAGATTGTGGATCAGAAAGATCAGCTCTTGTGTACCAAGAAAGTCCCCTTGGCCAAAGTGGTCTGACGACACCAGGGACCGAAGAAGCAACTGAGAAAAGTGAAGACTCAATGAGACGACGATATCCCCACCTTTTTGTTAAGGATTGGTAAAGGTTTAAATTTCGAGGACGAAATTTTTATAAGAGAGGAAGAGTTGCGACATCCTGAAAATTCAGTTCTAATTTCGATTGGATAAGTTAGGCTTTTCATCGACGCGACTATAGTGTTTTTCTCTAAGATGGCCACTCATGAGAAAACTGGCCTATCAGGTGAAGCCGCTAAGGAATATAAACGCAATAGACTTGAGAATTCAATTGGGAATCGACTGCTCGACCGTGCTAGTCTACAAGGGTCATTACGGCATAGTAAAAAATTGATTAGAGATCAGAGATAGATCGATTCAACTGAGATGTGTGGTGAACCATGGGTGATTCAACTAAATTGCAAAATTCTCGTCGATCGATAATAGACTAATTTTTCTGTCGTTTTGGTACCCTACGTCCATATTTGAAATTTTGAAGTTTTCACGACAACCGAGAATCACCAATATGTCGAAGAGATACGTGTTACTCGAAGAAAATTGACCATGGGTCAATTGCACTAAAAATTTCTAAAAGCTACCCGAGATATTGGGTCACGCTAAAATCGCATCAGATTGAAATTAACCGCGAATTTGAACTCGATTTCAGAAATTGAAAGTTCTGTCATGTCACGAGTTATTTTAGGAACGTCGACTCATCTTTCGAGGAAATTTCGACGAGTTCGGGATTTTTACGGAAAATCGATTTGGATGATTCGGAAAACGAACGAAAATTTGGATTGACCAATTGGAAGGGATTTTTTGCCTCCTATGTGAGCTACTTGGTGAAAGGAAATTGTGTGGGTTTTTTCTTCAACAAAATTTGACATCAATCGGAGAGATTTGTTACGAAATCGGATTCGGGAAAACGGAAATAGAATTCGGAATTGAGGGAAATTCGTAGGTTTAAGGGACTATCTTATTTTGGTCTTCAATTGAACTTCAAATTGTGCAAGTTGGTGCTAAAATTGGCCTTGAATGACCAATTGTTATTGTGGTGTGAAGTTGAGTAAAAAAAATAATTTTGTTTTAATTATTTTCATTTCCTTCCTTCAACCGACCAAGCCCCCTCTGTTCGGCCACCCTTCCCCCTCTCCAACTTGCGCACGTCTCTCCCTCTTTCTCTCTGCCGAACTGCCTTATCCCCCCATGCCCACATTTCTCTCTCTCTCTCTCTCTCTCTCTCTCTCTAGTCGCATGTCCCTTTCTTTCCTTTTCCCTCTTAGCCAACTATCCCCTGCCCCCATTATCCCTTTCTTTATTTTCCCTTTTTCTTCTTCAAGCACCCCTCCCCCACCGATTCTTTTGCTTTCTGTTTCCCTCCTTCGAAGCTGCCCATCTCCTCCGTTCTGCATGCAACCATCCCCACCGACAGCCCTACTGATCCATCTGTCCATCGCCACTCGTCTGTTTGCCCCAACCAGTCAACCCATGGAAGCTCTCTCCTCCGGGAGTTGACTCCAGCTGTCCAATGGCGCCCCCCATCTCCACCGAATCAACTCTAGCAACTCACAATCTCTCTCTTGATGTTGTTGCCATCTGCTCCCTCCGTCTCTTGCTCAGCCAACCACACGAAGTCAGCCACGAGCAGCCCGCACGTCAGCCCGGTTTTCCCCTCCGCCATTGCCACGCCGCCGAGGTCAGCTCAGCCCGCAAGCTGCAACCTCGTCAAGCCAAGCCTAGTAGCTCAGCCCCCCCTTCGATTCAGGACCGAGCAACCCCGCCGTGGGCTTTGTGGTCGATTTCAGCCCGGCTCGGACCCTCGTTGTTGTCACCGCTTTGGAGTTTATCAGCCACCGTTGCATCACCGTTGACGTGAACCGGTTTTCGCGTTAATCTAGTTAGTTTAACTCACTAATCCTTACTTAGTAAGTTAATGATGCTTAAGGGTTGATTAGTTTAAGTTAAGCTAGGATTAGGTGGTTAGTTAGAATGGATTAGTGAATTAGTTGATCATTGATGCATGTTAGGTGGTTAGATTAGTGTAATTAGCAACTAGATAAGTTGTAGTATTTATCTAGTGAGGTTCGGGATTTTTTCGAACTTGTATCGGCATTTAATTAGGCATTATGGGCCTAAGTGTACATTATTTACATTTAATAACTATTTCCCGTAATTATTTAATTAATTAATTATTTTTCAAAAATTAGACCGGTATAGCCGGTGACTAGAATTTTATGCTGATTGCAGTGGTGTGATATGTTTATTTAATTTACTGTTATTTTGTGCAATTTGGGTGTTGTTTGCAATTTTGGGTATTTATCCCAAAATTTATTAATTTCAGTAGTTAATTAGAAAATCATCGAGCGTCGGTTTACAACGCAAAAAATGAAGTTGTGGATTGTTGAAATTAATGGGATTTTCAAATGGAAAAATATTACCCACACTTGATTATTTTTATCGGGTACCTTTAATACGAAGGAAATAGGCCAAGATGTTATGTTAATTGAGGAACTTAAGTGTGGAATACCATGCTCTTGGCTGTGGGTAAATAATCGTATGATGGTTTATAGTCGTAGGTAGATGACTATCGAAAGCTGAGATGACGCACGTTGTGCGTGATGTTATGAGTTAGATCAAGAAAACCGCTAGAGTATGGCCGTGCCCATTAGGCCGTAATCAACCGTTGAAGCATGGCTGTGCCCATTAGGTTGTAATCAACCGTTGGAGTATGGCCGTGCCCATTGGGCCGTAATTAACCGCCAAAGCATGGTCGTGCCCATTGGGCCGTAATCTACCGCTGAACTTGGAATAGGCTGTGCTTGTTGGGCTATAATTCACCGCCAAACATTTAGTAGGCCGTGCCCATTGGGCCGTAATTAATAGTTGGGATGAGTAATTGAAATGACCGTGAGATGGTCCTAATGACATGGAATCGACTAGGTCGATTGATCGATGATTCGATCTGATTTAATGATTTAATGTGATTTGATGAAGTACCAATTGTATTGACTTGCCGGAAGGGACTAAGGCCAAGGTAAGTCCTCTAACTCGTGTTTGTGCTTAGGCAGCCCTTGGGGCGTATTTCCTTCCTAGTTGGGTCTTAAGGGATGAACTTACTGAGACCTCGTCTCACCCCGTTGTGGAATAACATTTTCAAGTCCCTAGGGTGAAGAATCCCATAACTTGAGGCGAAAAGGTCAGGAGCATGAATGGCTCGGAAGTTCTTTTTGAAGATAGACTTCCTATACTTAAACCCTAGAGTTGACCTCTTTTTGTAAACCAGATTGTGGTTTTTAATAATGTGTTGATTTGAAAATTGTGGCCCTACTTTTCTATCCCATCTAGTTGTTGTCTGGGGATTAATTATTTGCTTGCACATGTGCATTAAAATGAATGGGTTGGCGATGCGTCCTGGGACGTTGCTATTTAATCGACTGCAGAGGGATGGGCACGCGCTCGGAGGATCGGAGCGTGATACATCATCAAAGGCATAAGGTCCTATTTTATTCTATCTTTCATATATTTCACTTTAGACACTTGAATCTTTTGTGTTTTATGAACATCCTAACCAAAATAACTTGAAATCTAGAAATAAAATAACTTTCCATATAAATATTTACAATTTCTTCATATTGTGTCAAGAAATTTTTTGATGGAGATTTTTTAACCCCTTTTTGGCTAAAACAAACCAATTTTAAAGTTGATTGACCAAATTATTCACCCTCTGAATACTAAATAAATCATATACCAAAAAAAAAAAACTTTATAAATCAAGCATTCGCCACCTTCTATCTCTCTCGCATTCAAATATCTCACTTTACCTACATGTCACGAAATCCATCACTGTATAACCATTTCCAAGGGACTTGAACTCTCTTGAAATTGGATCGCCCATGTATCTCCCGTTATTTATTTTTTTTTTTTGGTAAAAGGGGAGTATTATAATGACTTTTGAACCAAGAGGCTATACAACTGTACAGCTAAGGACCCCGAAACCAAAAAGCTTACACTCAGAAGACAAGGTAGTCAAAAGAGTGGAAGGGTACCGGGGGTAAAGCTGCAGAACAGGGAAAGAAAGAACAGCAGTAAAGAAAAAGGCTAAAACAACAGCCACGGCAGAGGAGAGAAGGGCCAAACAAGGCAACTCGCACACGAGACAGAGAAACAAGGGAGAAACAAAAAACAGCAAGACAGTGAAACACCAAGGTGGAGCCACCGATTGCTGAGGAGAAGCTGGACACCACATCACACGAGAGGGCAACACCCGCATCAATGAAGCAGCAAGTGGGCCATCATCTTGAAAGCACCGGAGACAAATAGCAAACCAGCAACGAGCAGAATAGGACCAACCAAGAAAGGAGAACCTCAAAGGGAGAAAGGGACAAGGAAAGGGGTGTCCAAGAACTTAGGTCGAAAAGGACCCGCAATAAACAACCAACCAGGAGCATAAAAGAGGCACTGACCAGCGAAAGGATAGTAGATTAATCAAAGATCGAGGGGTGGATACCCCAACTGAGCTGAAGTCTTCTATTACGGGTCATATCCGGGACCTTGGAAAAGGTAATGGCTCTATCCCGTTATTAGAACTCTGGTTTTTGGCTCTATTTCTTGTGCACCTAAATTCAACTTAATCAAACTTGAGATAAGAGAAAACACTCTTCATAAAGAAAATTAAAGAAACTATGGAGCAATTGCTTATTATCTTTCCAAGTATTATAACATTATCTACAGTTAATTTCATTATTTGATAATTCAAATATTTCACAACATAGTGAGTTTACTTTATCTTTCAAATATCAATTTCTTGTATACACGAAACCAATATGGGTCTGTACATTTGCTACTATCCTTAAAGAAAATGTAAACATACTTTATATCTGTTCGTTTTACGGAAAATAAATTCCAAGAAAACGTTTTCTGGTTTACTGAAAATGAACTAGTTAATGAAAATGCTTTCCACTATTATAAAAGACACAGTCAAAAGTGAGAAAAATGTTTTCCACTTTCAAAACTGGAAAATATTTTCCATAACTTCTTCCACCTTACCTTCTTTCACCAAATAGATTTTCATTTTATTTTTTTGTTTTTTTATTCTTTATTCTTTTTTATTTTTTTTTTAAAATCAAGTTTTTTTATCTTTTTCCTTTTTCTTTTTATCTTTTCTTTCTTTCCTTTTCATCTTCTTCCTTGGCCTTGGCTAGTTGCCGGCCACGAGCCACAAGCCAACTCGAGCCTTGTCCTAGGCCGACAAGGCTTAAGCCTCGAGATTTCAACAAGGTCAAGCCTTGTTAGTCTATGGCGAGGTGGCGAAGCCAAGCTAGCCCAAGCCCGACAAGCTCAAGCCTCACCAAATCTGACGAACTAGGCAAGTCTTGGGCCTCACCCAAGCTTGCCAAAGGTTTGCCAAGCTCTAGCGAGTTGCAAGCCTCATCGGCCTCAGTGGAGCTCAATTGAGCTTGAATTGGGCGAGCTATAGCTCGATCTAGGCTCACCAGAGCTCCACAAAGGCCAGCAAGGCTCACGGCTCACCTGGATCAGCTGAGCTTCAAGCTTCTCGGTCTTGGCGGAGCTCGAGCTCCCCAAATCTAGCAATCTGCATCTTGGTCGATCGCCAGGCAGCCGACCATCATCAAGCATGCAGCGGAAGAGGAAGGAGGAGGAAGAAGAAGGAAGGAAAACAAAAATGAAAAAAAAAATGGAAAAAAATTAAAATACTAAAAATTCGATTTAAAAAATTAAAAACAATTAAAAATGAATTTTAAAAAATATATATTAAATTAAATTTTTAATCTATTAAAAATATTAAAATTCAATTTTTTGGTATTTTTCTCAAAAAATAAAAGTTAACGAATGGTGGAATTTCAGGTTTTTTTTTTTTTGGTCGGTCAAAATTTCAGGTTTTAGTTGAATATCGGAAAATATAGTCATTTTCTTGGAAAATGGCTTCTCGGAAAACATTTTCCTAAAGCATGATATTTTCTATAAAACGAATAGACCCTTAGATAAAGAAAGAGGGGAAAGAAGATGTGCGATAGTAGGTATTGTTTTGATATGAGAGAATATCTTTAATGTTGGGGAAATTATCCAATCAATTCCAAAGATATTATATGGATCAAAATTTGGTCCTAAATTTTTTAATTTCTCCATTTAATCCTAAATATTTGCGGGAAATTCAAATGTAGTCCTTCTGACAAATTAATTGTTGGAAATCGCTAACATGGGGTGTGCCATGTCGATGGTCGACGATGATTAGATGTCACGTCGGCGATTTTTGTCAAAAATTGATCAAAATAACTATATTAGAGAAAAAAGGGCAGAGCTGTTTCCACTCTCTATATAACTAAATCCACTCCCATTCTCACTAAAAAGACAATATTGTCCTCAAGTTTAATTACAATCTAAAGTGGTGGCTTCAAAGTTATTTACTTTCTCATTTTATTTTTTTCATTTCTGAGTAGAATCTAATTGTCATAACTAAGAACTTCACATGCTTGTTTTTGTTTATGGTTTTTCACCATATTTGAACTTTTTACTATTTAGAAAATAAAACTAGTCACTTCTGCATTATTGCTCTTATAACAACTTATCTGTATTTCATCCATAATATATCAAAAACTTACTTTCTAAATATATATATTTTTATTTTGTTAGTCTAGAATATAGATCAAGTCTCTAAATTCACTATATCAAAGCATTCTTTTCATTACTACTGGCGAGATGATTTTAACACAAAGCGTGTAAGATATTATATGAGTGTTTAGAAACACTTCAAATATTGACATGAAAAAGTGATGTCACATTTTGATATCGTTTGCAAACACTCGGGGAATGATATTAATTTTTGTCAATCCAAAATAATGAAATTTCAATTACATTTTACTAAAAAATTCTTGCTTTATGCAAAGCTTTAAAACTCCATCTTTTGAAGTTTCGTGAATGGTAACGTAACTGTGATTTTGTCTTCGAAAAGCTTTACATTTTTTTTTTTTTGGGGTTTCATCCAATCATTCCATAATATGTTTATGTATATAGAAGATAATTGATAAAAAAAGATTTGCTGGTGTATGCACAATGAAAATGTAAAAAATTAATAAACCCATGACTGTTTATAAAGTTGCCTATGTTACATTCTTCTAAATTTTATTGGACAGTTAATCCATAAATTTTCTTGACAATGTGAAAATAATTAGGTTTCACTGAAATTTATTGAAATTTCTCCTTTCAGCAAATCTAATTTTTATAGAAGCAAAATTTAAAAATAAAGAGAAAACATAATGTATTTAATATACATGGGATATTTTTAGTTATGGCAACTAGATCCTATATAGGAATAGAAAAAAATCAAAAAGGAAAGTAAATAAATTGGGGGCTCCACTTTAAATTGTAATTGAATAAGTAAGGGCAACATTGTCTTTTTCAATGAAGATAGGGTGGATTTAGTTATGTAAGGGGTAGAAATAGTGCCACCAAAAAAATAAGAGTTGCAAAACTCTAGAATTGCTCAATTTGCAATTACTTTATTGTCGATTTCTTGTTATACTCCATGAAAAATTGCCATAACGGCAATAGGAACAAATTCGATTTTGTTTCTATATAGCAAATACATTCCGCCCTTGAAGATTGTTTCCCTTTCAAGAGATATTAATTTGTATATATATCAATAGACAAACCCAAGGGTAGCTAATATAGGAACAAATTCGATTTTGTTTCTATATAGCAACTACATTCCGCCCTTAAAGATTGTTTCCCTTTCAAGAGATACTAATTTGTATATATATCAATAGACAAACCCAAGGGTAGCTAATATACGTCCGAGTTAGAGAGGAGAGAATAAACAATGGACAGTGGTAGCAGAAAATGCTTATGGATGATTTTGTTCATGGCATTAGCTTTGGGCTTAACTTTCTCTCCTCCTATTGAGGCGAGGAATCTCGGCACAAGAAATGTCGCGAGTCCCGTAAAAATCAGAGGAACGCCTTTTCATTTCAGGTTATTGCCCAAAGGGCCTGTTCCACCTTCTGGACCAAGTCATCCGCCTTTCCATTTCAGGTTATTGCCCAAGGGGTCAATTGTTCCACCTTCTGGACCAAGTCATCCGCCTTTCCATTTCAGGTTATTGCCCAAGGGGTCAATTGTTCCACCTTCTGGACCCAGTGGTCGCAGTAGCTCGTCGCCACCGCCACCACCAGTACTCCGGGGTTGAGATTCAACATTGATGCGTCATGCGTGCCGAAGCAACAAGCGCTGCATTTCTATGTTTCTTTGCTCTTGGACGATGTCGCCTGCTAGAATAAATGGTTCAATGTTGTGTTGCAATCTCGTTTGGTGTGTAGTTTGATATTTTTTGAGCCAATAAGTAATCTGATTTTGAAAGATTTGCTGCTTTTGATCTTCACGTGGTCTTTCGATATAACCATGACTTGTGGTGCTTTAGCGTTTGACTTTTGGTTCTGGTTGGGTGGGGTGGGTCATGAAGCAAGTATTTCTTTATGTTTTGTATTAGAATATGGCATGCACGGGTTCTTATTTTTATAACAAGAAACCCGCTTGAAATAGGCAAATTTGTTGGATCCATTAAATACTCAACTAATCTCATGTATTAGACAAGATTCGAGCCAAAGTCGAATGGAGAGTCAAAATATGGATTCTTTACAATTACTGGGATGAGGATCGCATATAAGACGCACTTCATTTTCTTAAGAGGAAGTGAATCTTCCTGTGCATATTACTATTTACCAATAATTAGTTCTAAAGAAACCTCGACTAAATCTAAAAGTGATAAAAATTATGTGACGATTAACCACTTTAAATTTTGAAAAATTTCAAGGTGTCTCGATTTTTTAAAAGATAACTAAAAGTGGAACTTGTCTCAAATTATAACCTCAAGGTAGCCAACTTAATTTCAAATGTGGCCATGAACTCGCTCATCGACTAAATCTTTGCAGGTAAGTACTTACAACTTTTCATGGCATTGCGGGGTATTTTGATCTAGAGCCATTTTTTTCTTTCTTCTTCCTCCATGTCCCCTGACACATCTTCATCAGAGTCGGCATCGACAAAGAAATCGAGAGCAATGAATTGGGAAATGTAGGCGAGATTAATTACAATTACAAGATGCTGAATTGGTTCTCGAGGACCGATTTGCTTCATTGGCTTCCAAAACGTGGTGGACTTAGTCGGTGATTGTTGTGCTTGTAGATGACGTGAGAGCTTACTTAGATTGCTCGTAATTTGCCTATTGTTGATGGCCACTGACAATGAAAAATCTGGAAATTACTTTCACCGCAAATTGCTTGCGAAATATTATGAAGAGGCAGTTTTTAATAAGGAGATTGAGATATTCGAATAAGAGAATGCTGTCCTATTTGGACATTGGTTGAGAGCAGAGGCCCACTCTGGAAGTTGTTTTACCAGAAAGAAAGGGATGAGAGATGGAAGAAGAGTATATTCTATAGACACTTCAAAAATTGTGCACAAGTTGTGAGTATATACCGGAAAAAGAAAAAGAAAAAAGGCAGTGCTATTTCTAACTCCTATATAACTAAATCCATTCAATTTCTACCAAAAAGACAAAATTACTGTCTATCATTTAATTACAATTTAAATTGGTAGTCCCAAATATATTTACTTTCCTTTTTTTTTAAGTTTTTCTATAATTATATAGGATCTACTTACCATAATTAAAAATTTAATATGTTTAGGGTTTGTTTGTCATGGATTTTCCATGTATAGTGAAGGCACCATGTTTTTTTTTTTAATTGTTAGATATTACTTCCATAAAAATCTATTTTGTGGACCTTTTCACATTGTCAATTATATTTATAGATAAATTGTTAAGCAGATGAAATTTAATTAAATTAAAACACTACATAAAGTAAGAACATTTTTTTCTTAAATGCGAGTGAAATAGAGTTATTTCGGATAGACAAAAATTAAGATTCCTTATTGTGTATAATATTTTAAGTTTTTTTTTTTCTATATATTCATCTAACATCTTACGTGCTTTGTATAAAAGTATTTCGACAATATAATAAGGAAAAAGAATAAATTTTTTGATATTGTAAAGGAAGAGATTTTATATATATATATATATATATATATATATATAGTAGACTAATGAAATTAATAAAATGTTAACCAAGAAAGGGAGATTTTGAGGTAAGAGGGACAAAAATTGTTGAAAAATTGGCCACCAATATTTCCAAAATTAGTCAAATGGATTGAATTGGCACAATTACAAAGGGTTTATTACTGAATTAGCCAAAAAAACTTAACTATGAAATTTGCAAAAGATTTAAGACTATTTTGGTAATTTTCCCATTGTTATAAGCTTTTAGTAATGAAAAAGAAACTTTTCAATTTTATACCATTTAACATAATGTCTTCTTTTTTTTTTTTTTTTTTTTTACTATTAGTGAAATGATATTACATAGAATATGTAAAATTTTATTGAATAAAAAAAAAAAGAGTGGGGCCATCACTTTAAATTACAATTGAAAGATTAAGAACAATTTTGTCTTTTTAGTGTAAATAGAAGTGGATGTAGTCATTTAGGGGGAGGTGGGGGTTCAAATATGCACCTTCTTAGGGGAGATTGGAGTGAGAATGATTTAGTTTCAAATATAGGTTTCCAGTCCCAGCATGATAAAAGTTTGAGAATGAGAGTTAAAATAAGAGTAGAGTAGAACCGATAGAAAAAGAAAAAAACCAACTAAACTAGGAGGCTGAATTGTCCTCCAACGGTGCCCTAACCATCAAGCTGAAGGCCAACTAGCAGAGTAGTCAATCCACATGCCCAAAAGCAATTAAACGGGACGAATACCAAAATAATTTCACCAGGGAAGCATGCTCACGAAATATCTCCATCATCTAGAACATGTGCACATGTAATTCATTCCTTTACATCATGCTGATTTTGTGTGAGACGTCGCTTAACATGTATATCAATTCCCCAAGGCTACAACTACCGTCCACCATTTCTTTGTTGAACAACGAGTAGTTTATAAGCATATCTCATCAAAGCGAAAGAGCAGGACAGATAAATTTGAGTAACTCTAATGAAAAGAGCCGGAAAATTTGCTACCACCCAATACAAAAGTTCCAGTTCCATGACTACGCAATCAAATGAGAGTTGGCATGTGAGAGTTATTCAGCTAAATTGAGCAAAGAAATTGTGCCAGGCAAGCATCACAGAGAATTTATATATCATGTTAGCAAGTAAGCAATTTCTCAGCATACAGAGAAAAGTTTCAATTTACAATACAATAATCACACAAATCACGAAAAAGTTGAGAGCCACAAAATTTGAAACTTCCATTGTAACCAGTGCCCTCCCTAGAAAAACCCTTTGCATATTTTCAGAACGTGCTCTTTGCTTGCTCTTAACTTAAGTGCCAAAAGTTAGGAAAATGACAGTTAAGTGCTAAAATCGGAGCAAAATTGCGAGAAAATCTGGCAAAAATACTGACGTAGCGATTTTCCCACGAGCCTAGTGCAAAACGACGTCGTTTTGCTATTGACATGGTAAATAATTTATATAAAGATTAATAAAATTAAATTTAAAACCAAATTAAAAGAAAAGGGAATGGAGGAGGAAGATAAACAGCAAGCGGCGGCTGAAGCTCTCACCGCCGCCTGTTGTTCATCTTCCTCCTCCCTTCCTTTTTGTTATTTTATAAATTTGGTTTTAAATTTAGTTTAATTAATTTTTATATTAAAATTCAAATTGCGCCAAAACGACGTCATTTTTTTTTTGTTTATTTGCTGAGTCTGATTTCCGATAAGTCACGTAAGCAAGAAAAATTAATAAAAAATTGTCACATAGGATTTTTGACGAGGTTCTCCAGATGTGGCACTCAAGTGTCCTATTTTTCAAAAAAAGTGGCACTTAAGTGGTATTTTCCTAACTTTGGCACTTCAATGTCCCATTGTATCAAGTTTTGGCACTTGGGATGTTCTTTTGCCTAAGATTATGTATATATCTTTGTTTGACTAAATTTATGCATGATCATCCACCTTGCTTGACATAGAGGATAAAACAGCAAAATAAAATTGACATAGATCATGAATGATCATTTTCAAAAAAAGGTAAAGGGTACCGAATTGGGTGTTTATATTTCTAGCATAATCAAGTCCTTGAATTCAGAACCTTTGGTCTGCAAAAATAATACAGGCTCCCGCATTTTACTTGATCTCTTAATCGACTTACAAAAGATTAGTGGCGACTCTTGAAATAAAGATAAATCATACAATTTGAATGAGCAAATAAGCTAGGATCGGTAGGGTTTGGGAGAGCTTGTGCTGAGGATAAGCGCCACCTTACAAGAGGGACCATTCACACATACTCGGCAATCCGTCAAACTCCCTTGGGGTTTCACCTCGAAAGGATTATGATACCCATCCATTTTGCTCCCAGTATGAAGTAGTCCTCGACAGGGCTATTTTGAGAAATCTCTTACGTATCTAAGGCACAAAAGGGTTATAAAGGGTTAAATGTAGAGTTTAAAAAATAGAAATAAGCGCCTTTCATCATTTGGACGTACGTTTCAAATGGAATCTTCATCCAAGATGCATGTTTATTAACGTGATGTCTTAACTCTCATAGAATTACGAGGATAGTATGTAACATATGATTTGTCTTTTTTATTCTGATATCGTCGATCCAGTATTGTTGGTATCCCTACTAAATTCGTGAAAATCTTTTAGATGAATATTCATTCATCGTGTCCAGATTAGGGGTGAGCATCGGTTCAGGGTCAACCCTGGACCGACCCTGGATCGGCCCAACCCTGCCGGTCTTGGTCTGGTTCCTAGGGAGACTGGGTCGGTCCTTGGTCTTAGAATTCTTGGACTAGTAATGTGTGGGTCGGTCCTCGGTCCTGAGAGTTCCAGGTCGGTCCAATCCGGACCAACCCTGAATATATATATCTAATATATTATTTATAATTTTTTTATATAGAGAAAATCTTAAAATAAACGACGTCAACAACATTAAACAACTCTTTAGTGAGGAGTTCAAGTAATTTTACATTATTCTTTAATAACTTAGATTTTTAATGTCTTTTACGGCGTCAATAGTCATAATTGGAAAATGTTTTGTAAGGAGTCATCACGGCGTCCAAAAAGGTATAAATAACTCCTTATGGCATCATTCTCTAGTATTCGTTCTATTTTGTTTGATTTGTCCTCTTAGTCTTCACTTTGCCAAACTCGAAATAAACAACTTCTCCGCTCTCCGCTCGCCACTCGACACTCACCTCACTCGCTTTGGGTCACTCATGCTGCTCGCCGTTTGATGCTCGTTTGGCTTGTTGCTCTTTGCTCGATGTTCGATACTCATTCTATTCAACGCTCGTCCCACTTGACCCTCACCGCTTGCCTTTCTTAGTTGACCTCGTTCATCATTAAACCTATTGGGTCGGTCTGGTCATCGGTTGCCCTTTCAAAGAGTACAAAAAATGAAATAAAAAATTATTGGTTAATCCTAGGTTGACCTTGAAACCGGACCGAACCCATTGGGTTAGTCCGATACTTAGTCGCTTTTTTAAGGAGTACAAAAAATGAAATAAAAAATTATCAGTCGATCCCGGGTTGGCCCTAGAACTGGACCAAACTCATTGGGTCGATCCGATCCTCGATCCAAAGCTTAATAGGGTCGGTCCTCGGTCCCAAAAATTGAGGACCAACACTATGCGGGTTACTTCTAGGATTAGAGGGTGGATCGGCCCAACCCGGACCATGCTCACCCCTAGTCCAGATAACTCGTCACAAGCAAAAACTCTTTTATGACAACATTTACTCTCCCTTTGTTCTCATTCCTTCATAAACTAGCCTGCTTCGGCCTTGTCTTGCTTTGTGTTTGTGTGAAAATGGGGAGTAGTATCTACATCAAGAAGAAAGAAAGAGCTAAGATTAAGGCTCCGTTTGTTTGGTAAAAAAAAATGATTTAAAAAATATTTTATTAAAATTATCGTTTGTATCACTTAAAATAATTAACTAATAGAAAATATTTTATTTATCAACAATAATTAATGTCTAAACACTTTTAAGGACAACGAAAATATATTTCATTCATCCCTTTTTGTTAGCGATATAAACAATTATATTAAAGAAAATATTTTTTGAATAATTTATTTTCTATGAAACAAACTGAGCTTAAGAATAAAAATTTCCCTTTTGCAAAGTGATAAAATTTTCACTAAATTAGCTTTGATCCGTTCTACTAAGATATTCCCCCTTCGTAGGCTCCAAAATCCAAGTCAGTTTTTTGATGAATAAATTCTATAGGAACCCATATTCCCCCTCTTCCCTTCATAGATAATGTCACTTTAATCATCCTTTTTTTTTTCTTTGTAGTAATGTTTTCTGGTCCAGGAATTGGCCCCCGTTGACTATTGCTTTTGCCAATTCTACACAAATTAATTTGAGCTCGAGTTCATTTAAAGCTGGAACAAATGCAATCTCTATCTCTTTCAGGGGTCAGTTATTTTCATCTGCCATTTGGAACATTTCATCCAATTCCTTCATCAGGTCACAACTCAGAACGTAACTCAATGCAAAAGAAAAAACACAATAACCATTTTAGATTATGGATGAACCATTTGGAGTTGGATGGGTGGTTATTTTGAGTATGACCAATAAGGTCATGGATCGGCCCCGTGCCAATTTAGGACGGACGGTTATTTTGAGTGCGACCAATAGGGTCACCTGATCAGAAACTGTCCCAAAAGGTCGATAAGACAGAATAGAGATAATGCACCGCAGAACGCACAGTGGCGTATTTGGAACAAGTCCCAGGGTGCATGTTGCTAACCGATGGGAGATAAAGGACTCACCAGATGTGTGCCCAGTTTGTAGAAGGAAGCATGGATCAAACTAGTATCCCGGTATAACTGGAGCGTGCTATGGATGTGGCAATCACGACCATCAGGTGAGGGACTGTCAGTTTAAGTCTAAAGAAACATAAGCACTGCTATCGCAGATAGGACGCCACTAGAGTGGTGAAGAGGACAGGATTAAACCGAACCATGCACCCATCAGAGGAAGAATTTTTTGGGGTGATTTTATTAGATGCAGCAGAGTTTTAGGTTGAGTTGGTAGAATTTCAGATTGTTGTGATAAAGCTGTAAAAAGGAAGAACCGCTAGCTATAGTTGTATTCGACTAGTTGCTTATGTATAACTTTAACGTCAGGTGTGAAAAGGTTTGTCTCAAAGAACATCTTGTAGTAAATGAAGCATGGTCGTGGAGTAACCCAGTTTAACCCGTTAGTATGTGAAAGTTTCGAGTTTACAGGGAGTTGAGAAGGACTCTCGATTACTCTAATCTCGTCGCTTGAGGCAACCTGTTTGTTAGATGGGGGTTGCCAAGGTTACTTGGCAACTGTCGTGGATATGACAGTTAAGAAGCTAAAGATTGAGGACATCACAGTAGTTCAAAATTTCTGGATGTTTTTCCACAGGAATAGTCAGGCCTGTCGTCAAAGAAAGAGATAGAACTTGTGTTTGAATTAGTACCCGAGACAGAGCCGCTCTCTAAGGCTTCTTACCAGATGTCGTTGTCTAAGTTGAAGGAACAAATGGTGCAAATGCGAGAATTACTGGATAAGGAATTTATACACACTAGTGCATCACCTTGGAGAGCGCTAGTGTCATATGTGACAAAGAAAGATGATTCATTGCGCCTGTGCAACGACTATCATCAACTCTATTAGGTGACGATTATGAACAAGTGTTCATTGCCGAAGATCAACAAATTGTGTGATCAGTTACAAAGGGTGTCGATATTTTCAAAGGTCGACTTGAGGACATATTATCATCAGTTGAGGATCAGAAAGAATGACATATCGAATTCAGTGTTTAGTACTCGATATGGCCTTTATGAGAGTACTGTAATGTCATTTGGTCTAACCACCGCTCCGACTGCTGTCATGGATTTGACAAATCGAGTATTCAAGGAATATATAGAGCAATTCGTGATCGTGTTTATCAATGATATTCTGGTGTATTCGAGGAGTACTGAGGAGCACAAAAGTCATCTGAGAATGGTACTTCAGACCCTGAGGATTCATGGATTGTATCTTAAGTTTAGCAAATGCAAGTTTTGGTTGACTCATGTTGTGTTCCTAGGCCACGTGATTTCGAGTGAAGGAATCTCCGTGGACCCAGCCAAGATTGAAGTAGTTATCAGTGGACCAAAACCGACAACAGTGTCAGAGATCAAAAGCTATTTGGGTTTTGGACAGGTTACTACAGAAGGTTCGTGGAAGGATTTTCAGCATCAGTGTCGCCCTTGACTTGACTCCTAAAGAAAGAAGAAAAGTTTGTGTGAATAGACAAGTGCGAGCGTAGTTTCCAAGAGTTTAAGCAGAAGCTGACTACCGCACCTGTGCTGACCATTTCTTATGGTTCTAGAGGATACGAGATCTATAGTGATGTGTCGTTTAGAGGACTGGGTTGCGTGCTAATGCAACACGGTAGGGTTGTTGCATATGCCTCCCGTCAGTTGAGACCTCACGAGCTAATTTACCCGACGCATGACTTAGAACTCGCAGCAATAATTTTCACTCTGAAGATTTGGAGACATTAATTGTGTGGAGAAAGATTCCAGATCTTCACTGACCATAAAAGTCTCAAGTATTTGTTCTCTCAAAAGTAGTTGTCTATGAGACAGCGTTGTGAGTTGGAACATTGGAAGGATTGTGATTGTGATATTTTGTATCACCCTAGAAAGGCGATCGAGGTAGCTAATGCGCTGAGTCGGAAGTCTTTAGTAACGAATATGATGCTCAAGGAATAGACCTTACTTGAGAAAGCTCAAGATTCGGTTTTCAATTTGAGGTAGGCTACCTTTCGCATCTCATGGCCACCCTCAAAATTGAGCCAAATGTTCAGATTAGAATCAAGGCTGATTTTCAAATTTCTGAAGGCGGAACACTGAAGTTCTGAGGATGATTGTGTGTACTTGACGATGTAGCACTCAGGGAAGAGATCTTATCAGAAGCTCATCATAGTAGTTATAGCATTCATCTTGGCAGTACAAAGAAATATCAGAATCTGTGTCAACATTACTGATGGTCTAGTATGAAGACGAACACCGCCAAACATGTCGCCAAGTGTCTGACGTGTTAGCGAGTCAAGGCACAGCTTTATAAGCCGAGAGGACTCTTGTAACCTCTCAAGATTCTTGAGTGGAAATGGGAACAAGGCACGATGGACCTTGTGAGGAGATTATCGAGGAGTCAGAGGGGTAATGATTCCGTTTGGGAAGTGGTCAACAGATGGACGAAGCCAACTCACTTCATTGTTGTACGAAAAGATCTTGATTTGGATAGACCTGCAGAGTTGTATGTTCGGCAGATAGTTCGTCTGCATGGAGTGCCAGTGATGAATTTATATCAGATCTAGATCTAAGGTTCCCAGTTCTAGCAGGATAGTCAAATGGTTCCTTTTGAAGCATTACATAGAAGAGTGTGCAAAATTTCAGTTTGTGGGAAGGAAATTAGAGGATGAAAGATCACAACCCATAATTAGTTCAGCAGTTAGTGGACATAGTTGCAAATATCAGTGATAGTTTAAAGACCGCTTAGAGCCGCCATAAAAGTTGCCTTGTTAAGCATCGAAGGTCGAAATTCCAAATTGGGGATTGCATCTTTTTGAAGGTGTCCCAATGAGGAGTACTCCGCGCTTTCGCAAGAAGGGAAAGCTGAGTCTAAGGTACGTAGGTCCCTTTGAAATTCTAGAAAGAATCGGGATCTTAGCGTATCGTCTTGCAATATCGCCAAGGTTGGCACAAGTGCATGACGTCTTTCACGCGTCGATATTGAGGACGTATGAGCCTAACCCGACCCATGTGCTAAGTCTTGAGGAATTAGACATGGACAACAAAGTGTCGTATGTGAAAAGTCCGGTTCAGATTGTGGATCAGAAAGATTAGCTCTTGTGTACCAAGAAAGTCCCCTTGGCCAAAGTGGTCTGACAACACCAGGGACCGAAGAAGCAACCGAGAAAAGTGAAGACTCGATGAGACGACGATACCCCCACCTTTTTGTTAAGGATTGGTAAATGTTTAAATTTCGAGGGCGAAATTTTTATAAGAGAGGAAGAGTTGCGACATCCTGAAAATTCAGTTCTAATTTCAATTGGATAAGTTAGGCTTTTCATCGACGCGACTATAGTGTTTTTCTCTAAGATGGCCACTCATGAGAAAACTGGCCTATCAGGTGAAGCCGCTAAGGAATATAAACGCAATAGACTTGAGAATTCGACCGGGAATCGACTGCTCGACCGTGCTAGTCTACAAGAGTCATTACGGTACAGTAAAAAATTGATTAGAGATCAGAGATAGATCGATTCGTCTGAGATGTGTGGTGAAACATGGGTGATTCAACTAAATTGCAAAATTCCCGTCGATCGATAATAGACTAATTTTTTTGTCGTTTTGGTACCCTACGTCCATATTTGAAATTTTGAGGTTTTTACGACAACCGAGAATCACCAATGTGTTGAAAAGATACGTGTGACTTGAAGAAAATCGACCATGGGTCAATTGCACTAAAAATTCCTAAAAGCTACCCGAGATGTTGGGTCACGCTAAAATCGCATCAGATTGAAATTAACCGCGAATTTCGACTCGATTTCAGAAATTGAAAGTTCTGTCGTGTCACGAGTTATTTTAGGAACGTCGACTCATCTTTCGAGGAAATTTCGACGAGTTCAGGATTTTTACGGAAAATCGATTCGGATGATTCGGAAAACGAACGAAAATTTGGATTGACCAATTGGAAGTGATTTTTTGCCTCCTATGCGAGCTACTTGGTGAAAGGAAGTTGTGTGGGCTTTTTCTTCAACAAAATTTGACATCAATCGGAGAGAGTTGTTACGAAATCGGATTCCGGGGAAAACGGAAATAGAATTCGGAATTGAGGGAAATTCGTAGGTTTAAGGGACTATCTTATTTTGGTCTTCAATTGGACTTCAAATTGTGCAAGTTGGTGTTAAAATTGGCCTTGAATGACCAATTGTTATTGTGGTGTGAAGTTGAGCAAAAAAAATAATTTTGTTTTAATTATTTTCATTTCCCTCCTTCAACCGACCAAGCCCCCTTTGTTCGGCCACCCTTCCCCCTCTCCAACTTGCGCACGTCTCTCCCTCTTTCTCTCTGCCGAACTGCCTTATCCCCCCACGCCCACATTTCTCTCTCTCTCTCTCTCTCTAGTCGCATGTCCCTTTCTTTCCTTTTCCCTCTTAGTCGACTATCCCCTGCCCCAATTATCCCTTTCTTTATTTTCCCTTTTTCTTCTTCAAGCACCCCTCCCCCACCGATTCTTTTGCTTTCTGTTTCCCTCCTTCGAAGCTGCCCATCTCCTCCGTTCTGCATGCAACCATCCCCACCGACAGCCCTACTGACCCATCTGTCCATCGCCACTCGTCTGTTTGCCCCAACCAGTCAACCCATGGAAGCTCTCTCCTCCGGGAGTTGACTCCAGCTGTCCAATGGCGCCCCCCATCTCCACCGAATCAACTCCAGCAACTCACAATCTCTCTCTTGATGTTGTTGCCATCTGCTCCCTCCGTCTCTTGCTCAGCCAACCACACGAAGTCAGCCATGAGCAGCCCGCACGTCAGCCCGGTTTTCCCCTCCGCCATTGCCGTGCCGCCGAGGTTAGCTCAGCCCGCAAGCTGCAACCTCGTCAAGCCAAGCCTAGCAGCTCAGCCCCCCCTTCGATTCGAGACCGAGCAGCCCCACCGTGGGCTTTGTGGCCGATTTCAGCCCGGCTCGGACCCTCTTTGTTGTCACCGCTTTGGAGTTTATCGGCCGCCGTTGCATCACCGTCGACGTGAACCGGTTTTCGCGTTAATCTAGTTAGTTTAACTCACTAATCCTTGCTTAGTAAGTTAATGATGCTTAAGTGTTGATTAATTTAAGTTAATCTATGATTAGGTGGTTAGTTAGAATGGATTAGTGAATTAGTTAATCCTTGATGCATGTTAGGTGGTTAGATTAGTGTAATTAGCAACTAGATAAGTTGTAGTATTTATCTAGTGAGGTTCGGGATTTTTTCGAACCCGTATCGGCATTTAATTAGGCATTATGGGCCTAAGTGTACATTATTTACATTTAATAACTATTTTCCGTAATTATTTAATTAATTAATTATTTTTCAAAAATTAGACCGGGATAGCCGGTGACTAGAATTTTATGCTGATTGCGGTGGTGTGATATGTTTATTTAATTGACTATAATTTTGTGCAATTTGGGTGTTGTTTGCAATTTTGGGTATTTATCCCAAAATTTATTAATTTTAGTATTTAATTAGAAGATCATCAGGCGTCAGTTTACAACGCCAAAAATGAAGTTGTGGACTATTGAAATTAGTGGGATTTTCAAATGGAAAAATATTATATTTTTTGCTCAGGCCGACCGTGTACCCACACATGATTATTTTTATCGGGTACCTTTAATACGAAGGAAATAGGCCAAGATGTTATGTTAATTGAGGAACTTAAGTGTGGAATACCATGCTCTTGACTGTGGGTAAATAATCGTATGATGGTTTATAGTCGTAGGTAGATGACTATCGAAAGTGCGTGATGTTATGAGTTAGATCAAGAAAACCGCCAAAGTATGGCCGTGCCCATTAGGCCGTAATCAACCGTTGAAGCATGGCTGTGCCCATTAGGTTGTAATCAACCGTTGGAGTATGGCCGTGCCCATTGGGCCGTAATTAATTGCCAAAGCATGGTCGTGCACATTGGGCCGTAATCTACCGCTGAACTTGGAATAGGCTGTGCTTGTTTGGCTATAATTCACCGCCAAACATTTAGTAAGCCGTGCCCGTTGGGCCGTAATTAATAGTTGGGATGAGTTATTGAAATGACCGTGAGATGGTCCTGATAACATGGAATCGACTAGGTCGATTGATCGATGATTCAATCTGATTTAATGATTTAATGTGATTTGATGAAGTACCAATTGTATTGACTTGCTGGAAGGGACTAAGGCCAAGGTAAGTCCTCTGACTCGTGTTTGTGCTTAGGTAGCCCTTGGGGTGTATTTCCTTCCTAGTTGGGTCTTAAGGGATGAACTTACTGAGACGTCGTCTCACCCCGTTGTGGAATAACATTTTCAGGTCCCTAGGGTGAAGAATCCCATAACTTGAGGTGAAAAGGTCAAGAGCATGAATGGCTCGGAAGTTCTTTTTGAAGATAGACTTCCTATACTTAAACCCTAGAGTTGACCTCTTTTTGTAAACCAGATTGTGGTTTTTAATAATGTGTTGATTTGAAAATTGTGGCCTTACTTTTCTATCCCATCTAGTTGTTGTCTGGGGATTAATTATTTGCTTGCACATGTGCATTAAAATGAATGGGTTGGCGATGCGTCCTGGGACGTCGCTATTTAATCGACTGCAGAGGGATGGGCACGCGCCCGGAGGATCGGAGCATGATACATCATCAGAGGCGTAAGGTCCTATTTTATTCTATCTTTCATATATTTCACTTTAGACACGTGAATCTTTTGTGTTTTATGAACATCCTAACCAAAATAACTTGAAATCTAGAAATAAAATAACTTTCCATATAAATATTTACAATTTCTTCATATTGTGTCAAGAAATTTTTTGATGGAGATTTTTTAACCCCTTTTTGGCCAAAACAAACCAATTTTAAAGTTGATTGACCAAATTATTCACCCTCTGAATACTGAATAAATCATATACCCAAAAAAAAAAAAAAACTTTATAAATCAAGCATTCGCCACCTTCTATCTCTCTCGCATTCAAATATCTCACTTTACCTACATGTCACGAAATCCATCACTGTATAACCATTTCCAAGGGACTTGAACTCTCTCGAAATTGGATCGCCCATGTATCTCCCGTTATTTTTTTTTGGTAAAAGGTAAGTATTATAATGACTTTTGAACCAAGAGGCTATACAACTGTACAGCTAAAGACCCCGGAACCAAAAAGCTTACACTCAGAAGACAAGGTAGTCAAAAGAGTGGAAGGGTACCGGGGGTAAAGCTGCAGAACAGGGAAAGAAAGAACAGCAGTAAAGAAAAAGGCTAAAACAACAGCCACAGCAGAGGAGAGAAGGGCCAAACAAGGCAACTCGCACATGAGACAGAGAAACAAAGGAGAAACAAAAAACAGCAAGACAGTGAAACACTAAGGTGGAGCCACCAATTGCTGAGGAGAAGCTAGACGCCACATCACACGAGAGGGCAACACCCGCATCAACGAAGCAGCAAGTGGGCCATCATCTTGAAAGCACCGGAGACAAACAGCAAACCAGCAACGAGCAGAATAGGACCAACCAAGAAAGGAGAACCTCAAAGGGAGAAAGGGACAAGGAAAGGGGTGTCCAAGAACTTAGGTTCAAAAGGACCCGCAATAAACAACCAACCAGGAGCATAAAAGAGGCACTGACCAGCGAAAGGATAGTAGATTAATCAAAGATCGAGGGGTGGATACCCCAACTAAGCTGAAGTCTTCTATTACGGATCGTATCCGGGACCTTGGAAAAGGTAATTGCTCTATCCCATTATTAGAACTCTGGTTTTTGGCTCTATCCCGTTATTAGAACTCTGGTTTTTGGCTCTATTTCTTGTGCACCTAAATTCAACTTAATCAAACTTGAGATAAGAGAAAACACTCTTCATAAAGAAAATTAAAGAAACTATGGAGCAATTGCTTATTATCTTTCCAAGTATTATAACATTATCTACAGTTAATTTCATTATTTGATAATTCAAATATTTCACAACATAGTGAGTTTACTTTATCTTTCAAATATCAATTTCTTGTATACACGAAACCAATATGGGTCTGTACATTTGCTACTATCCTTAAAGAAAATGTAAACATACTTTTGTATATCCGTTCGTTTTACGGAAAATAAATTCCAAGAAAACGTTTTCTGGTTTACTGAAAATGAACTAGTTAATAAAAATGCTTTCCACTATTATAAAAGACACAATCAAAAGTGAGAAAAATGTTTTCCACTTTCAAAACTGGAAAATATTTTCCATAACTTCTTCCACCTTACCTTCTTTCACCAAATAGATTTTCATTTTATTTTTTTTATTCTTTATTCTTTTTTTTTTAAATCAAGTTTTTTTATCTTTTTCCTTTTTCTTTTTATCTTTTCTTTCTTTCCTTTTCATCTTCTTCCTTGGCCTTGGCTAGTTGCCGGCCACGAGCCACAAGCCAACTCGAGCCATGTCCTAGGCCGACAAGGCTTAAGCCTCGAGATTTCAACAAGGTCAAGCCTTGTTAGTCTATGGCGAGGTGGTGAAGCCAAGCTAGCCCAAGCCCGACAAGCTCAAGCCTTGCCAAATCTGACGAACTAGGCAAGTCTTGGGCCTCGCCCAAGCTTGCCAAAGGTTTGCCAAGCTCTAGCGAGTTGCAAGCCTCATCGGCCTCAGTGGAGCTCAATTGAGCTTGAATTGGGCGAGCTATAGCTCGATCTAGGCTCACCAGAGCTCCACCAAGGCCGGCGAGGCTCGCGGCTCACCTAGATCAGCAGAGCTTCAAGCTTCTCGGTCTTGGCGGAGCTCGAGCTCCCCAAATCTAGTAATCTGCATCTTGGTCGATCGCCAGGCAGCCGACCATCATCAAGCATGCAGCGGAAGAGGAAGGAGGAGGAAGAAGACGGAAGGAAAACAAAAATGAAAAAAAAAATTAAAAGAAAAGGAAAAAAATTAAAATACTAAAAATTCGATTTAAAAAATAAAAAACAATTAAAAATGCATTTTAAAAATATATATATTAAATTAAATTTTTAATCTATTAAAAACATTAAAATTCAATTTTTTGGTATTTTTCTCAAAAAATAAAAGTTAACGAACGGTGGAATTTCAGGTTTTTTTTTTTGGTCGGTCAAAATTTCAGGTTTTAGTTGAATATCGGAAAATATAGTCATTTTCTTGGAAAATGGCTTCTCGGAAAACATTTTCCTAAAGCATGATATTTTCTATAAAACGAATAGACCCTTAGATAAAGAAGGAGGGGAAAGAAGATGTGCGATAGTAGGTATTGTTTTGATATGAGAGAATATCTTTAATGTTGGGGAAATTATCCAATCAATTCCAAAGATATTATATGGATCAAAATTTGGTCCTAAATTTTTTAATTTCTCCATTTAATCCTAAATATTTGCGGGAAATTCAAATGTAGTCCTTCTGACAAATTAATTGTTGGAAATCGCTAACATGGGGTGTGCCATGTCGATGGTTGACGATGATTAGATGTCACGTCGGCGATTTTTGTCAAAAATTGATCAAAATAACTATATTAGAGAAAAAAAGGGCAGAGCTGTTTCCACTCTCTATATAACTAAATCCACTCCCATTCTCACTAAAAAGACAATATTGTCCTCAAGTTTAATTACAATCTAAAGTGGTGGCTTCAAAGTTATTTACTTTCTCATTTTATTTTTTTCATTTCTGAGTAGAATCTAATTGTCATAACTAAGAACTTCACATGCTTGTTTTTGTTTATGGTTTTTCACCATATTTGAACTTTTTGCTATTTAGAAAATAAAACTAGTCACTTCGCATTATTGCTCTTATAACAACTTATCTGTATTTCATCCATAATATATCAAAAACTTACTTTCTAAATATATATATTTTTATTTTGTTAGTCTAGAATATAGATCAAGTCTCTAAATTCACTATAACAAAGCATTCTTTTCATTACTACTGGCGAGATGATTTTAACACAAAGCGTGTAAGATATTATATGAGTGTTTAGAAACACTTAAAATATTGACATTAAAAAGTGATGTCTCATTTTGATATCGTTTGCAAACAATCGGGGAATGATATTAATTTTTGTCAATCCAAAATAATGAAATTTCAATTACATTTTACTAAAAAATTCTTGTTTTATGCAAAGCTTTAAAACTCCATCTTTTGAAGTTTCGTGAATGGTAACGTAACTATGATTTTGTCTTGAAAAGCTTTACATTTTTTTTTTTTTGGGTTTCATCCAATCATTCCATAATATGTTTATGTATATAGAAGATAATTGATAAAAAAAGATTTGCTGGTGTATGCACAATGAAAATGTAAAAAATTAATAAACTCATGACTGTTTATAAAGTTGCCTATGTTACATTCTTCTAAATTTTATTGGACAGTTAATCCATAAATTTTCTTGACAATGTGAAAATAATTAGGTTTCATTGAAATTTATTGAAATTTCTCCTTTCAGCAAATCTAATTTTTATAGAAGCAAAAGAGAAAACATAATGTATTTAATATACATGGGATATTTTTTTGTTATGGCAACTAGATCCTACATAGGAATAGAAAAAAAATCAAAAAGGAAAGTAAATAATTTGGGGGCTCCACTTTAAATTGTAATTGAATAAGGGAAAATTTGTCTTTTTAATGAAGATAGGGTGGTTAGTTATGTAAGGGGTAGAAATAGCCCAAAAAAAAAAAAGAGTTGCAAAACTCGAGAATTGCTCAATTTGCAATTACTTTATTGTTGATTTATTGTTATACTCCATAAAAAATTGCCATAACGGCAATAGTGCGCATATATAGGAACAAATTCGATTTTGTTTCTATATATAGCAACTACATTCCACCCTTGAAGATTGTTTCCCTTTCAAGAGATATTAATTTGTATATATATCAATAGACAAACCCAAGGGTAGCTAATATAGGAACAAATTCGATTTTGTTTCTATATAGCAACTACATTCCGCCCTTAAAGATTGTTTCCCTTTCAAGAGATTTTAATTTGTATATATATCAATAGACAAACCCAAGGGTAGCTAATATACGTCCGAGTTAGAGAGGAGAGAATAAACAATGGACAGTGGTAGCAGAAAATGCTTATGGATGATTTTGTTCATGGCATTAGCTTTGGGCTTAACTTTCTCTCCTCCTATTGAGGCGAGGAATCTCGGCACAAGAAATGTCGCGAGTCCCGTAAAAATCAGAGGAACGCCTTTTCATTTCAGGTTATTGCCCAAAGGGCCTGTTCCACCTTCTGGACCAAGTCATCCGCCTTTCCATTTCAGGTTATTGCCCAAGGGGTCAATTGTTCCACCTTCTGGACCAAGTCATCCGCCTTTCCATTTCAGGTTATTGCCCAAGGGGTCAATTGTTCCACCTTCTGGACCAAGTCATCCGCCTTTCCATTTCAGGTTATTGCCCAAGGGGTCAATTGTTCCACCTTCTGGACCCAGTGGTCGCAGTAGCTCGTCGCCACCGCCACCACCAGTACTCCGGGGTTGAGATTCAACATTGATGCGTCATGCGTGCCGAAGCAACAAGCGCTGCATTTCTATGTTTCTTTGCTCTTGGACGATGTCGCCTGCTAGAATAAATGGTTCAATGTTGTGTTGCAATCTCGTTTGGTGTGTAGTTTGATATTTTTTGAGCCAATAAGTAATCTGATTTTGAAAGATTTGCTGCTTTTGATCTTCACGTGGTCTTTCGATATAACGATGATTTGTGGTGCTTTAGCGTTTGACTTTTGGTTCTGGTTGGGTGGGGTGGGTCAAGAAACTTTTGGTTCTGGTTGGGTGGGGTGGGTCATGAAGCAACTATTTCTTTATGTTTTGTATTAGAATATGGCATGTACGGGTTCTTATTTTTATAACAAGAAACCCGCTTGAAATAGGCAAATTTGTTGGATCCATTAAATACTCAACTAATCTCATGTATTAGACAAGATTCGAGCCAAAGTCGAATGGAGAGTCAAAATATGGATTCTTTACAATTACTGGGATGAGGATCGCATATAAGACGCACTTCATTTACCAATAATTAGTTCTAAAAGAAACCGAGAAACTTAACTAAACTACGGGGCCGAATTGTCCTCCAACGGTGCCCTAACCATCAAACTGAAGCCCAACCAGCAGAGTAGTTAATCCACATGCCCAAAAGCAATTAAACAAGATGAATACCAAAAAAATTCACCAGGGAAGCATGCTCACGAGATATCTCCATCATCTGGAAAATGTACACATCTAATTCATTCCTTTACATCATGCTGATTTAGCGTGAGATGTCGCTCAACAAGTATATCAATTCCCCGAGACCACAACTACCGTCCACCATTTCTTTGTTGAGCAACGACTAGTTTATAAGCATATCTCATCAAAGCGAAAGAGCAGGACAGATAAATTTGAGAAACTCTAGTGAATAGAGCCGGAAAAGTTTGCTACCACCCAATACAAAAGTTCCAGTTCCATGACTACGCAATCAAATGAGAGTTGACACGTGAGAGTTGTTCATCCAAAGTAAGCAAAGAAATAGTGCCAGGCAAGCATCACAGAGAATTTACATATCATGTTAGCAAGTGAGCAATTTCTCAGCATACAGAGAAGTTTCAATTTGCAAGACAACAATCGCACACATCACGAAAAAGGTGAGAGCCACAAAATTTGAAACTTCCATTATAACAGGTACCCTCCCTAGAAAAACCCTTCACATATTTTCAGAATGTGTTCTTTGCTTGCTCTTATTCTTTCACAGAGCTATCTCTCTAACTTACTCCTCTTCCCCATTTTCACCTCCTTTCTCTCAAAATCCCTCCTACTTAACTTATGTTCCTCCTTGGTCACAACAGCACAGTGACTTGCCATTGGATGATCTTTTCAAAGGTAGAATGAGGAAGAGAATGCAGAAAATTTAGCATGCTTGAATTGAACAAGCAACATATGAAAGATCCCATCTGTTTCCCTTTGACTCAACATTTCCCAGGATCTACAAGATGAGCTCATGATAATATAGTTCAGACGACTTCTAACCATAAACCAAGAATATGAAACAAAGGGTAAAATTTATGACCTGGACAAGCTTTAATGTATAGAAAAACTCCTTCCCACCCTCCCTCCCTCCCTTGCTCTCTAAAAAGAAAAGGGTGGCAATCCATAGACATCAACTATAAAAAAAATGCTGGAAAACAAATAATACTCCTAATTACAGAACAGATAGAAATTTGCTAAAACAGTCTTAAATAATGAGGAATTCATTTATCATAATAATTTATCCAAATTGACACATTGGTATGCACCATTGAACTCTCATCAAACCACCTACCCTTGTAAAGTCAGACCTCTAACAAGATATAATGAATCCGAAACAATCTGGCTAACAAGTATTGGACAAAAATGCACATTTTCCAAATGTTGGTACTATCAATCACATCGAATCCATCAATTCCTAATAACCACCCAGTTCACCTGGGTGATAGAACAGAGATAAGAAAGAAAATGCATTTGAGTGCCCAATTATCATAAAGCAACCAAATACTCCTTGATCAGGTATTGATATGACCTAGCAAAAGAAGTTATCCAAAAAGAAGGCCACAGGAGTTATTAACATGACTAAATCAGAAGACTGGCAGTTATGCCCATAATCATCAATAATAGATAAATTGAGACCTACAAAAGCAACGACATTTTCTTCCAAAACCTCTCCTCTGCTTGGGGAATGCTACACCAAGGACCTAAAATCTACCAAGAAGAAAGCTCCTATCCACAGCATAACTCATAGTCAGGTCCACATTGATGTGTTCTGCCATATATGTATGGAACGCAAGAGACTTGGTAAGAAAAGGACCAGAGCCTTTCTAAAGAGTAAGGCAGACCTGATCACAGCAGCAAATGATCAGCTAATCCACCTCAGCTCTTCATGCCCGCTCTCTCCCTCTCCACCTTTTGCGCGAAGAACTTGGTAGCAAACATATTATCATCAAAATACTCAGCGTAAGGGTGATTCTTTGGAACAAGCCTCCTGTACTGTTTGAATTGCTTCTCCGCCTCATCTTGCTTCCTCAACAAAGTGTAGAGTATCCCCTGACACAAATAGGGTCTGAAATCCCTAGGCTCCTCCTTCACCAGCTCCTGATACACACTCAAAGCCTCATTGTACTTCCCTTCGATGACCCGAACTTGAGCGACCAGAAGCTTGAAGTCCCTCACCTCGGACTTCTTCTTCTCCTTCTTGCACCTTTGCATTGCCACCTTAATCCTCTCCAGCACCTCCTTCAACTCATCCCCCGCCTCGGAAGCCGCCATCACGAGGCCGTGGTAGGCCTCCACGCGGAGCGGGTCCTTCTCCAGTATCTCCTCGAACGCCCTCTTCGCCGACTCGAACTCCCCGCTGTAGCTGTAGATGTTAGCCTTCAGCAGCGGCCACTCACGCTCCTCAGGCTCCAGCTCGATCAGGCGATCGAGGATCCCGATCGCTTCCTGGAGCTTCCTCGACTTGATCTTGGCCTCCATCAGGGACCGGAGCGCCTCCACGTCGTCCCCGTACTGGCTCAAGTGCTCCTCGATGGCCCGCTCCTCTTCTTCGGACGAGGCGGAGGCGCCGGCGCCGGCCCCGCCGGGCTCCTCGCCGCGGGTTTCCACCTCGGCCGGGGCGGCGACCGGGGCGGCGACGGCGACGGCGGGCTTGAGGTGGAAGCGCGCGAGGAAGAGCGCGGCGGCGGCGGAGAAGGCGACGCAGGCGGTCTGGAGGGCGCGAGGGGGATCGGGCCTCCGGGGGGGCCCGGCGGAGGATGAGGCGGCTCTGGCGGAGGTGAATTTCGGCGGCGGCGGCCCGAGGGTTTTGAAGGAGAGGGAATTGAGGGAAGAAGAGGGAGGCTTGGAGCGGGAGCGGAGGTTGTTGGGGGAGAGAGAGAGGTGGAGCGGCGCTTGGGAGGAGTGAAGTCTCGCCAGCGACTCCATTGTCTGATCGATTGAGGTAGAGAGAGAGAGAGAGAGAGAGAGAGAGAGAGGGTAAAACCCCAGTGAGTAGAAGAAGGAGGGAGACGGCCGACGGCGAAAACCCTGAGGCCGAGAATATACCATTTGCCAGCGAAGGTATCGAAACTGCGTCGTTTCGTTTCTGCCTCCCCAAAATCGGTATGCGTTTTCCCACATGGGCTTCTTGGACTCGGGTTGTGCTGGACCTATTGCCGGGCCTTGCGGCCTCGTCTTTTGCTTTACTTGGTATCCGGGTTGTGGCCTTGCGGCTTGCAATCCGTGTTACCTTCTCTTTAGGGGCTAAATCATAAAAAATTTCAAACGGGTATATTTATGGTAAATTCATTTTAAATTAATTTTTTCTAACAATAAAGAATTCTAAATTAATACATTTGTGATAATTTTACCCTCTTCTGTTAGCTTCTATTAAAATTTACCGTCTAATAATTAAGTTAGATGACATGTAATAATTGACAAAAGTATCAGTTTAAGGTTTTTCATGATATTAAACATTTTTTTAATGTCCCCACTCTAAAATCCATGTGTGATTGATTATGAATATAATCTCAACTTGCTTACCATGAAAATGAAATTTTGCTGCATTAGGCAATTAGGAAGTGAAATTAAGTGTTCGCTTATTTGAAGGATAAAATGTTTTTCCAAGAATTTTTTTTCCAACTTTTTCCGGTGTTTGGATGAAGGAAAATTAATCGATGCATGACAAGTTCTAACTGAAGGAAAACATTTTCCCCTTATGGTAAGAATGAATCATTTTCCCTAAACCATCAAACAAATGAAAATTAATTATTTTTCCCTTTGATAATGATTTTCATAGAAAATATTTTTTCTTATAATGAAATTTTCAATGAAACAAGCTTTCCTTTATTATGAAATTTTCAATAAAACAACCATACTAGGAAAATATTTTTCATGAAAATCATTTTCAAGGGGAAAATGGTTAGTTTTAATTTGTTTGGGGTTTTAGAGAAAGTGATTTCCTTCTTATCAAAAGTGAAAGTCATTTTTCTCCCAATTTAAGCTTGTTATTTTTAGTTTATGGAACATGTTTTTCATGTATCGATTATTTTTTCATCATCCAAGTACCTTAAAGTTGGAAAACAATTTCCATGAAAAATAGTTTTTTTTTTCAACCAAACAAGTTCGTTTGAACCTGTAGGAAAATAGTTTATTTAGTTTCAATATTTTCAATAAAAGTGGGATAAACTAGTTGAAATTATCAATTGAATATAGCATGGTTGAAAACAATCCTGTATTAAAACTCTATTTTGTTTGGCGGAAAATATAACAATTTGAAAAATGTTTTCTTAAAAGTGATTGCTTGTGTCACTTGAAATAGTTAGTTAATAAAAAAATTTAATTATCAATAATAATTTATGTCTAAATATTTTTATGGATAATAAAAATAATTTTCATTCATTTTATTTTTTTAAATGATAGGAACGCTCATTTTTTCAAATCATTTAGGAAGAAGCGGAGCTAGGGGGTTAGATTTTCGGGTTGACAGTGACTTCAGATGGGTTTCCAATTCAGCCTAGGCCTAGGGACTATCCAGGCATGCTCTTGATTTTTTTTTTTTTTTTTGGTCTAAAGATACGTGGCTTTTCATTTACTTCGTGAAAAGATTAGAACCCATCCGATGGGATTCAGTACATAGTTTTTCTAGCAATATTCTAGGAGGTGATGAGGCCCAATGTGCCACAAGATTGTCTCGGCCATGGGCCTTGGCAGCCCAGTCTGCAATTGTGTTAGCTTCACGTCGCGGATATCGATAGTCGAGATGAGAAAACCTTGCGATCAAAGAGGCGCTTTCCGCAATCGGCGTTCGACTTTCCCATGGAGATGATCGGCGACCATTTACAGCTTCTACAAGCACTAAGCGATCTGTTTCAATCAGTAGGTGAGTTTCTTCCATGCCTTGTCAGAAAGGTATTTGAGAGTCGTATTTAGGGCTTGAGTTTCCGATTGCGGTGAAGATCGAGCAAGTACGATCCGAGAGAATCCATCAATCAACCGGCCTTCATGATCTCGCAAACGTACGCCATGGATCCCGTGGTTGCTTGTTACGGGGAAAGCCCAATCTATGTTGATCTTGATGCTACACGGATCCGGAGGAGTCCATTGCCGCGATGTCCGAACCCGCACCGGCCCCGTCTCTGTCTCTGTTGCCTTCGTTGAGCACGGCGGTGGCTCTCTGCCTCTTCAATCGCCGGATCTACGGCGAGCGGCGGTAAGCTTTTGTCCCCGAAGATTACATGATTTCTAGCTTTCCATATCTGCCAAAGAAGGGATGCTATTGTCTCCGAGATCAAGTACAGTAGTTTGATTTGCCAAAACATCTCGCTAGCCAAGCATCCATTCGATTTGTATTGTGTATTGTGATATCGAGATTCACTTTGGGATGGGACCATACACTATGGGTCCATGGGCAAAGGAGAAAAAGATGTTCTGTGGTTTCGGGGGTTTGAGTTGGGCATAAGCGACGGAGCGGATTAGGAAGGATGTGTCGTCGGTATAGGTTATCCCTTGTAGCTAGGGCGTTGTGGCAAAGGGACCACAAGAAAATTCTGATTTTTGAGGAAGTTTTTGCATTCCAGATCTGTTTCCATAACCCGGGAGGTGTATGATAGGATGTAGAGGCGAGTTAGGATTGTTAGGGGTGGTCGATGGCGAAGGTAGTGGTAGCCGCTTTTCACCGTATACTCTCCCGTGGTTGTGCCTGTCCAAATAATTTGATCTCGTAGTTGACATTGGGCCTAGATGTATATCAGTAATAGCTTCAACTATCGATCATCAAAGTTTCTCCCGAGGAGAGGAAGATTCCAAGTAGCGTGCTTTGAATTTATAAAGTCGCCACCATCTCGGTTCCCCTTGATTAGCAGGTCCCCCAATGATGCCTCTAGGTAACCACTTGTCCTTTCTCATGAAAATATTCTGCCCATTACCTACAGACCATTTAAGTTGAGGTAAAATGGAATCGCGACCCAACAGGAGGCTTTGCCATCCCAAGACGGTCTGTGTCCTTTAGTCGCATGCCGAAGTCGTTGAATGAAAATATAGTCCTCTGAATAGTCTGCTCCATAGGGCTGATGGGTTTTGGAATTGCTGCCATGCTTGTTTACCCAAGATTGCTTTATTAAAGTCGAGTAAATCCCGAAAACCCAGCCCCCCTTTTTCCTTGCGCTCTTTAAGTAGGTTCCAACCCTTCCAATGGATTCCCGATCTAGTACTCTGATTTTGCCACCAAAACTTAGCTATCTTCTGTTCAATGGATTTGCATATAGAAACTGGAATCTTAAAGATTGACATGGCGCATCGTGGGAGAGCACGAACCACGGATTTTAACAGTACTTCCTTCCCTCCCTTAGATATGAGATTTTCTTTCCAGCTCGCCACCTTTGCACTAACCCGCCCTAATATCCAAGCAAACATATCCTTTTTTGATACCCCCCCAATCCGACGGTATTCCTAGATATTTTCCAGTTTTTTCAAGCACAGGCACTCTCAATTCTCTAGCTAGGTTCTGCTGTAAAGTTCTTGGGCAAGCTTTACTAAGGAAAAGACCAGATTTGTTTCGATTGACAGCTTGACCCGTAGCTAGACAATATTGTCATAAGATATTCGCTAGATTTTGGCATTCAATGAGACAGCCATCCAAGAAAAATATTGCATCGTCAGCAAAGAATAGATGAGAGAGGGTAGGACAGCACCTGTTAAAGGTAATCCCTTTCAGATTTCCCATTTCAACGGCTTGCTTGATGAGGGTAGATAGCAGATTTGCTATAAGGATGAATATATAAGGAGAAAGAGGGTCTCCTTGTCGCAGTCCCCTTGTAGGATGGAAATAGGGTAATGGCTCGCCATTGAATTTGATGCTTAAGGATGCAGTAGTTATGCATTGCATTACCCATGTAACCCAACTATTATGAAAACCCAGTTGTCGCAGGTAAGCCTCCATAAAATCCCACTCAACACGATCATATGCTTTCTTCATATCCAGCTTAAGTATCGCCTGAAAATGTTTCTTTCTTGACCTGATTTTTATTTGATGCAGTACCTCTTGGACTACTAAGATGTTATCTTGGATTTGTTGACCCGTCACAAAGGCACTCTGTTCCTTGGATATCAACTCAGGTAATTAAGGTTTCAAACGATTAGCTAGCACCTTTGAAATTATTTTATATATGAAATTGCACAGGCTGATGGGACGGTATTGATCTAACCTTTCAGCATGCAGTGTCTTGGGGATCAGAGTGATAAGAGTTCTATTAAAAACTGGGGGCATCACACCTGAATTGAAAAATTCTTGCACAAAGGTAAATATATCTTCTTGTATGACTTCCCAGTAGGTATGATAGAACAATCCGTTAAATCCATCCGGTCCTAGGGCTTTAGTTGCCCCTAGTTGAAATGTAGCTTGCTTAACTTCCTCTCGAGTAACCTTTGCTGTTAGGGCTATATTCATTTGTTCCGTGACTAGCTAGGGGCATTGCATTAAAATAGGAAGATAATCTCATTGTCCTGTTGAACGATAGAGAGTGCGAAAGAAATCCATGGTTTTGTCTTTCAGCTTGTCAGATTCTCTGATCCACCCTTGTTCCTCATCATGAAGCATACTTATACGATTGTTTTGTCGTTTTTGTATAGTCGTCGCATGGAAAAACTTGGTATTCTTATCCCCCATCTCAACCAGTTAATACGTGCCCTCATTGCCCAATACTGCTCTTCTTGTTGCCAAAAGTGTTGAATTTCTTCTTTGAGGCTATTCACCTTTGCTTTATCATAGTTAGCTCCTGTTTGATTGATATGCTGCTGGATTTGCTACTGTAGGACATGGATTTGACGACGACTATTGGAGAAAGTTGCTCTGCTCCACCTGTCAAGTTCCCGAGAAGTAACACGAAGCTTGCGAATTAAAGAAGAGGCCGATAGGCTGTTCGAGGCCCAAGTGTCGGTCACAACCTTTCGGCAATTCGATGTTCAAGCCAAAAAGCTTCAAAAGTGAATACTTTGCACCGCTTCCGTGGTTTGGTATCGTGTTCAATAACAACGGGCTGTTGTCAGAACCTATTGCTGGTAATGCAAAGACTTCAGCGGTCGGGTAAGACAATCTCCAATCCATCGTACATAATACCCTGTCTAATCTTTCTTTAACCACATCCTCCCCTTGTCTGTTGTTCACCCACGTGAAAGCACATCCCTTACTCTCAATATCCATTAACGAACACTCATTTATAAAATCCCGAAAAGATTGCAACCTGTAGGGATCAGCCATTCTCTTGCCCACTTTCTCCCAATGGAATAAGATCTCATTAAAATCTCCAATGCACATCCATGGCAGGTTGTTGGCATAACTAAGGTGACGCAGTTCAGCCCAAAGATTCTGTCGTAGCTGGTAGACCACTAGCGCATGGAGGCGAGGTAATTCTCATTGGGTGTCCACGCAGCCAATAGTACATATCATATCTATGAAGTGCATATTATGCCTCTCTATGTTTAATGATACCGATCAGTCCAAAAAATTACCATCCCCCCGCCACACCCATTGGACTCACCATAAAAGAATTTGGGAATTTCAACCTCCGCTGAATTTTCTGAATTACTATGTCCTGATTTTTAGTTTCCATTAGAAAGACTACATCGGGCTTTTCATGGACCACTAGGGCCCTTAGCACTTGAACTGTCAGAGGATTGCCCAAACCTTGACAGTTCCAGCTAAGTAATTTCATTTGTCACCTAGTGGCTTTTTGGGGCAAGCCACTACAGCCCAACGATCAACCCTTTCAACCTCATAGATCGGATTATCCGTAAGATGGGAATCATCAAGTTCTTCAGTGAGTATAGATTGCACTTCAAAAGGAACATTCCTTTTTGCTTTCTTAAGAGGATTTGCTCGATATGCGGTGGAGCTCTTCGGTTTCTTAGATTTGGAGGCTCGGACTTCGGGTCCTTGCGACTTCATGCGGATTTGGAAGAGGAGCCTTCAGCTTGAGGGCTATATCTTCTCGAGGAGCATCATGAAAGGTCGAGTGATCACCGGGTTGAGTTTTACCGACTTCCATCATTGCGGCGGCGTGATGTAAAGGGATCATGATCACCAAGTAGATGTTTACCGACTTCCATAGTTGCTTTTTTGCGAGCGGGTGTATCGGGAATGGGAGGTAATAAAAGAGTGGAATTCGAGGAGTCTCGGGTATGACCTCTTTGTTCCATCTTGAGTAGGATCGACTCATAAAAAGCTCGCCAATATGGGCTGTTCTCTCGTATACGCTTTTAGCCACTGACCATAGTTGAACTTATCTTTCCCTTCCAAGTTATTCTCATCAAAGGGAATAGTCTTACAGTACTTTGCATAATGGCCAAGAACACCACAGGAATAGCAGTAATGGGATAACCGTTCATATCGAAAATCCAGCCATAAGTTTTTGCCATCTAATCGGATTAGCTTTCCAGGTTTCAGCGGTTCTGTTAGGCAAATTTCCACGCGAGCCTTTGCTATTCTTATTGCACTGCCTTCTCTAGTTCCACAGTTTACTTGCAGCACCTTACCTACATTCCTCACCGCTTTACTAATCATCTCCTCTGTACATCGTTCCAAAGGTAGTCCAAAAACTTGCACCCAAAAAGCACAAGTAGTAAAGTCATAACAGTGTAAAGGAGTGTTTGGAAGCCATGGTTTTACAATAACAAGATGGTTCGAAAAATGCCAAGGACTATTGTCGAACACCCTCTATTTATCTCCTGCCGAGGTGAATGTAAACACATATAAACCTTCTGCGCGGTGAGAAATTTCTACTTGGTTGATTCTCCATACTCTTTTCATGGTATTCTGGAACACTTGGAAATTAATTGAGGAGTTAGAAAGTATTTTACCCACCAAAGTAAGATTGCATGCTGCTAACATCTCTGCAGGAACAGGTTCCTCCCATACTTCAACCTCTTGGTCTACCCAGAGTTTACCCAATCTAGAGCAAAGAGCGGCAAGGCGTGCATCTCCTTCTGGACTCATGGCTGCCATCGATGCACGTGCCTTGGGTAAGAAGATAACTGGTTGAGCAAATGGGTATGTTCTGCATGCACTAGACAGGCGACACAGAACCAATTCAGGGGAGGTGAAATTCGCGGCTGATAGAGAAGATTTGAGCGAGATTGTGGAGGAGATAGCATGATGGTAAATGGCCAAAACTGGAATAGATTGGCATTGATGACACTTGAGACGAAAGCAACTGCAATTGTGGACAAGCAATTGCGATTGAAACAGGATATCAAAATAGGATGGTTGGAGCGGAGTCTACGAGGATAGAATTAGGCTTGATAGATGGAATAAATCCATGATTCCGTAACAAGAGGATGGAAACTTCGAAATTTCAGGAAGGGATCTACTGAAATTTAGGGTTACAAAGTGGGAATTAAGGGGTTTTACGAAAGAGAAAAACTACCAAAAGGTAGATGTAAGTTCTTCATAACGAGAGAGAAAGTTCGCCAAAACGAGAAGTGATAATTGAAATAAGCATGCTCTTGATTGGTAGTACAGATTTATAACTCCACTTGGATGAAATTCATTTTCATTGGATAGCGCACATTCTGATTTCCGTCCATGAAATTTATAGGTTTTTTAGTCATTTAATTGGCAATTACTGAATTCACACGTGCTAAGCTTGAAAATTTGATGCGTAACAATGGTACATTTAATATATATCTCTAAGAAAAAAAATGCTTCGGCCTGATAAGGCCTGTCCCAAACCAATTAATTATGTCCGGGCCAAAATTTTCTCACAAGGCCTAAGTTTGTAGAGTGTAGACGAGGCTCGGTTTGTAAGAGACGAGCCCAAAACACTTCCAGCTTTCCCAAGGTGTTTGAAGTGGCTTGTGATGCATCTAGTGTATGTTGGTACGGGAGGCGTACTTAGTCAAGAACGTCATCCTACTGCCTCCTTTAGTGAGAAGTCAAATGAAGAGAAGCAACACTATTAAACTTATAAAAAAGAGTGATATGATATTAAGATTTTTTTTTTCTTAGTTAGCTTTGGATAGAATGTTTCCTTTTTCCTAATTGATAGTGGATATGTGATTTCTAATTTTATTATGATATATTAGTTTTTTGATTTTGATTTGGAGCAATATTTATAGAGTTTGCTTATGGTTGTAATCCTTTTTGTTCATTAGAGCCGATGATTTATTCGGAATTCGCAAGTATTTGCCAGGAATCTGGTTGATGTACTTATTCTCTTAGGCCTGATGCTTAGGAAACTCCATATCAGAGAGATCATGCTGGCTTAAAAATTCACATCGGTTCATGTAAATTAACTTCATTTCGACCTTTAGACCATTTGAATTCATGCGAAACCGACATCGATTGACTAAGCTCGTGGTGTGCTCCACGGACAAGCAACGGTGGCTCATGTTTGCTTTCTCTTTGGTGCTCTAGCGGTGCTGGCTTTAGAGAAAATGCACATTGATTCGAGGCTCGGGTGGACCGCGGGGGGTCAACTTGGGCTGGACTGGAGCTTTAAGGTTGAATTCTTTTCCAAGCCAACCCGGTTAGTCTTCGGACATCACGGGCCTTAAAAGACTGAGAGAGGGCTATGAATAGATTAACTTGAAGAAATCATGGCAAAATGATGATCTAACTGATTATTTTTGTAAGGAAGGACATTTTAATAAACATAGACTTAAAAAAAAAAAAAGCAACATAGAGAATGCACCGTGAGTATGAAAAAGATTTACACGAACGATTTTATCCGGACTTGATAATTATGACTACCTGTACTCTTGAATCAATGGTGTATAAAGTCATTTTGCATAGAACTTTATTTACATTAACGAAGTATACTATGATTACACATTAAATGAAAAGAAGGATAAAAGAGAGTGACATGAGTCATTTCAACTCCCATTTATATAGTTATTTGAGAAAATATTAACACTTCGCCGTGAAAAATAATTATAACAAAGTAATGAAGATAAAAAAAAAAAAAGCCTGTGTATGCTACAATTAGAGAAACATCTAGAAGCAAATTATTGTAAAAGGTCCTCGGTGAGTACATAAACATTACGAGTAAAATTAAGAGGACGGAAGGTTTAACTTTTTTTTTTTATTTTATAATTGAATGAGCACATTAAGTCTAATTAAGTGTTCTTTCAACAAGTTACGTAGAATTTTCCGGATTTTTATGATCAAGAAAGGTCACGGAGGTTTGCATTTGCAAGGTTTTGATGTGGACAAATTTCATTATTTGAAAGATTCATTATTTCAAGAAAGGTCAAAGTCCAATGCACGTTTCCAGCCCTTAATTACAGTCCACGCGTGGCCGGGATGCATGAAGTTGTCTTGATGCGTGGCCCGCTGTTGGTACCCTTTATTGAGGATTCCTTTACTCGTGCCTTTTACAATTCCTAGCATATAAAATTAGTAAAAGAATGAAATTGCTTGACCTGTTCTAGAACGAGGATAGCGAGTATTTTATCTATTGTTTATAGTTGCATCTCAAGTAAGATGACAAATGGTCAAAACCCAATGCATCTTATTCAAACCTCTCTCTTATATCACTTTAAAGATAATGATATTCCCTTTCTCGCATTGTGAATGAGATGAGATTCATGATAGTATGCTAAAGATTGTTAGTTAGACACTTTGCAAGATGAGATTTGATTTAAATGTTGAAGTTTGATAGGTGGACATACGAAATAACAATTGTTTCATGTTGGGGAGAATTGATTGATGAAGACTCTGGCTTGCGCTGGTGCATAAGATCATTTTAGTCAAAATTGGATTCTACCTTCTAGAATGACGGTAGCTTACGAGAAGCAACAAAAGGATTCGCTAGAATTTATAGAGCAAACTATTAATCAAAATGATATAGATCCTAATACGTTAACATTCCATTTATCTTCTTTAGTTGAAAGACGCATTAACGTTGCCCGTATCAATGATTCATATTTATCCAAATGAAATTCTAAATCCCAATTTTCACTTTCCCTCTCTCTCTCTCTCTCTCTCCTGCCCCAATCCTCAACCTGTTGTAGCCCTTCGCCTCCCGGCACATGATGGGAAAAAAGTACTTAGGAAGCCCTAAACCTATTTACATGATTCAATTATGACCTAAACCTCTAGCGAACAAGTATAGGATTAGACCTTTGCAAGAAATCCCTATCAATTGTCGTATGCTTTTTCTTATGTGGTAATTGAGTCATCCCAATTGATCCGGTTGTCCCGGCAATTTGGTAACATGTATGGGAATTAGTTAAAATGATGTTTTTCTGTCTTAAACAATCAAAATAATGGCATTATTAGAAAAAATAAAAAAAACAAAAAAGTAAAAAATTTACCACCTTTTTCTTCTCCCTCTTTAGATTGCAACACGATCCAGCTCTCAACCACTTTGTGCTGCCACCACCACCACGGCACCCACCGTCATGCCCGTGGTACTGATGCAACCTCCATGTTGGTTGTCAGTCTTCTTGGTTTGGCGGCTTCAATGGCGGCCTCTTCTTTCTCTTCTCTAAACCCTAAGAGTACAATTAACACCTGATCTTGCTCTAGTGAAATCCACACTTGATTCATCCAGAGTTGAATCCATAAGAATACATGAGGGATTATCAAAAAATGACAATAGAAGAAACACATGCAAGAACCTAAGATCGGAGATTGACTGTGTGTGAAGGGAGGTAGTTGTCGGTTCTTAATGAGAAAGAGAGAGTAACGAGGTTGTTCAATAGCTCGACAATGCAGATGCTGTGGCAGTGGCGCGGCCAATGATGTGGTGGTAGAACGCAACATCGGTGGACACTATGGTAGGGCTGCGGCCAATGGTGATGGCGTGGGCACGGTTATCTATTTTTTGTATCCGTTTTATAACAAATCACTATAAGTATTATATGCGATCAATTGAAATGTTTATAATATAATTGATTTCCACATAATAAATCACTTCTTAAGTAATTTTCTCACACAATACTACCACTCCACCTCAGTTGCCCAACTGCCGCATGCAATTTTACTAGTGAGCAATGACAACGATGAAGAGCTCAAATTAGAGGCATTTCACCTGAGTTCCTATTGTAATTTTGTGAAATAGATCAAAAAAAAAAAATGAAGTAAAAAAGAAAAGAAAAGGAACAATAATGTAAACCACATTCATTGAAACCTTAGGGGACTTTTTTGTCAATCTCTCGCGAGGGGCAATTCCATCTAATCGAGAAATGAAAACCATGCGTGAAGCAACCTGATCTCATTACACACGTAACTCAATAAAAAAACAAAAAGAAACAATTTCTTGTCGTACTAAGTTGTCTCAGATGTTACGTTAAAAAATTCGTCAACGAGAGAGAGAGAGAGAGAGAGAGAGAGAGAGAGATTGTGGCATTTCCTCGAAGGCGATGGACTGGAAAATTGAAGTTTCGGATTCCAGAAGCAAAACCACCCGTGGCCGCCCATTTCTAACTAACCCCAGAAAAACTTGCACGAACATTATAAATTGCATTGTAAAGCTGGCTTTAATTAAATAAGTTATGACCTTTCCACGAAATAAAGGGGCCAATGGAAAAAGGGAGCCTCCTGTAGGCTCTTGGCTAGACCTTCCAGAATCTCTCAGAGTATATTCGAATAGGAAAACCCGGTTTAGATTATTATTGAATACACTCGTAGCATAGAAGAATACTCGCACGCTTATCATTAGACTAGTGACATGTACGTTTTGCTCATTTTGTAATTGAATATTTTGGCATATTAACTATCTAATTGAACATAATGAAAATCCAGTTTGACGCCTGTGAATTTATCTCCCATATGCTCACTGAAAGATTTTTTTTTTCTTCTGGTCAAAAACTGTTAAAGTATTTTCAGCTTTGCGATTAGGCTATTTTTTTCTGTAGAAATCCTAGTTTTTCATTCTTTCTTACGATAAAAAATAAAATAAAATTTGTAATAGATAGAAATGGATTGATACAAGAGAAGGGAGAGATGGTCCTGTTGGTCAACGAAAGACATGATATTATCGGAAAGGAGATGAATTTAAAGAGGCAAGAGGGACGACTGACTTGAGATTTAGTCCCTGAAGGTGAAAATTATGGCGCAAGCAAAGGTAGTACGGTTCATTTTAATCCTCCCAAAAGAGTGGTAAATTATAGTGGTATTGATACTTTGACACAACAAAATAATCATAACGGTAATGATTGAAAAACACATGTATATTAAAGATGCGTTTACTTCACAGAAAATTTAAATTTGAAAAATATTTTCCTAAAAATAATCGATTGTATCGTTTATAAAAATGAATGTATTAAAAATATTTTCATCACCCACAACAATTATTAGGCTTTTTTTGACTAATTTTTCTAAGCAATATATAATTTTTCAAAAAGTATTTTCTAAATTTTGAGTTTTCTATGAAACAACGTACTCTAAAGGACTAATAAATGGGTGACATTAATTCATATGACAACAAAAGTTTAAGCTTATAGGTTAGGTCCTTTATATGAGTTATGTAAAGTCACTCTTTTAGTAACGTTAAATTTTTTTTTTGGAAATTCTTATTATCTCAGAGATATAGAAGGGATAAAAATAGACCAAAAGCTTACTGCACATCAAATATTGCCGATTGAAGTAGATGCTAATTTTTACAATTATACCTGTGAATTTTAGTAATATCTTTTATAATTTCGATGTAGTTCCCTCAACAGTTCATATGGAAGACTTCCTATGTTAAACTTTTGGAATCATGGCTAGAGGTCCCACAGAAGGCTTACAATTTCCTCCTTAAAAGAAAAAAAAAGATCGTAGAAGGTCTAGGCGGCAAATCTAGGCTTACAATTTCCTCCTTTAAAATGAGTCTTGCAACACTCATATTGCCATCTAAGGGTGTGTTTGTTTCACGGAAAACGTAACGTTTTTGGAAAATGTTTTCCGGGAAACCATTTTCCAGGAAAATGGTTTGTTTTCCTTTGTTTGGTGATACGTGACTGAAAGTGTTTTCTGGTGTTTGGATCGCAATTGAAAAATGATCTAACAATTGACATTAGTGTGCCTCTTACTTCCAAATTAATTTGTTGAGTCCATGTTACTTTATAAACAAATTTTTTTCGATCAAATTAGTAAATTTAGAATTTGAACCTGCAAAATGAAAAGGAAACCTGAATTCATACACGTATTTTTTTTTTCCTGAAAATGGACACGATTTCCGGTTACAAGAGCAAGTCAAAACGATCTCATTAATCGCTTCAATACATTTGGCTCTCTTCATATGGATGCGCCTCTCGTGCGGCTCTTTGCAAGTTATCCTGAATTGCACATGGACACCACGAAGGACCATACCCAAAATTTATGTCTTGTAGATAAGGAAATTGATCAATTCTCCATGGACACACATGACTATTGCTCCGCAACATCCCCACGGAGGGTCCTCGTGAGTTTTTCTATTCTCCCACAGGATACTTTGATATCAGAGCTTGAAGCAGAGAGTTCAATGACGAGCTTAAGCTTATGGTAAGAGAAGCTCAGCTCTAAAGAGCTGAGAGTTGTGCAGCGCCAAGCCGTAACTTGCAACAGCAGTAAGAAGCACTGATTTTGTCAAACACGAAGTTCAGAATGCACTAGACGATCTTTCTTGCGTCACCCACAACTTGAAAGGACCTGGAACTTCAAATATTCCATACTCTTTGAAGACAACCTGTTTGAATGATAAAGATGTCCCATGCAGTACATGAGCTAAACATTTCATAGTTTAGTACTAATGTCTCTATCTTCCCATGACATATTAGGATAAATTGTGCCACAAAAAGCTACTTGGATAGCTACTACAACAAGTAATCAAAGAACATTGTGCCACAAAAAGCGACTTGGATAGCTACTACAAGTTACCAAAGGTCCAATGTTCAGACAATATCAAGAACAAACATTCAAAGTCTGATGTTTAGCTACTTGAATAGCTACTACAAGTAACCAAAGAACAAGTCTAATGTTCAGAAAGTATCAAGAACAAACATTAAAAGTCAGATGCTTGTCAATATCCACTTTCTCTTCTATTTAAGAAATCTTCGAGCCATAACTTCTTCAGCTTAACACTCTTGACAATGAATGCTTTTGCAACTCTCTCCTTATCCACTAGATAATCAAAGGCATGTGCAAGGGTAGCTTCATCAAAACCTTCAACCTCCATCACTTCTTTGTAGAGCTCAGCAACATCCAATTTGCTCCGAGAGCATTGCAAACCTATCATCCTTGTTAGTGGCACGACTTCGCTTTCTATTAAGTCTTGAAGGATCTTCTATTCCTTTCGTAGTATTGTCATTACCATCATCTAGTTCAGTTGAGAAGTCCGAATCGCCAAAAGAAGGTAAGTCGATGTCTCCAAATTGTTTTGCAAAGCATCCTGTGGCCATGTCTTTTCCAGCCACCAAAGCGAGTTCATTGTACATCTCAATTTTCTTGTTCAAGTACTTCTCATGGGTAGGATGTGCCTACGAAAAATCACAAAAACACAAGTATATAAGTAGGTAGATTTGCCATTTATGATTACAATTACAATTTGCTCGTCATCTATCTCTCTTAATTTTTTTGTCTTTTTATATGTAAAGAGCATATGACGCATAAGCAAACAAAATTATTGCAGCCTGAATATAACTGTAGCATACCAAGGTACATAAACTTAACCCACAATTTTTGGATATCAAATGCTAAGAGTATTGAGTTATATAGAAATCTGAAAAGCACATTACCGTTATTTCTTCATCATAAACTTCCTTTCGAACAACTGTGATCATCTTCAAGTTATGGTCCCACTGAAATCCACTCTTAACCTGCAATTTTTGGATGGTAGCCCAATTGTTTTTAATAGTTCTAAGATGATTGTCCACGTGATTAGGCTCACATTCAGTCCCAAATTTCTCATTTATAGCTTGAGCAACTCGAACAAAGGAAGATGGTTTAAAGGTGGCTGAAGGTTTGTTCCCTTTGGAAGCCTCATCAGTTAGTATCTCTAAAAACATACGCTCCATAGGTCCTGACCATCTGAAATGCTTGGACTTCCCTTCTCTAGTCTTGCCCATTGCTACATTATCAGACATATTCCACACAAAAAATTGTGATAAACAAAGAATAACACAATAATAGACATCATTTGACTACTGAGACAAGGAAACATCATAGTGATATAGAGTAGTAAATAAAGTTCACATTTACAAGAACTTCAATCACAAAGTATTCATGTCACATCAAAAAATATCAGACATTTTCTAAGAAGATACAAATACTAAACATTCATTCTATGCCTACTATAGTCATCCCACATTAAACGTGCAATACTATCTCTTTTTGCTGCCCACTCTTTGTTTTCCTCCCTCTCCTCTCTTTGTGTTTGTTGATGTCTTCTTTCTTGACTCTAAGATTCGACCTCTACATTTAGTTCTTGCATAAAGGGATCATAAGGGTCAACTCCCATAATGAAGTTATGTAAAATACAACATGCTAAGACCACATCAACTTGAGTATCAAAAGACCAAAAGGGTTCAGCATCTAATACACGAAAACGCCTTTTTAGGACCCAGAATGCCCTTTCTACTGCAGACCGTAAAGATGAATGGCGATGATTGAACAACTCTTTCTCGTTCTCGAGTGAGTGGTCACTAAACTCCCTCCTGTGATATCGAACTCCACGATATGGAGAAATTATTCCCGGTTGGATGCCATATCTGGCATCAGCAAGATAGTATTTACCTATCAATTTTATGTAAAGTTTCAACAACATGTTTCAAGAAAATAGGATATAACTTTTATAGAAAATATGGAATAGTCTATACCTTCAGGAATTTTCATTCATTGAGGCCTTGAAAGTGCATTTGTAAGAATACGAGAGTCATGGGCCGTGCCTTCCCAACCGGCCAACACATAAACGAATTTTAAATCATAAGTAACAGCAGCAAGAACATTTTGTGTTGTTTTCTCTTTTCGACCATGAAATTTTCCTTGAATTTATGGGGGAACCGATGCATGGACATGGGTACCATCAAGAGTTCCAATGCAATCCTAATGTACTCAATAAGTAAGTAAATGTAACAACATACTATCAAAATGAAGTTCGTGACACTTGTCATATTACATACCTTAAAGTAAGGATAAAATCTTCGACTCTTGGATATTGTCGGGGGTGTAGTGCCATCCGGTGGTCTTATAACATGTTTGTATAATTTTAGAATTGCTTGTAAGACAATTCTAAAGTATCGATGAATGGTCTCAGTGGACCTATTGAACCTTGACCCTATTACTCTCAACCTCACATTATGCCCTAAAATATGGCAAAATACCAGCAATTGCTCTTTAATTGACACATTTACTGTTTCGTGTAAAAAATTATTTGACCAAAGGACTCTACACAATTCAAAGAAAACTTGTGGTCTCATACGTATTTGATTGACACAATTAGTATCTCCCAAATGTAAAATGCGATTAATGAATAACTCTCTCTCAAAATCTCTTTCCCCCCGTGGTGCTCTAGGTATTTGACTACTAAAAGCTTCATCCTCCATTACTAACATACCAGTTGCCATTATTGACGCAGCTGCACCCATTATTGCTCCATTAACATCATTATTTTCCATCTACAAGCAATAATAAGAATTTTCTGAGCCTGTTATGATAGATGTTTTATCTTAAGGGTAAACCCAATAGCAAACATTAAATAAATAAATAAATAAATTGTTAAAAGGATTAAGAAGGCTAGTGCAGCAACATTAGCAATAACAGAATCAACTCTCGAAGGAACATGTAAACCAACCATTGACTTGCTTAGCAATAGAGGCACATTGATGGAATTTGCAAAATATGCTGCTCCACTTCCTGAGATATGTCAAGACATATCCATTGCAGGAAGATGAGATTAAAACACCAATCTTATGTCACGCAACTACTTAAATTTTAGTGCTATCAACAATGGACAGGTGACTACTCCAAGTGACCACATTCACATTATCTCAAGCAAAAGAAACAATTTAATCAAGGATAAGCAATCTCAACAGGCATCAACTGCAAGAAAAAATAATTGTAGGATACATAAATCTCAAGAACTAGAAGAAGAATTCTTCATATTACAAGTTTTGAAACATGTGTGCATGATGCACAAGATACTACTAGTTTTGATTTCACAAGAAATATGCTAAGATATTCATAATCTATTAAACAGATTGAAAAATCAGCAAGTGAAAAATCCCTGAAAGATAAACCTCAAGAGTATGCCTCTAAGGGAACTTCATTTATAAAATCAGGCATGCCAAATGCAGATATTCCAGAAACAAGAGCATCCTAGTCATTGCAATCATCACTTACTAGTATTTAGAACACAAGGGAATAAGATGTTAATGACATGCACTAAAACTAACGAGTGACACATGCTATGAAGAAAGAATCTTTGTACCTTGCAAAACTTGCTTTGTCAATGGTCCAAGTGTCACATAAGCATTTGTAGCATAAGCTGTATGCAGATATTCTTCTTTCTACACAATCAAAACAAGACTTAGAACTCACCAAGAGAGTTTGAACATTTGACTAACAGGTGTATATATCAAGGAAGCTCTTCTTACCAACACTCGATCCAATATCAACTGTATCACCAATTGCTCTAATTACTCCTTCTTAAGATCAGAACCTGAAGAAGATACACAGCAGAAAAGATAACATGAGAGAAAAATTAAAGCTGGAAGAAGGGACAATCACAAAAGGAAGCTACAGACTCCTAGAGTGGCATTATCAAGCATGAAAAACGGATCATTCAAAATAAATGGATAGCATCTCATAAGAGGAGATTTATCAGCATTAGAACAAAAGGAAAACCCATTTACAGAAATCTATTCGTTTGTAGCTGATTGCTGAAACTATTGATTGATGAGTGAGTATGTACGTGTAACCCTGCAGAGTTGGACAACCTTCTCAGCCAAAATGCTTGAACTCATCTGGAAAACCAAACATTCTCTCGTTCTTGTACCTAATAGACTTGCTAAAAGATCAGATTGGAAAAAAGAGACAAATGTTTCTAATATTAGTTGACAACAAAGAAAATAAAACTCATGCTTTCAAGCACTCTTATTCCATGGAAGGTTACAATAGAACCAACAGATGTCTAACAGACTCCAGAATAGCTCAACTTCGATAGCTAACTTATTTATTGATTATACACTGCAAGTGTCAACAGTCTCGTCTATGACTCCAACATAAGAACATGGAAGATAACCATCAATTGACAAGCAAATTATCAGAAACTTGAGGGATGATCAGATTAGTCATTCTCAATCTTGAAACATTGATAGATACATTCAGGGAGAACAACAAGAGCAAGCATCGTCCAACACACAGGCCCATCCACTACAGATGCAGTATTCTCATGCTCACGGGAAAAAATGGCTTGCTCCTCCATTGAGGGTACAAATAACATAGCCGAACTAATCTGCTTGGGCATTTCACCAAACACTTTACGTGCATTCGATTAAACGGCACAAGGAAACAACAAGATAGTGAGAACCGCAGCCCAATCAATACGAGATCATCAAGACTGAATCGAAAGTTACTAATATAATCTCAGGCGTGACCGATGTTCATGCTAACAACAACAAAGCTCTTGGTTTCTCTTCCACATGCGTAATGGAAGAATGTACTGAACTTACACGCTCAATGAAAACTGAAAGCTCCAAGGCTCCAAGTTGTCGAAGGTTTGAAGAATCTATTGGTTCAATAAACTTGAGTCCATTGATGGAGCACACGGATTCGAAGCTCAAGCGCGCGAGAACATCGCGATTCGAAGAGCACTGGATGTGGCAAGGTGAGCAGCGGATTCCGGTACCGATCAGCGGGGCAGAAGCTTCTGGAATACGCAGAGGATTGAGAGAGAGGCTTTGAGGGGCGTTTTACTTCAATTGCTTGAAGAAGATGAACGGAAACGTGAATCAAACAACTGAAACGCAGAGAATCAACATCAACTCAACGATGTAAAGCATCGATCAAAAAAATTCTGAGATTATTCTCAAATCAGAGAGGAGAGAGAACCTAGAGCTGTGTTGAGCGTCGTTGAAGAAGAGCCAGACCTTCAATGATGAAGAAGAAGATCTGGACCTTCAATGGCGAAGAAGATGTGCATCGTTGAAGAAGAGCTGAAGAAGAAAGACGAGCAAAAGAAGCGAAGGGAGAGAGCGGCGTACGGAGAGGAGAAGTGAAAGGTCAGAGGGAAAAAATGAAAAGGGAAAGTGTTTTCACCTTCTGAGGGACAGGAATTCGTTTTCCTAAAATAAAACATAATATTTGTGTTGACCAGAAAGTCTTTTCCGTTGACCAAATCTGTTTTAGCGAACCAAACGGTTGAAAATCCGGAAAACACTTTCCAGTAAAATACTTTCAGCCAAACAAACACACCCTAAATCTGACATTCAGTTTATGCCCTTTAGGACAGGTTGACCACCATCTTCTCTATTTCGAGAGATTCACATTCAAATATAGCATTCCAATGCGACAAGATCGGGTTAATTAAATCTCAGATGAAAAAGTAATCGCCAATAAAACTTCGGTCAAACTTTGTGATGCTCGAGAAAGGTCTTGATGCCCAACACCATACCAAGATACCTTGGAATAGAATGAAACTTTCCACATGTCTAAGCTATTGTAAATAGTGATTTTTGTGAATATTAAGTCACCAAAACAACATTCGATTTATAGATCCAAGCCTTAGGCCTTGGTATTACTCAAAACCTCGGGTTATTGCTTTTGTGATTTACCTACCAATATTGAAATTATGGGAAAGCTCTTAACATTAGTGTTCAAACGCCACAAAAAAACACGCCAATCAGATATTGGATGTGAAAGTTTTGCACACCTCGACTCGACACCATGACACCTCAAGTCAACACGGCCACGCCTCGACCTATAATTACTGTCCTTCATTTTTGCAGCCATAATCAGTCTTTGCCTTACTCTTACTATCTTGAATTTCTCTCATTTCGATAGCGGTTCTTATGTTTTCTATATTTGATTTAGAGCTTTAGCTTATTTGATCACTGTCTAGAAATCCTATTGTTCCAATTATGTCTAACAGAAAGGTAGAGATTGAGATGTTTAATAGGAGGTATAATTTGCATTTGTGAAGCATTAAGATGAGTGCACTATTAACAACTTAAGATTTGCCCAAGGCATTGAATGATATATTAAAATAGGTTGATAATGATGAACTAATAGAGAGGGCAAAGTGTGTAAGCCTATTGAACCCATTGGATGAAATATTGAAATATTGGCTAAGGAGAAGGATGCCATAACTTTATGGGTAAAAAACTCTAGGCCTTTTATGTAATGAAGGGTTTAAATAATCGTTTATATATGTTGAAGAGGATGTTTAAATTTCAACTTGTTAAAGATATTCCATTAAAGCCCACTTAGATGAGTTTAACAAAGTTATGATGGATTTGAAGAACTTCGATGAGGCCCTAATGGATAAAAAATAGGGCATGTTTTATTGTTGGATTCTCTACCTACGATCACCTCGAAAGAGGTAAAATCCTCCTTGTTCTTTAAGAAGTGATAGATGAACTTGCGAGATAAGAGTTTGGTGCAAGATGTAGCATGAGGACTAGTGATTCAAGGTAGAGATGAGCATTGGGGAATCCAGTAGTAGAGGTAAAAGCATGTTAAAGTCACACCATAGAAAATCCTAGGGTGGTGTGAAGTGTTTAAAGTATAACGTAGGCGGGGAGGGGGCGGGAACACATGAGGAGAGATTGTCCAAAATTGAGAAGCATAGGTTGTACGTAGAATGCCATAAGTAGTGTGGGAAATTCTACTAAGGAGAGCACCAATAATGCAGAAAGTGTCTTGTGTGTGATTATCGGTTCCTCTAAAGATGAATGGGTGTCAGACTCGAGGTATTATTATCATATGACGTCTAAACAAGAATTAGTTTACTACTTATTGGGGTAAAGATGGTGGTAGAATTCTGATGGGGAATAACATAACTTGCAAGGTTCTGGAGATAAGGATAATTTGGATTCTAATGCACAACGTGGTAGAGTACACATTGGCAAGTGTGAGGCATGTATAGGAGCTAATTTAACTTTCTTATCTAGGATGCATTGACAATAAAAATTTTAAGTTATCAAAAATTAGCTTAGATCCTAAATGATTTTCTCACAAGCATATTCACGATTCTCAGGTTCAAAACAAGGAAAAGAACGTATATGGCCTAGGCAAGTTGGCCTTGCCAGATTTGGCAATGGGGGCCTCACCGGTAGTCACCCTCCCTTGTGGCAAGCAAGGGCAACCCTCACCAAGGCTAGGCAACAAGAAAAGGAAAAGAAAAAAAATAGAAAAAGGAAAAGAAGTTAATAAAATCATTGAAAAAATTATTTTAAAAAAAGGCCATGTTAACGTTGGCAATGTCATGTAAGACCGTTGGTATTTACATTAGCGAGTTTTGGACTAAATTGACTAGATGGATTGAATTAGTATCAAGGTGAAAGGTTTACGACTAAATTAGTATTGAAAAGTTTATGACTGAATTTGTTTAAAAAATTCAAACTCATGAGTTATAAGCCAATTGCGATAAGTTAACTTCATCACACCATGCCAAATACCCGATGTGCAAATTCTATAACACAACTCAGGCATGCACCTTAATAATAATCAGTAAAACTTTTACTTATATCAGTATAGTTTGGTTTAACACTGACAATAATATAAATCAGTTTATCAAATTCCCTTTCGAACCCTAGCAAGCATAATTGAGTCAACACTGATTATTGATACGTAGCAATATGTGTACAAGTCTCTAAACAAACTGTTGGAGAAATCGTCCTTGAGTATTTTGAAGCTGACAAAACGTTTCCATTAGTCTAGTCTGAAGACTTGTAGACTCTTCCATCAAAGTCTGAAGACCTCCGGATCGCCAGACTCAAAACTCAGAGTCTATCGCTAGATTCAAGACTCAGAGTCTATCGCCAGACTCAAGACTCAAAGTCTATCTCATTGACAGTCTCTAGACCGTCGATGAAGGCTTATCCAGAACTGGATGTTTCATTAAGGATTTGACCGTATCGACTGGAGAAAATCTCTTGGCTGGATATAGCATGTCGGAATCTTTTATTCAAATCAAGATTGATTCAGGGATGATTGGATCCGATGATTGACAAAGTATACTTGGAAGGTTCTACTTATGGAAACCAAGATCCTGATTGTATGGGCGAGCAGGATTGATGGGCTATCGTCATGTTCCTTAAATAGCTCGAAGATCTTTCTAATTAATTCTGTCCAACGGGTAGATTGGAAGAATTCCTTTGGTAAGTGCCAACGGGTATGATGGCATAAAGGAGTATATAAGGAAGACGTTCTAGTTGTTCAAGAGGTGCACGATAGAAGAATTCCAAAGTCTGAAGCTCTTTGTTCTTAGTCAATTAAATTGTTGAGCGATATCTTATACACAAAAGAGAGTCTATATCTTTGAGAGACCTTGAGGAAGTGTAGTAGAGTCTCTACTCTGTGGAATCAAGGAAGAGCATTTCTGTAACAACTCTTTTGTTCATAGTGAAATCCAGCCGGTGGGCTGTCAGTACGGAAGAGTGGACATAGGCTTGGAATAAGCCGAACCACTATAATCTCTGTGTTCATATTCTCTTCCCTACTCTCTTTTACTTTGATCGAATCCTGTTAAGAGAAAAACTCTCATCTCTTTATCTATTATTGAATGCTGCACACTTATCTCGAAAATATTATTTTTACACCTATTCACCCCCCTCTAGGTGCTTATACTAGCTCTGTCAATTGGTATCAGAACTTGTGTACTCATTTAAATTGAAGTGTTTTACTTCAGAGTTAAAGATCCATGGCTAGTATGTTGGCTCCAGGATTGGTTGAAGGGCAAAACAATACCAGACCACCTTATTTTGATGGGAAGGATTACAATATATGGAAAAACAAGATGAAGGCTTTCTTAAGATCAAAGGATCCTCTGGAATGGGATGTAGTAGATAAAGGAATTATTCCTAAAGCTGCACCCGTCTTAGAAAGAGGAAAAGAAGTTTGTTGAGTCTAGCGAAATGACTCAAGAAGAGATGACCAAAAGACAAGCTCTTGATGCAAAAGCTATATATTCTTTATATTGTGCATTATCACCTACTGAATATAACAGAATATCTTCTTGTGTTACAGCTAAAGAAGTCTCGGGATAGATTACACATCACTTATGAAGGAACCGATCGAGTGAAAGAAACCAGAATCAACATTCTCGCTCGGTCAATACGAAGCATTCAAAATGAAATCAGGAGAATCTATCACGACATGTTTAGTCGTTTTACAGATATCGTGAATGGTCTTGAAAATCAAGGTCAACCAATTTCAGATCCCATGAAAGTAAACAAGCTACTGCATGGACTCTCCAAGGATTGGAATAACATAAAAACCTCAATAAGAGAGACACAAAGAATTATGCCACTTTCCATCGATGAATTGGTTGGGACTCTTCATTCTTATGAAGTGGAGCGAATCAATGAAGATGAAGATCCTAAAGGTAAGAAATCCATTGCATTAAAGTCTAATGATGATTCTGATGTCACAGATTCTGAAAACGACATGGATGATGAAGAGCTTGCTCTCATGATAAGAAGATTCAGAAAGCTAAACAGAAAAGGAAGAAGATTCAATCCAAAGAAACAGAGCTTCCAAAAGCAACCGAGTAAGTCTGTTGAGGATGAAGAATCCAATAGAGATGTAGTCTGTTTTGAATGTAAGAAAAAGGGACATATTAGACCCAACTGTCCCCTTCTGAAGAAGAAGAAAGGAAAAGCTGAGAAATCTCGAAAGGCATTCAAAGCAGAAACTTGGAGTGATACAGAATGTGAAGAAAGTGATGATGATTATGCCAACATTTGTCTCATGGCACAATCAGACTCTGATTCAGACTCTGAAACAGACTCAGATTTAGACGGTGAAATCAAGGTAAGAAACTTGAAAATCCCTACTAAAGTTTCTAGATACATTGATGAATTGTGTCTAAGTCTTAAAACCTCTCTTAAAAGAATTTCTGAACTTAAGAGAGAAAATTCTGCACTAAAACAACAGGAAAATGTTTGGAAAGAAAAGATCAAAAGTTTAGACAAAAATGTTCTTGCTTTGAAAGAAAATGAAGACAACCTTTCAAAAGAAAATGCATTCTTGAAAAATGACATCTCAAATATTTCTAAAAAATTTTCTATAGGATCTGAGAAACTTGAAAAAATTCTTTCTGCTCAAAGACCTTATTTTAACAAATCAGGTTTAGGAATGTCTGCTGAAACAATTCCTCTAATCGATTTTCCTAAAGTAAAGGAAAGAATCAAGCAAAGACCTACAAAAGATGCTTACAAAAATCATTTCCAAAAAGTTTTTGTAAATTCAGTAGGTCGCAGTGCTCTTAGATGTTCTAAGTGCAATAGCTCGATCATTTTGAGAAATAATGTCAAATGGTTTGGAAACTGTTAAGAAGGTATGGGCAAAGACTATATATAGTACTAACACCAGTGGACCCAAGAAAGTATGGGTACCAAAGAAAGTTTGAGTTTCTTTTCTAAATGCAGGTCACTATCTAGAAAAAGATTAAATGGTACCTGGATAATGGATGCTCGAGGCATATGACAGGAGATTCAAGCTGCTTCTTAAAGCTTGTTCAAGTTAATGGTGGAAAAGTTTCATTTGGAGGAAATAGCAAAGGAAGAATTGTAGGATACGGAACTGTAAAGATTGGAAGCCTCATGATTAGTAATGTTTCCTTAGTAAAAGGACTCAACTATAATTTGCTAAGTGTCAGTCAGCTGTGCGACACTGGTTTCAAAATCAATTTTTAAGAAGGAATTTGTTCAGGAACCAGTAAAGACTTATCTCAGTCTTTCTTGGGTCGAAGACATGGAAATATCTATCTTCTGGATGTCAAACCAGATGAAACCCAATGTCTAATCTCTATTCAAGAAGAAGCAAATTTGTGGCACAGAAAGCTTGGGCACATTAACATGAAGCAAATAGCCAAAATTTCAGCAAAGAAGCTTGTCCGTGGTCTACCCAATCTGTCATATAAAAAGTCTGATCTATGCACACCATGTGTGTTAGGAAAACAGGTAAGAAACTCATTCAAACCAATAAATCAAGTTTCCACTAATCGTGTTTTGCAGCTTTTGCATATGGATCTCTTTGGACCTACGAACACAGAGCATTGGAGGTAAGAAGTATTGTTTAGTAATTGTGGATGATTATTCACGATTCACTTGGGTTTATTTCCTGGCAAGTAAATCTGAAACCTTTTCTTATTTCGAAAAGTTTGCCAAAAAGGTTCAAAATGAAAAAGGATATGTTATTTCAAGTATTCGAACAAATCATGGAGGTGAATTTGAAAATCAAGACTTTACAAAATTCTGTGATGAATCTGGTTTTCAGCATGTATTTTCCTCTCCATACACTCTAGAGCAAAATGGAGTCGTGGAAAGAAAGAATAGGTCGCTTCAGGAAATGGCTAGAACTCTTTTTAATTGAAAGTAACATATCTTCACGCTTTTGGGCTGAATCTGTTTCTACAACATTTTATATTATTAATAGAGTTTTTCTAAGACCTATTCTGGAGAAAACTCCCTATGAGTTATTCAAAGAAAAAAAGCCCATTGTTTCATATTTTCATGTGTTTGGATGTAAATGCTTTATATTGAAAAATGCAAATGATCAAGTTGGCAAGTTTGAAGAAAAATCAGATGAAGGAGTTTTCCTTGGATATTCTATCATAAGCAAAGCTTACAGAGTATACAACAAAAAGACTCAATCTGTGGAGGAATCAATAAATGTCAAATTTCAAGACTCTATGTAAATTGATTCAATTCAGACTCAACTTGAAGATACTGAACCTGCTCCAGACTCTACAAAGTCTAAATCTCCAGAAGCAACTCGGACTTCAAAAGACCAGCAACAAATGATTGTCGAAGATTCAAATGAGGAAAAAGATCAACGATCGACAAATCAAACAGAATGGAAGCATAAATCTAGTCATCCCAAAGATCTCATTATTGGCGATATTAATGAAGGAATTCGCACAAGATCCAAAAGGCGCAAAAAGTCTAGTCTTTGTGGCTCTTATTTCTGAAATAGAACCCAAGAGCATAGAAGAAGCTTTAACCGATGAAAGTTGGATTGAAGCTATGCAAGAAGAACTCAGGCAATTCAACATTAATGATGTCTGGGAATTGACCCCTAAACCAAAAGGTAAATCTATCATTGGGGCTAAATGGGTTTTCAGGAACAAGATGAATGAAGAAGGAAAGGTCGTAAGAAACAAAGCAAGACTCGTAACCAAGGGATATACGCAAGAAGAAGGGATAGACTATGATGAGACTTATGCTCCAGTAGCAAGGTTAGAAGCAATTAGATTATTACTTGCTTATGCTTGTTATAAGAATTTCAGGTTATTCCAAATGGACGTCAAAAGTGCTTTCCTAAATGGATTTATCCAAGAGGAAGTCTATGTGGAACAACCACCCGGTTTTGAGAACCCAAGAAAACCAGACTACGTGTTCGGGATCGAAAAAGGCTTTATATGGATTAAAGCAAGCTCCTCGAGCTTGGTATGACAGACTAAGTAAGTTTTTAATTCAAAATGGCTTTGTCAAAGGTAAAGTAGATACTACTTTATTTATCAAAAGAGAAAGCAAAAGCTTTCTACTTGTTCAAATTTATGTTGATGATATTATTTTTGGATCTTCTAATGAAAGTCTATGCAAGAAATTCTCTAAGTCTATGCAGGATGAGTTTGAAATGAGCATGATGGGTGAACTAACCTTCTTTCTCGGGCTTCAAGTGAAACAACTGAAGAAAGGAACTTTTATTCATCAAGAAAAATATGCCAAAGAACTTGTCAAAAAGTTTGGGCAGGAGAATTGCAAAAAGACTGACATACCAATGTCAAGTTCCTTGAAGATAGATAAAGATGAAGAAGGGAAGAAAGTTGATCAGAAGCTATACAGGAGTATCATTGGCTCACTTCTTTATCTTACTGCTTCTAGACCTGACATTTTGTTCAGCGTTTGCATTTGTGCCAGATTTCAATCAGACCCTAAAGAATCTCATCTAAGTGCTGCAAAGCGTATTATCAAATACATTGCCTCAACTTTAAAAATAGGTCTCTGGTATCCTAAAGAATGAGACTTTACTCTTCTTGGATACTCTGACGCAGACCTAGCCGGATGCAGAATTGATAGAAAGAGTACCTCGGGCACTTGTCAACTACTTGGAAGGGGACGTGTCTTGGTTTTCAAGGAAGCAAAGTACGGTAGCTCTTTCTACGAAGCAGAGTATGTAGCTCTTGGAAGTTGTTGCTCACAAATTTTATGGATAAAACAACAGCTAAGAGACTTTGGATTTGAAGATTCTTGTGCGAAATCAAATGTGACAACACCGAGCGCAATCAATCTCACCAAGAATCCGATTCTTCACTCAAGAGCAAAACATATAGAGATTCGACATCACTTCATTAGAGATCATGTTCAAAATGGAGAAGTTACTATTCAGTTTATCAATTCAAAGAATCAACTGCGAGATATTTTTACAAAGCCTTTGGAGAAAAATCAATTTGAAGTTATTCGTTCCGAGACTCAATATCTTAAAGTCTCGAAGAGGTTCGACTCAGGTCTAAAAGTCCGAAAGACTCTCAGACTCAGATGATCAAGACTCATGACTGTAAGTTTTTATTATCTCTCAGATTAAATCTTGAAAAGGTACAATCATCTATCCGAACTTGATTATTTCTAATTCTGTGATTATTTGAATCTCTCCTTTCGAAAAAGAAGTTTGTTTTAATAAAAAAGACAGTTGTCTAATATTTTGAAAAGGCAGTTATTTTTAAAAAAGGCATCTTTATATTACGGCGATTCGTATGCCTCGTTTCGACTGCTTTATATACTGGTGGTTCCTCTTCGATTTTTTTCTTCTCACAAAAACCCTAAGATAGCATCGTTCTTCCACTTCTATCTTCTTTTCTTGTTTATTCCTCGAAAAGTTGTCATCTTTCTTGGAAAACAAGCTTGGAATCTCTCAAAGACTGTGAGATATGTCGTCCCAAAGAAAGTCCTCCAGAATCGCGAACAAGGGACCACAGCAAATGCAAGAGGGGCCTACGCACTTTGATCTCACCGAGGAAGAAGATTCTCTTAGACAGCAGAGAGCCCACAACATTCTCGCAGCGTCCATCTCCTCCATCTAGTCCTCGAATCTTTGTACATCAAGAAGAGGAAGAAATCATTGAAGACGCAGATCCGTAAGAACTCTTAAGCCTCGCTTTTTTACCTACAAGCTTTATCGTGCTTTAAAGAGGAGTGGTACTCCATTGAACTACATTAATGAATTTCTGAAGGATAAAGGGTTTAGAAATGAAACATTCTTTTTATGCACAATGGAACGATTGGGAATTGCCCCTGTTGGTTCGGTGGATGAGGCATTTGCAAACATCCCAATTGATCCACGTGTTGGAGGGCTGAGTCAACCAGATGGAAATGACGATGACAGGATGTACAATGAGTTTAAACCGAGAATGGGCATTGCAGCAAAAATCCGAGCTAAAAGGACGGATCTGTTTCGAACGGATGATCACAAGCAACTGTACTCTAAGTTGCTGAAGCGTGGGGTGATAAACCCTAGGAGTGTAGATTTTGATTTTCTTGACTCTGTGAATATCAATCTGCGGGAAAAATTCAATCTTCTTCAACTTGAACAGTTTTGTTCGATACTACGAAGGTCATGCTTGAACTTTCGCTTATTTCTATTCGAATCTCGGTTTTTGAATGCGGATAGATTTTCTTTTAGTGTTCGAGATCGGGACTATGTGGTTGACATGAATACACTGGCTGATGTGATTGGAGTGGAAAGAGGAAGATATCAACCCATCAAAGTGTCTATTGCTCGTGCAACGTTGGAGCTTGTTAAGGATAGAAAGACGGAAGAAAAAATTTCTTATTCAAGAATGAATGCGTCCAACATTCTGCTTCACAAGATTGTGATTAACTGTCTTAGACCAAAGTCAACTTCAAAGACAGATGTTTCAAACTCGGAGGCAAAATTGATGTATGCCATCAATATGGGCAAAAAGTTCTCTCTTCCACACACTATCATGTTCCACATGTACAGAGCAGTGGTGAAAGACAAGGGTTAACTTCCGTATGCAGCTCTTGTGACCAAATTATTCAGACATTTGAACGTTCAGCCTCCCCGGATTTTCTGTGTTCGAACGTGCGATCACATGGTGGTGGGACTGAGAATGGTCACTAAAATGCGTCTGAAGGAACTCAACAAGGCATTGGAGAAATTCAAGGAGAAAACTCCTGTCAAGACTCATCTTTTATCTTCGGCTACAAAGAGGAAAGGGAAGGAGCCCATGGTTGCTCCTTCAAGGAAAAGAAGAGCTCTCATTATTGAGGATGAAGAGGATGAGGATGATATCACTATTTCTACATTGGCTTTGAAGAATTTGAGTCGTCCTGTTCCAAGTTTAACTGAGCAACAAGAAAAAGACTCTGTTGAGACAAAGCAGAGATCTGAAGAAAGAGAAGAATTGGAAGCAGAGGAGAAAGAGGCAGAGGAGAGAGATGCAGAGAATGAGAGAATTCAGGAAGAAGAAGAAAGAGAGAGAGAGGAAACAGAGCAAGATGAATACTTTTCTCCAACTGAAGGCATGGAAACAGGGGGAGATCCTGAGAAAAGAGGAACGTCCTCATTCCCTATCACCAATGAAGGAATAAGTCGTTCTCCAGGCAATCCAGAGGACATCTATGCTTCTTAATTTCCTGAGGAGGAACATGATATTTCATCGCCCAATCTGCGTGACCATGCTGATCTGCCTTCATCTGCACATACTCAATCTGATCGTGCAGAAGCTAGTACTCAGACTGATAATTCGGCAGACTTTCGCAAAATTCTTGATGTTCTCCTGGAGATGCGAGGTCAAATATATGCTCGGGATGCGAAGTACGAACTTAAAAATGCGGGACAAACCTCTTCGGTTTCTTTGCATGATCAAATTCAAGCCCTTGCTCGTCAAGTCCAATTAAATGCTAAGGGAGAAGATGTGGTGCAACTGAAGGAGGATTTGAAAAAGCTGGAAGGGATTGTCCAGTCAATGGGAGATTTCCAGCTTGTTCGTGTTCCCAAGCAATCTTAATTTTTTATTCTCTTTTCATCTCTACCTTTTTTAATGATGACAAAAAGGGGGAGAGATGTGGTGCAGATTCGTTGTTTAACTTGTCTTTTGTGTTTGGCTGTTTGGTTTTGGAGGTTTTGGACTGGTTTTGGATTTGACTGCTTGAACATTTATTTGTCTTAAATAATATTGTTATCTCATGGCTTTGTTCATTTACAAGACTAACCTATCTTCTGTGGATGTAGATTTTAGCGTTATTACTAAGCCTCTTATTTTTGTGAGATATCCATATTTGTCTAAGTAATGTTTTGCAGGTCAAAGATATCCAAATCTGTAGGAAAGTTTTGTCACCATCAAAAAGGGGAAGATTGTTGGAGAAATCGTCCTTAAGTATTTTGAAGCTGACAAAACGTTTCCATCAGTCTAGTCTGAAGACTTGTAGACTCTTCCATCAAAGTCTGAAGACCTCCGGATCGCCAGACTCAAGACTCGAGTCTATCGCCGGACTCAAGACTCGAGTCTATCGCGGACTCAAGACTCAAAGTCTATCTCATTGTGTCTCTAGACCGTCGATGAAGGCTTATCCGAATCTGGATGTTTCATTAAGGATTTGACCTTATCGTTGGAGAAAATCTCTTGGCTGGATATAGCATGTCGGAATCTTTTATTCAAATCAAGATTGATTCAGGGATGATTGGATCCGATGATTGACGAAGTATACTTGGAAAGTTCTACTTATGGAAACCAAGATCCTGATTGTATGGGCGAGCAAGATTGATGGGCTATCGTCATGTTCCTTAAATAGCTCGAAGATCTTTCTAATTGATTCTGTCCAACGGGTAGATTGGAAGAATTCCTTTGGTAAGTGCCAACGGGTATGATGGCATAAAGGAGTATATAAGGAAGACATTCTAGTTGTTCGAGAGGTGCACGATAGAAGAATTCCAAAGTCTGAAGCTCTTTGTTCTTAGTCAATTAAATTGTTGAGTGATATCTTATACACAAAAGAGAGTCTATATCTTTGAGAGACCTTGAGGAAGTGTAGTAGAGTCTCTACTCTGTGGAATCAAGGAAGAGCATTTCTGTAACAACTCTTTTGTTCATAGTGAAATCCAGCCGGTGGGCTGTCAGTGCGGAAGAGTGGACGTAGGCTTGGAATAAGCCGAACCACTATAATCTCTGTGTTCATATTCTCTTCCCTACTCTCTTTTACTTTGATCGAATCCTGTTAAGAGAAAAACTCTCATCTCTTTATCTATTATTGAATGCTGCACACTTATCTCGAAAATATTGTTTTTACACCTATTCACCCCCCTCTAGGTGCTTATACTAGCTCTATCACAAACTTCATAATTCTCACGAGGTCATTCCATGTTGAGAGAGAGAGAGAGAGAGAGAGAGAGAGAGAGAGAGAGGAATGCAAGCAACGGTGCTGACTATGGACGGTTGCCTTGGTGATGGCGAATGGCGAATGAGACTGCAAATGGCCCATGCATCAACAGGGCCGACTATGGATGGTTGCCTTGGTGATGGCGAATGGCGAATGAGACTGCAAATGGCCATGTCATGAAAGAGGCCAGCATTGCAAGGGTTGGACGGTTGCCTTGGTGATGGCGAATGGCGAATGGCGAATGAGACTGCAAATGGCCCATGTCATGAAAGAGGTCAGCATTGCAAGGGTTTTCTGGATGTCCTCCAAGGTTCTTCTTTTATATCACCCTTTTATTAATCGATCACAATGCTTTTCTCCTGGTTAGCAAAAGGCAGAAGTTACAAGGCGTGCAAATTTTTTATTTAGTATCAAAAAGAATAAAAAGGGCAAGAACCTATCGCGCATCAGGTCAACTTCCTTTTTTTTCCGGGAATGTTTAAAATAATTTGGCATAGGAACCATCTCCTTTGTCATTTTTCCGGTGCATTCCAATCAGTCCGTGTAAACCTCATTATTGCCAAGTAGAAATATCCACACAATTCTTCATGAGATAGACCCGTGCCTACCAGTGACATCTAAGGAAGGCAAAAACACAAATATAAAACACATAGACACATAAACAAACATCGAGTCATTACGTTTTAGGGAGAGCAGATCATCGCTTCATAAGAAAAGGCCATCCACGGTTGAATCAGATTGGATTCATACGTTGAATGTTGTTGTCATAGTTCATGCTTGTCGCTCTCAGCAAATATTCGAACCAACGGAGGACGAATTAGTGATCCAAGGGGCTCTGGACACCACCTGCTAAGTAAGTTGGGGTCATGTCACGCGCCATATACATCCTAAAGACGTAAGTACTCTACTGGTAGCCGTATCGTCGGTTCAGTTGATGCATTACCTTGCAAGGCATCTTTTAAATTTTGGTATTGTACGGTCCTTGTCCTCTGGACCACAGATTCCCCCACTTGTTGGTGGTCCTATGTGGCCATTGTCGTCTTTTGCTATTAGCACTTCAAAGGTCAGAGAGAAGAACGGGTCTTCCGTCTTTGAAAACAAATTGCAGCGGACCACGCAAGGTTCACCTTTTTGCAATTTCCATTTCGTTTAATTTGGTCATTAAATCTCATTGAGCTCCTTAAGATAAAGTAGCTGGCATCTAAAAATGGTCAAAACAGCGGCTAACCATTTCGAGAGAGGTATTGACTTCGTGAGGCATGAATCACAGTAAACAAGATTTTCGCTAGATGTTACGGAGATTATGCCAACGAGGTTGTGACCAGCACGGTCTTGGCCAATAGAAGGTTTAACATTCGCAAGATTGGCATCAATCGATTGTGACGGTTATAACATATGAAAGAGAATATAGAAGTAGTTAGATCATGACCTTGCGCCTTGAGATATGGATATCATGGCCAAACATGTGGTGTACATAGTTGTTTATAGATAAATATGATCGGGTTATCCACAGGCATATGTTTGGCATATGAGCATGAATAGTCACATGGGAAGCACGAGAATGTTGACACAGGCATTGCATTTTGTCAATGACAATAAAAGATGATATGTGATCAGCCAATGGTGAGGGACATCAGTGATTCAGACCCACTTATCAAATACCCAGGGATGAGATATACCATAAACCATCGATATGGATGTCGGGAACGAGATGGATAGTGAAATGCCGTCTGAAGGTCCCTAAGCGGAGGAGAAATCAAGAAGGGGATGTAGATGCATAGCTTCAAGACAAAGCAATTGGAATTGGGAAGAAATGGACACGCATATTCAGAGGGAACAATTGCCATTTGAATATTAGACAAAGGGATGTAAAAGACAACCGAAGAGTAGTGCAATTGCAAGACAGTTATCGATGAGCAATTGCTGGTAATTATCAGAACAAAATCGTGAGACAATTAATCCACTTTTTTAAGAGGATATCCGCTCAAAGAGATAAGCTAAGGATCACGGGTAAGCAAAGGCTAAAGAAAGGAAAAATGTGGAGACAACCAACGGGAACTAATTATGAAGAACACAATTGCTGGAAACCATAGAGAGGCAAATACTACACTACCATTATAACTACCATTATTCGTCTATTAAAAACACCCCCAGCTGCACAAATCTAATAAATGTATTGTTATATTCACATTCCTTAATTATAGCTTTAGATTTGCGTCATCGATTAAACTTCAAAATGTGTCTCTATCCTAGGAGCTACAGGGTTGACTAAATTTTGGCAAGGTCTATCAGTGTGTGGTTTGGTTGTACCAATTGTTCTTTCGAAGTCTTGCCCTTGATTGTTTTCCAGCACCATTTGTGTCTATATTATTTCATTCGGAGTAAAGCAGTTGATTTTATGTATTCATTATATTGAATTATGACTCGAGTTTGAGCATTTCTTAAAACGCGATTTGCTGGATTTAACAAAAAGGAGGAAAGTTCTTTGCTGCGAAGCTTGCGGAATCCGAATTGAAGAAAAGAAAAGTGAAGCCCCTGCACGTGATTCCCTTCGGCAATTGAAGATTGGTTAATGGTGGGGCCCAAGGTCAAAACTTTGACCTTGTGCACACGCGCACACACTTTTCTTGCGTCGGTTTTCTTTACCCAATCAAGAAACGGAAAGAAGCTCTGCCGCGTGAAGCCAAAATAGGAGGTGGGCCCCAGGTCAAAGTTTGACCTGGGCACACACGTATAAAACAGAAACTGCAGCGAGTTATTTCTTTTTCTTTTCGGTGAACTGCTGCAGTCTCCGTATAAGTTCGCCGAAGCCCTACGTACGTGAGAAGCTGCGTTCACGCCGTTTGGGAAAGAGACGCAAGTCCTTGATGCCATGCGAATCTCGAACGCGTCATAATTTTGTGTCATGAGTTTATATTCAAGTGAGTTGTTTATTTATAAACACTTTGAATTTGTAATTAAATCTAGATGTGGGAAATACTTGAGCGATTGTAAACTTTGATTATTCAATTATAGTGGATTATTTGCTGTTGGCTCTCTCCGTAGACGTAGGTACCGATACTCGGACCGAACTATGTAAATTTCCGGTGTCCTTATTTTTCTCGTTTATTTCTCTGGTGATTTCGCATTGATGCAAATTGTAACATTCTGTCGTTTCCACGTATTATATTCCAACAAACTAGGATATTCTCTACTTGGAATTGCCACAAAACCTGGTTCTTTTCAATTAAAATCCAAAGAGCTACCTTCGCCAAAAGAAATTTCGTTGTGGGAAAAATTCCGATGAAACACTAGTCAATAGACATGTGGCGAAAGTCATCGACATACGTGGAGTCGTGGTTGGCACTATGCCAAATTGATAAAAGCCAGAATAGAAAAAGCAGGAACAATTATTTCCTAGTAAAAAATTATCCCTAGTACATAGGAGTGATGGAGATCATGGTCGTACACATGGCAGAAGCAGGTGCTAAGAATACCAAACCAATTACCAAAACATGCTGAAAATATATACCACAAACCAGGGCTTATGTTCAGAATGTAGGGGACACGTCCAAGATATGAGAGACACGTCTAAAATATAGGCGACAGTTATTCGAACATGAAAAATAAGATCCTCAAGGACCTCTTAAGATAGAAGAAAGAGACACACGAACTTTCAAATACAAAATTTACTTCTTTTTGTAATTATATTTACTGTTTTTGATGTGATTGCAGGCCGGGCAAATGGTTTCTGAGTGATGTCAAAGGAAGTATAGATGGATTAGAGCATCATATGCGAATGAAAGTCGATGGATAAATGTAAATGCATGATAGAATATGATTACCACCAAAGCCTGAAGAATGAATCACAAGCCAAGGGTATAGGTCGAAATTGATGATTTCATCACCAAGTCTTAAAGGACAAACCATCAACCAATGATAAAGGGCTTACTAGCTCACCATAAATAAATGATTCACTTTCTAAAGATAAAAGAAATTGACATAGCCACCGCCTTGGTGGCTGCGATGGTTTGGGCTCTCTTCCCCTCACGAAGGGAAGGATTTCGAATCCCCTCACGGTCGCTTGAGGTCTTAAGTGGGACGTCGGAGGTGGTGAGTCCTCTCGCTTACGTGTCCCCCCAGGTTTACTTGCCGGCTGCCGGCTGTACGGGTTCCTGGGTCACCAAAAAAAAGAAAAAGAAAAAGAAATTGACATAGGAGAAGCTCACTATTGGGTTGAAAAGGAAAATCCACTAGTCAAGATAAAAAGCCTCTTGGTTTACCATCAAAGAAGAATCCACCTTCTAAGGTTAAAGAAACTGAGATACAATTTCACTCATACAGAGAAAAATCTCATAAATTCAAGTCTTATTTGTCTTACAATTAAGATTATACCTCTATTTATAAAGATATTGCTAAACAAAAGGCAACACACTTTGAATTCCTGAAAACCAAACTAACTCTTGGGGAATTCACCTAATTATGGCTCTTAAAAGAAGCACCACAATAAAGACTTATAAAATCTATGAATTAATAGACTTAATAGACTAAATGCATGAAACTAATTATTAGATGCAATGAAATTGGATAAAACTGTCTAAATTCGTGCTTTTGTCTTGGAAGCTAAAAAGACACCATAGAACATAATCAAGGAACGATAGCAATTGACTAGAATAGCCTCCAGTTATTAGGTAGTCAATTATGAGTCTCAAAGTCGACATCAAACTTATATATTGATATCTTAGTAGTTGATGCATAACTATGAAATCAACAACTTATCCATTGAATCAACAACTCTCTTGTAGAATCAACATCTTCAACTTGAGCCCATTAAGTCAAAGTGTGGCTGAAATTGGTCTTTACTTGTTGGAATCACGATTAATCAGCGAGGTTTGAGTTGAGCTTGCAAGTTGATTGATAGTGCTCAACACTTCCGCATTAGTGTTTCAGCATCTTAATGATGCTACAAGGGGTAATCTACACCCTGTTTCCATTTCACTCAAATTTGTTCCACTGACCTTGTTACGACTATCTAACGTGGAATGATTTTTGTTTATGGATAATTATTTTACTTTACTTATGTAATAATATTTGTCTTTCAGGCCAAATTTTGAAACTATAGAAAAATGATTACGTGGAATCATTTGAGATGTACAATATTACTGGGGATAATTTTTCAAAATATCATAAACCTATTATACGGTGGCAAATTAAGTCCTAAACTTTCAATTTTGTTAATGCAGTTTTAAATTCTTTCGGCGATTTGTCAATTTACTCAATCTAGCCAACTTACATGTATACTTTGTCAGCTCTGGCTGTCCTATGTAGTTTGGTTGGTGTGTGACATAGGATGGCCACCGTTCACATCAATAACTTTCGGCTATAATTGGCTGAAAAAACTCCATTGGTGAATTATCAAAAGTTTTCGGACTAAATTGACCAAATTGAAAAATCTAAGACTAAATCGGCTACTGTACAATGGGTTTATGATTTTATGGACATTTTTCCCAATTTTTTCATAATTCAATGAAAATTTTAATGGTTCAGTTTTGACTTATTAAAAGTCAATATTTACGTTTTAATTTATGCTAAGTTCGTTGGTAACGGGTACATAATCGACCGTTCCTTCATAATTAAAAGCACTACAGCGGTCATCCGTACACTCCTTTGAATTGGGTGCGCCATCTTTTTACCGGATCATGGTGACCCATTATGTCAAAAAGCTCGTCATGGTGATCTTTCGTGTTCTTCTTTCTTTCTTTCTTTTTTATTTTTTTTATTCTTTACCTGTTCCGTGGATCGAGTCTCTTGCACGAAAAATTCTTGTTAATATCCTCTAGTGCTTGGCGACTCACTTAATTCAAGCTATTTTATGGCTAAGAGGTAATAGATTCATACTTTTCGGATGCATGCAAAACTAAACTTGTTCCACCTGGATTTGCGCACCACTGGACGGCACTACTTGTGGCTAGCAATGACTCAACACTGGACAATCTACTCGGAGAGAAAGGACACGAGAAACGACTTGCCCTTCTTGGCTTGGGATTTTGCAAGGCCGTCCTCGTTGGTCTCCGTAAAGAAGACCCAATTCGCACCTTACTTCTGCAAGGTTCATGTGAACAAGAATCTATTGGAGTAGAGAAACGCAAGAAGTTCAAAAAATCGCATGTCCACCCATCCCAGGTTTCTCTTCTGGATCTAAAAAATTACCAATTTTGTAGGCTCGTATTACGATAGTCAAGAGGGGCCTACAGGCACAACTTGTATATCAAAGCGGAAATTATGCTTGTTAACGTGTGTTGTATGTATTGTGTAATTCTCGAACACTTTAGCCCTGTCTGGCCAATGTTAACTTGGGGACCTCCAAGATGCACCTATAATGATTGCAAAGTAAGCAAAAAGATGATATAAGCCTTTGATCTAAACACTGTAGGCCTGTGTGGCCAATGTCAACTTTGGGTACTCCAAGATGCACCTATAATGATTGCAAAGTAAGCAAAGAGCGCAATAAAAAAATGAAATGATAAACCTTAGATATAACGCCATTTCCCAAAAATTCAAAAATTATGTGGTGTTTCGACCCAAAAATTAAAAAAAAAAAATTATACGTTGCGACTTCGTTTATATAATATCATGCATACTAATTGTTGACTTCATCCTGACGATACTTTTCCTTTTTTTTTTTTTTATTAATCAAAACGGAGGAAAGGACAAAGCAATTTCGCATGTTCTCTGAACTTCTCAACACTGTACTTAACATCTTCTGGCTAGGATTTCGCAAACATTTTCTAGATTCTTGCCTTTTAGGATGATGCTTTATTTTAGACATACATAGCCCATAAATATCCACAGATGCATGTGAACGAGAAATTAACAAAAGCAATGAAACAGATGTATGCTCAATAAATTGTATATAATGGTCCGTGCCCCACTTTCTTTCATGGGTCTAGAAAGGTTGACAGATTCAGCGGTTCGGTACGCGATAGTCAGAGAAACCTCTCCTGTGCCTGGCCCAAGTGTGAAACTCTTACCAAGTTGTCGTTCTTAATTACTAGATTTTGAATCAGGTGAAGTTAGCTTAATATATCTATGTCAATCTTCTGAAATGTCAACCGAGCAGGTAGAATTCTATGTTTGGGTTTTGTCGCGTTTGTTACTGATGTAATTTCATCCTACCGATGTCGAATCCGTCTGTGTTTCGGTCAACAACTTGAATGAGGATCTAAGTCTGGAGATATGGATAGGCCCGACAAGAAGTTGAATAGTCTGAGGGAGCGGAATATGGAAATCAAAGATCCACTAATGCCGGGGAAAAGAGGGAGCCACACGGCCGGGTGCAGCCTAGTGCCTGAGCCACTTGCTGGGTCCCTGGGAAATGCGGCACCAGAGCAGAGGCCTCCAAAACACGAGACATAATTTTGTATATGACCTAGTTTCACAGCATTACATATCATGACCTCTACACAGTGCTTCTAGGGTTTCTCCCTCCTCTTCAAGAGTTTTGAGAAGAAAACGTTGCAAGAGATTGTGTGAAACACTACTCGACATCGATTGAGTGCGATTGAGGCTATTGTCACCTCAAATCTTATCTCCGTTTTTTTTTATTTTATAAAGAAATCATTAAATTTGATCCAAGGTAAACTAAGGGTTGATCAAAGGTTGACCGGCAAAATACAAGGTCCAAAACACATTTTGAACATTAAATATGGGTTCTGTACATCAAAATGAAAATTTTCATATCCATATAACCACGTGAATTAGACGTTTAATTTTTGACCCCTTGGAACAGATCACCCATTTTATGTAGTGTCATAATGCTTGTGAATTTTCTGATTTCGATTGTACATCCAGAAACTAGGGATGAAAAGCATCCCAACGCAACAAAAATTTAGCTAAACGCGATTTTGGTCAAGCTTGTCAATATCCAGAAGAAAATTCCCAGAGCCTGAAACCTTACCTAGGGGTCTTGAAATCTAACGAAACTTTCCAGACCTCTTGGTTGAGGTAAATAATGATTTTTTGAAATGACGCTCAGTTCATTTACTCAAGCCCTGGGTTAAAATCTGTTTCAATAACTCAAAGTCACGGGAATTGGATATCGAACGGATGAGATATAGGCCTGGAAAGAGTGAGCCTTGAGTTGAGGCTACTGCACCTCTAGATAAGGCACATCCACCTCAAATAAAGGCGGCTACCATTCTTCTTGAGTCTATTTTCTTGATCCTTTATATTTGACATTCTCTCAAATTGTGTCCATACATTTATCCTCTTTTTTTTTTCCTATCTGTGTAGGTGTCAATACTCTCCGCTTTCAGGGAAAGTCTCGACTCTCTTGTTTTCAAATTCAATAGAGATGCATGATGTGTATTTAGAAGCTTAGTATCTAGAATACTTTGTGGTGTTGCTGAAATGTCCATGAACATTATGCATGTTTCTAGGTCGGCATTTAAGGTGATTGATGTATTGAATTGTCACATTAGAACACTCATTTATGAGATAAATCTTAGGTCATGTACCAAAGGGATTGGGTTCTAGTATAGTCTGTGACAATATAGCTAGAAGTCAAAAGTCAATGGCCATTGGGATTCAACCTCATGGGATGAGGCCCTGTGCATGCAATTAATCATTTCATAATTTCGAGCTACAACTGATTTTGAAATAAATGATAATTTTGTTTTGACCTGGTTGAGATGAAGGGGTGCATTCACATATAAGCATCACCATGTCCAAGCAGACTTGTCAAAATAGGTTATAAATCATTTTTTTTTAATTCATATATGATGAGATGAGTTATTATATGTGTTCGTTATGTTCAGTAAATGAATCATAAATGGATTTAAACATAATATGGGTGTTATATGGTTATAAATAGGCTTAACATAATATGGGTATTACATGGGTCATAAATGGATTTACAACTTTTAGACCTAACCTATCTATATGACTCTCTCTTTATTGTATCTTGCCCTCATTCGATCTCACACTCACTTAATTTGCACTCTCACCTCAGTTTGGGTATGAATTTTCCTAAATTGAGTTAAATATGGAAATGTTTTATAGTAATATGGGTTGAGTTGGATATGTATCACTAGATTTGCATTGCATGAAAATGGAAAACAAATTAAATAAGTCTATTTGGATTGAACCATTTTTGACCTGACTTGATCCACTCATTTGACAGGTCTATGTCCAAGTAAAGCCACAAATTGAATAATTGACTCACATTTACTATCAATTCAATTAAAACTGAAATTGACTAATAATTAACCAATCAAGTCAAGAGCACTAATTAGATCAAACTAACTTAGAACTTAGAGTTTTCTTTATCTCGAAGAAAACTTAAACAACCAAAAGCTTTAACCACCTCGTGAGTCCTCAAAATGAAATCCTTGCTTTTCCATTCAAGGATCGAAAGGAGAGGTCATTTTCTTTTAAAATTTTCCAGGTGTAAAAGGATATGGCCAATGTAAAATGAAATTAGAATAAAACACAATAGTTATTCTAAGAGAAGAATAACTAACCAAGGTTAAAAAGCGATGGCTTGAAGCTAAATGCTAGGTGGAAGGTTGCATGTAAATTCAAAGTTACATGAAGCATGCTTACAAAGTTTCATCTAATATATGGCCAAGTGGAATGAGTTTAAGATGTGAGAGTGTATGTCTTAGCCTTAGGTGTCGGGAAATATAAGTGTTTCAATTGAAAGAGACATGTAACTTCTCATGCTATTTAGTGGCTTAGCAAGTGGTTTAATAAGAATAGTTAAAGGAGATCATTTTGCGAGAAAACTTCTTTTCCTTTGGCCAAGTGAGTAAGTCATCATTAGTATTAATTAATTAAGGTAAAAGTAGAAAATATAATGCATGGAATCATGGTTAACAAACTTCAAATGTCACATATTATGTGGTTTAAAATACTTGGTAGGAAAAAAATGATGAGAGGCACGTGCCAATTAAAGAGAGACCAAAGGCTCATTCCAAAGTAGATATTTTGTCAATTCACTAAGATACCTAGAAACTTAATATGCAGGCATGAAAACCAGTGTCAGTCCTGATAAGTTCGAAAGATATTTTGAACCCACTAATATTATTAGTTAACAATATCGGATCTTAGGAAAAACTTAATTTAGTAAATTTAAAAATAAAAAATCATTAAACATATAATTTAAAGAATGTTCGTCCCCATTGAAAACTAAGATAGTGGTAAATAAATTAATGTAACTCTACACCATCAATTATATATCAACATCTATCAGTTTAACTCCAACACATCAAACTTGAGATGATCATGGTCGCGTGAGCTTGTTGACTAGACCAGGGGAAAGCGTTTGGTTGCCTTGCTATTACTTGTGTGAGTGATGGTATTGGAGGTGGGTCTAGATGTGCATATTTCTAGGTTATGTCTGAGGCAAAGGGATATAGACTATGGTGTACGGATAAGAATTTACCCGGGTATATGAATAGCCAAAATGTTCCCATGGAAGAGTCTACTTTATTTATTTTTGGTTGAATGGAGTCTACTCTGAAGAGGAGTAGGGGATCAAATAGAGAGAGATTTCGACTGTCTTCATAGTTAGAGCTTTAGAGAGAGCGGAGGAGATGCGACGGTTTCTGCAAGGTTGTCAGATTCCATAGTAGCTGATGGAAGCTTTGAGGTGAGAACTGAGCATGAAGCATTGAGGTGGTCATGAAGGTGGATGAGGTGAAGCAATAGTTGAAAGCAGATATTAAGATGGATGGTCTAGAGACAACAAAAGACTGCTCTGGGTACGGAGATGAAAAGAGGAAAAAATATTGGGATGTTGCGAGCGACTCAATAGAGTTACATCTAGAAAGTGTCAAAGCGCTTCAATATGCAATTTGTAAAATATGTATGTACCCTACTTGTAGCATATGCTAGATCATCTAGATGGTCACTTGCATAGGGATTGAGATGGTGCCTTTGTCCTGCGCATCACACACTAGTACCATTGACTATTAGTGTGGTATCAAGCCTGATTTTTCACATGTTGGTGGGAGCATGCATACAAATAATCCAAGTATGCATTGTGATATTGTGGAATGGAATCTTCTTCTTCCGGTGCCGATACTTCGACACCGAGATCCCAAAATTGATATCGAAGATTGTTCAGTACCCGTATTGAAGAAGAGTCATAATTGTTGCGTTATCTTTAATGAGTCTGTTTGTATTTTTAGGTGTAGTGATTGTTTTTAGGGATATGATGAGACAATGTAAGATATAGTGATTGTTTTGTTAATTTTTAGATCTTATTTGAAATGTTAGCTATTTTTATAAGTAAGAGCAAAAGTCATGTAACAAGTCTATAAATAGGGAGTTTTATAATTTTTTTTTTGTTAAGATGAAATAAATTTACAAGCTTATCTAGTTTTTTTTTCTTTCTTGTGTGAGTTGTGAGCATTTCACCTTCAAATTACTTTCATCAATACTAGCTTTGGATGGTGTTCTAGAGGATGTGGTTAGGTTAGGTTGGTAGTTTGGGTGTTTAGATCGGGGTCATGCAGGAACCAATAGAATGGTTGATCTCTAACAACCTATTTGTTAATGTTCCAATTTCTTCATTTTTCCGTTCTTTTGTTTTCCTGAACAAAAAAAGAATAGAAATCCGTTTGAAAATGTCAATTAATTTTTCTATTCTGCGGAATAGAAAAGTAACTGGGGAATATATTTGGAACGAAACAAGAAGTAAAAAAAAGTAGTTTCTTATTTCCGGCAACAATTTCTAGAAATAAGTTATTTTTTTATTTTCTTTTCTTCTTATTTCTCGTTGCCCTTCGCCGCTTGCCGTTTGCTAACCCCCAACTGGCCGTCGGTTGTTGCCGTTGGAGCAAAAAGAAAAAAATGAGGACAAAAGAAAAATCTACAAAAATTATTAAAAAATTAAAAGAAACAAAAGAAAAATTGTAGGTCGTATCAAACACATTCCTATTTTTTTTCTATTATAAGAATATAAATTTTGTGCAACACATTTTTTTACTTAAAAATTATTTAAGGGAATAAAAAAAAAAAAATTATTTTCTAAAATAGAAATATTACCAAATACACCAGAAATGGCTGTCTTTTTTACTTTTGTGAATTGTGTCTTGAGAAAGAAGGCGGCATTGAGAGACATGATGTTTAGTGACTCGGACGATGATGTGGGCCAGAGGTTCACAGGTGAGCTGAGTTCTGTGAAGGCTGACACCATGGTGTTGGGGATGGATTGTCAAGAGAGGATCTGACCACGAAGAACTGTGGAAATCCTACAGACATGCAAACCTTGTTTGTTCCTATAACTAGTCCGAGCTTAGCTTGTGCTTACTAGACCCTTGTGGCAGTTGAGTGCCCATGGAGGGCGTTGGGAGAGCAATAATATGAGTACGAAATTCCATTTATGATTCGGCTACAATTTCGAGATAAAGTGGAGATTTGTTTAATATGTCTTGAGTTTTTGCCATTGACTTGACCTCGAAGCTCGGAAAATGGATAGATTATGGGTAGTCATCTAAGGGAACAGAAGATGGAAATGAAATGTGCTAGGTGCCGGCAGAGATGGACCACTTGGCCAGGTGCCTAGGCCATCATTGGTCAGGCCGTTGGCCAGGAGATTAAGGTTAGGGGTGTGCATGGTCTGGGCTGGCGGTTCCCGACCTAGAACCGGGAACCGCCCGCTAAGGACCGGTTTCGAAAAATTGGAACCGGGATCCACCCGTTTGTTGCATGGATCCACCCGGGAACTGGGCCGCCGGTCCGGTCCGGTTCCCGGGTGGATCCATGGAACCGATCTTGACGCGAAACAATTTTGGTTTTCAATATAGAACGACTACGTGACATCAAAGCAAGCCAAAGAAAGAAAAACCAAATTTAAGTAATTAATATGTAAATAGAATAGCTCAGTAGGACATTACAAGCTGTGACATTCAATATGACGTCAAACCGGACAAAAGTTTCTAATGAGTGACAGAGGAATGTTTAAAATGAGTGAGATGAGAGAACCGAAGACGAAGGGATTGAATAAGATGAGATTTAGGGTTTCTTTTAGTAATTTTTTTTTTTTAAATATTAAACAGGTTCCGGTCCGATCCGGGTGGGCGGGTGGGCGGATCCGCCCATGGAACCGGGAACCGGACCGGTACCCACCGGTTCCCATAAATTGGAAGCGGGAACCGGACCGGTTCCCTCAAGAACTACCAGTTCCGGGCGGTTCTGATCCGGTTTCGGGTGGTCCAGGCGGCTCCCGGGTATTTTGCACACCCCTACTTAAGGTTGTGGCTAAACCATTAGCTGGGGTAGTGGCTGAGCACCCCAGCTTCTCCCCGGGCACCTAGAGAAATGAGGCCGGGCACCCAGCAGGGTCCCGGTCAAGACCAAACACACTGGGCATGTGCGGACTACACCAGGCCTTTACCATGTCCTCGGGTGATGCCATGAGCCCCTGAAAAACACAGGATATAAGTTTGTATTTGACTTAAATTCAGGACATTACACATCAAAACCTCATAAAAGTGCTTCTTGAGTTTATCTGTAAGAGTTTTGAAAAGAATACACTATGAGAAATCTTGTGAAACATTGAGTGAAAATTAATTGGGTGTAATTGGAGGCTTGGTATTGAGAGATGTAATTCTAACTTTGTAATCTCTTTGTTCATAGTGGATTTGTTATTGCCGCTTTTCTTGTGGATATGTAGACCTCAACTTTGAATTGAATCATGTAAATCCCAATGTGTTATTTTTGTTATTTCTCATTACTTTTTCTATTAGTCTCGCAATTGTGGTTGATTGCACGGTTCTATTCCACAGCATATTTTAAATTTAGATAGAAATAGAGAATGTGTTATTAAAGTGGAGTCCCATGATCAATCCAAGAATATGTCACATCAATAAATCGCGTAAGGTCACCGATACATAGAATTGGTCACTTCCACTAATCTATATATGAAAAGAGTAGTCTATTTCCTATGCTTCTGTCTGACATTATGTACAAATGTCGGTGTGCATCTTGATTTTGACTAGCGCTAGGATGATTCCATTAATCTTGTAGACATGTACCTGTCTTCTTGCTAATGTGGCCGTCTAGAAAGTATTGTTTTCTGGATAAATACTCTATCATATGTTCAGCAACTTCCCAGTGCTTTCCACAAAACCACTTCAAAAACACCAATTGGTTCAATTAGAATCCACGTCGTGTAGATGGAGCATGGAACCATCTATAATTATAATATCCTTCAAAAGTAAAAATACTTTTCAATTTCATTCACACGCAAAGTCTTCACAAGGATGAGTTTGATTTTTCTAGCTCTCTCCCTCTCTCCTCTTTTACTTTTCCACCCTTTCGTAAAGTTTTGGTAGGTAAGAGTCAAAAGACAACTCAGCAGGAGAAGTGCCCCTATATAAATGCTCCCCAGCTGCTACATAACTTCATAGTCAGCTGGTGGGTGGGTTATTTCATACCCTTCTCTTGTACGTCCACTAGTTCCAAGCTTTATCTCGTCTCCCATAAAAGAAATTGAATCACACTTCTTGTGGTTACAATTCCTTTAAGGATTGCAATTTTCAAGCTCCAGATCAGAGAATTTCGTCATGGCTCAAGAACATGTGGATCTGATCAGCAGTTTGCCGCAAGACATCCTCCATAGGATCAACTCCTTCCTGCCACTCAAAGAGGCAGTGAGAACGAGCCTCCTCTCCACACAATGGAGGTCCCTCTGGTCACCCACCATGGTGAATCACTTTGCCGTAGGCGACAGCCCGATTGCCGCTTTTGATGCGGTTAAAGATTCGTTAGAAGCAGTTGGTGCGCTTTTGGGATCTTACGAGAGCCCGGAGATGCGCAAACTGTGTTTCCAATTCCCTAAGGGTGACGTGACCGTCCTTGCCACGAAGGGAGTTGAAAAAGAGCTCCATCTCAATTTCTTTCACAGCAAAAAGGAGGACAAAAGTTATTACCAAATGAAAGTGGAATTTGGTGATACAACTCTTATCAATATCACCAATTTATCCACCCTAAGGATTCTTCATCTTCGATCGGTCGCCGGTGTCACCGAGGACTTTGCCTCCTCCTTGCTCACAAATTGCCAGCTTCTACAAAGCTTGAGGATTGAGAAGTGCGAAGGACTAAAGAGAATTGGGATTGAGAAGAATGAGAGCCTTAGGAGCTTGTTGATTGTGGATTGCATGGACATAGAGAATGTGACTGTTTCAGCTACCGCGTTAAGGTCCTTTGTGTATAAGGGCCTATTGACCCAAATCCACATGAAGAATGCTTTGAATTTGGTTGATGTGGTGCTTGATTTGGAGGGTGCTTTTGGTAACAGTGATTTTGACTGTGAAGAAGTTCTCTCTCTGTTCTCTTCCCTGAAAGAAGTGGAGACTCTCACTACAAGCGGGTGGCTTCTTGAGGTAAACCTATTTCTGGTTCTTATTTTCTTATTAGAGAGCCATTGGCTTCATTTTCTCACGAGTGTGTCCTCGTCATATGTGTACAGTGGTTATGTTCAGCTGGAGTTATCTTTGGAAGGCTAGAATTCCAGCTTAGTAAGTTGAAGCAATTGAGGTGGATTGATTCTTTAATGGACAACGGAAAGCGCGATTCAATGGCTTGTTTCTTAAATATCTGCCCAATCTTGGAAAAGTTGTTCATCACAGTAAGTGTCGCCATCAACCCACCACCTTAAAATTTAAACAAGAATAAAATTTTCTAAGCAATTTATCACTCAACCAGAACCACATATTTAATTGTACAGCTGAAGATATTTGCATTATATGAATATACAGGTTGATCCCAGCAGGAGACGAGTGACCTGTCCCTACTTTCATCAACATTGGCATGAACCTCATCTTTGGATGGATTTTCCCACCGTGAAGTCCAACGTTTCGCTGCTGAAACACTTGACGCTTGTTAAGTTTTTGGGCTTTACTATTAACGGAGAAGATGGGCTGTTATCGTCACTAGTGGATCTTCTCCTAGAAAAGACAATCGTGCTCAAGTCGATGACGGTGAAATCGCAGGAGAACGTCTCTTGGGGAGTCATGAAGGTGCCCGACAAACGCCCAACGCACAAGTGGTGGAATTACAGAAGATGGATAGCCATTTCGGTACCTAGAAGTTTCTGTTTTGCATTGATGGAAGATAGATGAAGTCAAATAGGAAGAGGAAAATTTGAAGTAGCTTTCGGTCCCGTGAATCTGTGTACAGATAGCGTTCTGCTTTAACTTTTACATTTTTCCCTTAATTGAAAAGGTTATAGTAAAACTGGTCATTTCTTAATCAATACCAACTGATCAGGTAAGCTGCTATGTAATTAGCAAGTTGAGTGTAAATAATAAGTGCAAAAAAATTAAAATGAAAGTGATCATTTCAACTAGTATCAAGTGGTGAGGTATACTGCGAATGAATTAGCAAGTTGAGAAAGAGATAATACAAGTGCAGACAGGCAAAATTGCATAAAATTGAGATTGTTGTTTATAATCAATTTCATGAATTTAGCAACTTTACTCGAATGGACAGGAAATAGCTGATATTTCAACAAGTACTTGTTGACTTGAGACAATGGACGATGACTGTATCTTACTCTGCACGTTTGTCTCCATCTCTCAACCTACATGGAATAATTCGTTTGATTATTTATCCAAAGATAAAACTAAACGATGCAATGATCAGAGGAAAAGAGACGGTATGATGTTAATTATTTGTGGGGATACGTACAACAGTATATTAGCCAATGAAGAATAGTGACATTGCCTGATAGGAAGCGAGAATAAAATTTGAACCCGACAAATCTGTAATTGATTCTACACAACACCATTTATGTCAAGTTTGTACTTCATTCCCGTTGTCATAGCAGAACGAGCATTGCGGAAAGTGCTGTCACACCCATCCTTATGCAAAGACCTGGGGAGACCATGAAAGAAACCAACTTGAGCAGCCGGAGGGACGGTAAAATTCGCCCTGAACTTGAAGACTTTTGCCTTTTTGCGCATTGCAATTGCAAAGAATTGTTCAGAGAGAGGATGGGGGAACTAAGGTCAGGAAACCCGCCTTTGAGCTGCACATAATCTTTTTTCTTCCTGCGGACATAGCCATTTTGGCGGTGGCAATAGCATGGGCCTGTTAAATTTTCACTAATTTTATCGTGTTCATGGATGTAGATGATACTCCTTCGTTTTAAAAAGCTTATTAACGATTTGATTATTGATTCTGCTTTTCCTGTTGTGAGAAAGAGAGAGAGAGAGGGAGATGGAGGAGTGCCAGCCCTGGTGTCGGCCGTGGGCCGTTGCCTTGATGATGGCAGTTGGCAATTATGACCGTGGATGGCCCATCATGCATCATGAATTACTTCGGGATTGCAAGTTGTTTGCGGATGTCCTCCAATGTTCCTCTGTCATGTCGCCCCTGTATTAATCAATCAAAACCTTTTCTGCTGATTATAGAAAAACGCAGAATAAGAAAGAACGAAAAAGCCAAAAACCCATCGTGAATTAAATCAAATCATGGCTTTATAATAAACGCCATCTTAGGTTAATCAGACTGTACTTCATACGTTGACTGTTGTCTCAGAGAACAGTAGTGATCCAAGCGGCTCTGGACAGCACCCGCTAAGTAAGTTGGGATCATTTCAAGCATCATATATCCTAAAGATGGGAGCACTCCGCCGGTAGATGTATCAGCCGGTCTAGTTGATGCTTTGCCTTGCAAGCCATCTGTCAAGATTTGGTATCGTACGGTCCCTGTCCTGTGGTCCACAGATTCTCCCACCGGTTGGTCGTCCTAGATGGCCGTCGTCTTCTTTTTTATTCAATGCTTCAAAGGTTAGAGAGAAGAATCCCCGTCTCAAACTGTTCATATGGATCTTCCCGCCTTTAAAAACAAATTGGAAGCGGACGAAGCAAGGTTCACCTACTTGCAATTTTGTTTTCGTTTAATTTGGTCAACAAATCTCATTGAGCTCTATAAGATATAAAGTCGTTCGTATCTAAAAATGACCAAAATATGTATTAACCATTTTGAGAGAGGTATTGACTTTGTGAAGCAAGCTACTCAGTAAATGTTATGGAGACCATGCCAACCAGATTGTGACTCTTAGAGATATTCAGATATAATTTAGAGATATTTAGGATATTTCCTCTAATTTTTTATATTTATTTTGATTATGTATATTTAATTTTATTTTCTTTGATTTCCTTAGATAGTCATCTATTAAAACCTATAAATATAGCTCTCCATGTACCTTTTTCTAAACATCAAAGAATAAAAAAATTTACTTTTTTGCGTTATTCTTAATTTGGAATTAGAGTTTTTTTTTTCCCCTCCTGAGGCAACCCTGGTGGCAACCTTAATACATCCAATGTACTTTGCACCCCATGCTAGTGCACCCCTTGCTCCCCTAGCACCCTAATGCACACCCAAGTGAATCCTCCGTTCCTGCTACTCAATAGTCAACAATGTTCACTTCGTGCATAAGTCTAATATGAGGAAGCATTAAATCAAATGCATTACATGATGGCCATGTTTCGATGCCAACTTTACTGCCCGTGTTGCCTAGTTGAGCCTTTACATGGAGTAGGCTTCTTTTTCTTTTATACATTAGCTAACCACATTGTTAAGTAACTATTTTCCCAATTTTGTCACACCTTGATCCTCGAATGCATGCCCATCCCTCAGTGGTCGATAAAGTTGCGACGTCCCAGGACGCATTGCCGACCCATTCAATTTTAATGCGCATGCGGAAGCGAAACGATACCCCTGACAACAATCAACACGGGATAGAAAAGTAGGAAACCAATTCACAACCAAAATACTTTTATAAATACCCCGATATATATATAGACTAGTCTATAAACAGGAGTCTACAAAAGGTCGGTCCTAAAAAACAAAGCTGTCCCGCGACTAGCTAGTTGGACTCATTCGTCGATCTTTCGATCTCCACAAGCTCTGGGGGTGTTGGGTCCTCCACTACTCCATCAATAGGGTCAGCTGCACTCTTACTTAGAGTGGCATCGACTACCACAGTGGGAATTTCAAAACCCTGAAGGGGACCCACACAGAATCCATTGAAACTGCAGCAAAACCACGCTCTGAACCGATGAGGTACCCTCTAAGGTAGACCCTCATCGACCTAGACGGTGGTCACCACGAGTTCCTAGACCCATTGACCCCCTGGGGCATGGTAATCAAAACTCCCCTCGGTAACCCTCATCAGCCGACCAAAACGTTTTGGAGGAACCGCCATATAAGGACCTGAAAATGTTGAGCCCACAATGAGGTGAGACAATGTCTCAGCAAGTTCACCCCCTAAACTCCGACTAGGAAGGAAATACGCCTAGAGGCAGCTATACACACAAGTCAAAAGACTTACCTTGCCTCAGTTCCCTCCTGCACATCAGTACAGTTCATAATCTCAACCAATCAATTCAACCCAAACTATCGATCCATTTAATCAATCAACTCAATTCGATATAATCAATACAATCAAAACCATATATCAATTCAATCAACTTGATCACTGCTCACACAAGTTGAGATACATTAATGCTCACATAAGTTGATACAGATGGTTGCTCACACAAGCTGAAATATTTATAGCTCACCCAAGCTTATATGTATTATAGCTCACACAAGCTGACGATCAACGCTCACACAGGCTGAAGATCAATGCTCTCACAAGCTGACAAAAAATTGCTCTTACAAGTTGACGATTTAATAATGCTCTCACAAGCTGACGGTTCAATAATGCTCGCACAAGCTGACGTACAATTGAACCAGAAAGATTGATGTTCACATTTTTAAAATCCCACAATTCGATCTGGTCCTCAAAACCATTTTCGGTGTCGAAACCTGACACCCGGGATTTTGCTAATTAAATATCAAAATTTCACAATTTTGGAATAAATAACCAAAATCACCAATTTCACTCAATTTGCACAATTTAGTATTCAATTAAATAAACCAAGTACACCATTGCAATCGGCACGAAATTCCGGTCAGCGACTATCCCGGTATAATTTTCAAAAAATAATAAATAAATAAATACAAAAAATAATTAATTAAATACAATTAATTACCAAAAATACAAACTTAGGCCGGAAACGCTTAATCAAACACCGAAACGGACCCGGAAAATTTCCGAACCTATTTAGATAAATAGTACAATTTATCTAGTTTCTAATTAGGCTATTCTAAACACCTAACATGCACAATTGAATAACTAAATCGCTAATCCGTTCTAACTAACCACATAATCTCTAATTAGCCTAATCTAAACACCCCTTAAACGTCATTAAATCTCTAAGCATAGTTTAGTAAGTAAACTCACCGGTTTAGCGATTTGGTGAGTCCACGACGACGGCGACGCAGAGACGGATGACAAACCTCCTGGCGGCAACACCAAGCGGGGACGGGACGAGCCTAAAAACGGGCCTTGAAGTCCAAGGAACATTGCTAGTCTTCGGTTTTGGTTGCTGGGCCGAGCAAGCTGGAATGGGCTCGGCTTGAGTTGGAAACGGAGAGGACGGGTGGACGGTGGCTACAGTGGGCAACGGCGGGCGATGATGGTGATTCCGGTGGCCTGAATGATGGCCTGGTGACTTTGACGGTGGCCTGGCAGCTCGAGAAACAGCGAGAACAGGGATGATGATGCACTGGCGCGCGGGCGAGCGGAACGCCGAGTTGGGCTCACGAGTGGCGTGCGGTGGCGGCAGGGAGCTCCGGCGGTGTGCGATGGGCTAGGGGGAGATGCTGCTCGGTTTCTCTGGTTCTTTGAAGCTTTAACAGGTCTGAAAATGGAGAAAGGTGGTTTGCTGAAGGAGAAGAAGCTAGCTACAAGGGAGGGGGGACCCAATAGCCACAAATATCTCTTAGATTGATCATTGCATGGCCCCCATCAGCTCTGCCCTATCCACAACCAATTTGGTGCACAAAATCCCCCCCCCCCCCGAAGCAATCCTAAGTGGTCCAAAATGTTGATGGACCCTTGGCCTACGAATTTTGGCCAAGCCTGTCATGCCCCGATCCTCGGGCACGCACACATCCTTCTACTTGGTCGATTTTAGAATGCGATATCCCAAGACTAAGTATCGCCGATCCTTTCATTTTTAATAGTACATGCGGAAGTAGTTATAAATCCCCAGATAATAAAACGATGGGATAGAAAAGTAGGGCCATATTTTTCATACTGAAAATTTACAACCACACCTTTTTACAAACATCTCATAGTATTCTACAGTACTATATATGTAAGTCTGATCTAACATCTATTCACATGCAGACAATGTCTGACAAGACAGGATGGGATCTCAGTCCTCATTCGGGTCGTACTCGGGGTCATCATCCCGATCATCCTCGGTCTCCTCAGAATCAATCTCATCCTCCTCAAGCTCTTCATCTTCTGTTGGCTCGTCAACAGGGCTACCCAACCTGTAATCCTCCTCCGATTCCTCTTCTTCAGGCTCTTCCCTCTCCTGGTCCTCCTCCTGAGCTTCCTCCTGCTCGATGATCTCACCTTCTTCCACACTCTAGTTAGCACCCTCAGCTGAGTAGACCGGTGACTTATGATCGCATTCAAGCTTGGGATCCTTAGCATCCACTACCGACCCACCCTTAGGGTCTGCTGTCCCCAACCCAAATGCTGCCTCAAGGACGTATAAAGGCATATCGTCTTCCAGGATGGGACCTTCTTGCTGCCCATCGTGGTAGTGGCGATACCACATTCGCTACTCGTGGGGTACCAGGTCATTATAACCCACATTAACCTAAAGCTTGGACTCTATCAGCACGTACTCTAATCCCTCAGGGTGGTGGTCTATTGGAAAGTGGTATGCTTCTTCGGTAATTTCTTGAGGGATGCCAAAATGCCTAGGAGGACGAGGAGGTGGAGGTATTGTCATCTAGGGACCTGAAATGTTGTCCCACAACCGAGATGAGACTACGTCTCAGCAAGTTCTACCCCTTAAGACCCGATTAGTAAACCAATACACCGATCGGGTTGCCTATGCACTCATGGGTCAGAGGACTTACCTTGGCCTCAAATTCCACTTGCATATTAGCATAGATCAAATAGGCACCCAAGCAATCACATCACAGATCGATATCTCGATTAATCGACCTAGTCGATTTCATGTCAATCGGACCATTCATCGGTCATTTCAATTCCATCAATCAATTCACGACATCAGATCAAAGCAATGATCAATCGACCTAGTCGATTACATGTCAGTCGGACCATTTCTAGGTTAGTTCACTCCTCACTATACAACCTCCAATAGTATACTTAGTCACAGAGCTCCATTAATACTCTCGAGCGTCGTTTTCGCGAAGGTGACATAAGTAACAGACAGTCTACGTGCGTTCTTTAAGGCGCCATTTTCGCATAGTGATATCCTCAATCATCGAACCACGCCTGTCACAAGTCAAATCATAGACAGTCTACATGCGTTCTTTAAGGTGCCGTTTTTGTCAGTGATATTCTTTATCACCGAACCACGCCTGTCATAAGTCACAGACAGTCTACGTACGTTCTTTAAGGCGCCGTTTTCGCACAGTGATATCTTTAATCACTAAACCACTCCTTCCACAAATCATAGACAGTATATGTGCGTTCTTTAAGGCGCCGTTTTCGCACAGTGATATCCTTAATCACTGAACCACGCCTGTTTATACTTCATATCTGATCGGTCTCAGCCAAGAGTATTTCTAGTTAAATCTCATGATTCTCTCCACCTTATTACTCATCAAGGTATTAACAATGTTGAATAACCATACTCGGCCGTCTACCAATCAATCATTCAATTTCACTCAATTTCAATCAATTTAGGAATAATTCCTCAATTCACACAATTAATTCCATTCAAAACAACATAGAGCCTAAATAAATAAATGGACTGCTCCACAACGATCAGCACGGAATTTCGGTTGTCGGCTACTCTACCTAATTTCCGAAAAATGAATAAATAATTAATTAATTTCAAAATTTAATAAATAAATACCAAAAATCCAATTTAGGCCTGTAATGCCTAATTGAAGCCCGCAAAGGGTCGGGAAAAATCCCAAGATGCATTCAATAAATAGTATAGGCAATTCTTTAGCTAAGTACACTAACCACCTAACTAATATGCAATGCAATTAACTAGTAATTACTAATTCATTCTAATCTAACCATATAATCCTACTTAATTAACACTAATCAACCATTAAGTGTCATTAGCAAACTAAGAAAGCATTGGTGAGCAAAACTCACCGGAATAATGCACGAGTCGGACCAAACCGACGGGAACGGCGCGGGGAACGCTTTTCTCCAAAGTGGGCCTAGGAACTGAGGCCCATAACACTCTCAAAACGGGCCAAAAGGCTGCTGCGAGACCCACTAAAACCTGATCTGATCTTAGCTGAAAACAGAAGCAAACAACTCGGTTTCAAGCGAAGATTGACCGGTAATGCAAGAATAGGCCAAATCGGGCCTAGAGGTGAACTTACGAGGTTCAAACGAGCTCAAAACAGACCCAACTAAGTTGCAACGGACCTAAGACAATAGTTGCTGAGCGAGAGAGAGAGAGAGAGAGATGGCCAAGGGACGGACGGCGTGCGGCAAAGCGTGGCCAGGCGGGCGTGTGCGAGGGGCGAGGCGGCGGTCCGATGTGGCGACGGCTGTAGCTCCTCTTTGCTGTGCTGGTGGTGTGCGAAAACCAGAGGGAGAGAAGAGGGATGACCGGCCAAGAGGGTGAGAGAGAGAAGAGACAGAGATGGGTGAAAGATGGGGGCTCCACAAGTCAATTTTTCACATCTTCCTCTCCAAGTTTCATTCTAGTCCAAGTATACACACTTGGCCTCCATTAGGCCACCCACACACTCTCCTCACAACTTCTCAAAGGGTCCAAATGGCTAGGGAAGGAGGGGGCTACGAATTTTGGCACAACTTCTTTCAATTGGACACTTGATTCTCCACCAATCAATCTTAAATGGCTTCTATAAAATAAATCAATGCCTCATTGATCACCATAGTATTTTTTTCTCGCCCATATGTCCATTTTTCTTTCCAATTTTGCCATAAAAAATAATCATCGGCTTGTTCTGCACAAAAACGATCATGCGACGACTTTTTCCCAAAAAGTCTTGGTTGCCAAAAAAATCTTCTGAGACTAAGTCGTGGGTCCTAGAATTTATTGTGACATGACAGAATCTTCAATTTCTAAAATCGGACTTGAATCGGCGGTTAATTTCCATTCGACGCGTTTTTAGCGTGACCTAGACTGCTGGGTAGTTTTCAGAATTTTTTAGGGCAAATGACCCGTGGTTGATTTTCTTCGAACCACTATGAATCCACTAGACTCAATGGCGACTCTCGCTTGTCGTGAAAATCTCGAGGATTCAATTACGGACGCAGGGTACCAACACGATAGTAAAATTAGATTAGTGCTAATCGATGAGAATTTTGCAATTTAGTGGAGTCACCCACGATCAGCCACACATCTTAGTCGAACTTACCTATCTCTGATCTCAAATCGATTTTTAACTATGCCGTAATGGCCTCTAAAGATAAGCACGGTCGAGAAGCCGATTCCTGGTCGAATTCTCAAGTCTAATTGCTTTAAAGTCCTTAATAGCTTCCCCATTTAGTCTAATTATCTCGAGAGTGATCAGCTCTGAGAACAGCTCTAATTGATTTTTAATTGTGCCGTAATGACCATTGCAGACTAGCATGGTCAAGCAGTCGATTGCTGGTCGAATTCTCAAATCTATTGCGTTAAAATCCCTTAACGGCTTCACTAGATAGACTGGTTATCTCGTGAGTGATCAGTTTAGAGATAGAACTATAAGTGCGTCAATGAAAAGCCCGATTCATTCAATTGAAAGCAGAACTGGAAATTTAGGATGTCACAATTTAGTTGTATAGGCCACTTGATGCTACGACCTTAGCCATAAGGGCTACATCGCTCAGCTACTATTTTCGACCACCTGCTATTTCCCCTCCAATTCTTGACCTTTTGCACGTTGTTTCGGGAAGTCATGTGACATCCCAAATTTTCACTTCTGCTTTTAATTGAATAAATTGGGCATTTCATTGACGCGCCTATAGGGTTGTTTTCAAAGCTGATCACTCTCAAGATAACTAGACTATCTAGGGAAGCCATTAAGGAATTTTAATGTAATAGACTTGAGAATTCGACCAGGAATCGACTTTTCGACTGTGCTCATCTTTAGAGGCTATTATGACACATTTAAAAATCGATTTAAGAGTAGAGATAGGTCGGTTCAACTGAGATGTGTGGCTAATCATGGGTGACACCACTAAATTGGAACATTCTCGTCAGCCGGCTCTAGACTGATTTTTCTATCGTTTTGGTATCTTGTGTCCGTATTTGAATCCTCGAGATTTTCACGACAACCGAGAGTCGCCAATGCATCAAGCGGGTTCGTAGTATATCAAAGAAAATCGATTATGGGTCATTTGCACTAAAAATTTATGAAACCTAACCGGTAGCCTAGGTCACGCTAAAAACGCGCGAGATTGAAATTAACTATGAATTTGAGTCCGATTTCAGAAATTGAAAGTTCTGTCATGTCAAAATTAATTCTAGAAGCGTCGATTCAGTCTTAGAAGATTTTTTTTTTTTGCAAATTGAGACTTTTTGAGAAAAAGTCGAGGTAGGGCCGTTTTGTCCAGAAAATGTTGGGAATCGTTTTTGATCGCAAAATTGGAGAGCAAGTGGGATCAATTGGTGAGGAAAAATACCAATTGGATTGGTGAGGTGTCGATTGAATTTCTTGAGGCCCGTTTGTGTTGAATCAAGAGAGATTTGATGGCCAATTGAGGAAGAAGACTTGTGAATTCGTATGCCCCCCTTTCCTATGGTTTTTGGACTATTTCAAAGGTGGTAGATGGAGCATGGGTGGTTGAATTGAGGCCAAGGAAGACAGCTATGGAGGAGGTTTGGTCAAGGGGACTAAATGGTGGAAGATAGAAGCAAGGTGGACCCCTTGCCCCCTCCCTCTCTCCTTCCTCTCTCCCTCCCGTCAGCAGCCCTCTTTCCTCCCCCATTTGTGCTGCTCGAACACCTTAGCAAACCAGAGAGACCACCGGAATAGCCAGCTGAAGCCCTCATCGCCGCTTGCCACCGTCGGACTGCCTGCGACACGCCGTCATCGGCTTGCGTGCCACCACGCCCCACCGTGTGATTCCGTCGCCCTATTAGCCTTGTCTCGAGTTCCAGGAGCTGTCTCGAGCAGCTCAGGCCGTCGTGAGCTACTGTTGACCGTTGTGAACCGCCCCTCCGAGCTGCTGCTGCCTCTGCCAGTCAACCACTACCCTTGCTTCATCGAACTAGCCCGATTTTCTCTCTTTTGCAGCTCAAAACATAAGCAAAAATAGTGGGTCTCGAGACCACTATTTAGCCCATTTTGAGGTGGTTCCAAGCCCTAAAAGCTAGGCCCACTTTGGAGATAGTCGTCTCCTATTGCGTTCCCATCGATTTGAACCGACCGACTTGCGAAACAAGTGAGTTGAACTCACTAATCCTCACTTAGTTGGTTAATCATGCTTCGAGGCTGATTAGTTTAGGCTAAGATGGATTAGGTGGTTAGATTAGGTTAGATTAATGAATTTAATTAATCGTCGATGCATGTTAGGTGGTTAGTTAGTGCATTTAGCGAGTAGACACATTCTATTATTTATTTAACGAACCATGGAATTTTTCTGGGTCTGTTTCGGTGTCCGTTTAGGCATTACGGGCCTAAGTTGGATTTATTGGTATTTATTTAATATTTTCGTAATTAATTATTTATTTATTTATTTTTTCGGAAATTAGACCGGGATAGCCGGTGACCGGAATTTTATGCTGGTTTTGTTGAGGTAGTCTGTTTATTTAATTGCGCTCTAAATTGTGGTGAATTGATTTAATTGTGATTTTAGGATTTTAGGATTTTATTCCTAAATTAATTAATTTTGGTAATTAATTGAAATATTATCGAGCGTGGGTGTACAGTGCCAAAAATATGTTATGGGCTGTTGAAACTGGTGGAATGTTCAAAAAGTGAAATTATTATATTTTGGCTAAAGCCGACCGTGTACCCACACACAACTATTTTTATTAGGTATGATAAAAAAGATGAATTGATTGAATGGTCGAGATGGTATACTATATCGGCCTATGGGTGATATGTCAGCTTAGATTGCGAGCAGTATACCGATATACTATAGGCTCTAAATTGTGCTAAATTGATTTAATTGTGATTTTAGGATTTTATTCTTAAATTAATTAATTTTGGTAAATATTTGAAAAATTACTAGGCGTCGGTTTACGGTACCAAAAATATTTTATGGGCTGTTGAAACTGGTGGAATGTTCAAAAAGTGAAATTATTATATTCTGGCTAAAGCTGACCGTGTACCCACACACGACTATTTTTATTAGGTATGATAAAAAAAGATGAATTGATTGAATGGTCGAGATGGTATACTATATCGGCCTACGGGCGATATGTCAGCTTAGATTGCGAGTAGTATACCGGTATATTATATCATCCTATAGGCTCTGATATGTCAGCTTAGCGAGAGAAATATATCTAATCAGCTTAGCAAGAGCAATATTTTCAACTTAGCGAGAGCAGTACACTATTTATCAGCTTAGCAAGTGGGACCGTTTTATCCAGAAAATGTTGGGGATCGTTTTTTATCGCAAAATTGGAGAGCAAGTGGGATAAATTGGTGAGGAAAAATACCAATTGGATCGGTTAGGTGTCGATTGAATTTATTGAGACCGGTTTATGTTGAATCAAGAGAGATTTGGTGGCCAATTGAGGAAGAAGACTTGTGAATTCGTATGCCCCCTTTACTATGGTTTTTGGACCATTTCAAAGGTGGTAGATGGAGCATGGGTGTTTGAATGGAGGCCAAGGATGACAGCTATGGAGGAGGTTTGGTCAAGGGGACCAAATGGTGGAGGATAGAAGCAAGGTGGACCCATTGCCCCCTCCGTCTCTCCTTCCTCTCTCTCTCCCGTTGGCGGCCCTTTTTCCTCCCCCATTTGTGCTGCTCGAACACCTCAGCAAACTAGAGAGACCACCGGAATAGCCAGTTGAAGTCCTCGTCGTTGCTCGCCACTGCCAGCGACACACCGCCGTCCACTTGCGTGCCACCACGCCCCACCGTGCAATTCCGTCGCCCCAGCAGCCCTGTCTTGAGTTCCCAGAGCTGTCTCGAGCAGCTCAGGCCGCCGTGAGCTGCTGCTGACTGACGTGAACCACCCCTCCGAGCCGCTACTACATCCACCGGTCCACTGCTTCCTTTGCTTCATGGAACCAGCCCTGTTTTCTCTCTTTTGCAGCTCAAAACAGAAGTAAAAGTAGTGGGTCTCGAGACCATTGTTCAGCCCATTTTGAGGTGGTTCCAAGCCCTAAAAGCTAGGCCCGCTTTAGAGATAGTCATCCCCCATTGCTTTCCCGTCTATTTGAATCGACCAGCTCGCGAAACAAGTGAGTTGAACTCACTAATCCTCGCTTAATCATGCTTAGGGGTTAATTAGTTTAGGCTAAGATGAATTAGGTGGTTAGATTAGGTTAGATTAATGAATTTAATTAATTGCTGATGCATGTTAGGTGGTTAGTTAGTGCATTTAGCGAGTAGACACATTCTATTATTTATTTAAAGAACCTTGGAATTTTTCTAGGTCCGTTTCGGTGTCCGATTAGGCATTACGGGCCTAAGTTGAATTTATTAGTATTTATTTAATATTTTCGTAATTAATTCATTAATTAATTATTTTTCGGAAATTAGATCAGGATAGTCAGTAACCAGAATTTTATGCTGGTTATTGTGAGGCAGTCTATTTAATTAATTGTGCTCTAAATTGTGCTGAATTGATTTAATTGTGATTTTAGGATTTTATTCCTAAATTAATTAATTTTGGTAATTAATTGAAAAATTACCGGGCTTCGGTTTACAGTACAAAAAAATTTAATGGGCTGTTGAAACAGGTGGAATGTTCAAAAAGTGAAATTATTATATTCTGGCTAAAGCCGACCGTGTACCCACACACGACTATTTTTATTGGGTATGATAAAAATGAAGAATTGATTGAATAGTCGAGATGGTATATTATATCGGTCTACAGATGATATGTCAGCTTAGATTGCGAGCAGTATACCGATATACTATATCATCCTATAGGCTCTGATATGTTAGTTTAACGAGAGCAATATACGTAATCAGCTTAGCAAGAGCAATATTATCAGCTTAGCGAGAGCAGTACACTATTTATCAGCTTAGCAAGTAGGGCCGTTTTATCCAAAAAATGTTGGGGATCGTTTTTTTATCGCAAAATTGGAGAGCAAGTGGGATAAATTAGTGAGGAAAAATACTAATTGGATCGGTTAGGTGTCGATTGAATTTTTTGAGGCCGGTTTATATTAAATCAAGAGAGATTTGGTGGCCAATTGAGGAAGAAGACTTGTGAATTCGTATGCCCCCCTTTACTATGGTTTTTGGACCATTTCAAATGTGGTAGATGGAGCATGGGTGTTTGAATTGAGGCCAAGGATGACAGCTATGGAGGAGGTTTGGTTAAGGGGACCAAATGGTGGAAGATAGAAGCAAGGTGGACCCTTTGCCCCCTCCGTCTCTCCTTCCTCTCTCTCTCTCTCTCCCGTCGGCAGCCCTCTTTCCTCCCCTATTTATGCTGCTCGAACACCTCAGCAAACCAGAGAGACCACCGGAATAGCCAGCTGAAGCCCTCGTCGCTAATCGCCACTGCCGGCCTGCCTGCGACGCACCCCCGTCCACTTGCGTGCCACCACGCCCCACTGTGCGATTCCGTCGCCCCAGCGGCCCTGTCTTGAGTTCTAGGAGCTGTCTCGAGCAGCTCAGGCTGTTGTGAGCTGCTACTGACCGACGTGAAACGCCCCTCCGATCCGCTGCTACCTCCACCGGTCCACCACTGCCTTTGCTTCATCGAACCAACCTAATTTTCTCTCTTTTGCAGCTCAAAACAGAAGCAAAAATAGTGGGTCTCAAGAACACTGTTCAGCCCATTTTGAGGTGGTTCCGGGCCCTAAAAGCTAAGCCAGCTTTAGAGATAGTCGTCCCCCATTGCGTTCCCGTCTATTTGAATCGACCGGCTCGCGAAATAAGTGAGTTGAACTCACTAATCCTCGCTTAATCACGCTTAGGGGTTGATTAGTTTAGGCTAAGATGGATTAGGTTATATTAGTGAATTTAATTAATTGTTGATGCATGTTAGGTGATTAGTTAGTGCATTTAGCGAGTAGACACGTTCTATTATTTATTTAACGAACGTTGGAATTTTTCCGAGTCCGTTTCGGTGTCCGATTAGGCATTACGGGCCTAAGTTGAATTTATTGGTATTTATTTAATATTTTCGTAATTAATTAATTATTTATTTTTCGGAAATTAGATCGGGATAATCGGTCACCAAAATTTTATAATGGTTATTGTGAGGCGATCTGTTTAATTAATTGTGCTCTAAATTGTGTTGAATTGATTTAATTGTGATATTAGGATTTTATTCATAAATTAATTAATTTTGGTAATTAATTGAAAAATTACCGGGCATCGGTTTACAGTACCAAAAATATTTTATGGGCTATTGAAATTGGTGGAATGTTCAAAAAGTGAAATTATTATATTCTGGCTAAAGCCGATCGTGTACCCACACACGACTATTTTTATTGGGTATGATAAAAATGATGAATTAATTGAATGGTTGAGATGGTATACTATATCGGCCTACGGGCGATATGTCAGCTTAGATTGCGAGCAGTATACCGGTATACTAAATCATCATATTGGCTCTAATATGTCAGTTTAGTGAGAGCAGTATACCTAATCAACTTAGCAAGAGCAATATTGTCAGCTTAGCGAGAGCAGTACACTATTTATCAGCTTAGCAAGTGAGGGGCCGTTTTGTGCAGAAAATGTTGGGGATCATTTTTTATCGCAAAATTGGAAAGCAAGTGGGATCAATTGGTGAGAAAAAATACCAATTTGATCGGTGAGGTGTCGATTGAATTTATTGAGGCCAGTTTGTGTTGAATCAAGAGGGATTTGGTGGCCAATTGAGGGAGAAGACTTGTGAATTTGTATGCCCCCATTTCCATTGGTTTTTGGACCATTTCAAATGTGGTAGATGGAGCATGGGTGGTTGACTTGAGGCCAAGGAAGACAGCTATGGAGGAGGTTTGGTCAAGGGGACCAAATGGTGGAAGATAGAAGCAAGGTGGACCCCTTGCCCCCTCCCTCTCTCCTTCCTCTCTCTCCCTCATCGGTAGCCCTCTTTCCTCCTCCATTTGTGCTGCTCGAACACCTCAGCAAACTAGAGAGACCACTAGAATAGCCAGCTGAAGCCCTCGTCGCTGCTCGCCACCGCTAGACTGCCTGCGATGCGCTGCCGTCCCCTTGCATGCCACCACGCCCTACCATGCGATTCCGTCGGCCCAGCAACCCTATCTCGAGTTCCAGGAGCTGTCTCGAGCAGCTTAGGCCGCCATGAGATGCTGCCAACCGCCGTGAACCGCCTCTCCGAGCCGCTTCTGCCTTCGTCGGTCCATCGATGCCCTTGCTTTATCAAACCAGCCCCGTTTTCTCTCTTTTGCAGCTAAAAAAAAAAGAAAAAATAGTGGGTCTCGAGACCATTGTTTAGCGCATTTTGAGGTGGTTCCAGGCCCCAAAAGCTAGGCCCACTTTGAAGATAGTCGTCCCCTATTGCGTTCCCGTTGATTTGAACCGACCGGCTCGTGAAACAAGTGAGTAGTACTCACTAATCCTTGCTTAGTCGATTAATCACTCTTAGGGGTTTATTAGTTTAGGTTAAGATGGATTATGTGGTTAGATTAGGTTAGATTAGTGAATTTAATTAATTGCCGATGCATGTTAGGCGGTTAGTTAGTGCATTTAGCTAGTAGACACGTTCTATTATTTATTTAACGAACCTTTGAATTTTTATGGGTCCGTTTCGGTGTCCGATTAGGCATTACGGGCCTAAGTTGGATTTATTGGTATTTATTTAATATTTTTGTAATTAATTAATTAATATTTATTTATTTTCGAAAATTAGACTGGATAGCCGGTGACCAGAATTTTATGCTAGTTATTGTGAGGTAGTCTGTTTATTTAATTGAGCTCTAAATTGTGCTGAATTGATTTAATTGTGATTTTAGGCTTTTATTCCTAAATTAATTAATTTTGGTAATTAATTAAAATATTTCCGGGTGTGAGTTTACAGTGCCAAAAATATGTCATGGGCTGTTGAAACTGGTGGAATGTTCAAAAAGTGAAATTATTATATTTTGGTTAAAGCCGACTGTGTATTCACACACAACTATTTTTATTGGGTATGGTAAAAATGATGAATTGATTGAATGGTCGGGATGGTATACTATATCGGCCTACGGGCAACATGTCAGCTTAGATTGCGAGCAGTATACCGGTATATTATATCATCCTATAGGCTCTGATATGTCAGTTTAGCAAGAGCAGTATACCTAATCAGCTTAGCAAGAGCAATATTGTCAGCTTAGCAAGAGCAGTACATTATTTATCAGTTTAACGAGAGCTATACTATCAATTTATCAGCTTAGAGCGAGTAGTCCTATTATGAGTGGACTTATAAATAGTATTGAATGGGCCGACAAAAAAAAGGTCGTGATGACATTTAATCGACTGAATCGATTAATCAATAATTCGATCTGATTGGGTGAAGTGATGTAGTTGGTGTATATTTGATATATACTGATTTGCAGGATGAAACTGAAGCCAAGGTAAGTCCTTTGACTCGTGTTATGCTTATGTAGCCCTTAGAGCATATTGGCTTTCTAATCGAGTATTAAGGGGTAGAACTTGCTGAGACGTAGTCTTACCCCGTTGTGGAACAACATTTTAGGTCCCTAGATGGCAGCACCTCCACCTCCTCCTGTGCATTTTGGTATACCTGAGGAAATCACTAAGACAGGTTATTATATTTCGATACATCATCACCCTACAGGCTTGGAATATGTACTGGTGAACTCCACTATCTGGGTTGATGTGGGTGAACCTCAAAAGGTGTCCCACAAATACCGGTCGTGGTATCGCCATTACGATGACAAACGAAGGGTGGGCCCTGTACCGGAATCTGATGTACCTTTGTATGTTTTCAAGGTAGCATTCAGGAAGGGGGTAGCAGATCTTAAGGGTGGATCAGTGGTGGAGGCGAAGGATCCCAAGCTTGGTGATGATCCTGACTCTTCGGAGTGCTCAGCCGTAGACTCCAGCTGGAGTATGGAAGAAGGAGAGATCGTTAAGGAAGAAGAGGACTCGCGGGAGGACCCAGAGGAGGATCCTGATGAGGACTGAAACCCCACCCCCTATATGTAGACTTTGTTTTGCGAGCTTGTTTGATTAGAACCTGACTTAATAGTTTGCCTTGTATATATATGCATTATGGTTTGCATTGTATATAAGTGTGGTTGTTTTTAAAGTTCGAAATTTGATCCTACTTTCCTATCCCACTGTTTTATTGTTTGGAGATTTTATATGCTTCCACATGCATATTAAAATGAAAAGGGTCGGCGATGTGTCCTTGGACGTCGCTATTTAATTGACCAGGTGAGGGATGGGTGCGTGCCCACGGATCGGGGCGTGACATCCCCGTTTAAATGGTATCAGAGCAATGGTTGGAGATTGGAGTGATAAGGTGCGATGGTTCATGTGATAGTAGTAGGAATGACATTTAAATTCATGCTGGTGCATGTCTGTAATAGTTGTTTGGTAAAATTTCTTGTGGTTTAGATCACTCCGTTTCTAATTCGGTATGGAATTGGAAGTAGGCTTCAGTAGTTAAAGCTGAGTCATGAGTGATCGGGAGTAGTGAACTCCTACCAAAAGGACTGTTAGGGCCGTAACTCGAGGTGGAACGCCAACCAGGGTCAGTACTCGAGGAGGCTGAGGTCGAGTGCCAGCATAGGCTAGCGCGATTGGCGTAGCACTACATCCTGTTGGTGCTGGGTTGTAGCCCTAAGTGATCAAGGAACCATTGGGATCACCCAAGCTTTGGACGCCATGCAAGAGATGATGGGGCAACAGGCCCAGAATCAAGCTGCCGCCTTTACCGCCGCCGTTGAAGCTGTTGCCACTGCTGCTGCCAATGCTGCCGCAGCTGTTGTTGCAGCTGTTGCCGCACCTGCTGATGTTCCAGCTGGGACATAGTCGTACATAGAGAGAGACCGATCCACAAGCTAGTGGAGCAATTTTTGAAACTGAACCCGCCGAGGTTCACGGATATTGGAGACCCCGAGGCCGCGTCTTTTTGGATACAAAACCTGGATAAAGCGTTTGCACTTCTGAAGTGCAACGAGGAGTAGAAAGTGACCTTGGCAATCTACCAATTGCAAGGTAACGCTAATATCTGGTGGAGAGCCGCCAAGGATACTATATTTCTGGGAGGAGTAGTCCCACTATGGGACGCCTTCCTTAGAGCTTTTAACAATCAGTATTTTTCGAGTACTGCTTGAGAACAAAAGATGGAAGAGTTTCAGTGTCTTCGTCAGGGGATGATGACCATTGACCAGTATGGGGTCAAATTTGCCGAACTCTCTCAGTACGCTCCGAGACTGATTGAAGATCTAGAAGAAAAAGGCTGAAGATTCAGAAATGGTCTTCATTCTGAGCTAAAGCAACCTCTGCTACCATTAGATCTGATAGAATATTGAGAAGTCTATCGTCGAGCCCAGATGATAGAGAGAGGTTTGAATGAGCAAGCTGCCTCGTTTGGATCAAGGTTTAGCTCTCACAAAGAAGGAATTCGCCAGGGAAAGAGGCCCATGCCTGGAGGTAGATTCCAGATCCTGCCTAGTAGGAAGGGTGGAGTCGGAAAGTCTGGACTAGGCTAGGTCGAGATGTGTCGCCTTTGTGGAAGACAACATGGTGTGAATCAGTGCCCCTAAAGGACGGGCGCCTGTTTTGAATGTGGCCAGCAGGGTCACATGGCTAAAGATTGTTTAAGGCGACCAAGAGGACAATCGCAGTTGCTGCCGCCGCCACCTATGGGTCAGATTAAGGGGTATGCACCACAGAATGCGCCGCAAGGAGGACAGCTGAGACCACCAGTTCAGGGCACGGTGTATGCCATCACACAAGGTCAGGCAGAGGCTGCACTGACATGATCATAGGTATGGTTTTGCTGAATGACCATCCTACTTATGCTTTATTCGACTCAGGAGCAACTCATTCCTTTGTTGCCAAGTAATATGTTAAGTTGTTAGGAAAGTCCTATATTGTTGGAGTCAATAGTTTGCATATCTACACCATTAAAGGATAAAGTGATAGCTGCTTTGGGTTGTTCTGATTGCAAGTTAGCGATTGGTGAGCGAGTGGGGGAAATAGACTTGTTAGTCCTACCCATGTATGACTTTGATTTGATTATTGGCATGGACTGGCTCACTAAGCAATGAGCTATAATGGACCGCTATCACAAGATGATTCAGTTTGACCCGTTAAAGGGTGAGAGCTTCGAGTTTGTGGGAAATCGAGGAGGACCCTCGATTATCTTGATCTCGTCACCTGAGGCAACTCGTTTGTTAGACGAGGGTTGCCAAGGATACCTAGTAACTGTCGTGGATACGACAGTTGATGAGCTAAAAGATGGAAGACATTGCTGTGGTGCAAGAATTTCCAGATGTCTTTCCAAAGGAATTGCTAGGATTACCGCCAGAGAGAGAAATTGAGTTCGTAATCGAACTAGCACTCGGGACAAAGCCAATCTCTAAAGCTCCTTACCGGATACGTTATTTGAGTTGAAGGAACTGAAGGTGTAGATGCAAGAGCTATTAGATAAAGGATTTATTCGTCCTAGTGCATCACCTTAGGGAGCACCAATTCTGTTTGTAAAGAAGAAAGATGGTTCGTTGCGCCTGTGCATCGACTATGGGCAACTCAATCAGGTAACAATCAAGAATAAGTATCCACTCCCAAGGATCGATGATTTGCTCGATCAGTTGCAAGGAGCGTCGATATTTTCAAAGATCGACTTGAGGACAAGATATCATCAGCTGAGGATCAGGAAGGAGGATGTTCCTAAGTCAGTATTTCGTACTCGGTATGGTCACTATGAGTTCACAGTGATGCCATTCGGGTTGACAAATGCTCATGCTGCTTTCATGGATCTAATGAACCGAGTATTCAAGGAATATCTAGATCAGTTCGTGATCGTGTTCATTGATGATATTCTAGTGTATTCGAGGAGTGATGAAGAGCATGAGAGTCATATGAGATTAGTGTTGTAGACACTGAGAGTCCATCAGTTGTACGCCAAGTTCAGCAAGTGCAAGTTTTGGTTGACTCATGTTGCTTCCTTAGGTCACGTGATTTCGAGCAAATAAATCTTTGTGGACCCGAGCAAGATTGAAGCTGTGATCAACTGGCCAAGACCGACTACAGTGACAGAGATCATAAGTTTTCTAGGTTTGGCAGGTTATTACAGACGGTTTGCGGAAGGGTTCTCATCATTAGCATTGCCTTTGACAAGACTTCTGAAGAAAGAAGAGAAATTCGTGTGGACAGACAAGTGCAAGAGTAGTTTCCAAGAGCTGAAGGAAAATTTGAATACCACACCTGTGCTGACCATTCCATCCAGTCCTGGAGGATTCGAGATCTATAGTGATGCATCATTCAGAGGATTGGGTTGCGTGCTGATGCAACATGGCAGAGTTGTTACATACGCCTCTCGTCAGTTGAGGCCTCATGAATAGAATTATCCGACGCATGACTTAGAACTCACGGCAATTATTTTTGCCCTGAAGATTTGGAGACACTATTTGTGCAGAGAAAAATTTCAAATCTTCGCGGACCATCAAAGTCTCAAGTACTTGTTCTCTTATAAGGAGTTGAACATGAGACAGCGCCGATGGATGGAATTACTGAAGGACTATGACTGTGATATCCTATTTCACCCGGGAAAGGCGAACAAGGTCGCGGATGCTTTGAGTCGAAAGTCTTCAGTTGCTCATATTTTGATTAATGAGTGGAACCTAATCGAGAGAGCTCAAGATTCGGTATTCAAGTTTGAAGTAGGCCACCTTTCAAGTCTTATGGCCACCCTCAGAATTGAACCGGATGTCCTGATTAGAATCAAGCTACTCCAACCGATAGACCCGGATGTGCAAAAGATCCTTCAAGAGGACACTGAGAAAAGGAAGGCTAACTTTCAGATTTTTTATGAAGGAATACTGAGGTTCCGAGGATGTTTGGTTGTACCTGACGATGTGGAGCTTAGAGAGGATATTCTATCAGAAGCACCCCTCAGCAGTTACAGCATTTATCCTGGTAGTACCAAGTTGTATCAGAATCTGCATCAACATTATTAGTGGTCAAGTATGAAGGCGGATATCGCCAAGCATGTCGTTAAGTGTCTAACGTGTCAGCATGTTAAAGCTTAGCATTGCAAGCCGGGATGACTTCTGCAACCTCTTAAGATCCTAGAATGGAAATGGGAGCATATCACGATGGATTTCGTGACCGGACTACCCATGGGTCAAAGAGGAAATGATTCGATTTGGGTAGTGGTCGACAGACTGACGAAGTCGGCTCACTTCATTGCAGTTTGAAAGGACCTCAGTTTGGATAGACACGTAGATCAGTATGTGCGTCAGGCAGTTTGCCTGCATGGAGTGCTAGTTATGATAACTTCAGATAAAGACCCGAGGTTTACCGCTGCTTTTTGGAAGAGCTTACAAAGTGTCTTAGGTACCAAGCTACAGTACAGTACAGTATATCATCCTCAAACGGATGGCCAGTCTGAGAGGACAATTCAGACCCTCGAGGACATGCTGAGAGCTTGTGTACTAGACTTCAAAGGAAGTTGGGAAGAATAGCTTCATCTGGTAGAATTCGCCTACAACAATAGTTATCAGTAGAGCATCCAAATGGCTCCTTTTGAAGCATTGTATGATAGAGTGTGCAGGACACCTATGTGTTAGGATGAAGTCGGGGAAAGAAAGATTACAGGCCCAGAGTTGGTCCAACAGTCAGTGGATGCCGTGGTAGTGATCAAGGGCAGATTAAAGACCGCTCAGAGCAAACATAAAAGTTATGCAGATAAGCGTTGGAAATCGTTGAAATTCTAAGTTGGTGATCACGTTTTTCTGAAGGTGTCACCAATAAGGGTAACTTTATGCTTTGGTAAGAAAGGAAAACTGAGTCCGAGGTACGTAGGTCCGTTTGAAATTCTTGAGAGAAATGGGACTTTAGCGTATCATTTTGCGTTGCCGCCGAGATTGGGGCAAGTGCATGACGACTTTCACGTGTCGATGTTGAGGAACTACGAGCCTGACCCGACCCATGTGGTTAATTTTGAAGAATTAGACGTGGATGACTGTGTGTCATACGTTGAAAGCCCAATTCAAATCGTGGATAGAAAAGAACAAGTTCTGCTTACAAAGACCATTCCGTTGGTTAAAGTGGTCTAGCAACACCATGGTACTGAAGGAGCGACTTGGGAGATTAAAGAGTCAATGGGGAAGAGTTGTGACATTCCAAATTTTCACTTCTGCTTTCAATTGAATAAGTCGGGCATTTCATCGACGCACCTATAAGGTTGTTCTTAGAGTTGATCACTCTCGAGATAACTAGACTATCTAGGGAAGCCATTAAGGAATTTTAATGCAATAGACTTGAGAATTCGACTAGAAATCGACTTCTCGACTATGCTCATCTTCAGAGGCCATTACGGCATGGTTAAAAATCGATTTAAGATCAGAAATAGGTTGGTTCGACTGAGGTGTGTGCTAATCGTGGGTGACACTACTAAATTGGAAAATTCTCGCCGACCAACCCTAGACTGATTTTTCTATTGTTTTGGTACCTTGTATCCGTATTTGATTCCTTGAGATTTTCACGATAACCGAGAGTCACCAATGCGTCGAGTGGGTTCGTAGTGGTTTGAAGAAAATCGACCACGGGTGATTTACACTAAAAATTTTTGAAACCTATCCGGTAGCCTAGGTCACGCTAAAAACACGCCAGATTGAAATTAATCGCAAATTTGAGTCCGATTTTAGAAATTGAAAGTTTTGTCATGTCACAATTAATTATAGGAGTGTCGACTCAATCTCAGAAGATTTTTCTGCACACTAAGACTTTTTGAGAAAAAGTCGAGGTAGGGCCGTTTTGTCCAGAAAATGTTGGGGATCGTTTTTTATCGCAAAATTGGAGAGCAAGTGGGATTATTTGGTGAGGAAAAATACCAATTGGATCGGTGAGGTGTCGATTGAATTTATTGAGGCCGATTTGTGTTGAATCAAGAGGGATTTAGTGGCCAATTGAGGGAGAAGACTTGTGAATTTGTATGCCCCCATTTCCATTGGTTTTTGGACCATTTCAAATGTGGTAGATGGAGCATGGGTGGTTGAATTGAGGCCAAGGAAGACAGCTATGGAGGAGGTTTGGTCAAGGGGACCAAATGGTAGAAGATAGAAGCAAGGTGGACCCCTTGCCCCCTCCCTCTCTCACTCTCTCTCTCTCCCGTCAGCAGCCCTCTTTCCTCCCCCATTTGTGCTGCTCGAACACCTCAATAAACCAAAGAGACCACCGGAACAACCAGCTGAAGCCTTCGCCGCCGCTTGCCACCGTCGGATTGCCCGCGACGCGCTGCCGTCCGCTCGCGTGCCACCGCACCCCACCGTGTGATTTCGTTGCCCCAGCAGCCTTGTCTCGAGTTCTAAGAGCTGTCCCAAGCAGCTCAGGTCGCGGTGAGCTACTGCCGACTGCCGTGAACCACCCCTCCGAGCCACTGCTGCCTCCGCCAATCCACCGCTGCCCTTGCTTCATCGAACTAGCCTCATTTTATCTCTTTGGTAGCTCAAAACATAAGCAAAAATAGTGGGTCTCGAGACCACTATTCAGCTCATTTTGAGGTGGTTCCGGGCCCCAAAGCTAGGTCCACTTCGGAGATAGTCGTCCTTTGTTGCGTTCCCATCGATTTGAACCAACTGGCTTGCGAAACAAGTGAGTTGAACTCACTAATCCTCGCTTAGTCGGTTAATCACGCTTAGGGGTTGATTAGTTTAGGATAAGATGGATTAGGTGGTTAGATTAGGTTAGATTAGTGAATTTAATTAATTACCGATGCATGTTAGGTGGTTAGTTAGTGCATTTAGCGAGTAGATACGTTCTATTATTTATTTAACGAACCTTGGAATTTTTCATGCTTCGTTTCGGCGTCCAATTAGGCATTACGGGCCTAAGGTGGATTTATTGGCATTTATTTAATATTTTCGTAATTATTTAATTAATTATTTATATTCTAGAAATTAGACCGGGATAGCCGGTGACCAAAATTTTACGCTAGTTTTTATGGTGCATCTGTTTATTTAATTGAGCTCTAAATTGTGCTAAATTGATTTAATTGTGATTTTAGGATTTTATTCCTAAATTAATTAATTTTGGTAATTAATTGAAAAATTACCAGATATCGGTTTACAGCACCAAATGGGCTGTTGAAACTGGTGGGATGTTCAAAAAGTAAAATTATTATATTTTGGCTAAGGCTGACCATGTACCCACACACGGCTATTTTTATCGGGTATGATAAAAATGATGAATTGATTGAATGGTCGGGATAGTATACTATATTAGCCTATGGGTGATAAGTCAGGTTAGATTGCGAGCAGTATATCGATATACTATATCATCCTATGGACTTTGATATGTCAGCTTTGCGAGAGCAGTATACCTAATTAGCTTAGCGAGATCAATATTGTCAGCTTAGCAAGAGCAATACACTATTTATCAGCTTAGCGAGAGCTATACTATCTATTTATCAGCTTAGAGCGAACAATTCTATTATGGGTGGACTTATAGATAGTATTGAATGGGCCGACCAAAAGAAAGTCGTGATGATATGTAATCGACTGAGTTGATTGATCGATAATTTAATCTGATTGGGTGAAGTTGGTTGGTGTATATTTGATATATACTGATTTGCAGGATAGAACTGAGGCATAGGTAAGTCCTCTGACCCATATTGTGCATAGGCAGCCCTTAGGGCATATTTGGCTTCCTAATCGGGTCTTAGGGGTAGAACTTGCTAAGACGTAGTCTCACCCCATTGTGGGACAACATTTCAGGTCCCTAAATGGCGGCACCTCTACCTCCTCTCGTGCATTTTGGTATACCTGAGAAAATCACTGAGACATGTTATCATATTTTGTTACACCATCACGCTGAAGGCTTGGAATATGTACTGGTGAAATCCACTGTCTGGGTTGATGTGGGTGAATCTCAAAAGGTGCCCCACAAATACCGATTGTGGTATCGCCATTACGATGACGGACAAAGGGTGGGCCCTGTACCGGAATCTGTTGTACCTTTGTATGTTTTAGAGGTAGCATTTGGGAAGAGGACAGTAGATCCTAAGGGTGGATCAGTGGTGGATGCGAATGATCCCAAGCTTTGTGATGATCCTAACTCTCCGGAGTACTCAACCGTAGACTCCAGCTGGAGTATAGAAGAAGGAGAGATCATTGAGGAAGAAGAGGACCCGAAGGAGGACCCAAAGGAGGATCCTAATGAGGAGAGATCTTTAAGGCACAAAGTAATCTTGGTTGAGACCAACAACTTAGACTTGGTCAACTTGTTAGAGAGCCCTCATTAGTTCACTTGGGAAGCTCACACCCTTAGCATGAGTGCAAGATATGTTATTCTCATTTTGTAATATTTGATTAGCCCATTATTTTAGAGAGGCCAACATAGTTGCACATTGGTTATAGCAAAAGCCCACAAGAGAAACTCTTCACCTTTGAACCGGGTCTTGTCCCCTCCCCTCCCTAGGCTCTTTAGGATCTTTTATGTACATAAGCCCTTTTGGTAAGCCCTAATATTTTGGACTATGTTACGACCCACCCTCATGATGCATTGTCTAGAGGTTTGGCTAATAAATTATTAAGCCTAGATTCAACTCAACCTCTCCCAAGCCCAAACTAATTCGTGACTTATGGTTCAAGCTCTTTACATGCAAATGTTTTCCAATAAGAGTCGCCACTAATCAATTTATAATAAATTGATTAGAAACCCCAAGTAAAGTATCGGGAGAAATACTTTACTCCTACGAACTAGAGACTTTCGGTATGGGGACTTGGTTTCACTAGATTTCTCTAATGCCATTTCACTACCATTTTTTTTAGGGTACAAAACATCCCTAGTGCCATAACTTGACACAGATGACACGGGAAACACATAAGTGCCAAAGCTTCCAAAAGGTACACATTTTTCTGAAAATTGGCCAATTAAGTACCAATTTCGATGAACTTGCCGGAAATTCAACGTGGCGTTATTTTATTGACAAAATCGGTCTACGTGGCTTGCTAGAATGTCTACTCAACAATCCTTGTCTAAAATGACGTCATCCTTCATGTTCACTTAAGTGTCAGCTGTGGTTAAAAAATGATTACTCAAATGTCAAGTTATAGCGTAAGCAATCACTTAAGTGTCATTCGTAGTTCAAAGTCAACATTTATATTCAAAAAGTAATCACTTGAGTGCCAAAATGTGTTGTTTAACATAGTCTACATGACTGACGCGACATCGCTCGCCCTATCTACGTGGATAATTTTTTTTTTTTTAAAAAGAAGGCAACATTATTTAAAATTTGCACCAAAAAAGCCACGTCAGCTATTTGGTCGGAGATTCTCACCATTGGCACTTAAATGTTCATTTCTTCTTTGATTTTGATATTAAAGTATATCTTTTAGAAGTTTTAGCACTTAGGTGTCCCCTTGTGCTAAGTTGTAACACTTGAGATATCATTCTGTTGTTTTTTTTTTATGGAAAAATGTTTAGTAGGCCACCAATGCAACACCCAATAAAGTAACAAATAAATGGCAAGACTTATCTTAAAACAACGAAAGCATTTGTAATATTAGTTTAAAAATCACATCAACAATTTTAGATATGAATTCTAATTAGCACGCAATCACTCAATATTTTTTTGGTTTTCTATTATTTTGATGAAAGTTAAATTGTGTGCAATGCAATGACGTACAAAAATATGCCTATACTAAATTGACATGTGATGTGACATCCCAGATTTTCACTTCTGTTTTTTATTCAATAAATCGGACATTTCATCGACGCGCCTCTAGAGCTGTTCTTAGAGTTAATCACTCTCGAGATAACTTAGACTATTCAGGAAAGCCATTAAGGAATTTTAAGGCAATAGACTTGAGAATTCGACCAAGAATCAACTTCTCGACCGTACTCATCTTTAGAGGCCATTACGGCACAGTTAAAAATCGATTTGAGATCAGAGATAGGTCTGTTCAACTGAGATGTGTGGCTAATCGTGGGTGACACCACTAAATTGGAAAATTCTCGTCGGCCGGCACTCGACTGATTCTTCTATCGTTTTAGTACCTTGTGTCCGTATTTGAATTCTCAAGATTTTCACAACAACCGAGAGTCGCCAATGTGTCGAGTGGGTTCATTGTGGCTCGAAGAAAATCGACCATGGGTCATTTGCACTAATAATTTCTGAAAACTACCCAATAGCCTAGGTCACGCTAAAAACGCGCCTGAGTGAAATTAACCACGAAATTGAACCTGATTTCAGAAATTGAAGATTCTATCATGTCACAATAAATTCTAGGAACGTCGACTCAGTCTCAAAAGATTTTTCTGCAACCCGAGGCTTTTTGGGAAAAAGTCGTCCTAGGGCCGTTTTTGTTATAAAAAAAAAGGCCGGGACCGTTTTTTATCGCGAAATTGAGATACAAGATGGATCTATTAGTGAGGAAAAATATAGATTGGATCAAGGACTCGACAACGGGATTTGTTGATGCTAAATAGGATTGAATTGAGCAAGAAACTAAGTCCAATTGAGGGAGCAATGTTTGAATTTCGTAGCTCCCCCCATGCCTAGCCAAAATGTACCATTTCAAGAGTCCAAGGGTGAGCCTTGGTGGCTGAAGGAGAGCTAAGGAGCAGCTAGTGGTGGTGGATGAGTCAAGGAGACAAGGAATTGGAAAAATTAGGCCATGATGGCCCCCTCTTGCCCTCTCCTTGCTCCTCAAGCCAACCAACCAGCCATCCTCTCTCCTCCCAGCTTGTTCTACCACCAGCAGACCAGAGGAAGCGTCGGAGCAATCCTTGTCGCCATCATTCCAGCCTCTTCCACTGTTCCAGCAACCCCTCAACCCGTGCCGGAGTCGTTTGGCTCGTCTCCGACCCCCGTGAGTGCCCACCAAGGCCCAGTTTGGCCTTTTCACTCTTTCCCGATCAATTCCCGCTCTAAATCGACCTTGTTGCCTTCTGTTTCAGCAAGATCAGAACATAAAATAGAGAGGGTTTCCAGTGGCTTTGTGGCCCGTTTTGAGGTGTTTTTGGGCCTCGAAGCCTAGGCCCGCTTTGAGAAGAATCATCCCCCGTCGCGTTCCGGTCAATTTGAACCGACCAGCTCGCCGAACAAGTGAGTTTGCTCACTAAACCTTATTTAGTAGGTTAATTATGCTTAAGGGTTGTTTAAGTTATCTTAAGTATGGATTAGTGATAAGCTAGGATGGTTAGATTAGCCTTAGAATGGGTTTGTGTAACTTAATTAGTGAGATTTGTACAATTGATGATGGATTAGTCGAATCCAATGAAGTTCCTGTAGTTTTGGTTTCTAGACCCTTGCTGTTTGCCATTTTTGTGGATCGAAATGGGTTATGAATTTGAGGTTGATGCCTACTTGAGAAATGTTTTAGACATCCTCATCTACAACATATATTTTTTCAAGATTTTTAGGGATTTAAAAGAAGGAGATATCGGCTACGTCATTTTCAAACAGGGCCTCAGTTTTCGCTGGAATTGGTGACCTTTTAGGATTCTAGGGGTTTTTATCAACTCTTAGGGTTCGAATTTCAAATTGGTTTCTTCACAAAAGTTATTTTTCATATCTTATAGTTTAATATACTCAAATTTCAGATCAAATGGACATGGACCTCGAACCAAATTGATTTCGGAAAACAGACTTTTTGAAAAATTGACACAGTTTTGTACTGGATTGAGCGATTTACTGGGCTGAATCTAGAAGGATCTGGGTTAAAGTGTCTTCATAAAAAATTTTCGTTTATGTGTCTTTTACAACATACTAAAATTTGAGAATTTTCTAAACTCGTTCGATTTGATTTCTGGATTTAAACTTGGAGACGTGCGAGTGGGCCTATTCTGCCAGTTAGGGCCGGTTATGATATTGTGATGGTTCTTAGGGCTTTGATTGCTGGAAAGTGCATAATTGATGATATATGGTTGGTTTGTGATATTCCCAGAGTTTATACTTGATGATGGTGTGAAAGTTAAGGGTGCGCATGACAAAATTTCTGGAACAGAAATTGATTTCTAATCAGAAATTGATTTCTCAATTTCTATTTCAGAAATTGAGAAGCTAAGGCTGCGCATGATAAAATTTATGTTTCTTGATTTCTTGATTTCTCTGTTCCCCGGAACAGGTTTGGAACAGAAATCCATTTGGTAACGCAATTTGATTTCTCTATTTCTGAAACAGATTTGTATTCCAAAAATTGATTTGGAGGAGAAATCAGAAGCTAGAAATTGTAGCTTCTCTATTTCTGAAATAAAAATAAAAATTATTTCCTTTTCTCCATCCTTCTCTTCATAGACGTCGACTCCTCCTTCTCCTCACTTTACCCTCACTTTTCTTCCTTCTCCTCACTTCAACCAAAAACCCTAGCGCCGTCAACTCCAAAGCTGTCCATCCTCGCCGTCGACTCTAACGCTGTCGCCATCCTCTTGCCGATCAGATCGTCTTGCCGTCGCCATCCTCAGACCGTCCAATTTGCTCCGGTCATCCCATCAGACCCGCCTCCTCTGTCCGCATCCCCTTTCCACTCTCGATTCCGCAACTCCAGTCGCCGTCGCCGTCCTCAGACCGTCCAATTTGCTCCGGTCATCCCGTCGGACCCGCCTCCTCTGTCCGCGTCCCCTTTCCGCTCTCGATTCCGCAACTCCAGTCGCCGTCGCCCACCTTCGTCGTTATTCAATCTGCTCGTGTCAGCGTTCGTTCATGGCCTTCTCTGGAACTTCCCCCCGCGATTACTCACGAGGTTCGATCGATCCTTCCCTTCTTGCCTCTCTTTTCATGTTTTGGCTTTCGTCCACGTCCGCTCTTTTCCTCTGGTTATCTGACTTCTATAGTACGACCCCAGTCCTGTGTCCTTCTGACCTATGAATTTGTCCAAGGATATTGGGGCTTATGAGGAAGATGGAGTTATGCTTGACGGTGTCTCTGGTTTATTATAAATGGCTCTAATTGAATGTGGATGCTTACACTAGTTGATTTGTTCTGTTTCTGGAGAGCTCAGTGGGACAATGAAATGGTGCCCTCATAGTCGACCTTCATGTCTCTTATGCCATTTGACTATTTCTCATCTTGGCCAATGCAGGATGGCGGAAAAAATGCTTTCCCTGATTAAGTTTCTGCTTTATGATGTAGAGCAGTTGAAGGACAGAGATGAATGTTTTTGTCCTTAGTTTCTAAAAGAGGCAATAATTGGAAGATTTTGGTATTGGATCCCAAAGACTAGGGAATGTTACATTAATGAGTTTATTGTGACATAGATATAGGAAAGTATGTATCTTAAAGAAAGAAGTTCCGGCTGAGGATAACTGTAGTAATTTGTAATTTTTTCTTGTAAATAGTGGAGTCTACTAATGCACTCACCAAATAGTAGTGACTGCATTCAATTCTGCGCCTTGTATGTGGAACTTAAGCATTGTTAATCTGTTTAAAAAAACTCTTTAACATACTATGTAATTAAATTAGTGCTGACTTTACATTGACCTGCTACTGTATCATTAGGACCTTACATCATCTGGGTCATGTGATCCCCTATGTTCAGGACTAGGAGACTATTATAAATTTCATTGTTCGTTTGCAGAACACAAGATAGAATTTTGTTCGTTTGCTGGCATAGGGTGATCTGCACATTGATTATTTGGAAAACAGAGAAGGAAACCCTTTAGTTATGCATCGCTTTGTATTTTAAAGATGTAGATAAGGAAAAGAACAAGTTTACTTAAAAGAAAATTAACTAAATTAGGTTCAACCTCTAGTTATAGTAAGATTTATATGAAAATGTATTGGTGAGAGCATTTCTCTTTGAATCAGTAAGCTGTCCTGCAGAAGACAGCAAAACCTTAGGTAGTTCTATGAATTTTCTGTAATTTACTAGATAGAATTGAACCTTAAAATCTTCATGAAAGTTGTAGGAAACCTCTTTGGGAACAACATATTAAAATTTGAGAACAAACGGTCAAGGTTCGGGTAGTGAAATGATATTTCTTTGGTAGGTACTAAATCTGGAAGTTACTGCAGAATTTTAAGAAAGAAGACAGCAAATTACTGCTCTTAATACATCGAGATATAGGCTTAGGTTTCTTCACAGAAAATATTAAGTTATGTCTCTTCTATAACATACTAAAATTTCGTAACATTTCGATAAGAATAGATGTACTTTCTATGTCTAGGTTTGAGACTGCCCATAATTGCCCATAAATCTCTCTCCCACGATATTTTCTTTTTCATGTATTTTTAAGTACTTGTGTTCAGCTTTCTTTAAGAATAGATGGCATCCTGGTGCCTTAAATGTTTCTTCCACCTTGGCTTTCATGCGAACAAACCTTAAGACCAGCATGGTTCTCTGGGGCTTACTCATGAATCGGACAATCGTTCATTTCCAGTTACATGTCTCTATGCTTTTTGTTTGCGTTCGGCTAGTGTGGGAGGGGGCAGAACACTAATTGGATTGCATATTGATGGTAATGCATTTTCAGTAATGTAATCGAGCACGGATTTACCGACTAACTTGATTCTATTTCTTTATATCTTCTATTTCTTTATCAGTTTGCTGTTATTGCTTGAGGATTTTAGGCATTCATAATAGGATTTTAGGCATTCTGAAGAGGCTGCCCCTTTTCCTTTTATTCTTTTATGTTACATTTTTATCATGACATGCTTCATAATAATGGACTGCTGATTTAATATGCCTCTTGAAGATACGATTTCCACATATGTAATACACATTTTGGCTTTTAATGTGCTTGTTAATCACAAGCTTTTGTTCTTGAATTGGTGCATCATCGGATATAGTTCATTGAATACTGATTCAGTTAAGCTGAAATGGCACCCCACAAAGAAGCATTTATAGCAAAGTGGACTGAGCCTTTGACCAATTTGCTTATAACTTTATTGGTAGAAGAGGTGAAAAAGGGAAATCGCCCCACCTGTACCTACAACAAAGTAGGGTGGAATAATATACATGCCGAGTTCAATAAACAAACAAAACTCCATTTTAATGTAATTCAGTTGAAGAATAGGGTAAACAAACTAAAGAAGCAGTATAGTAGTTTTAAGAAGCTTCTTTCACAATTTGGATTTGGATGAAATAATGTCAACAAAATAGTTACTATGGAGGATTCAAGTGTATGGGATTCTCACATCAAGGTATTACTTTACTTGGGTCCATTTTTTCTTATTGTGGGTGTAAGTTTTAACTATATTGTTGATGTATGTCATTTCTATGAAATTTGTAGGATAATATTGAATGGGCTAAATTCAAGAATGATGGGTTTCCTCAATATCCAGACCTTTGTATTGTGTTTGGTGATACATATGCTACTAGGGAGTATGCAGCAGGAAATGCAGAAGAAAATACAGAAGACTATGTGGTGTCGGAGGGAGAAGACAATGGTGTTAGTGGCGACAATGTTGGTGGTGCTACGATAGGTGATCCGGAGGAATTTAATGAAAACTATGTTGATGAGGGAGTTTTTACATCTAACGCGACTTCCACCCCAGTTCGTGAGAAACACAAGTTGAATAGGACTCCAAATTCTAAGAGGAGAAGAAAGAGTAACACCTATGATGTGAGTCACACCTGCAAAGCCATTTAAGAAATGATCAAATTAAGGATGCCCCAATCAACAAGTGGCTCCATAACCTCACAGGCTTCACCTCCTGTAAACCCCTACTCCATAGGAGCTGTGGTCGCCGTTCTAAAAGGCATGCCTGACTTGGAGTAGAATCTTTACAAAAAGGCTGTGAACCAGGCGTGCATTAATGCCACTTGGAGAGAGGCTTTCATCATCACTCTACCTGAAAAGAGACATGGACTACTTGAATTTCTTTAAATAGTTGTTAAGAAACATGCATGACTTATGTAATGACATGTATTTGAGACTTTGTTTATTTATGTTTTTAAGTTGCAATTATGATGACATTATTGCTATATCAGATTACTATTGGAGTCCTTATCTAATGGGTTTATATTCTTATTTTGTGTGATGATATAGGTAATATGGATGAGGGTGAAAGTAGCAATGGTCAAGTAGCATCAGTTGAATCAATTGAGCAGGATTTTGATGATTTTGATCTTAATATAATGATGGCGTGGTTGGCCACTGTTACAGTGGATAGGTCCATGCACACGAGAGAACCTATTAGGGACAGCTTATTATCAGGACCGCAATGGATAAGGGAGGTTCTTTATGGGCATTTCGATAGAGTATATGAAGCTTTTAGAATGGAGAGACATGTCTTTCTCAACCTTTGTGGTCTAATGAAGGAAAAAGGTTGGTTGGAAGATACCCGATATATTGGGATAGATGAACAAATCGGGATTTTCTTATCTATGATTTGTCACAAGAACTCAAATAGAGATTTATGTGAGAGATTCCAACATTCGGGACAAACTATAAGCAAATACTTGACTAAAGTATTGCAAGCAGTTCTCAAATTGGCAAAAGAGGTTATCATACCACCTTCCTTTGATGTTGTCCCACAAGAGATTCTTATGGATCCTAAGCATAAACATTACTTCAAGGTAGAATTCTCATATATTCCTTTACACCATCAATTTTATTTTGTTGATAATCTTGTATAATACTAGTTTTTGATAAAATGACAGGGCTGTATAGGTGCTATTGATGGCACCCACATTCATGCTTCTGTACCTATGTCAAAGCAAATCCCATTTAGAGGTAGGAAAGGCACCACCACTCAGAATGTGATGTGCGTTTGTTCATTTGATATGAAATTTACTTTTGTATATGCTGGTTGGGAAGGCTCTGCCAACGATTGTCGAGTGCTTGCAGCAGCACTGGAGACTCCTCACTTGGAATTTCCTCAGCCGCCACCAGGTATTTGTTTGTCCTTTAAGGAGTAATTTTCTTTATGATCATATTTATAGTTACAAATTATGACCAATGTATGAATACATTGTTGTAGGCAAATACTATGTCATGGATTCTGGTTATGTAGCAACTCTGGGGTTTTTAACTCCTTTTAGAGGTGACCGGTATCATTTAAATGAGTATAGGGGTAGAGCGAGACAGCCAACAACTACAAGAGAATTGTTCAACTATAGGCATTCTTCTTTAAGGAATGTCATTGAAAGATCATTTGGGGCATTGAAGAATCGCTTTTTCATTTTGAGGCACATGCCCTCATTTGCAATTTGAAAGCAAGCGCATATCATAATTGCATGATGTGCCATCCATTATTACATTTGTGATCAAGACAAGATGGATAAGAACTTTTCCCTATATGGAGATCCGATGTACTTGGCTGAACCTACGCAGGATGAGCTTGCAAACGTTCAGTTGACCGAGGAGGGAAACCAAATAAATACGCTTAGGAAAACCATTGCCAATAAAATGGCAAGGGATAATAATATGCCGGAAATTCCAGGAAATTGTATTTTCAACTTTTGTAATGTATTAGTATTATTTCGACTATTATTTTGTATTTGAGGATTTCCTATGTTGTTATCTAATCAATTTTTATTCCTAGAAATAGAAATTTTATTATGTTATCAAACAGATTTCTGTTCCAAAATAGAAATTTTGAGTTGTTATCAAACAAGTTTCTTTACTCGAAACTTGTCGGGGAATAGAAATTGAGAAATCAATTTCGGCCGTAAATCAATTTCTATTTCAGAAATTTTATCATGTACAGCCTAAAAATTTTAGCTTCTGATTTCTTCTTCAAATCCATTTATGGAATAGAAATCTGTTCCAGAAATAGAAAAATCAAATTGCGTTACCAAACGAATTTCTGTTCCAAACCTGTTCTAGGGAACAGAGAAACAGAGAAATAGAGAAGTAGAAATTTTATTATGCGCGCCCTAAGAAAATTCGTCCCCAGCGTGTGTTGGTGGACGTTAATAGTTAAGAGAACCCGTTCCTAGCGTGTGTTGGTGGACATTAATAGTTATTATTTTAACCTTGGCGTGCATCGGTGAATATTATCTTAACCCCGGCGTATGTCGGTGAATATTATCTTAACCCCGGCGTGTGTTGGTGGATATTATTATTTAACCCCAGCGTGTGTCGGTAATTATTATCTTTCCTCGGCGTGTGTCGGTTATTATTATCTTTCCCCGGCGTGTGTCGGTAATTATTATTCTTTCCTGACATGTGATGGTAGTTATTAGTCGTTCCCAGCGTGTGTCGGTAGTTATTAGTCGTTCTCGGCGTGAGTTAGTAGTTATTAGTCTTTCCCAGCGTGTGTCGATGGTTATTACTTTTCCCCAGCGTATGTCGGATAAAACTGCTCGTGTGGGTAGTAATAGTTAATTAATTGGAACGCATGTTGAGTTGAATTGATGGATCGACGTGTGTCGATAATTCTTGCTTTGATGTGTAAGAGTAGTTTTTGCTCGTGTGAGCAGTGATTTAATTATGATTCTTGCTTTAATGTGTATCGGTGGTTCTGGCTCGTGTGAGTGGTGATTAAATTGTAAGTCTTGCTCGTGTGAGTAATGATTGGTTTGGATGTTCCAAATTGGCATGAGAATTTGCTTTATACACATGGTTGTGATAAGAATTGTGCTGACCTGCATAGAGGAACTGAGGCCAAGGTAAGCCTCTATGATTGTATGATTGTGTGTTTAAGACATCCTAGGCGTATTACCCTCCTAATAGGGGTTTAGAGTGTGAACTTGCTGAGATTTATATCTCACCCCGTCGTGGGCTTCATTTTTTAGGACCGTAAGATGGAAGACCTGGAGCCAAGTTGAGGGGATCTGAAGTGTAGGTCAGATAGGACAATTTCTTTTTAAGAGTCAATCATTTGAAGTCTTGTGGCTGTAGACTTTTGTATTTGACTCGGTGTGTATTTAAAGGCATGTTTGTTTGAAAATCCGTTGTCCTATTTTTCTATCCCGAAATGATTATTGTCAGGGGATTTATTATTTGCTTCCGCATGTGCAATAAAAAGAAAGGGTCGGCGACTCGTCCTGGGAAGTTGTAAAAATTTTATCGACCACTAAAGTATGGACACGCTTTCGAGGATTGGGGCGTGACATGTGAGATACGACATGCAACCTTACATGCAAACTATATGCCATGAAACATTAATTAAATGACTTAATTTTAATTGCGGGTAGTAACATGCCACATATTTTAAATTAATGACCCTAAACATGCAATTACTAAATGACATGCAATAGATGTACTAATTTTATGTGACAAGCGCATGGTATTTTGTGTTTTCTTTTTAATGAAAATTCGTAATTAAAATGCCCAATATTAAACATGCAAACTAAATTAAGAAAAAAGAAATCTAATTTATTCTAGAGCAATGTTTTCATTTTTTTTATTTAGAAATTCGGAATAAATTAATTACCTAATTTAAACATACAATCTAATTTAAAACATGCAACGTTATCAACAAGATTCCAATCAAATTCAATTCATTTTTTGGATTTTCTTTTATGAAAATAATCACACAAAAGGACAATTATTTAATTTAAAAAAGCAATCCACAAAGATTATCTTATTTAAATTTGGAAACAGAATAAACCAGCAATCATATCCAAATGGTTATAAATATTGATGAAAGGTTATTCGCTAAGGTGGAGGACAGTGAGCTCAGTACGGCAGTGCTCGCGGCGGTTCCGGGGCAAGGCTTAACGGGCCGTAGGTCGCCATGCGAAGGGGCCGCCATGGCTTCGTGGTGGCCAAGACGGCATGATGAGGTCTCGGCCAAGGCTAGCAGAGAGTCTCTCCCTCTCTTTTCTCACGTGATTTTGCCTTCTTTTGTAGGTTCCATTTATTGAATTTTTCAGCTCAAAAACATTCACCACTGGTCCAATGCTTATGTAATTAATGTAAACTATATAATAAATCTCCTAAAACTATACATTATGCAATTGAATTCTAATATTTTTGTTTAAGGGTTAAGATTAATCCCTAATTTTTTTGCAGTTAATTACTAAATGATTAATCAAAGTTTAGGTGTCAACAGACTAGTTTAATGAAGTATTCACTTTCTGACAAAAAATAAAAATATTCTTACTCTAGAGCAAATTTAGATGTATTGCATTTCTTATGCAGTTGGTCTACGTCTCTTATCTTAATGATCCTCATTTCTCTTTCCTTATAAAAGATTTGGAAGTACAAGGCAATAACATGGACAAGTAGGTGTGCATCTTTGAAAAAAGAACTTTGAAGATGATTTAAATTGTTGGGTCATACTTCTGTTAAAATCTAACCAGTATTACTAAGTCAACAGTGACTATTAACACATGGAACTTTGTGTACAAATCTCTGAATAAAATTCACACTCTTAATCTAAATTGTAAGGTCATCGATTACCTCGCATGATCGAGGTCATTGCATGTTGAGAGAGGAGTGCTAGCCACTGTGCCAACTACAGCCGCTGCCTTTGGTGACGGCAAATGGTCCATGCATCATGAATTAGGTCGGCATTGCAACTTGTTTCCAGGATGACCTACAATGTTCTTCTTTCATATCACCCATGTATTAATTAATCATAATCTCTTTTTCCCTGGTTATAGCAAAATGCAAGTTAAATGTTGTCTCAAAGAACGGAGTCCCAACTTTAGGGCACAGGCGGTCATAGTTCAAGCTCGTAGCTCTCAGGAAAGACTCGAACACAGAGAAGGCATTAGTGAACCATGCAGCTATCGACAGCACGCGCTAAGTAAGTTTGAATCTTGTCACACAGCGTACATAGCCTAAAGATGTGAGAACTCCGCCGCATATGATAAAAGTCGCCTAGTTGATTCTTTACCTTTTGAAGGCTCCTTTCAAGGGTTCGTATTATTGTCCGATACTTGTGCTTTGGTCCACAGATTCTTCCACTAGTTGGTGGTCCTACTGGGGCCGGTGCCAACCCTTGCTATTAATGATTCAAAGGTCAGAGAGAAGAAACGCCCGTCCCAAACTGTTGTTACGCGTCTTCCTCCGTGAAGACAAATTGCACGCGGACCAAGAAAGGTTCACCTTCTTGCAATTTCCATTTCATATTTAGCAATTTATTCACTAGATCTTGTGGAGATTATGCCGACAAGGATGTGACTAGCATTGACTTGGCCACATAAGGTTTAGCATTTGCAAGATTGGCATTGACAAATTTGGGACGGTGCTAACATAAGGAATAGAAGTAAATATTAGAACATGGAAAAGAGATTATCAAAGCTAGAGAAAAATCTTACGAGCTTGAACGGAGAAATTGTGGTCTATGTGCGAAATTGTTATTATAATCTCTTTTGGGGTCTATGTGCGAAATGCATAGGGGACTCGTCTAGAATGCAAAAGACACGTCTAGAACATGGGAAGCAAATATTAGAACATGGAAAAGAGATTCTAGATGACTTCTTAGGAAGGTAGGACACACGAAACATCCATATACAACACTACATTCTTTTTCTGCAATTTATTTACTGTTTTCCCGCATCCAAACTTTGATCTTATGCTTGACACTTCGTGCTATCAACCTGGCTTTAGTTGCTCTTCGTATCAAACCCACAAACGAAGTTCTTATTCCCTTCTTGGACTATGATGTACTTGGAAATTACTCGTCAAAGCTGTACTTCGAGTTTGGCACTGTACGATGTGGGGTTTGGCATCAGCAAAAGTCTTCGACGGGCCCAGAAGTGTATATTTATGACTTCAACCTTTAACCCTCTAGTCAAACCTTACTTTTTTTAGAGATTTGATGTGACGTCGGACGCTTCAAAATTGTGATAACGCATGAAGCACGTTTACTCGGACCATGATTTCTTCAATCTGGTGGTCCTATGGGGCCATGGTGCCACAAGGTCCAGAGAAAGATGCACGCCGTCCCAGAAAAGTATAAACCAGGCAGACCGAGCAAGGGAAATCTAAATCTTGTTTCCATTCAATCAAAATAAATTCCGCTGACCTCCTCGTTATGTCTATAAAGGGTATTTGGAGGGTTTTTTTTTTTTGACTTTTAGTTTATTTTTGAAAACGTTGGACTTTCATATATGTATTGAGTACATCAAATTTCGAAATTATAAAGAAATGAGTAGTTTGAGTCGTTTGAAGTTGAGCATAATTTTTCCGTAGTTTAGAGAAAGTTTAAACTATCTTGTTTTGACTTATGAAAAGTCAATAAGTACCTTTTTGTGCTTATGTTATGTTCATTCAAACTGCTTTGTTAATTACCGTTTTTCCATGATTTAAAGTAGTACAATAGTCATCCGTACACTTGTTTCAAATGGTTTCCCCAGCCTTTTAATAGTACATGAAGACCCATTCTGTGGAAAGGCTCCTCACATCCTGGTGATCTTATGTATTCCTTTTTCATCTGTATTCTCAACATATATTCTCTCGCACGAAAAGATCTTATATTATAATATTATTAAATTATATGAACCCTTTGTGAGACTTACTCTATTCAACAATTAAGGAACCCACGCATACATTTTGGGTGCATACGAAACTTAGTCCGGTGCGCCCGCCTGGTTTTGGGTACTATTGGACATAATCTTTTAAGGGAGCAAGGACATAGTACCCTTTTTGGCTTAGGGTTTTGCTAGTCTACCCTTGTTGTGCTCTCTCTGACAATTCCCGAAATCGGATAAATTTAAAGATGCAAGTTGTTATGGCAAAAAGACAAAAAGGATGGCAGTTGCACGTATATGTACAGGTTCATGTGAACAGGAGTTAATTAGAGCAAAAGAAACACAAGTTTTTTTTTAAATACGAGATGTCAATCCATCCCCCGTTTTTTTCCTCGATAAAAGAAATCACCAATTTGATAGGTTCAAAGAGGGCTACAAGCGCAAGTGTTCGTACTTTAATAAGAAAAATTGTCTAAAAACTTTTAAATTTATTACGCTTTTATTAATTCAGTTTTAAATCTTTCAATCTTGTCAATTCAATCTTAAATATTTTTACTTCTTATTAATTCAGTCAATCCGGCCAATTTTTAGCTGGAAATTGCTAACCTAAACTGCTAGCGCTGACGTGGTAAGTTTTTAAAATATTTTGAATTTTATGATTTTTTCTTCTTTCTACTTTTTTCTCTTTTTTGTTTTATTGAGCTAGGGTCGGCTAGGGTTGCCAATTGACCCTCGCCGGCCTTGGACGAGGATGTCGAGCCCCTCACCAGCAAAAGCAAGGTTTTGGTAGTAAATTAGATAATTAAAAATGGAGGTTTTGCTAGTAGTTTGAAGTTACATGATCAGTCCAAGGATATGTCATGTTAATAAACCATGTCCAGTCACCATACGTACAATGGGTCGCTGCTTCTCTTTGGTTGTGGCCACTTACTGATGGTCATCTATGTAGAGAAAAGTTCCTTTCGTATGTTTTTGTCCGACATTATATACATGTACTGGTGTGCATCTTGACTTCAACTATGAAGTTAGGATGATTTCATTAATCTCATAGACATGTACTTGTTTTCTCGCAAATGTCACTGGCCAGAAAGTAATGTTTTCTGGCTTAACCATTTTACCTTGATAACACCAATAGGCTCGATTGGAATCCACGTCGTGTGGATGGAGAATGGAACCAACTATAATATCCGTTAAAAGTAAAGTACCCTTCAATTCCAACCGCACGCAAGTACTTCACATGGATGAGTTTGATTTCCCTAGCTGTCCCTCCTCCCTTTTTAAATCAATTTTTTTATTGGGTTCACTCAACTTTTGATTCCAACCCTAAAGCTTGGCAGGAGAAGTGTCCCTATATAAATGCTCGCCAGCTGCTCCAAAACCACAGCTGGCTGGCGGGTAGGTAATTTCATACCCATGTCTCTTGTACGTCCAGTAGTTCCAAACTAGCTTTATCTTCTCCTCACATAAAAGAAGAAATTGAATCACACCTCTTGTGGTTACAATTGCTTTGGGGATTGCAATTTTCAAGCTCTAGTTCAGAGAATTTCATCATGGCTCAAGAATATGTAGATCTGATCAGCAATTTGCCGCAAGACATCCTCCAAAGAATCAACTCCTTCCTGCCACTCAAAGAGGCAGTGAGAACGAGCCTTCTCTCCACACAATGGAGGTCTCTCTGGTCACCCACGACGGTGAATCACTTTGCCGCAGGTGGTGGCAAGACTGCTGCAGTTAACGCAGTTGAAGATTCGTTAGAAGCTGTCAACGTATTTCTGGGATCTTACGAGAGCCCGGAGATGCGCAAACTGTGTTTCCGGTTCCCCGAGGGTGACGTGACCATCGTTGCCACAAAGGGAGTCGACAAAGAGCTTCATCTCAATTTCTCTCACAGCCAAAAGGAGGACAAACGTTATTACCATATGAAAATGGAATTAGGTAATTTTACTCCTATCAACATCACCAATTTATCCACCCTAAGGACTCTTCATCTGCGATCGGTCTCCAGTGTCTCTGAGGACATTGCCTCCTCCTTGCTCACGAATTGCCAGCTTCTACAGAGCTTGAAGATTGAGAAGTGCGAAGGACTAAAGAGAATTAGGATCGAGAAGAATGAAAGCCTCGGAAATTTGATGATTTTGGATTGCGTGGACATAGAGAATGTGTTTGTTTCAGCTACCGGCTTAAGATCTTTTGTGTATAAGGGCCTACTGACCCAAATCCACATGAAGAATGCTTCGAATTTGGTTGATGCGGTGCTTGATTTGGGGGGTGCTTTTGGTAACGGTGACTTTGACTGTGAAGAAGTTCTCTCTCTGCTCTCTTCCTTGAAAGAAGTTGAGACTCTCGCTACAAGTGGGTGGCTTCTTGAGGTAAACCGCTTTCTTGTTCCAATTGTCTTATTAGAGAACTATCGGCTACATCTTCTCACAAGGGTACTTCTCATGTGTTTACAGTGGCTATGCTCAGCAGGAGTTATCTTTGGAAGGCTAGAATTCCAGTTTTACAAGTTAAAGCAATTGAGGTGGGTTGATTCTCTAATGGACAATGCAAAGCGCGATTCATTGGCTTGTTTCTTGAATAGCTGCCCAATCTTGGAAAAGTTGTTTATCACAGTAAGTGTCGCCATCAACCTACTACCATAAATATAAACAAAAATGAGATATTCTAAGCTTTTTTTTCAAATATAACCACATATTTTTTAAATGGTAAAACTGAAGATATGTGCATTATATGAATATGCAGATTGATCCCAGCAGGAGCAGCGTGACCTGTCCCTACTTTCATCAACATTGGCATGAACCTCATCTTTGGATGGATTTTCCCACTGTGAAGTCCAACGTTTTGCAGCTGAAATACTTGAAGGTCGTTAAGTTTGTAGGGTTTACAATTGACGGAGAAGATAGGTTGTTATCGTTACTAGTGGATCTTCTCCTGGGGAAGACAATCGTGCTCAAGTCAATAACGGTGACATCGCACCAGAACATCTCGTGGGGCGTCGTGAAGGTACCGGACAAACAGCCAACGCAGAGGTGGTGGAATTGCAGAAAAGGGACAGTGAATACAATGCCTAGAAATTTCACTTTTGCATTGCTAGAAGATCGATGAAGTCAAATACGGAAAGGGAAATCTGACGCCGCTTATATGTATTTGGTTTCCTCCCAGTCCCAAGTGAATCTGTGTATGGTTTGCGTTCCGCTGTCATTTTCAAGTTCTAGTTTTTATGAGCTTTAAGCGTGTAACTGGTCTAACATATTGTTTGCTAAATTTCACTATTAGAACCTTTCTAGAGGTGAACCACCAAGTGAAAGTTAATGAATTACTAAAGATGCTGCTTTAGTATGGACTCTCCCAATCCCTATCAATCGCAACTTAATTTCTTAATTTAAACATGCAATTGTACTTACTTTGTTACTCCCACTACGGGATTAAGGGTTGATTAAACACGCAGTACATTTTACTTCTGCAAACTAGAGATTTAATGGATAAAAGGACTTGATTACGCTAAATTAATCTAATACAATTTTGGTACTTTTTTCTCTTCATCTTAAATTGTTTTGCATGTAGTCTTTGCCAAAAGCCCCTAACATGTGAAGGATAACCATGTGGGTGTGCAATTGATAATGAGACATTCAATAATTAAAAGTGTAATTGCTGAATAGATCACAGAACCTGAAATGCATGAGCAAACAAAAACGGACCCCTATTTGTCACCTATCAAGACTAGGGTTTTGCAAGCTTAGACTTAGGAAACAAATACACAATGATGAATGCAACATTTATTCATGAAAGTGATGATGACTATGACCAATGCATGACCTGAGCTATACTAAATAACTTGATTCAATACCTAAGATGCAATGACAATTAGCTCTTTTTGGGTTTTCTTGTTTATAAAATATGGACATGACTTAATTAATGCTATGATTATGTGCACCTAATCTAATATGCATTGGCAACCTAAGGTCATGAATTCATGCAAGTTATACTATAATGAATTCATTATATGAAATGTAATGAAATTAATTCCTAAAGCGAACAATATGAAATGATTGCTATGATATGAGAATTAACTATAGATTAATCCTATAATGCAAACTATATGAAATGCTATTTTATTTTTTTAAAATTTTTTTATGAAAACAACAAACCTAAGACTCTACTGTGATCCTTAAATTATTATATGACTAGTAATCCTTTTTTTCTTTTTCTTTTTTTGTATTTTCTTTCAAGAGGAAACTTTATGCAATGAGAATAATGCATAGGACTCACTAACTGATCGATGCTATCTACATGGGATATCAATCAAAAAAATTTCTACTTTTCTCTATTTGACCGTGAATATCCGTGCGAGTTGATTGAATTTGGCACCATGTCTCTTACGGCTAAAACTAATCTTCAAAAATCCAACTCTACTCCACTTAAACTTCGTCTATTTCTTTTCTATTATTTTGTTTCCAGCTTGCGCCAAAATCTATCCTTACTCTCAACCGATTCCTTTTTACAAGATCACAGTTCGAAGTGTTCAAGAAGAAACAAACTATACTTTGCCTATTATGATCAGATTCTCTCCTTCAAGTGTTTTTATTCAAAACAAACAAAACCCGCTTCCAGATTTTAATTAAATTCAAACACCCAATCTTTTCTTTGACTGAGTCATTTAAATCGAAAAACTCACTTTCTTGAAGGATAATTCACGGCCTCTTACTCGGTGGATTTGTCTTCTTCTTTTTTCAATCACACTTCTTTATCTTTAAATCCACTCAGCCTCCCACTCAGGTTTGCAATCAGAATTTTCAATCTCACAATTAGGTTTCTTGTTCCCCTAAATTCAAATTCGATCTCATCTACATCCGAATTTTCTCGGTCACTGTTCCCATTTCAAAAATTAAAATTCCAGGTCCAAGCCGTTTCAATCAATGCAAATGCGGACCACGCAAATGATATTTTGTTTCTCCCGTTGCGGAAAATTCTCTCTACGAAATGTAGAGCGCTTCTACCTTCGTGGTAGTTTCTTCTTCCAATATTTCCAGTCTTTACATAATCTCTCGAAGCTCATCTAGCTGGTTACCTTCACCCAGAGTTGCAAATTTGCTAATCTCCCACGGGAACACTCCTCAATCTCCATCTGACTTAATCTTTCCATCCCCTGCTCCTTCGCCCTTTGCCCAGCCTTTCTCTTGTTTTGCATGTCACAATCGGCTTGATTGACGGACGCCCTTTCTTTTGGCTTCCCCTTTTCCTTCTCGTCTGGTCGCTGAAATGGGGATGGCGCTATGTTATCTATCTCTTAAGATACTCGGTCTTTTTTGCTAAGGGTTTCTACCAAGGTTTGTTCGGTCTCTGCTCCAAAATGGACCGCTCGATTGCTGACGATGAAGCTCGCCTGGTGGCCCTGTGCAATCGAATGGGTCGCCTGTGATCGAAACAGCAAGTTGAGGTCTGGGACGAGGCAGCCCCTAACGACAAAATTGAGGAATGTCGGTTAGTTTTGGTAGGTAAGATTCTTAACAATCCTTCAGTTAACTTTCAGGCATTCCAAAATACTATGAAACGGGCCTAGCGAACTGAACTAATGGAAATCTCACAAGGTGAATCTGGTCTATACATAGTAAAGTTTAAATCTGAGGAAGTAAAATAGAGAGTTCTAGAGAATAGACCTTGGTTATTTGCCAACCATCTGGTCATATTAAAGCCTTGGATAGTGAACACGCCGCTGCATTGCTATGACTTTAACACCTGTGCGTTTTGGGTCCAAGTTTTTGGTTTGCCACTGGAACGCTACATTAAAACCATGATCAGTAAGGCTGCAGCTCATATAGGCAGGGTGACAGATGTGAAAATAGAGAATAAAGATGGTTCTACGCTTCGAATAGGGAGGGCTCGGGTAGAATTGAACCTTCAACAGCCACTTAAAATAGGGCTTCTAATCAAGGTTGAAGGAAAGAATCTCTGGCTTGATTTTAGATATGAATGACTATCTCATTACTGTTATTCCTGCGGTAAGGTTGGTCACTATGCCACGTACTATAAAGAATTTCCTTATAATAAGAGTAAAATGGATGGAAAAGATAGCTTTTTATATGGATCATGGCTAAGAGCAAAGGTCCGGGAACACAGCCCCTTCTGGCGTACCTTTTATGAAGTGAATCTACACCAAGACGATGTTGATGAGATTATCCTAGAGACCCCTCAACCTCCTTCGGCAATCATCCCTGTTCCAGTTTCTAATCCTTCTGTACCTGAAATCCAAGTACAAAAAAATAAAGGTAAACAGACTATGGAGGCTTCGGTGTGTGATAAAATCATCATAGCTGCAACACCTATTAAGTGGCAACCTTTGGTGGAGGAATCGTCAACAAGTCTTACTGTTCAGGATAAACTTCCTAACAATCAGCAACACACAACGGTTAACACCATTACAACAGGTTCTATTCAGTCAAAGAAGGTTAAAAACTCATGCCTCAATGCAAGATCAGGCCCTATTAAGAAGGCAAAATGACTCATTAATCATGAAGTTCGAAATCAACTCCAAAAGAAGCTTGATGAATCCGCTTTACAGGAGACTCCCATCTTTTAGGTAGATGCTCCTGCATGTTGGGCCTGGTGGCTGGCCCTAAAAAGCCACCAGGTGAACAATGAGAATAGTAAGTTGGAACTGTCAGGGGTTGGGCAACCCCCTGACAGTTCAAGCGCTTAGGGTCTTAGTGACCCAGGAAAGGCGCGATATTCTATTCTTGATGGAAACGAAAAATCAGGAACAGAAGCTCATCTACCTTCAAAGGAAACTCAGATTCTCAGCAAGCTATATTGAAAATCCAGTAGGATTGGCAGGAGGTTTAGCACTCTTTTGGACTGATAGAGTGGCTTTGAAAGTGACTTATCACTCTTTGGATATGCTTGACTCAATTTGTACTAACCTGGATTTTGGCATCACTATGCGTCTCACCTGCTTACATGCTCCAGCAAGTTATCCTCTCCGACAAAACCTGTGGACAGCATTAAGGCAAATGAGTAACTTCAACACCCTGCCTTGGCTATGCACAAGCGATTTTAACGAAGTATTGTATCCATGGGAGAAAGTAGGGAAGCATCCTGCCGAGCCTCATCGCATGTATTCTTTCCGTGATCTACTCAATGATTGTTATCTAATGGATCTAGGCAACAAAGGCTACGCCTTTACATGGACTAATAACTATAACGGCGAAGACATTGTAAAGGAAAGATTAGATAGAATGCTTTGCACAAAGGAATGGAGATTAACTTACCCTCTTGCTGAAGTGTTGGCTTTACTAGCCCTCGGATCTGATCACAGCCCTCTTCTTTTGTATACTGAAGCAACACAAGGTTATAAAAAGCAAAAATCTTTCTACTTTGAAGCTTACTAGCTACAAGATATGGAGTGTCGTTCAACAATTGCTGTTTCTTGGGCGTCTTATCAACTTGGAGAGGCGACGCTCCCCCAAAAGTAAAAAGCTGTCTCTGCCGCTCTATCAAAATGGAGCCGATCCAAATTCAGCAATGCCAAACATACGCTTCATTCCCTCAAGAATTAGCTTCAAGTTCTGACAAATTAGCCTCATGGTCATTCTGATACAGCTGTGTTATCTGACTTGAAAGAGAAAATACACATGTTATGGTAGCAGGAGGAAAAATTTTGGGCAATGCAATCCCAAGTTAATTGGCTTAGATGGGGGGATAGGAACACTAAGTTTTTTCATGCCACCACAGTTCAAAGAAGACAACACAACAAGATCAGCATGCTACAGAATGATCAACAAAATTGGGTACGCGACCTGACTCATCTCAAAGAGATGACCTCTAGTTTCTTCAGGAATTTATATACTTTTGCAGGGTATAGAGACTACAGCCCAACGTTAACTATTTGCAAGCAAGTGGTGACAGCGGAGATAAATGATAATCTTATAGCAGAAGTTACCTATGAGGAAGTCCAGACCGTGGTCTTCCAATTAAGAGAAACAAAAGCACCGAGTCCAGACGGGTTGAATGGTCAATTCTATCAAGCATATTGGGACATATTACAAGAAGATATATTCTTAGCCATGCAACAATTCTTTCAAACAGGGGTTTTGTTACTTGAGTACAATCGCACTTCTATTTCTCTGATCCCAAAAATCCCTCACCCAGAAAGATTGGACCAATACCGCCCTATCAGCCTTTGCAACTTTATTTATAAAGTGATTTCCAAGATCCTGGCTAATCATCTCAAATCCTGGCTACCAGAACTGATAGCGCCAGAACAAAGTGCATTCGTTGGTGATCGGCAAATCCAGGATAATATTATTGTGGTTCAGGAGGTACTCCATCAAATCCAAACAAGGAAAAGGAAAAAGAACTTTCAGGCTGTGCTTAAACTAGACATGCAAAAGGCTTATGATCGGGTAGAATGGGATTTCCTCAGAGACTACCTCCTAAAGCTTGGATTCCATACCCAATGGGTTCACTGGATCTTGCAATGCGTTACTACAGTTTCTTTCAGTGTTAAATTCAATGGCGAATCTTTACCCTATTTTCATTCAACTAGAGGTCTGAGACAAGATGCCTTTATCACCATAACTGTTTATCCTAATGGCTAATGTCCTAACAACTCTTATCAAGAATGCAGTGGACATGGGAAATCTTAAAGGTATTAAGCTAAACTGATGGTGTCCCACCCTATCTCATTTATTTTTCGTAGATAACGCCATTTTCTTCCTAGATGCGAAGATTACTGAATGTCAGAATTTAGCTAGTATCTTGAATGAATATTGCTTAGCTACAGGACAAGCTATTAATAGAAACAAATCAGGTCTGTTTTTTAGTACGGATTGTCTTATCAGCTTGAAAGAGAATCTTGCCAGAGAACTTAGAGTCCCTATATTGAACAAAACTGGCAAGTATCTTGGCATACCTTCAGACTGGGGGAAATCTAAATGAGAAATGTTTGCATGGATTATGGGTCGAGTAAATTCAAAGCTAGAAGGTTGGAAGGAGAAGCTTATTTCAAAAGGAGGTAAGGAAGTCTTACTTAAAACGGTTGTGCAAGCAATTCCTCAATATGCAATGTCAATCTTTAAAATCACTGCTGCAATTTGTAAAACAATAGAACAAAAGATAGCTAGATTCTGGTGGCAATCAAATTACAGCAAGCAAGGCATACAATGGAAGAACTAGGAGTCTATTAAGAGCAGGAAAGACGAAGGGGGTTTAGGATTTCGTGATCTTTTGGCATTCAACAGAGCATTACTAGGAAAACAAGCTTGGCGACTGGCTCAACAACCTACTTCACTGTACAACAGAATACTTAAAAGTTAGTACTTTCACTCTCAGGATTTCTAGCATGCCACTAAAGGTACTAGACCCTATTGGGGTTGGCAAAGCATATTGATAGGCCGGGACTCTATTGCAGACAAGATATTATGGTCTATTGGTGACGGAACAAAAATAAAAATACGAGAGGATAGATGGTTGGCTAGGGGTGTAATTGGAGGTCTTGCTCCTAGAGACGAACAAGAAAAAGTTGTAGGCTTTATAATTCCAGAACATAACACATGGAACACAACACTTTTGCGCCAGAGTTCTGATAGTCAAACAGTTGAAGAAATTCTATCTATCTTTATTCGACCTTAGTTCACGCAAGACAGACTAATCTGGAGAGGAACGCAGAATGGGCATTTTACAGTGAAGAGTTGTTACAATAAGATCAGAGCTTAGCAAACAAGCAACATCAATAATCAAACCTCTTCATCTTTTCAGGTGCCTCACAAATTATGGAACGCAATCTGGAAACTAAACACTATGCCTAAACTAAGATCATTCCTTTGGTTAGTCTGCAACAACGCACAGGCGACTAGAGAAAATTTATACAAGCAACACATCTTATCAGACTCGACTTGCTGTATGTGTACTAATCAGGTACCCGAGACACCAGAACATCTTTTCTTGTTATGTCCAGGGACACTAGATGTTTGGTTGCATTCAAAAATCGATATCAAGCATCATCCTACAGGTGTGCATCGAATAGTCCTAAAAATTAACATAGATGCGGCTTACCAATCCCATTGCAGCGATGCCTCGGTGGCCTGTGTGTGTAGAGACTCCTCCGGCATCTTGATTGATGGATTTGCGCGATCTGTCCCTGCCTCCTCGGCCCTACAAGCTGAGGTGATCGGCCTTAATCTCACCTTGCATTTTCTACTTCAGAGAGGGCGAGGACTGGATCAACTTGTTGTGGAATCCGATTGCTTGACCCTTGTGGACGCCATCAACAACCCTGCCCTAACGCCGTGGGAGCTCAGATCCCTCTTCAACGAAAATATGGAGTTGATGCTTCGGTGCCCTAATCTCCGAATCGCTTGTTGCAATAGGGAAGTGAATTATGTTGCGGACCGGGCTGCGAAGGCCCATCGGGCCTCTCTTCTTCCTCCTAATTGGGTGCTCCATCCTCCTCCTTTTCTGCAAGATCTTTTGTATTCCGAACTTATATCTAGTGTAACTTCAAAGCTAGGCGTTTAATATATGTGCTGTTTTAGACCCCAAAAAAAAAAAAATTTGATATTTTTGTTAAGAATTTGAGATCAATCATTAATTTTTCTTATGTAATAAATGACTTAATAGAATAGCCAAAACATAGTGTGAACATACACGAATCATTTAGCTTTTATTAGGTCCTAAGCAAATCTCTATAAATAAAGCAGTTTTCTCACATCTATTGGCCAGACTAGAATTTGATATATACGAGCTTTTCTTCAAGTGAGGAATTTCTATTTTTATCCAATTCATTTAGTAGGGAACCTTAAGCTCTTCATCATTGACTGGTAACGCATTTCTTTATCCCCAGATGGTGAACTTCTTTATCGTTGGTATGTGGTGTGATCATTTAGGCGTTGGCGCCGAGTTTCAACTATCCCAACTTCGTTTTGTCATTCATACAGGCCCACATAAATGCCTTCCACAACCATTTCCAAAAGCCCTATTAATACACTTACCCCAAAAACGAATTTCTTAATCTCTCAATCCAGCACATAAATTTTGAAAAGTTTATCAACAATTTGTTTATAATTCTGCTTTTCGTGTAGACTATAGATAAGTTTTTTTTTTTTTCTTTTGGTCAGAAGACCACAGATAAGGTGTCCAGAATCTACATGGTAACACGCTCAAAGATATAGGCATTAGTAGTATCTGGATGTTAGTTTTAGTAGAACATTTAACTTAGAATGGGCGATAGACTTTTTCATGAATCCTTAATTTACCTATATTGTCTGGAATTGTCGTAGACCCGTCTCAATCTTTAAAAAGTCAAAGAATACAATTTCGGCGAAGCATTGTGCTAAAGGTTTAATCATCTTTTACATTCATGCGTAACTGATCCATTTGAATAATCGCAAGCCCACTTGACTTATCCGTTCCTGCATGCTAAAAGTATTACTTCAAGGGTATACTTATCTACGTTCCCATTAACCGATCCTTGACTATCAAAACGGACCCTCTCAATCCCAATATTTTATTCTATTCTATCGAAAATTGTGTAACTCTCTCTAAAATATAAGTCTAATCACCGTTCGGTCAATGTTTCGTTTCCTGATAACAATCCCACCGTCAACTTCTGTTACGTTGCGTGTCCATCGAATATAGATCGTTATGTTGAAGTTTTCCATACGACCTACACGTTTTTTTTTGTCCGTCGAATACGACCTACACTTGAAAACGTACAGAAGTTAACAATGTTCACACACACACACACACACACACACACACACACACACACACGTATATATATATACTTGGGGCATTTTGTATACTGATAATTATGAATTAGTCCCATCATACGTGTCATGACATAAGCAAGAAAGATTATCAATTCATCAAAAGGAAAATTGACTGATTTATGTGGTCTGACGAATGATCCACATCTACACGGATATGATCTATTTATCTAAATACCCACTCGTGATTAATAGATCGTTTCCTCAGCCAATTATCTATATATCAATCTCGGATATCCCATGGTGCTTCTCCATTCACTTGTATATCCTAGCGTCACAAACTTACCTATAAACCTGCGTAATTCTCTGAAGCCAATTTGAATGGACAAAATCCAGTCCCAAAATTAGATAAATGGTAAAAGACTAACAAAACGAGTTCTATAAGTTTGCGGTGAATAGCAATCCATGGAGGCTCAAGTGATATAAAATGTCAGCAAGGTTTAACTATTAACTTATTTTTGCACGACAACCTCGCGCATATCATCTTCCGAGAGATTTGATTGATATATTGACTTTCATAGTTTCTGACTTTTAAAAGCTTTTATTCAATTGAGCAGTGGTCGTGAGATGAGACAAAGTCTAAGAAGTCACCTTTCGTACAAGACACCGCCAACTTGACTTAATGATGATGAGTACGTGGGCAAGTGATCCTGGAAACGGAGAATTTTCTAGCTAAGTGTATGGGAATGGTGTTTATGGAGATGGTTATCAATGGTTGAATATTAAATTATTGGATAGGATACGATCACCATTGATGTATAAGGAACGCACCACCAACTAATAATAAAAATGGGATCAACAAGTCCACCACTAAGGCTTAAAGGACAAGCCACCCACCAAGGATAAAGGATATTAGGATACGAAAAGCTCATCACCATGGTTTAAAGGAAAAACCATCAGCCGATGATAAAGTACTTATTGGCTAACCACCAATGAGCAATCCACTCTCTAAGGATAAAGAGACCAAAATAAGAGTTATCCATTCTCCAAAGATATTCGCCCACACAAAGAAAAATATCATATATTATCATTCATTAAAATCGTCTACTTGCAATTGAGAAGTCTCCTCTTTTTATAGGAGGACTACCACATAAGAAATAGACAACAATTAAATAGACATTAGAACTACTTGATCATTAATAGACATGGGAACAAAAAAGCATAATAAAGATCTAAGAACTTAGAACTTTTATTATTGAAACTTTACATAGCAATTAAGACTTCTAGGAACTTAGAGATGCAATAAAAGATATAGAAACTTTCGCTCTTGATTATTCAGCCTTCGAAAATTCATGGACCGACCTAGACTAACAAACAACCAACTTAAGAGATCATTAAATAATCTTGGAAATTGTCCTAAAAAGCCTCCCGCTGATATTGTTAAATTAATGTCTCGAGTTTGAGTTTGGATAACGATTTGTTAAACCAAATTTGTTAATAAAGATTTTCTTCCAAGGATTAGAAATCGGATGAAGAAAGAAGAAACAATTTCCTTCTTGGACTTTTTTCTTTTGGACGTGCAAATAAGTAAGGAAGATATCATGTGCAACTACAAGACAAAAAAAAGGGGCTCACATATTTTATTATCTTTATTCAAGAGTAGAAGATATCTTTCTTCAACAGAATCGTGAAAAGAAAAGCAAGGATTTCTTCCTCCCTGCAAAAGCCTAGTCTGCGTTGAAGTAAAAAGGTGGTGGGCCCAGGTCAAATATGTTGACTTGTTGGGCACACATATAAAACCCTAATGTGGGTTCTTTCTTTGGAGTGTGCCGCAAAAAAAAAAAAAGCTGAGGAGCACCGCACACAAGAAAAAGAAGAACATCAGAGCCGTATAAGAAGAACAAGCAGACGATTTTTATTGTTGGCAAAGTACATAGAACGTTTTGCTTGAGCTTGAACGTGTGGTAGTTTTTGTGCTGTGTGTGACATCCCAAATTTCCAACCTTGTTTTCTACTGAATTAATTGGGCATTTCACTAACGCGCCTATAGGGCTGTTCTCAGAGCCGATCACTCTCAAGATAACTAGACTATTCAGGGAAGCTATTAAGAAATTTAAGGTAATAAACTTGAGAATTCGACCAGGAACCGGCTTCTTGACCGTGCTTATCTTTAGAGGCCATTACGGCACAGTTAAAAAATCGATTTGAGATCAGAGATAGGTCTGTTCAACTGAGATGTGTGGCCGATCGTGGGTGACTCCACTAAATTAGAAAATTCTCGTCGACCAGCACTAATTTGATTTTTCTGTCGTTTTAGTACCTTGTGGCCGTAATTGAATCCTCGAGATTTTCACAACAATCGAGAGTCGCCATTAAGTCGAGTGGGTTCATAATGGCTCAAAGAAAATCGACCACGGGTCATTTGCCCTAAAATGTTCTGAAAACTACCCGGTAGTCTAACTCATTCTAAAAATGCGCCGAACGAAAATTAACCGCCAATTCAAGTCCGATTTCAGAAATTGAAGATTCTGTCATATCACAATAAATTCTAAGACCCATGACTCAGTCTCAAAAGATTTTTCTGACAACCGAGACTTTTTGGGAAAAAGTTGGTTTATGACCATTTTGTGCAGAAAAAGCCGAGGAGGGTTTTTGATTTCAAATTTGAGATGCAAGATGGATTCTTGGGAGAGGAAAATTATCAATTGAAGCTTTGAGATGTCAATTGATTTTATAGAGGCTAAATGGGATTGATTTGAGAATGAATGAGGGACCAATTGAAGCCCTCTCTTTCAAAATTCGTAGCTCCCCCTCCCTTAGCATTTTGGACCATTTGAGAAGTCATGGGAGAGTGTGTTGGTGGCTCAATTGCAGCCATGGAATGCTGGCTTCATGGACAAGCCAAGGAGGAGATATTTGTGTGGAATATCAAGCCAATGGGGCCCTCCATCTCTCCCCCATCTTTATCCTCTCCCTCTCTTTCTCTCACCCCACCGTCCACCTTCATTCTCTCCCTCTCCCAACCTGTTCGACGCCAACAACCAGCAGAGGAAGAAGCAGCAGCCATCGCCACCTGGACACCACCCCCAGCCGCACCGCTCGTCGCCGTTCGCCGTGCACACTACCCGTGCCAGTCCCGCGCACCATCCGCCCTTACTCCGCCGTCCAGCACCTTGTCTCGCCGCTCCAGCTCTCTGTTCAGCCACCGCAAGAGGCTGAGGAAGCTGCCGAAGCCGTCGTGCACCCTGCCGAGCTACCACCTGCCCTTCCCAAGCCTCACCACGCCAAACCGAACTGATTCCCTTCTGTTTTGCAGCAAGACCAGCAACTCAGCAAGTGGGTTTCTAGCGGAGTTCTAGGGCCGCTTTGAGGTGTTTCCGGGCCTCGAACCCGAGGCCCGCTTTGGAGTTAAACGTCCCTTGCGACGTTCCTGACGTTTCAATCCGAGCGGATTGTTAAACGAGTGAATTTAGCTCACTAATTCTTGCTTAGTTTGCTAATGATGCTTAAGGGTTGATTAGTGTTAATTAAGCATGTTTAGGTAGCTCTCTGTTCAGCCACCGCAAGAGACTGAGGAAGCCGTCGGAGCCGCCGTGCACCCCGCCGAGCTACCACCTGCCCTTCCCAAGCCTCACCGCGCCAAACTTAGCTGATTCCCTTCTGTTTTGCAGCAAGACCAACAACTCAGCAAGTGGGTTCCCAGCAAGGTTCTAGGGCTACTTTGAGGTGTTTCCGGGCCCTGAACCTGAGGCCCACTTTGGAGTTAAACGTCATTTGCGACATTCCCGACGTTTCAATCTGAGCGAATTGTTAAACGGGTGAGTTTAGCTCACTAATCCTTGCTTAGTTTGCTAATGTTGCTTAAGGATTGATTAGTGTTAATTAAGCATGTTTAGGCGATTAGATCAGTTTAGAATAATTTAATTAGTGACTTAATGATGTACATTAGGCGATTGGTTAGTATAATTAGCAAGTAGAGACATACTCCTATTTATTGAATGCATCTCGGGATTTTTCCCGATTGTTCTGGCGTCCAATTAGGCTTTACGGGCCTAAATTGGATTTTTAGTATTTATTTATTAATTTTCGAAATTAATTATCTATTTATTTATTTTCCGGAAATTAGGCAGGGATAGTCGACGACCAAAATTTTATGCTGATTGTCGTGGCGCAGTCCGTTTATTTAATTGTCCTTTATTTTGTGCTGAAATGATTTATTCGTGAATTCAGGATTTATTTCCTAAATTGAATAATTTTGGTTATTAATTGAAAAATAACCGGGTATCGGTTGATAATGTGAAAAATGTTTTAGTGGACTATAGAAAATGTGGGAGTTATGGAAAGGAAAATATTACATTTTAACTAAGGCCAACCGTGTGCCCACGCACGATATTTTATTGGGTATGATAAAAGATGAAAATAAATGCTATGTGACGTGGCTCGGCAATTAATACATCGCTTTGGCGTATAGGTTGCCTTAGAGAATGCATGTAATTATTGAATATATATCACCTAGAAAAGCACGTGGCTCGGTTGTTAGTACGTTACCTTGGTGAAAAAGTCGCCTTAGAGAATGCACGTGGCTCGGTGATTTGGTATATCGCCTTAGAAAATGCACATGGCTCGATAATTAGTACATCACCTTGGCGTATAAGCCGCCTTAGAGAATGCACGAGGCTCGGTGATTAGTACATCGCCTTGGTGATATGGCATCTTAGAGAACGCACGTGGCTCAGTGATTAAATACATCGCCTTGGCATATATGACGCCTTAGAAAATGCACGTGGCTCGATGACTTGGTATATTATACTGGAAATTATATAGTATGGATGGAAATGACCGATGAACGGTCCGATTGACATGTAATCGACTAGGTCAATTGATCGAGGTATCGATATGTGATTGCTTGGGTGCCTATTGAATTGTGCTGATTTGCAGGTGGAATCTGAGACCAAGGTAAGTCCTCCGACCCGTGTGTGCATAAGCAGCCTGGTTAGCATATTAGTTTACTAATTGAGTCTTAAGGGGTAAAACTCGCTGAGACATGATCTCAATGGTTATTGTATAACCATTTCAGGTCCCTAGATGGCAACACCTCCACCTCCTCGTCCTTCTAAGCATTTTGGTATTCCAGAGGAAGTCATAGAGATAGAGACTCACTTTCCAATACATCCCCACCCTAAAGGACTAGAGTACATCCTGGTTCAGTCGACCGTCTGGGTTGACGTGGGAAAAGACGCCCTGAGGCCAAGTATCGATCATGGTATCGTGAGTACTATGATGGGCGAAGAGTGGGTCCCATGCCAGAAACCGATGTGCCTATGTTCGTCCTGGAGAAAGCATTCAAGAAGGGGACAGCTGACCATAAGGATGGGTCGGTAGTGGATGCAAAGGACTCGAAGCTCGAAAGCAATACTGAGTCACCTGTATACTCAGCAGCAGGATCCAACTGGAGCATGCCAGAAAAAGGGGAGATAGTCGAGCAAGAGGAGGGACAGAAGGAGGATCAGGAGTGGGAATGGCCAGAGGTGGAACCTGCAGAAGAGGAACCTGAGGGCAAAGCTGAGGTGAATTTTGAGGAAGAGGAGCTCGAGGACGAAGCTGAAGAAGAAGAAAAAGAATCAAAAGAAGAGGATGATCCTGAGGAGGATCCTGAGTACAACCCGAATGAGGACTGAGATCACATCCTGTTTGCAAACCATATAGTATTATATACTATATGGTTTGCCTTGTACAAAAATGTGGTTATGGTTTTCATATTTGAAAATATGGCCTTACTTTTCTTTCCCAATGTTTTATTGTCTGGGGATTATCTTATGCTTCGCATGCGTATTAAAATAAATGGGTTGGCGATGCGTCTTGGGACATCGCTATTAATCGACCTGGTGAGGGATGGGCACGCATTCGAAGATCAAGGCATGACATTGTGAGTTTACATTATTTATTTGTAAACACTTTGGGTTTGGAATTAAATCTAGGTGTAGGAAACACTTGAGCGTGTGAGTGATTGTAAACTCTGATTCTCCAATTATAGTAAATTATTTGCTGCTAGTTCTCCCCGTGGACGTAGGTACAGAACCATGTAAATTTCTTATGTCCTTATTATTTCTCGTTTATTTCTCTGGTGATTTCACATTGACGTAAATTGCAAGATCCTGTCGTTTCCATGTATTATATTCCAACAATTGGTATCAAAGCTTGGGATTGGATTTCTTGATTGTGATTTGGAGCTTTTGCTTGTCTGATTATTATCTGAAAATTCTATTATTGCAATTATATCTAAGAGTAAATCTGAAATTGAGAAATTTAACGGGAGGATCAATTTTGGATTATGGAGCATCAAGATGCGGACATTACTGACAACCCAAGGTTTGGCCAAGGCACTAGATGGTGACGATAAGTTACCGATTATAATGAAAGCCGCTCAAAGGGTAGAGTTAATGGAAAGAGCAAATAGCACAATCCTGTTAAATTTGTTGGATGAGGTTTTAATAGAGGTTACTGAGGAGAAGGATGGCGCAGCATTATAGGCAAAACTTCAAGCACTCTATGTGAAGAAATGTTTGAACAATCGCTTGTACATGCTAAAGAGGATGTTTCAATTTAGATATACTGAATGTACGTCTATCAGAACCCACCTGGATAAATTTAATAAACTCATGATGGATCTAAAGAACGTCGGTAAGATACTTGATGATGAAGACATGGCATGATGTTGTTAGCCTCTTTACTAGAGTCATTAGAGCACTTTACTGATTCACTATTACAAGGGCGTACTACAATTACCTTAGAAGAGGTCAAATCCGCCTTATTCTCTAAGGAGTCGCAGAGAAAGTTGCGAGATGATGGTCTAGCGCAAGGAGTAACGTAAGCATTGACGATTCGGGGTAGAGAACAACATCGAGGGCCTAGTAGCAGCAGAGGTAAAAGCATATCGAAATTACGCCATAGAAAGTCCAAAGGACGCGTGAAGTGCTATGGGTGTCACGAGAAATGGCACATCAGGAGAGATTGTCCAAAGCGGAGGAATAAAGTTGATAGGCAAAATGCCACAAGCAGTGTGGCGAACGTTGCCAAGGGAAGCACTAGTGATGCAGAAGTTGTTTTATGTGTGACTACTACTTCGTCAGGAGACAAATGGGTGCTAGATTCGGGGTGTTTTTATCATATGACGTCTCATAAGAACTAGTTTACTACTTACTAGACTACAAATGGAGGTAAGGTTCTTTTGGGGAATAACGCAGTCTGTAAGGCTGTGAGGATAGGGACAATTCGGATTTGAATGCATGATGGGGTGGTGCGCACATTAACAAATGTGAGGCATGTACTAGAGCTCAAGAAGAACCTTATTTCTCTAGGGACACTCGATGACATCGAGTGTAGATACAACGCTAAAGGTGGAGAGTATTGAAGATCTCTCGAGGTGCCATGACAGTGATGAAGGGAAAGAAAGTGAATACTCTCTATAATCTATTAGGAGAGACCATGACCGAAACTGCTATAGTTTTATCAAGTGAGTCAGACTCTAACTTGACTTAGTTATGGCATATGCGTTTAGGGTACATGAGTGAGGCAGGTATGATGATGCTGAGTGAAAGGAATTGTTGAATGGTCAAAAGACAGAGAAGCTGGACTTATGTGAGCATTGCATCTTTGGGAAGCAGTATCGACTTAAGTTTGCTACAACTGTTCATTTGAAGCGACCAGTTGAATATATTCATTCAGACATCTAGGGACCATCTTCGGTTCCTCCAAAAAGAGGTGCTCGATGTATGCTGACATTTATCAACGATTATTCGATAAAGGTATAGGTATACTTTCTGAAGCAAAAATATGATGTGTTTGATCGATTTAAGAAATTTAAGGCATTGATTGAAAAGCATGCAAATAAACAAATCAAGTTCCTGAGAACCGATAATGGCATGGAGTTCTGTGGTCAATATGTTATCGAAATCTGCGAGAAAGAAGGTATTGTGAGACACCGTATAGTACCTGGGACACCACAGCAGAATGGCATGACAGAACGAAAGAACAGAACTTTGCTTAAGCGAGCTCGATGTATGCTTTCGCATGCAGAACTTGGCAAGGAAATTTGGGCCGAAGCGGTAAACATAGCATGTTACCTAATTAATCAATCTCCATCATTTACTATCGGGTGGAAGACTCCTGAGGAAGTATGGTCGAGGAAACCTGTTGATTACTCCAGATTACGTATATCCAGCATATGCTCATGCGAGTGATGGTAAGCTTGAGCCGAGGGCGAAGAAGTGCATATTTCTAGGTTATGCACATGGGGTGAAAGGCTACCGGTTGTGGTGCATTGATCTCAAATCACCCGGTTTTCTAATCAGCAGAAATGTGATCTTCGACCAGATTGCAATACTTCAACAAAGGAGTTCTGAGACACAGCTAGCAAAGAAGACAAATCATGGTGTCATTAGTGAGGTGAAGCTTCAAGTGGAGACTTCAGAGACCTCTAAGGTAACAGAAGTTGAGACTGCAGATGAGGCTACAATTCCTGAAGTCAATGATAGTGAACAACTAGCAAAGCCACAGCACACTATAGCCGCAAATAGACAAAGAATGCAAATTAAATCACCGGTACATTATGGTTATACAGATATTGTTTATTCGTTGACTGTAGGTGATGAGGTGGAGACAGATTAACCTTCATCTTACTCTGAGGTGATGGCTAGTTCGGAGTCATCGCAATGGCTAGGGGCTATGAGTGGAGATGAAATCACTCCATCGAAATTAGAAATGGGAGCTGGTCAAAGTATCCAAGAGCCAAAAGATTGTCGAAAGTAAATGGGTCTTTAAACGAAAAGATGGCATTCTCGGTGTCGAGGCAGCGAGATATAAGGTGAGACTTGTGGCGAAGGAATATACACAGCTTGAGGGCATTGACTATAATGAGGTATTTTCTCATGTGGTAAGACATACTTCTATTCGTATTTTACTTGCCTTAATTGCTTTGCAGGATCTCGAGTTAGAGCAACTAGATGTGAAAACTGTGTTTCTTTAGGTGAGTTGGAGGAGCAAATTTACATGAGGCAACCAAAGGGATTTTGCTATTCCAAGTAAGGAAGATCATATTTGCTTATTGAAGAAATCTTTGTATGGGCTGAAACAATCTCCTAAGCAATGGTATAAACGTTTTGATGCTTTCATGACTAGTCAAGACTATTCAAAAAGTTAGATGGATAGCTGTGTCTACTTTAGGAGATTGGAGAATGATTCTTTGATTTATCTACTTTTATATGTTGATGATATACTGATAACAACTAAGAATACGTCCGATATTGATATGCTGAAGAGGCAGTTAAATGCTGAATTTGAGATAAAAGACTTAGGTGCTGCAAAGAAAATATTGAGTATGGAGATTTTGCATGACAGGGTTGCAGGAGTTTTATGTCTATCTCAAAAGAAATATATTGAGAAGATCGTGGTACATTTTAATATGCAGTTGGTAAAATCTGTAAATACACCTTTAGCAAAACATTTTACACTTTCAAATAAATTATCACCACAGACTGAGAAGGAGGAGGAGCATATGTCCCGCGTTCCTTATTCTAGTGCCATGGCTAGTATTATGTATGCTATGGTGTGCACTGGGCCTGATATTTCACAAGATGTGAGCGTGGTTAGTCGCTATATGAAGTATCCTGCCTGGTAAAGCTCATTGGGAAGTTGTGAAGTGGATCCTCAAATATTTGAAGGGGACAATAGACGTGGGTATTAATGTACTAGAGAGACAGCAATGGTAGTGAGACCGCTGGGTTTTGTGGATTTAGATCACACCGGTGACTTGGATAATCACAGATTTTTAGCAGGGTACATCTTTACAATAGCAGATGGCGTAATTAGTTAGAAAGCGTCCTTACAGGATCACATTACCTTGTCTTCGACTAAGGCAGAGTACATGGCATTAACCTTTGTAGCGAAAGAGACGATATGGTTACAAAGTTTGCTCTCGGACTTTGAGTTAAAATAGAAAAGTGTGGATATACACTGTGATAACCAAGGTGCGATATATTTGGTGTATAATTCAGTTTATCACGAGTGAACAAAGCATATCAATATCAGGTACCACTTCATTTGAGATGTTTTAGCTAAGGGTAATGTTATTCTCAAAAAGATTGCTATAGCAAATAACCTAGCAAACATGATGACTAAATCTATTCCTTTAGCGAAACTCAAGCTCTACTTGAGCTCTATTGGCGTCTGTGGAGAGTGAGCGTCCGTTAGGACGTTGGGAGAGCGGCATGGATGATAAGCACTATAACTTGGCTTCAAATATCGAGCCAAGGTGGAGAATTGTTAAATTAATGTCTCAAGTTTGAATTCGGATAACGATTTGTTAAACCGAATTTGTTAATAAAGATTTTCTTCCGCCAAAACTTCAAACTCTTCAAGAAGATCAATCTTATATGTATTGTCATTGATGCGCTCAATAACTCTAAATGGGCCATCAGCTCTAAGCATGAGCTTGTTCTTCCGATGAGATGGAAATCTCTCATTCTTCAAATAAAATCCATACAAGATCACATGATTGAAAGTAAGCCTTCTTCTGATGCTAATCGGCTTTCTTCTTATAAGACTCATTAGCCTTTTTGATCTTGGATTGAATATAATCATGAAGCTTCTTTATCGATTCATATCATTTTTGCCATCAAAGCTTAGTTGGGAGTTGGATGTAGTAGGAATGAAATCAATTGGGGTGAGGGGGTTAATTCCATACACAACTTCAAAAGATGATCAATCAATGGTATAACTCGGTGATTGATTATAAGCAAATTCACCATGTGCCAAATTCAAATCTCAATCTTTTAAAGATTTACTCACCATACTTTGAAGAAGAGTGGTAAGGATACGATTGGTTACCTCCATTTGACTATCAATTTGGGGATGACATGTGGTGATCAATAGGAGTCTAGTTCCAAGCATTTTACATAGTGTCTTCTAGAAATAGCTTAAAAACTTAGAATCACGATCCAACACAATAGTCTTCAGCATTCCATGAAGGCAAATAATCTCTTAAAAATATAACACAACCACATGTGATGCATAATTTGTCTTATGACTATCGTGACCTAACCACTTGGCAAGGGAGACTATTAGGTTTAAGGGTATCGTTAACTTTGGGTCGACAGCCTTCTATTAACTTGGGCTCTCTCTAGCCCATATCTTATATGACATCGGGCGTTCAAAATTTTAATCAATTAAGCCTATGCAAATTTCAACAAATGAGTCACCACTAGCCTTCTTTTGGGGTCAACTAGAAATCCAATAAGATACGAGAAGATATTTTACTATTTACGCAACTAAAGATTTTAGACTCAAGAATTTGATTATGTTAACCCTAAAGTTAGCACCCTTTGAGTACCTAACCTAATCATGTGCTAACTAACGCCATAACATCCTATTAAAAAAATTTGAGGTTCATCCTAACCATTCTAAAATAAGAAAGTAACATTAAAATATTAAAATGCGGAATCAATTATCATAAAAGAAAGGGCACAAGCATCTTAATATCATCCCTACGAATAAAAAACAAAACAATGCAAAACAAGAAATCCTATTGTAAAGCTCTAAAGGTTTATCCAATTTTAAATTCTAATATTTTAAAAGGGTTTTCCAATTTTTTTGGATTTTTTATTAACTTTTTTAATGATTTTCTAAAACTCTAAATTTTTTATTGATTTTCAAATTTTCTAAAAGTCTTTATTATTTCCTAAAAATTTTAAACCCTTTTATCTTTTTCCGAATTTTTAAATTTTTTATTTTCAAATATTTTATTTTCCAATTTTTTAATTTTTAATATTTATTTAATTATTTATTATTAATATATAATTGTGAATATTAATATAAGAGAAATTCGGGCCGGGTCAATAGAACCGAGCCAACTAAACCGACCCGAGCCCTATTGGATCGGATTGGGCTAAAAAACTGCGCCAAGGCCCACTATGAATTGATCCCCAATTAGCCCATGAAAATTAAAGCAGTCCACTCAAATTCCAGCCCACTAGACCAAATCAAGCCCAACCCAATTAATCCAACTCAGCCCACTTACCATTCTCCTTCAGCCCTTCATTCGCATGACGCTCTCCCCTTAAAAGTTTGTCTTTTTCTTTCCTTTTTATTGCCTTTTTTTTTTTAGCATGTGGTCTTCGTCCTCCGGGGGTTGTTGCGCCCGACGCCTCTTTCTGCATCCTCTTCATCGAACATTTCCTATAGACCAATCCAACACCTACATAGTGATCTCATTATTCATGAAAACCAAGTTTAAGAACAAACACCTTTAGATTCCGATAGAAACAGCAACCATATTTCATAGAGACATTTCGTCGAACAGGTTTCAGGCGTCAAACTAAAAGTGATATAACATATTGGTGAACTCACGCCTTTGGTGGCGATTCATCCGGCATCAACCAAAAGACATTACAAATGGGTGAAACAATATTAAAGGTCGTTGACGTCCTTTCGCAAAAACAAATCAAAACTCGGTCTCATTTTTATCGCAACAATGATTGAGGCATACATCGAGCATTTGGAACACACTGACTGAAGAATGAACAGGCCAACAGAAGACTCGCGCCAAGACGCATGAAAACCAACCATACCAAGATACAAGGATAAGATGCAAGGACGACACAGGGCAGCAAAAGGCGGCAGAGAAAACAAGCTTGCTCGCCGGAAGTGGCCCTACCCAACTTGGGAACGGCGAACAGAGGGTGAGCTTTAGAAAGATCAAACTTAGTCTGGTCGCCTCGCAATGTGTCCGAGCCAGGATTATTGGGTCGAACGATTTCGAGACTAAAGAGATGCAATTACTAAATGATGTGCAATAAATGAACTAAATTTACGTGACAAGCGCATGGTATTTTGTGTTTTCTTTTTAATGAAAATTCGTAATTAAAATGCCCAATATTAAACATGCAATCTAAATTAAGAAAAGGAAATCTAATTTATTCTAGAGCAATGTCTTCATTTTTTATTTAAAAATTCGGAATAAATTAATTACCTAATTTAAACATACAATCTAATTTAAAATATGCAATGTTATCAACAAGATTCCAATTAAATTAAATTCATTTTTTTGGATTTTCTTTTACGAAAATAATCACACAAAAGGACAATTATTTAATTTAATAAAGCAATCCACAAAGATTATCTTATTTAAATTTGGAAACAGAATAAACCAGCGATCCTATCTAAATGATTATGGATATTGATGAAAGGTTATTCATTAAATTTGGTAACGGGTAAATCGACGATCTCATCCAAATGATTATAAATAGGATAGGAAGATTTTCCATGTTGCCAAGCATCGTATCTGCATCGTATCTTGTAATTAAAGATCTGACGTCGTCCAAGCACGTTATTAAGTTAGAAAACTTTCCTAACTTAGGGTGATGTTTTAGGGCAATGTGGATATACATTATTTAACTAAATATATAGCAGAATCACTCAAAATAGGCAATAAAATATATCTAACAAGTTAAAGATAGAAATATTAGCTAATTTGAAGATTTACTTTCCAAATTTGGACACGATTCGATTAGACAAGAATCGCAATTTAAGGCTTCACGGCAACGATCAATGGCGGCTCACAGCCAAGAACTCGACTAAACGGACTTGCAAAACAGAACTAAAATGCCTTGGGGCAGCAACAGATCATAACGGTTGTCTGGCGGTGGACAGCGACGACGACGGGCAGCAGGCTCGCGAATTAGCAAGTTGATGGTGAGGCTCACATCGGGCTAGGCTCGGCTCTCGGTCGGCATAGGTAGCGAGTGTAGCAGCAGGCCGATGTCAAGGCAGCAAGGTGGCGCGGCGTGATACGGTGTTGGCACAAAGGATAGTTGCAGCGTTGAGGCTCGGTCAAAGAGGGCTCGGCATCATCGAGGCAGCAGGTGTGGCGAAGCAGCGGCTCGTTGCGGGATCGGCAGCAACAAAAGCGAAGCAGCAGTGATCTGGCAGGGCAGCAGACACCACAGGTCAGCAACATCATGGCGACGAGAGGGCGGCGAGGGAACAGTAGTCGTTGTCAGGGTCACGGTTAAGACCAGAACAAGAGTGTCGTCAAGGTGGAAGACAGTGAGCTCAGTACGGCAGTGCTCGCGGAGGTTCCGGGGCAAGGCTTAACGGGCCGTAGGTCGCCATGCGAAGGGGCCGCCATGGCTTCGTGGTGGCCAAGACGGCACGACGAGGTCTCGGCCAAGGCTAGCAGAGAGTCTCTCCCTCTCTTTTCTCACGTGATTTTGCCTTCTTTTGTAGGTTCCATTTATTGAATTTTTCAGCTCAAAAACATTCACCACTGGTCCAATGCTAATGTAATTAATGTAAACTATATAATAAATCTCCTAAAACTATACATTATTCAATTGAATTCTAATATTTTGTTTAGGGGTTAAGATTAATCCCTAATCTTTTTGCAGTTAATTACTAAACGATTAATCAAAGTTTAGGTGTCAACAGACTAGTTTAATGAAGTATTCACTTTCTGACAAAAAATAAAAATATTCTTACTCTACAGCAAATTTCGATGTATTGCATTTCTTATGCAGTTGGTCTACGTCTCTTATCTTAATGATCCTCATTTCTTTCTCCTTATAAAAGATTTGGAAGTACAAGGCAATAACATGACAAGTAGGTGTGCATCTTTGAAAAAAGAACTTTGAAGATGATTTAAATTATTGGGTCAAAATTCCGTTAAAATCTAATCAGTATTACTAAGTCAACAGTGACTATTAACACATGGAACTTTGTGTACAAATCTCTAAATAAAATATTCACACTCTTAATCTAATTTGTAAGGTCATCGATTACCTCGCATGATCGAGGTCATTGCATGTTGAGAGAGGAGTGCCAGCCACTGTGCCAACTACAGCCGCCACCTTTGGTGACGGCAGATGGTCCATGCATCATGAATTAGGTCGGCATTGCAACTTGTTTCCAGGATGACCTACAATGTTCTTCTTTCATATCACCCATGTATTACTTAATCATAATCTCTTTTTCCCTGGTTATAGCAAAATGCAAGTTAAATGTTGTCTCAGAGAACGGAGTCCTAACTTTAGGGCACAGGCGGTCATAGTTCAAGCTCGTAGCTCTTAGGAAAGACTCGAACACATAGAGAAGGCATTAGTATTAGGAGTGTCAATGGGTCGGGTCGGGTTTTGTTGTTACCCGACCCGACCAGAAACACAGTGGTCACACACTGTGACCCGACCCAAACCGACCCAAAACACATTAGACCATCTAATGTGTTTCGGGTCGGATCGGATCGGGTTGGGTTGTTGGGTTCCTGTTTTTTGGGGGTTGGTTAAACCCTTTTAAAAGTTCGAGAATTTGAGGTTGCAGTTCTTCGTCACGAAGCTTCTCAATCTTTTTAGATGAAGTATAGTGTTAAACCTGAGGCAAGCATAAGTGAACATTATGAGATCCTTCCTGCAAAAGAAGTAAGATTTTGAGTACAGGATAATGCTGCCATGAAATTGACCGTACAATATGCTACAACAAACCAATACCGCTAATGCAGAAAAAAGGGTATGGGCAGGCACATGTAATGGTGACATGAAGAAAAGTCCCCATATTTCTGTTTAGCCTGAAGTCAAAACACAAATGTGTAGATCTATAACTTCAAAAATACTCACAAAATCACCACCAGCCTCGATGATCTCCATAAACACTGAACAGCATAAATCATATTGCTTTAAGGGGACCATATTTTGAAGACAGTGTTCCATCATTTAATATGAAAATGGCCAAACAAGGAAATATGCTATCAGAAAAGTGACGGTTCAACAATAGCATCTGTTGTAATATCTTCTGAAAAGTAAGGAAACCAACTAATAGTCTTGTAGCACAAGATCAAAGTCAGTAAAATGTTGCTGAACCGATCTACGACGCACCCAAGAACCCGAACCGAGGACGGAACGAGAGGGGAACCCAGCGGGCGCAGATGAATAATTGATGACACCATAGAAGACAGAAACTAAACAGAGAGCCAGAACCTGCATACGAAAGTAGATCAAATTCAAAAGCACATGACAGACAACAACACGGGTAGTCGAGGTAAGAAGAAATATTCGATGGCGACGCTAGAAACAGAGCGCAAAGAAAGATTGAGATGTGAAACCAAAACACATCTAGATCGTCAAGGTGAGAACTTTGCCAAAAAGCAGAGGCTGAACTGGAAGCACGAAAAATGAAGCAGAGAAATTTTTCAGAAGAAAAAAACAAGATGGACACAACAAGACACATGCAAGAGGCGAAAAAGACGACATTTTTTTCCCCTGTTAATGGCAGAACAAGGTACCGAAACCGATCAAATGCAGAAATCAGAGAAGAACGATCCAAACCCACTCCGAAAATCCCAAGAACTCACATGTCATTGCCAATGCCGAGGTTGAGCAGAGTGTAGAGCGAAGCAATCTGCGAATCGAGATCCGAAGAATCGAGCATTCCCACCAACGGCGGGATCGCCCCGAGCATCGCGAGCGTCGTCCTCGCCTCGGAGTCCTCCTTCGCGAGCAGCCTCACTTGTCCAATCTCCCATAGAACTCGAACCCTAAACGTCAAAATTTCAGCTCAACCCTTAACATGGGAAGGGGAAGGGGAGGGGTTTTCGGCGACGGACGGCGACAATCGACTGATCCGGCAGCGGCTAGGGTTCCGGCGTTCAGACGAGGGGTGGCGACGGCGACGGCGAGGTGGAGGCGCGTCGATCGGAGGGCGGCGGCGGAATCCACGAGGTATGTGTTTGACTGATTGGGGTAAAGATCAGAACGTGTTTGGGTTAGTTAACTTGTTTGGAATTTGGAACTAACGTGTTTTGCGTCGAACAATGTTCGAACCCTGACCCGATCCAAAACATATTTCTTTACTTGTTTTATGTCTGTTTCCCAAACAATTTTAAGACCCGAAACACGTACTCAACTTGTTTCGTGTTCGGGTCGTGTTCGGGTCGGATCGGGTCGAATTTTTTTGACACCCCTAATTAGTGAACCACGCAGCTATGGACAGCACGCGCTAAGTTTGTTTGAATCTTGTCACACAGCGTATATAGCCTAAAGATGTGAGAACTCCGCCGCATATGATAAAAGTCGCCTAGTTGATTCTTTACCTTTTGAAGGCTCCTTTCAAGGGTTCGTATTATTGTCCGATCCTTGTGCTTTGGTCCATAGATTCTTCCACTAGTTGGTGGTCCTACGGGGACCGGTGCCAACCCTTGCTATTAACGATTCAAAGGTCAGAGAGAAGAAACGCCCGTCCCAAACTGTTGTTACGCGTCTTCCTCCTTGAAGACAAATTGCACGCGGACCAAGCAAGGTTCACCTTCTTCCAATTTCCATTTCATATTTAGCAATTTATTCACTAGATCTTGTGGAGATTATGCCGACAAGGATGTGACTAGCATTGACTTGGCCACATAAGGTTTGGCATTTGCAAGATTGGCATCGACAAATTTGGGACGGTGCTAACATAAGAAATAGAAGTAGAGGTAGTTAAACCACGTTCATACAATATCATGATGTGGGGATCATGGTCAAACATGTGGTATATGTGTTGAGATTATCCAAAGATATGGAAGAAGCAAGTGGTCATTTTATAAATATGAGAAAAAAATTTATTCTTTAAACTAAATTTTTGGATGAGAAAGGTCAAAATTCACCCGACACTAGCATATTAAAACCCAGCTTACTACTAAGTCTAAACACAGTTACATGTAATAAGTGAAAGTCTCACTTTTTGAGATAAGAGAGACCCAAAACCACCCAATGATATGCAATTGGTAGACATATAGACCCCGCATTCTGGTACATGTTCAATCACAATCTCCGTCACTACTGTTAGTTGGGGATGACTTGGCTAGGAAATAACTTTTTATGCATTTTTCTCTGGCTTTTACCGATTTGGCATCAAGCCAACCACAATTTCTCGTATGCCACCCGTTGTTACCATATGTCTACCAATTGCATATTATTGGGTACTGTTGTTACTAGATGAATTTAGTAGATCTTTTTAGGAGGACCCAAGGATCATAGATCAAACCTATCCAATTTTTATAGTGCGATGATTAGCTGTTCATGGACTAGCTGTACCTACCGTTTCTTTTTTAGGGTCAATATCAGCAATGCAGTTCATCCAACAATAAACCTAATAAAAATTATAGAGCTATGACACAATCAAATCCGAACGAACAAAATGTTGAATTGACATCCTTGATCATGAAATATCGATTACTTGTTGAACCCTGTGAATTGCGTGAAAGTAGGATACTCCAAATTCGTACATTCCTCTTAGTCTCGACTCTAGAGATAATTTTTTTCGCTACCTTTTTTCGAGAACCACCTAAAGTTCCAACTAAAAAGGTGAAATGATTTTTCATTATATCAATTGAATTGAAGTAATGAGCCTCCCAATGTTGGGCGGCTCATTACTTCAACTAGTTCCCGTGTTCTTCGAATGGATCTCTTAATTGTTGAGAGAGTTGCCCAAAAGCAGTATATAAGGCGTACCCAGTAAAACTTATGTGTGCAATGCACAAGGGACTCGTCCAGAATGCAAAAGACACGTCTAGAACATGGGAAGCAAATATTAGAACATGGAAAAGAGATTCTAGATGACTTCTTAGGAAGGTAAGACACACGCGAAGCATCCATATACAACACTAAATTCTTTTTCTGCAATTTATTTACTGTTTTCCCGCATCCAAACTTTGATCTTATGCTTGACACTCCGTGCTATCAACCTGGCTTTAGTTGCTCTCCGTATCAAACCCACAAACGAAGTTCTTATTCCCTTCTTGGACTATGATGTCCTTGGAAATTACTCGTCAAAGCTGTACTTCGAGTTTGGCACTGTACGATGTGGGGTTTGGCATCAGCAAAAGTCTTCGACGGGCCCAGAAGTGTATATTTATGACGTCAACCTTTAACCTTCTAGTCAAACCTTACTTTTTTTAGAGATTTGATGTGACGTCGAACACTTCAAAATTGTGATAACGCATGAAGAACGTTTGCTCGGTCCATGATTTCTTCAATCTGGTGGTCCTATGGGGCCATGGTGCCATATGGTCCAGAGAAAGATGCACGCCGTCCCAGAAAAGTATAAACCAGGCAGACCGAGCAAGGGTAATCTCAATCTTGTTTCCATTCAATCAAAATAAATTCCGCTGACCTCCTCGTTATGTCTATAAAAGGGTATTTGGAGGGATTTTTTTTTTTTTGACTTTTAGTTTATTTTTGAAAACGTTGGACTTTCATATATGTACGGAGTACGTCAAATTTCGAAATTATAAAGAAATGAGTAGTATGAGTAGTTTGAAGTTGAGCATAATTTTTCCGTAGTTTAGAGAAAGTTTAAATTATTTTGTATTGACTTATGAAAAGCCAATAAGTTCCTTTTTATGCTTATGTTATGTTCATTCAAACTACTCTGTTAATTACCGTTCCTCCATGAATTAAAGTAGTACAATAGTCATCCGTACACTTGTTTCAAATGGTTTCCCCAGCCTTTTAATAGTACATGAAGACCGACCAAATAAAAAAAAAAAAAAATAGTACATGAAGACCCATTCTGTGGAAAGGCTCCTCACATCCTGGTGATCTTATGTATTCCTTTTTCATCTGTATTCTCAACATATAGTCTCTCGCACGAAAAAATCTAATATTATAATATTATTAAATTATATGAACCTTTGTGAGACTTACTCTATTTAACAATTAAGGAACCCACGCATACATTTTGGGTGCATACGAAACTTAGTCCGGTGCGTCCGCCTGATTTTGGGTACTATTGGACATAATCTTTTAAAGGGAGTAAGGACATATTACCATTTTTGGCTTAGGGTTTTGCTAATCTACCCTTGTTGTGCTCTCTCTGACAATTCCCGAAATAGGATAAATTTAAAGATGCAAGTTGTTATGGCAAAAAGACAAAAAGGATGGCAGTTGCACGCATATGTAGAGGTTCATATGAACAGGAGTTAATTAGAGCAAAAGAAACACAAGTGTTTTTTAAATACGAGATGTCAATCCATCCCCCGTTTTTTTCCTGGATAAAAGAAATCACCAATTTGATAGGTTCAGAGAAGGCTACAAGCGCAAGTGTTCGTACTTTAATAAGAAAATTTGTCTAAAAAATTTTAAACTTATTACGCTTTTATCAATTCAGTTTTAAATCTTTTAATTTTGTCAATTCAGTCCTAAATATTTTCTCTTCTTATTAATTGAGTCAATTCGACCAATTTTTAGCTGGAAATTGCTAACCTAGACTGCTAGCGCTGACGTGGTAAATTTTTAATAATATTTTGAATTTTATGATTTTTTTTTTTTTACTTTTTTTGCTTTGTTTTTTTTTTCAGCTAGGGTCGGCTAGGGTTGCCAGTCGACCCTCGCCGGCCCTGGACGAGGACGTCGGGTCCCTCACCGGCCAAAGCAAGGTTTTGGTAGTAAATTAGATAGTTAAAAATGGAGGTTTTGCTAGTAGTTTGAAGTTACATGATTAGTCCAGGGATATGTCATGTTAATAAACCATGTCGGGTCACCATACGTAGAATGGGTCGCTGCTTCTCTTTGGTTGTGGCCACTTACTGATGATCATCTATGTAGAGAAAAGTTCCTTTCGTATGTTTTTGCCCGACATTATATACATGTACCGGTGTGCATCTTGACTTCAACTATGACGTTAGGATGATTTCATTAATCTCATAGATATGTACTTGTTTTCTTGCAAATGTCACCGGCCAGAAAGTAATGTTTTCTGACTTAACCATTCACCTTGATAACACCAATAGGCTCGATTGGAATCCACGTCCTGTGTATGGAGAATGGAACCAACTATAATATCCGTTAAATGTAAAATACCCTTCAATTCCAACCGCACGCAAGTACTTTTTATTTATTTATTTATTTATTATTATTATTATTATTATTATTATTATTATTATTATTATTATTATTATTTTATCACGCAAGTACTTCACATGGATGAGTTTGATTTCCCTAGCTGTCCCTCCTCCCTTTTTAAATCAATTTTTTTTATTGGGTTCACTCAACTTTTGATTCCAGCCCTAAAGCTTTCCGATATATGATAGCAACATTATTTGTTTTAAATCAAAGGGACAGCTTGGCAGGAGAAGTGTCCCTATATAAATGCTCGCCAGCTGCTCCAAAACCACAGCTGGCTGGCGGGTAGGTAATTTCATACCCATGTCTATTGTACGTCCAGTAGTTCCAAACTAGCTTTATCTTCTCCTCACATAAAAGAAGAAATTGAATCACACCTCTTGTGGTTACAATTGCTTTGGGGATTGCAATTTTCAAGCTCTAGATCAGAGAATTTCATCATGGCTCAAGAATATGTAGATCTGATCAGCAATTTGCCGCAAGACATCCTCCAAAGAATCAACTCCTTCCTGCCACTCAAAGAGGCAGTGAGAACGAGCCTTCTCTCCACACAATGGAGGTCTCTCTGGTCACCCACGACGGTGAATCACTTTGCCGCAGGTGGTGGCAAGACTGCTGCAGTTAACGCAGTTGAAGATTCGTTAGAAGCTGTCAACGTATTTCTGGGATCTTACGAGAGCCCGGAGATGCGCAAACTGTGTTTCCGGTTCCCCGAGGGTGACGTGACCATCGTTGCCACAAAGGGAGTCGACAAAGAGCTTCATCTCAATTTCTCTCACAGCCAAAAGGAGGACAAACGTTATTACCATATGAAAATGGAATTAGGTAATATTACTCCTATCAACATCACCAATTTATCCACCCTAAGGACTCTTCATCTGCGATCGGTCTCCAGTGTCTCTGAGGACGTTGCCTCCTCCTTGCTCACGAATTGCCAGCTTCTACAGAGCTTGAAGATTGAGAAGTGCGAAGGACTAAGGAGAATTAGGATCGAGAAGAATGAAAGCCTCAGAAATTTGATGATTTTGGATTGCGTGGACATAGAGAATGTGTTTGTTTCAGCTACCGGCTTAAGATCTTTTGTGTATAAGGGCCTACTGACCCAAATCCACATGAAGAATGCTTCGAATTTGGTTGATGCGGTGCTTGATTTGGGGGGTGCTTTTGGTAACGGTGACTTTGACTCTGAAGAAGTTCTCTCTCTGCTCTCTTCCTTGAAAGAAGTTGAGACTCTCGCTACAAGTGGGTGGCTTCTTGAGGTAAACCTCTTTCTTGTTCCAATTGTCTTATTAGAGAACTATCGGCTACATCTTCTCACAAGGGTACTCCACACGTGTTTACAGTGGCTATGCTCAGCAGGAGTTATCTTTGGAAGGCTAGAATTCCAGTTTTACAAGTTAAAGCAATTGAGGTGGGTTGATTCTCTAATGGACAATGCAAAGCGCGATTCATTGGCTTGTTTCTTGAATAGCTGCCCAATCTTGGAAAAGTTGTTTATCACAGTAAGTGTCACCATCAACCCACTACCATAAATATAAACAAAAATGAAATATTCTAAGCATTCTTTTCAAATATAACCACATATTTTTTAAATGGTAAAACTGAAGATATGTGCATTATATGAATATGCAGATTGATCCCAGCAGGAGCAGCGTGGCCTGTCCCTACTTTCATCAACATTGGCATGAACCTCATCTTTGGATGGATTTTCCCACTGTGAAGTCCAACGTTTTGCAGCTGAAATACTTGAAGGTCGTTAAGTTTGTAGGGTTTACAATTGACGGAGAAGAGAGGTTGTTATCGTTACTAGTGGATCTTCTCCTGGGGAAGACAATCGTGCTGAAGTCAATAACAGTGACATCGCACCAGAACATCTCGTGGGGTGTCGTGAAGGTACCGGACAAACAGCCAACGCAGAGGTGGTGGAATTGCAGAAAAGGGACAGAGATTACATTGCCTAGAAATTTCTCTTTTGCATTGCTAGAAGATAGATGAAGTCAAATACGGAAAGGGAAATCTGAAGCCGCTTATATGTATTTGGTTTCCTCCCAGTCCCAAGTGAATCTGTGTATGGTTTGCGTTCCGCTGTCATTTTCAAGTTCTGGTTTTTACGAGCTTTAAGTGTGTAACTGGTCTAACATATTGTTTGCTAAATTTCACTATTACAACCTTTCTAGAGGTGAACCACCAAGTGAAAGTTAATGAATTACTAAGGATGCTGCTTTAGTATGGACTCTCCCAATTCCTATCAATCGCAACTTAATTTCTCAATTTAAACATGCAATTGAACTTACTTTGTTACTCCCACTACGGAATTAAGGGTTGATTAAACACCCCAAGTAATATGTGGCAGTACATTTTACTTCTACAAACTAGAGATTTAATAATGGATACAAGGACTTGATTGCGCTAAATTAATCTAATACAATTTTGGTACTTTTTCTCTTCATCTCAAATTGCTTTGCATGCAGTCTTTACCAAAAGCCCCTAACATGTGAAGGATAACCATGTGGGTGTGCAATCAAGAATGAGACATTCAATAATCAAATGTGTAATTGCTAAATAGATCACAGAACCTGAAATGCATGAGCCAACAAAAACGAACCCCTATTTGTCACCTATCAAGACCAGGGTTTTGCAAGCTTAGACTTAGGAAACAAATACACAATGACAATTAGTTCTTTTTGGGTTTTCTTGTTTATAAAATATGGACATGACTTAATTAATGCTATGATTATGTGCACCTAATCTAATATGCATTGGCAACCTAAGGTCATGAACGTCATGCAAGTTATACTATAATGAATTCATTATATGAAATGTAATGAAATTAATTCCTAAAGCGAACAATATGAAATGATTGCTATGATATGAGAATTAACTATAGATTAATCCTATAATGCAAACTATATGAAATGCTATTTTGTTTTTCTAAATTTTTTTATGAAAACAACAAACCTAAGACTCTTCTGTGATCTAATAAACTTGCCATTAAATTATTACATGACTACTAATTATTTTTTTCTTTTTTTTCTTTTTTTTTTTGTATTTTCTTTCACGAGGAAACTTTATGCAATAAGAATAATGCATAAGACTCACTAACTGATCGATGCTATCTACATGGGATATCGATAAAAAAAAAAAAAAAATCTACTTTTCTCTATTTGACCGTGAATATCCGTGCGAGTTGATCGAATTTGGCACCATGTCTCTTACGGCTAAAACTAATCTTCAAAAATCCAACTCTACTCCACTTAAACTTCGTCTATTTCTTTTCTATTATTTTGTTTCCAGCTTGCGCCAAAACCTATCCTTACTCTCAACTGATTCCTTTTTACAAGATCACAGTTCGAAGTGTTCAAGAAGAAACAAACTCTACCTTGCCTATTATGATCAGATTCTCTCCTTCAAGTGTTTTTATTCAAAACAAACAAGACCCTCTTCCAGATTTTTAATTAAATTCAAACACCCAATCTTTTCTTTGACTGAGTCATTCAAATTGAAAAACTCGACTAAAGTATAGCCCAATGCCAAAACTTGGCACGAAAGGACAAGTACCAAAAGTTTCGAAAGGTACAGTGCCAAAATTGGAACAAAATAGATCACTTAAGTGCAAATCTGGCCAAATTGCTGACGTGACAATTTTTCGGCGAGGTGAGTGCAAAACGGCATTGTTTTGCACGCTAACGTGGCTAAAAATGCAAAAACGACGTCGTTTTGTCTCTACGTGGTAAATAACTGATATAAAATTAAATTAAATTAAATTTAAAACTAAATTTATTTAAAATTTTTTAAAAAAATTAAAAAACTAAAAATTAAAAAACTTAAAAAAAGTGGGAGCCAAAGGGAGGTAGGTGAGGGCTAAGCCCTCGCGGCCGCCGCCGCCGCCTCCCCGCCGCCGTCGGGAAGGGCCGGTGACGGAGGGGGGACGGTCGCGACCCTCGCCAGATCTGGGCGAGGGCTCGCAAGCCCTCGCCGGCGTCGCCCACCCCTAGCCGGGCTTGGTGACCCTAGCCGACGCTCCTCCAGCGTCACCGGCCCTTCCCGACGATGGCGGGGAGGCGACGAGGGCTCGTGAGCCCTCGCTCAGATCTAGGGCGAGGGTTGCGGCCCTTGCCCAAATCCGGCGAGGGCTCGTAGGCCCTCGCCGCCAGTCGGCCAGGGGTCGGCGACCCCGGCTGACCCTCCCCCCTCCGTCGCCGGCCCTTCAACTCTCGCCGCCTCCCTTTGACCCCCCCTTTTTTTTTAATTTTAAGTTTTTAAATTTTTAAATATTTTAAATAAATTTAATTTTTAATTTGATTTAATTAATTTTTATATTAATTATTTACTACATCGAGACAAAACGACGTTGTTTTTGCATTTTCGAGCCACGTCAGCTTGCAAAACGATGCCGTTTTGCACTCACCTCGCCAGAAAATTGCCATGTCAGCAATTTGGCCGGATTTTGGCCGGATTGGCACTTAAGTGATCCATTTTGCTTCGACTTTGGCACTTAAGTGTAACTTTTGAAACTTTTGGCACTTAAGTATCCCTCCGTGCCAAGTTTTGGCACTTGGGCTGTACTTTAGTCCGAAAAACTCACTTATTGAAGGATAATTCACGGCCTCTTACTCGGTGGATGTGTCGTTTTTTTTCAATCACACTTCCTTATCTTTAAATCCACTCAGCCTCCCACTCAGGTTTGCAATCAGAATTTTCAATCTCGCAATTGGGTTTCTTGTCCCCTAAATTCGAATTCGATCTCATCTACATCCGAATTTTCTCGGTCGCTGTTCCCATTTTAAAAATTAAAATTCCGGGTCCAAGCCATCACAATCAATGCAAATGTGGACCACGCAAATGATATTTTGTTTAGAATTTGAGATCAATTCTTAATTTTTCTTATGTGATAAATGACTGAATAGAATAGCCAAAACATAGGGTCAACGTCCACGAATCATTTAGCTTTTTTTAGTTCCTAAGCAAATCTCTATAAATAAAGCAGTTTTCTCACATGTATTGGCCAGACTAGAATTTGATATATATAAGCTTTTCTTCAAGTGAGCGAATTTCTATTTTTATCCAATTCATTTAGTAGGGAACCTTAAGCTCTTCATCATTGACTGGTAATGCATTTCTTTATCCCCAGATGGTGAACTTCTTTATCGTTGGTATGTGGTGTGATCATTTAGGCGTTGGCGCCGAGTTTCAACTATCCCAACTTCATTTCGTCATTCATACACGCCCATATAAATGCCTTCCACAACCATTTCCAAAAGCCCTATTAATATACTTACCCCAAAAACGAATTTCTCAATCTCTCAATCCAGCACATAAATTTTGAAATGTTTATCAACAATTTGTTTATTAATTCTGCTTTTCGTGTAGACTATAGATTTTTTTTTTTTGGTCAGAAGACCACAAATAAGTTAAGGTGTCCAGAATCTACATGGTTACCCGCTCAAAGATATAGGCATTAGTAGTATCTGGATGTTAGTTTTAGGAGAACATTTAACTTAGAATGGGCGATAGACTTTTTCATGAATCCTTAATTTATCTATATTGTCTGGAATTGTCGTAGACCCGTCTCAATCTTTAAAAAGTCAAAGAATACAATTTCGGCGAAGCATTGTGCTAAAGGTTTAATCATCTTTTACTTTCATGCGTAACTGATCCATTTGAATAATCGCAAGCCCACTTGACTTATCCGTTCCTGCATGCTAAAAGTATTACTTCAAGGGTATACTTATCTACGTTCACTTATCTACGTTCCCATTAACCGATCCTTGACTATCAAAACGGACCCTCTCAATCCCAATATTTTATTCTATTCTATCGAAAATTGTGTAACTCTCTCTAAAATATAAGTCTAATCACCGTTCGGTCAATGTTTCGTTTCCTGATAACAATCCCACCGTCAACTTCTGTTACGTTGCGTGTCCATCGAATATAGATCGTTATGTTGAAGTTTTCCATACGACCTACACGTTTTTTTGTCCGTCGAATACGACCTACACTTGAAAACGTACAGAAGTTAACAATGTTCACACACACACACACACACACACACACACACACACACATATATATATATATATATATATATATATATATATATATATATATATATATATATATACTTGGGGCATTTTGTATACTGATAATTATGAATTAGTCCCATCATACGTGTCATGACATAAGCAAGAAAGATTATCAATTCATCAAAAGGAAAATTGACTGATTTATGTGGTCTGACAAATGATCCACATCTACACGGATATGATCTATTTATCTAAATAGCCACTCGTGATTAATAGATCGTATCGTCAGCCAATTATCTATATATCAATCTCGGATATCCCATGGTGCTTCTCCATTCACTTGCATATCCTAGCGTCACAAACTTACTGATAAACCTGCGTAATTCTCTGAAGCCAATTTGAATTGACAAAATCCAGTCCCAAAATTAGATAAATGGTAAAAGACTAACATAATGAGTTCTATAAGTTTGCGGTGGATAGCAATCCATGGAGGCTCAAGTGATATAAAATGTCAGCAAGGTTTGACTATTAACTTATTTTTGCACGACAACCCCGCGCATATCATCTTCCGAGAGATTTGATTGATATATTGACTTTCATGGTTTCTGACTTTTAAAAGCTTTTATTCAATTGAGCAGTGGTCGTGAGATGAGACTAAGTCTAAGGAGTCACCTTTCGTACAAGACACCGCCAACTTGACTTAATGATGATGGGTACGTGGGCAAGTGATCCTGAAAACGGAGAATTTTCTAGCTAAGTGTATGGGAATGATGTTTATGGAGATGGTTATCAATGGTTGAATATTAAATTATTGGATAGAATACGATCACCATTGATGTATAAGTAACGCACCACCAACTAATAATAAAAATGGGATCAACAAGTCCACCACTAAGACTTAAAGGACAAGCCACCCACCAAGGATAAAGGATATACGAAAAGCTCATCACCAAGGTTTAAAGGAAAAACCATCAGCCAATGATAAAGTACCTATTGGTTAACCACCAATGAGTAATCCACTCTCTAAGGATAAAGAGACCAAAATAAGAGTTATCCATTATTCAAAGATATTCGCTCACACAAAGGAACATCATATATATTATCATTCATTAAAATCGTCTACTTGCAATTGAGAACTCTCCTCTATTTATAGGAGGAATACGACATAAGAAATAGACAACAATTAAATAGACATTAGAACTACTTGATCATTAATAGACACGGGAACTAAAAAGCATAATAAAGATCTAAGAACTTAGAATTTTTATTATTGAAACTTTACATAGCAATTAAGACTCCTAAGAACTTAGAGATGCAATAAAAGATATAGAAACTTGCGCTCTTGATTATTCAGCCTTCCAAAATTCATGCACCGACCTAGACTAACAAACAACCAACTTAAGAGATCATTAAATAATCTTGGAAATTGTCCTAAAAAGCCTCCCGTTGATATTGTTAAATTAATGTTTCGAGTTTGAATTCGGATAACGACTTGTTAAACCGAATTTGTTAATAAAGATTTTCTTCTGAGGATTAGAAATCGGATGAAGAAAGAAGAAATAATTTCCTTCTTGGACTTTTTTCTTTCGGACGTGCAAATAAGTAAGGATATCATGTGCAGCTACAAGACAAAAAAAAGGGGCTCACATATTTTATTATCTTTATTCAAGAGTAGAAATTATCTTTCTTCAACAAAATCGTGAAAAGAAAAGTAAGGATTTCTTTCCTCCCTGCAAAAGCCTAGTCCACGTTGAAGTAAAAAAGTGATGGGCCCAGGTCAAATATGTTGACTTGTTGGGCACACATATAAAACCCTAACATGGGTTCTTTCTTTGGAGTGTGCCGCAAAAAAAAAAAAAAAAAAAAAAAAGAAAAAAAGCTAAGGAGCGCCGCACACAAGAAAAAGAAGAACAACGAAGCCGTACAAGAAGAACAAGTAGACGATTTTTATTGTTTGCGGAGTACATAGAACGTTTTGCTTGAGCTTGAACGTGCGGTAGTTTTTGTGCTATGAGTTTACATTATTTATTTGTAAACACTTTGGGTTTGTGATTAAATCTAGGTGTGGGAAACACTCAAGCGTGTGAGCGATTGTAAACTCTGATTCTTCGATTATAGTTGATTATTTGCTGCTAGCTCTCCTCGTGGACGTAGGTACTGATACTCAAACTGAACCATGTAAATTTCTTATGTCCTTATTATTTCTCGTTTATTTATCTATTGATTTCGCGTTGACATAAATTGCAAGATCATGTCGTTTCCGCGTATTATATTCCAACAATTGGTATAAGAGCTTAGGATCGGATTTCTTGATTGTGATTTGGAGTTTTTGTTTGTCTGATTATTATCTGGAAATTCTATTATTACAATTATGTCTAAGAGGAAATCTGAGATTGAGAAATTTAACAAGAGGAACAACTTTGGATTATAGAGCATCAAGATGCGGGCATTACTAACAACCCAATGTTTGGTCAAGGCACTGGATGGTGAAGATGAGTTATCGATTATAATGAAAGCCTCTAAGAGGGTAGAGTTAATGGAAAGAGCAAATAGTACAATCCTGTTAAATTTGTTGGATGGGGTTTTAATAAAGGTTGCTGAGGAGAACGATACCGCAGCATTATGGGCAAAACTTCAAGAACTTTATGTGAAGAAAAGTTTGAACAATTGCTTGTATATGTTGAAAATGATGTTTCAATTTATATATATTGAATGTACGTCTATCAGAACCCACCTGGATAAATTTAATAAACTCATGATAAATCTAAAGAATGTAAGTAAGATACTTGATGATGAAAATAGGGCATGATGTTGTTAGCCTCTTTACCAGAGTCATGGAAGCACTTTACTATTGTAGAGACGTACTAAAATTACCTCAAAAGAGGTAAAGTCCGCCTTATTCTCTAAGGAGTGGTAGAGAAAATTGCGAGATGATGGTCTAGCGCAAGGAGTAATGCAAGCACTGACGATTCGGGGGTAGAGAACAACATCGAGGGCCTAGTAGCAGCAGAGGTAAAAGCATATCGAAATCAAATCATAGAAAGTCCAAAGGACGCGTGAAGTGCTTTGAGTGTCACGAGGAATGGCACATCAAGAGAGATTGTCCAAAGTGAATGAATAAAGTTGATAGGTAGAATGCCACAAGCAGTGTGGTGAACGAATGTTGCCAAGGAAAGCACTAGTGATGCAGAAGTTGTTTTATGTGTGACTACTACTTCGTCAGGAGACGAATATGTGCTAGATTCGGGGTGCTCTTATCATATGACGCCTCATAAGAACTGGTTTACTACTTACCAAACTACAGATGGAGGTAGGGTTCTTTTGGGGAATAACGCAATCTATAAGACTGTGGGGATAGGGATAATTCGGATTTGGATGCATGATGGGGTGATGTGCACATTAACAGATGTGAGGCATGTACTAGAGCTCAAGAAGAACCTTATTTCTCTGGGGACACTCGATGACATCGGGTGTAGGTACACCACTGAAGGTGGAGAGTACCGAAGATCTCTCGAGGTGCCATGACAGTGCTGAAGGGAAAGAAAGTGAATACTATTTATAATCTACTAGGGGAGACCGTGACCGAAACTGCTGCAGTTTTATTAGGTGGGTCAGACTCTAACTTGACTTAGTTGTGGCATATGCGTTTAGGGCACATGAGTGAGGCAAGTATGACGATGCTAAGTGAAAATGGGTTGTTGAAGGGTCAAAAGACAGGGAAGGTGGACTTATATGAGCACTGCATATTTGGGAAGCAGTATCAAGTTAAGTTTGCTACAGCTATTCATTCAAGCAAGCGACCAGTTGAATTTATTCATTCAAACGTCTGGGGCCCGTCTTCGGTTCCTTCAAAAGGAGGTACTCGATATATGCTGACATTTATCAACGATTATTCAAGGAAGGTATGGGTATGCTTTCTGAAGCACAAATATGATGTGTTTGATCGGTTCAAGAAATTTAAGGCATTGATTGAGAAGTAGTCAGATAAACAAATCAAGTGCCTGAGAATCGATAATGACATGGAGTTCTGTGGTAAAGATTTTACTGAGTTCTGCGAGAAAGAATGTATTATGAGACATCGCACAGTACTTGGGACACCACAGCAGAATTGCGTGGCAGAGCGAAAGAATAGAACTTTGCTTGAGCGAGCTTGATGTATGCTTTCGCATGCAGAACTTGGCAAGGAATTTTGGGCCGGAGTGGTAATCTTGGTATGTTACCTGGTTAATCAATCTCCATCATCTGCTATCGAGTGGAAGACTCCTGAGGAAGTATGGTCGGGGAAACCTGTTGATTACTCCGGATTACGTATATTCGAATATCCTACGTATGCTCACGTGAGTGATGGTAAGCTTGAGTCGAGGGCGAAGAAGTGCATATTTTTAGGTTATGCACATGGGGTGAAAGGCTACCGGTTGTGGTGCACTGATCTCATATTACTCGATTTTCTAATAAGCAGAAATGTGATCTTCGACGAGACTGCAAATGAGTTCTGAGACACAACCAGCAGAGAAGACAAATCATGGTATCGTTAGTGAGGTGGAGCTTTGGGTGGAGACTCTAGAGACCTCTAAGGTAATAGAATTTGAGACTGCAGATGAGGCTGCAGTTCTTGAAGTCGGTGATAGTGAATAACCAGTAAAGTCATAGCACACTATAACCGCAGATAGATAGAGAATGCAAATTAAATCACCGGTACATTATGGTTATACAGATAATGCTTATGCACTGACTGTAGGTGATGAGGTGGAGACAGATTATCCTTTATCTTACTCTGAGGCGATGGCTAGTTCGAAGTCGTCTCGATGGCTAGGGGCTATGAGTGAAGACATGGAATCACTCAATCGAAATTAGAAATGGGAGCTGGTCAAAGTACCCAAGAACCAAAAGATTGTCGGAAGTAAATGGGTCTTTAAACGGAAAGATGGCATTCCCGGTGTCGAGGTAGCGAGGTATAAGACGAGACTTGTGGCGAAGGGATATACAAAGCGTGAGAGCATTGACTACAATGATGTGTTCTCTCCTATGGTAAGACATACTTCTATTCGTGTTTTACTTACCTTAATTGCTTCGTAGGATCTCGAGTTAGAGCAGCTAAATGTGAAAACTGCGTTTCTTCAGGTGAGTTGGAGGAGCAGATTTACATGAGGCAACCAATGGATTTGCTATGCCAAGTAAGGAAGATCATATTTGCTTGTTGAAGATATCTTTGTATGGGCTGAAACAGTTTCCTAGGCAATGATATAAACGTTTTGATGCTTTCATGACTAGTCAAGACTGTTCAAAAAGTTAGATGGATAGCTGTGTCTACTTTAGGAGATTGGAGAGTGATTCTTTAATTTATCTACTTTTATATGTTGATGATATACTAATAGCAACTAATAATATGTATGATATTGATGTGTTGAAGAGGCGGTTAAATGCTGAATTTGAGATGAAAGTTTTAGATGCTGCAAATAAAATTTTGGGTATGAAGATTTTGCGTGATAGGGTTACAGGAGTTTTATGTCTATCTCAGAAGAAATATATTGAGAAGATCGTGGTACATTTTAATATGTAGTTGGCAAAATCTATAAATACGCCTTTAACAAAACACTTTAAACTTTCAGATAAATTATCACTGTAGACTGAGGAGGAGGAGAAGCATATGCTGTGAGCGTGGTTAGTCGCTATCTGAAGTATCCTAGTAAAGCTCATTGGGAAGCTGTGAAGTGAATCTTCAAATATTTGAAGGGGACAACAGATGTGGATATAGTGTACCAGAGGGACAGCAATGGTAGTGAGATCACTGGTTTTGTGGATTTAGATCACGCCGGTGACTTAGATAATCACAGATTTTTAGCAGGGTACGTATTTACGCTAGCAAGTGGCGCAGTTAGTTAGAAAGTGTCCTTACAGGATCACATTGCCTTGTCTTCGACTGAGGAAGAGTACATGGCACTAACATTTGTAGCGAAGAGGCGATATGGTTACAAAGTTTGCTCTCGGACTTTGGGTTAGAATAGAAAAGTGTGGATATACACTATGATTACCAAGGTGCGATATATTTGGAGTATAATCCAGTTTATCACGAGTGAACGGAGTATATCAATATCAGGTACCACTTCATTCGAGATGTCTTAGTTAAGAATAATGTTATTGTCAAAAAGATTACTACAACAGATAACCCAGCAAACATGATGGCTAAATCTGTTCATTTGGCGAAGCTCAAGCTCTGCTTGAGCTCTATTGGCATATGTGGAAAGTGAGCGTCCGTTGGGACATGAGAGCAGCATGGATGATAAGCACTATAACTTGGTTTCAAACATTGAGCCAAAGTGGAGAATTGTTAAATTAATGTCTCGAGTTTGAATTCGGATAACGGTTTGTTAAATCGAATTTGTTAATAAAGATTTTCTTCCGAGGATTAGAAATCGGATGAAGAAAGAAGAAACAATTTCCTTCTTGGACTTTTTTCTTTCAGAAGTACAAATAAGTAAGGAAGATATCATGTGCAGCTACAAGACAAAAAAAAAGGGGGCTCACATATTTTATTATCTTTATTCAAGAGTAGAGGTTATCTTTCTTTAACATAATCGTGTAAAGAGAAGCAAGGAATTCTTTCCTCCCTGCAAAAGCCTAGTCCACGTTGAAGTAAATGAGAGTTCTAGTATGAACACCTAGAGGGGGGTGAATAGGTGTTTAAACTAAACCTTGGCAAATATATGCGAAATAAAATAAATTTCGAACAAAATAAAGGAGTTAAGGAAGAGAATAAGAACACAAGGTTTATAGTGGTTCGGCTTAATCCAAGCCTACATCCACTCTCCCACGCTAACAACCTTCTTGCTGGATTCCACTATGCAATCAACAAGAGATTACAACTTTGAGTGCAAACACTTAGTAGTAGATCACACTATCTCACTAAGTCACTCTTTTGGTATTTCTCTCACGATTACAAACGTTTAAGCTCACCAAAGACAAGTGTATGATTGAAGATCGCTCAGACTTTGGAATTATAAATTCTACGCTCCATCTCTTACTTGCTCATCGGTCCTTGATCTCCTTAAATACTCCTCCACTTCCAAACTAGCCGTTGGACAGTATCTTGAGGATCGTCTTCCAATCTACCCGTTGGACAGCTCTGTATCTAGAAGATTTGGTAGCCGTTGAGTAACAAAGGTAGAATCCCAAATTGATTCCGATTGCCCATACAAACAGAATCTTGGTTTCAATAAGTAGAGCTTCTTCGTATAGAAAGTTCTTGTTTTTAAGATCCAATCGTCAATCAATTAGATTGAGTCAATCAAATCAATCTTGATGTAGAATCGAAACCAGATCACTAGCCGTTATATGATTGGGGCTTGTGTTACGTTCTGTCGAATCTGGATGTAAAGTCTGAGAGCAATAGACTTTACAATCTGAGTCTGAGTGCAATAGACTTTACAATCTGGGTCTGAACATATTCTGCTTCTGAACAGATTTAGCTTTAAGGTCTAGATACAGTCTGAATAAGTTCAGCTTTAGCATAGAGTCTGTCTTCTGGTTTTTCATTCACGTTTAGTCTGGAATTTGTCAGAGTTGGCAGACTTCTGATGTAGAACAGACTTTGACACTAAAGTCTGGCAGTCTTCAAACTTTAACACAGAGGTCTGGAAATCTTTAGAATATACTTTGGACATATGTTATGTTCAGTCTTCTGGAAGTCTTCTGACTTTGACAATATCTTTTACATGTTCTATCATCTGCATAGTCTATTACTCAACCATCAAACATATTAGTAGCATTTGATTTATTTTGTCATCTTCAAAACATTATAAGAGATTTCTCTAACAATCTCTCCCTTTTTGATGTTGACAAAATAACCTCTGAATATGCAGATGTGTAATCACACTTTCTAAAATAATGATAAATCAATCATCAAATTAGATTTTCAAAAAAATGTGATTTGAATCAAAAGATAGCAAATAGATTGAGCATAACAATATATTGAAAAATAATCACAGCTCAATATTATGCAATAAATAATATCAAATGATCAACACATATGCATATTTATATTCTCTCCCCCTTTTTGTCATAATCAAAAAGCGATAAAAAGTATCATGTAGAGAATATAAAATGATAACAAATATCTTGCATTAAACATAATTTCTAAAAAAATAAGCTTTTATAAAGTAATCGAATATTAAAGATATGCAATATAACTAACTTCAATCATATATATCAGCAAATATCCAATAAAAATCACTGATGCATTATAAAATTCACTTGACCCATTTTGTCATAATAAAATGATAATATCAATAAGAGATTTATGAATGACAAAAGGTAATAAAAAATGCACTAACCGGATTTTTTAGAACTTGGTAAGTTCTAATCACATTTACCTTTTCCTTCCTTCCATAATAATCAAGATTAGGATTAATTCAAAAAGATTTTCCATAATTGATCAATGCTCTCCCTCAATTTGTTGCCTTTTTCAAATGATCACAATTCTTTCATTTCTCTTGGATTCGCTTTCTCCCCCTGTCATCATGACAATGTTTGCGAATAGCACTAATTGTGGCTTGTGCACATTGAGCAGAATATTTTTCTATTATTTCCTTCGTAGCAACAATATCCATGACCATTACTTGCATTTTGAAATTCGAGGCAAAAATTTATTTTCTTCAGTCAAGCTCTTCTCGAATTCAACTTGCATAAACTTAATGAACTTTTTGCACAAATAAGCTGTAATAATATCCCCATAATATATAATGCCATTTCTTCAAATAAATAAATTGAATAGCATATATAAAATTAAAATTCAGAACTACTCAACCTTTCATACGACACATTAGGGATTTCCTTAACAATATTTGCAAAAACTTTGCACAAGGAATGGAATTTTTTAACCTCCAGAAAATAGTATATAAAATCTCCATGATTTTCTGATCGAGCTTTCCAAAATTCATATGGAAGATTCTATTGTCACATGCAAAATCTTGTATAATAGATAATAATCTTTGCAGAAAAATATCACGTAATATCTTCTTTTGATTTGCGGATCAAACTTGCTAGATATAAGACATCTTCTAAGAATATAGCAAGAGTATCCGTATATATGCAATAATATATTTCGAGATCAATGGGATTTCCTTAAGCATAAATCTCAAAAATATATTATGGATGCATTTCACAAAAAAAATTATATTGCTATCACGTGCCAAATCAAATAGAAAATATTGCAATGCCTTATATTTATGAGAAGAAATATTTGCAATATAAATGATAAGCAATCATCGAAAATCAGGATAAATGCACGTAGAGATTTGCAAGGCCGAATGATTAAAAAAATATTCTCTTACCCAAGGTATATGTTTGAAATATACCATTAAAAACAGGTCATTACCAATCTTCACAGGAGATACTTTTCTGATTGTACCAAAATCTGCATAGATTTGCGATCATTCCTCCCTTATAGGATTTTCTGCAATCAACTCAATTCCTTTTTGGTATCCATCAATTTGGATCCTTCCATTTCGTTAGAGCAAAATATGAAATCTCCATAATCAAATATTCTTTCTTATTTCAACATAACAAAGTATTCAAAGAAAGAATATTATGCACAATGATATTTTGAAAAATAAATTCTCACTTAGTCATAGTACAATAAAATCAGGGTGAATGAAATCCTTGAGTATTTAAGAAAGAATATTTTGCATAATAAATTAATATAATGTAAAACAGATTTCTATTTAGCAAAATATGATAAAATTTGAGAGTATAAAGTCAAGCCAAATAAATTCATTTGTCTCTAAACAAAATATCAAAAAATAACCAAACGTATCAAATCTCAACTCTTGAATAATAAATCACACGATTCTTTCTTCAATAAAGCAAATAAAAAAATATGATCATTATAAAATCTGAATCAACCAATGATATATCGAATTTCAAGCATAAAGAGAATTATGTGCCCAAAAACGTTCCTTACCAATTTCTTCTTTTCCTTTATTTCCTGCAAAAAAGAACTCATATTTTCTTTGGTACCCATTTTTTCTTGGGTCCATGAGAGTTAGTAGAGTAAGTTGTTTTTATCCAATCTTTCTTAACAGATCTCCAGATTTTATGACATTCTTTCTCAAAGTGTTCCAAATCTCCACAATTTGAACACTTGAGGGCCTTTCCACCAATAGGTTTTACAAACACTTTTTGAAAATGATTTTTGTAAAATGCCTTTGGAGGTCTTTGTCTAAGTCTCTCCTTGACTTTAGGAAAATCAATTAGAGAATCACTTTCCTTATTGAAACCAAGTCCTGACTTATTATAGTATGGTACTTGTATAGAAAGGATATGCTCTAATGTTTTTGAACCATTTGAAAATCTTGTCGAAATATTTGAAAATTCTTTCTTCAAAGAATCATTTTCTTTGACAAGTAAATCTCGACTTTCTTTTGTTTGTAGAAAATCTTTTTGCAAAATTTCAAAATTTTCTTTTTGAGAAAGATCCTATTGCCTAAGCCGAGAATTCTCCTTTTTAAGTTCGGAGATCCTTTTAAGAGAAGATTTGAGATTTAAACACAGCTCATTTATATACTTTGAAAGTTTGGGAGGAATTTTTGAATGGCTTACCTCGATTTCCTCATCGGATTCTGAGTCTGTGTTCGAGTCAGACTCTGATTCTGAGTCTGTGTCTAAGTCAGACTCAGATTCTGAATGTGCCATCAAACATATATTTCCTTATTCATCATCTTCTTTCATTGTTCTTTTCTGCCCATTCTGCTTGTATTGTCTTCTTCCATCAAATTTCCTTCCTTTTCTACTCAGCTTTTTGAATTTCTTGATCATAAAAGCAAGTTCTTCACTGTCCATGTCATTTTATGAGTCTGTATCATCATAATTGGCATTAGATATTAAAGTGATGGACTTCTTACCTTTGAGCTCTTCGTCGTTGATTTGTTCCACTTCATAAAATTGAAGAGTGCCAATCAATTCATCAACGGAGAGTGGCATAATCCTCTGAGTCTCCCGGATTGAGGTCTTAACATGGTTCCAATCTTTTGAGAGACCTCGCAAGAGTTTGTTGACCTTCATTGGGGCAGAAATTTGCTGACCTTGATATGCTAAACCATTTACAATTTCTGTAAAATGGCTGAACATATCTCTAATCGACTCTCCTTGCTTCATCTTGAAGGATTCATATTTGCCGAGCAGGAAGTTTACTTTTGTCTCTTTTACATGATCGGTTCCTTCATATGTAACATGAAGTCTTTCCCAAACTTCTTTTGTTGTTTTACATGAAGAAATTCTGTTATATTCAATAGGAGACAAAGCGCAATATAAAGAATAAATGGTTTTAGCATCAAGCGCTTCTCTTTTGGACATCTCCATCCGAGACATAGGAGCAGGGGGTTTGGTTTCTTTGTCTTTGCCATTCTTATTTGATGTAGACGCGGCAGTGGGATTGATTCCTTTTTCCATAACATTCCATTGCAAGGGATCTCTGGATCTTAGGAATGCTTTCATTTTGTTCTTTCACACGTTGTATTCATTTCCATCAAAATATGGTGGCCTAGTGTTGCTTTGCCCTTCCATAAGTCCTGGTGCCAAGATACTAGCCATAGAAGATCTTTAGCTCAAAAGTAAAAACACTTTTATAAACCGAGCACTTGGCTCTGATACCAATTGAGAGTTCTAGTATGAACACCTAGAGGGGAGTGAATAGGTGTTTAAACTAAACCTTGGCAAATATATGCGGAATAAAATAAATTTCGAACAAAATAAAGGAGTTAAGGAAGAAAATAAGAACACAAGGTTTATAGTGGTTTGGCTTAATCCAAGTCTACGTCCACTCTCCCACGCTAACAGCCTTCTTACTGGATTCCACTATGCAATCAACAAGAGATTACAACTTTGAGTGCAAACATTTAGTAGTAGATCACACTATCTCACTAAGTCACTCTTTTGGTATTTCTCTCACGATCACAAATGTTTAAGCTCACCAAAGACAAGTGTATGATCGAAGATCGCTCAGACTTTGGAATTATAAATTCTACGCTCCATCTCTTACTTGCTCATCGGTCCTTAATCTCCTTAAATACTCCTCCACTTCCAAACTAGCCGTTGGACAGTATCTTGAGGATCGTCTTCCAATCTACCCGTTGGACAGCTCTGTATCTAGAAGATTTGGTAGCCGTTGAGTGACAAAGGTAGAATCCCAAATTGATTCCGATCGACCATACAAACAGAATCTTGGTTTCCATAAGTAGAGCTTCTTCATATAAAAAGTTCTTGTCTTTAAGATCCAATCATCAATCAATTAGATTGAGTCAATCAAATCAATCTTGATGTAGAATCGAAACCAGATCACTAGCCGTTATATGATTGGGGCTTGTGTTACGTTCTGTCGAATCTGGATGTAAAGTCTGAGAGCAATAGACTTTACAATCTGAGTCTGAGTGCAATAGACTTTACAATCTGGGTCTGAACATATTCTGCTTCTGAACAGATTTAGCTTTAAGGTCTAGATACAGTCTGAATAAGTTCAGCTTCAGCATAGAGTCTGTCTTCTGGTTTTTCATTCACGTTTAGTCTGGAATTTGTCAGAGTTGGCAGACTTCTGATGTAGAACAGACTTTGACACTAAAGTCTGGCAGTCTTCAAACTTTAACACAGAGGTCTAGAAATCTTTAGAATATACTTTGGACATATGTTATGTTCAGTCTTCTGGAAGTCTTCTGACTTTGACAATATCTTTTACATGTTCTATCATCTGCATAGTCTATTACTCAACCATCAAACATGTTAGTAGCATTTGATTTATTTTGTCATCTTCAAAACATTGTAAGAGATTTCCCTAACAGTAAAAAGGTGGTGAGCCCAGGTCAAATATGTTGACTTGTTGGGCACACATATAAAACCCTAACGTGGGTTCTTTCTTTGGAGTGTGCCACGAAAAAAAAAAAGCTGAGGAGCGCCGCACACAAGAAAAAGAAGAACAACGGAGCCGTACAGGAAGAACAAGCAGACGATTTTTATTGTTGGCGGAGTACATAGAACATTTTGCTTGAGCTTGAATGTGTGGTAATTTTTGTGCTGTGAGTTTACATTATTTATTTGTAAACATTTTGGGTTTGGAATTAAATTTAGGTGTGAGAAACACTCGAGTGTGTGAGCGATTGTAAACTTTGATTCTCCGATTTTAGTGAATTATTTGTTGCTAGCTCTCCTTGTGGATGTAGGTACCGATACTCAGACCAAACCACATAAATTTATGGTGTCATTATTATTTCTCATTTATTTCTCTGGTGATTTTATGTTGATGTTACAAGATCCTATTGTTTCCGCGTATTATATTCCAACAAATATGTTTTTCAGTCTTCAATCCGGCATTTAATATGATGAATTGACAACTTCTTAATTAGTTTTATGATCGATAGTTTTTTCCATTGATAATTTTATTTCTAGACCCATTGAATGACGTTATGCCCAAATTCTACCTTGGCTTGAATCATTATTGATGATGTTGAGTTTGTTGATGGAGCTAAGTTGGATGCTCCCGCATCATTCTCCCTTAGGTTGTTTGAGATTTGTCCTCAAATCTGAAAAATCTTGATCCTCCAAGTAAGGAGAAAGGTCTCCCACATTAAAAGTTGCCAAAACTTCAAACTCTTCAAGAAAATCAATCTTATATGTATTGTCATCGATGCACTCGATAACTCTAAATGGGCCATCAGCTCTAAGCATGAGCTTGTTCTTCCGATGAGATGGAAATCTCTCATTCCTCAAATAAAATCCATACAAGATCACATGATTGAAAGTAAGCCTTCTTCTGATGCTAATCGGCTTTCTTCTTATAAGACTCATTAGCCTTTTTGATCTTGGATCGAATCTAATCATGAAGCTTCTTTATCGATTCAAATCGTTTTTTGCCATTGAAGCTTAGTAGGAATGAAATCGATTGGGGTGAGGGGGTTAATTCCATACACAGCTTCAAAAGATGATCAATCAATGGTATAACTCGGTGATTGATTATAAGCAAATTCACCATGCTCCAAATTCAAATCTCAATCTTTTAAAGATTTACTCACCATACTTTGAAGAAGAGTGGTAAGGATACAATTGGTTACCTCCATTTGACTATCAATTTGGGGATGACAAGTGGTGATGAATAGGAGTCTAGCTCCAAGCATTTTACATAGTGTCTTCCAGAAATAGCTTAAAAACTTAGAATCACGATCCGACACAATAGTCTTCAGCATTCCATGAAGGCAAATAATCTCTTAAAAATATAACACAAGCACATGTGATGCATAATTTGTCTTATGACTGTCATGACCTAACCACTTGGCAGGGTAGACTATTAGGTTTAAGGGTATCGTCAACTTTGGGTCGACAACCTTCCATTAACTTGGGCTCTCTTAAGCCCATATCTTATGAGACATTGGGCGTTCAAAATTTTAATCAATTACGCCTATTCAAATTTCAACAAAGGATCACCACTAGCCTTTTTTTGGGGTCGACTAGAAATCCAATAAGATACGAGAAGATATTTTCCTATTTACGCAACCAAAGATTTTAGACTTAAGAATTTGATTATGTTAACCCTAAGGCTAGCGCCCTTTGAGTACCTAACCTAATCGTGTGCTAATTAACGCCATAACATCCTATTAGAAAAATTTGAGGTTCATCCTAATCATTCTAAAATAAGAAAGTAACATCCAAATATTAAAATGCACAATCAATTATCATAAAAGAAAGGGCACAAGCATCTTAATATCATCCCTAGAATAAAAATAAAACAATGCAAAACAAGAAATTCTATTGTAAAGCTCTAAAGGCTTATCCAATTTTACAAGAAATTCTATTGTAAAGCTCTAAAGGCTTATCCAATTTTAAATTCTAATATTTTAAAAGGGTTTTCCAATTTTTTTGGATTTTTTATTAACTTTTTTTAATGATTTTCTAAAACTCTAAATTTTTTATTGATTTTCAAATTTTCTAAAAGTCTTTATTATTTCCTAAAATTTTTAAACCCTTTTTATCCTTTTCCGAATTTTAAAATTTTTTATTTTCAATTTTTTAATTTTTAATAATTATTTATTATTTATTATTAATATATAATTGTGAATATTAATATAAGAGAAATTCGGGCCGGGTCAACAGAACCGAGCCAACTAAACCGACCCGAGCCCAATTGGATCGGATTGGGCTAAAAAACTGCGCCAAGGCCCACTATGAATTGATCCCCAATTAGCCCATGAAAATTAAAGCAGTCCACTCAAATTCCAGCCCACTAGACCAAATCAAGCCCAACCCACTTACCTTTCTCCTTCAGCCCTTCATTCGCATGACGCTCTCCCCTCAAAAGTTTTTCTTTCCTTTTTATTGCCTTTTTTATTCTTCTATTTCTTTCCTCCCTTTTTAATTCCCTTTTTTTTTTATTAGCATGTGGTCTTCGTCCTCCAGGGGTTCTTGCGCCCGACGCCTCTTTCTGCATCCTCTTAATCGAACTTTTCCTATAGACCAATCCAACACCTACATAGTGATCTCTTCATGAAAACCAAGTTTAACAACAAACACCTTTAGATTCGGATAGAAACAGCAACCATATTTTTTAGAGACATTTAGCAACCATTTTCCTTAGAGACATTTCGTCGAACAGGTTTCAGGCGTCAAACAAAAAGTGATATGACATATTGGTGAACACACGCCTTTGGTGGCGCATTCATCCGGTCTCAACCAAAAGACATCACAAATGGGTGAAAAAAATATCAAAGGTCGTTGACGTCCTTTCGCAAAAACAAACCAAAACTCGGTCTAATTTTTATCGCAACAATGACTGAGGCATACATCAAGCATTTGGAACACACTGGCTGAAGAATGAATAGGCCAATAGAAGACTCGCGCCGAGATGCATGAAAACCAACCATACCAAGATACAAGGATAAGATGCAAGGACGACACGGGCGGAGAAAACAAGCTTGCTCGCCGAAAGTGGCCCTACCCAACTTGGGGACGGCGAACAGAGGGCGAGCTTTAGAAAGATCGAACTTAGTCTGGTCGCCTCGCAACGTGTCTGAGCCAGGATTATTGGGTCGAACGATTTCGAGACTAAAGAGAGCAAAAGCGGAACCAACTTGGAAGGCCGTTTTAAGAAAGGGAGATGTGCCGCCGACCAAGGTTCCGGCGTAGTGGTCACCAGAGGGGTTCTATCAATCCGACCAAGGTTTCGGCGTGGTTGCCTATTTTGCTCTCAAAACCTAACTAAAAATCCAATTTTGCCCCCTCTTTAAAGAATTAAAACCCTTGATCTACATACGCTGCTTTCTTCTCTTCGCTTGCTCTCCGCTCGACCTTGCACTTCGTTTGCTCTGCTTTGCTAACCCTTTTCAATTTGCCGGCCCTAGATCTACCCCGTGCATTATGCAAATCTGTCGCGCCGGATTCTCTCTCTATATCAGTCTCTCTCTCCATCGATGGCTTCTTCTTCGTCTCTCCTTTGCCTGATGGTTCTCGTCGCAGTGATTGAGGTGGTGATGATTGCCGGATAGGTTGATGACGGAGGCAACCAGAGAGAATTCGATTAGTTTAACCTGACGGAGCAATGGCTGGCCAGGCACCTTTTACCGGCGGACTCGCCACTGCTGCTCCTCCTACGCCTGTTGCCGTGGGTAATTCGCAGTTGTCATTTGTTTCGTTAATTCCAAATGCTTGGCTATTGATCGCTGGCTCGTGTCTCGTGCTCTATGTATTTAATGTTCGATTGCTTTTTAATTGGGGTTTTGTTTGTGCAGTTTGCGACTTGTGCTGTCTGCATATTTGATTATGAAGCTAGTGTGGCAATCGAATTTGAAATTGTGGGTGAATTTCAGGTATGGCTTTGTCTTGACAACCTACGAGCTCATTAGAACACTATTATATCAATGCGGTAAATGCCGAAACAGTGGTGTCAAACCTGCCTGAATATCAATCTCATCGAAGCCTGAAAAAATCACATGCACGAAATGGAAATCTTTTGAAGCGCCATTGGTGCCTGCTAATGACGATTTTTTTTTCCTATTACCAACATGATTCATGTGTGTCTTTTTACGGATTGCGACAAAGAATTGATTTTTGTTTGTCCTGTTTTGAGTATACGCTGAAAGATCACATAGGGTCAATTGTCGATTGCAGTGGATCTCTCCCAGTTGAATGTGAGAAGGGGAGGTTAACTGATTGGTTAATTGTCGATTGCAATCCTATCTTAGGACCTTTGAGATTGCTTATTTGTGTGTTAACTTGATTGATGCTCTTCCATTATTTCCCTTGGAAGAACAAGTCAAATTAGTTAGGCCTATCCCATTTTCCTTCAAAAAATTGTGTGCGTTTCTCTGACAATTTCTATAGGTTTCTTGGATTTAGGAGAACCGTTCTCTTAGATGGTAGAAGGCTCCATTATTTCCCTTGGAAGAACAAGTCAAATTAGTTAGGCCTATCACATTTTCCTTCAAAAAGTTGTGTGCAAACTCTGACAATTTCTATAGGTATCTTGTATTTAAGAGAACCGTTCTCTTAGATGGGAGAAGGCTTGTGGCTTTATTGGATTTGCATTAGAATGGGACACTTTCACAGAATAATTTTGAAGTTGCTATACATCTGGCACATGAGAAGAAGATGTCACAGCCAAGTCATTGTAAAGTTATTGTTTATAAGCCAAGGAGGAGGATTACTTCTGTGCAAATCCTCTGGTGTGCCTTTGTGTGCAGCCCAACTATGATGATTTACAAGGCTTGAGCAAGAGGAACTCCACTGAAGTCTCTAGTTGATTGCTGGCAATAATAAACTATCATCATCTGAACATGTTTTGCACGATATGTTAGTGGCTTTTTGTTAGTCCATGATAAGAGGCTAACAAGAAGCAGCAAGCAAAGATTTGCCTTTCTTTTAGTGCAGCTACGAAGATAAATTTATCATTAATGATTGTAATATGTTGAGAAGTCACTGAAAACAAGTGCACATTTTGCTCTTCTTGTAATAATGTAGAATGAAAGCTTATTTTTGTTCATGTCCATTATTTCGGTTGGATAACGATCGTTTGAGATGATGACTTGAGAGACATTTGCAGATTCATTTTAACTTTGCTTCAGCTAATTAGATCGTTTCTTGTGGCAAAGTAGTGCCATGAACTTGGATACAAACAGAAAATCGGGGAAGTTTGGTTCTATGCCTACTCAATGAAAATTGACAGATCTAATACAAATCCTCCTAATTTCTTTTATTCCCTCAAAATTTCATACAAATTGAACTCACTTGCCAAAGTAAGGGACACAATTGTTGATGATGTAAATGAGGAGGGTAGTACTTCCAAAAATGATGCAGCTTTTGACATGGCACATTTATATGACCAAATAGCTATAAGTTTAGGAAATATTTAAGGATATTTGTAATTTTTAAGGATAATAAATTTCTTTTCTTGGGGCATATGTTATTACGTTTATTGCAATGAAAGTATTCTTTTGTTAATTGAGAAATAGACCATTTTGATGTAAATTTTTTCCATTTGGAATTTTGTTAGCCAAAAAAAGGAAATTTTATTTTTCTAAAAAAGTTGTTTACATGATATCTTCAACATCATTGTCAAAATTTAAATTAAAAAGGCTGTGGACATTTTTTTTCACTTTTAACATATAAAAATTTTAAATTTTAATTTAATCATCCAAATGGGGTTTTTTTTTTCAGATATTTTCTATTAAATAACATTTGTCTCAAATTGCTTCTCAAAGTAAAGTTCATTAAACAATCTTTGTATTTTCTCAAAATTCTTTAGATTAAATTACTTTGCATTTCCTAAAAGCTACTTGGGAAAGCCGAACCATGCGCAGCAAGTCCTCCATGCCAACTCAGCTCTAGTTTCGCCCGCCTCTCCTCGCACGACAACGCATTCTCCCCGAAGATTCCTTCTTTGCTCACGTCGTGTGAGAGCGTGTGTGCGAGCGTGGGTGCGAAGATGGGCTGGGCCTTCTACTGTTTGGTTTTGACGTGGGCTCAAAGAAATAACGAAAAATGGGCCAAAAAGTGATAAAACAAGATCGGCCGAGGGGGAGGGATCTTACGGGGGCAAAAATTTATTAAAAAGAGTGGGCCGGACATGCCAGCCCATTCAACTTCATTTTTTCTCATTTCATTTTTTTAAAATTAAACTTTTGACATATTTTTTTTTTCTTTTTTTCCTTTTTTATGTATCTTTTTTTTTTTTGTATGTTTATATTTTTGCAAAAACTATTCACTTAAACGGTTGACAAAATTGGGGTGTCAAGGATGACATGGAACAAAATAAGCCACGACTACCATGATGGCATCTTTTTTCCCTTTGAGTTATGGGCAGAGCCACAATACACACTCACACCTTCCCAAAGTTGTAATGGAACCAGAAGTTGAGTATACAATAATTGATGGATGACAAGTTGCACACCTTGAGATGATAGTATGCACATCTCCATTCATCTTTAGCCAATAAAAGTGCTCATGATTAACCTCACGAGTTTTGTTAACACCAAAATGACCGGTCAATCTTCCAAATGTGATAAAGAAAAAAGAATCTTCCAAATGTGCCTCTCGAATCAATAACCTTCAAAAAGAACTCTTTGGCACACATAATTGATTTCCTTTAAAAAGAAACCAATCTTGTAAAGAATAAGTACCTTGAACTCCTCGCTTAAAGTTGTTATTGATCGTTGAGAAATCTAGGTCTTCAAAATATAATTCGTTCATCTACTGAAAACCAAGAATCCTAGAGTCCAAGACGGTAAGCATAGAGTATCTTCTTGATAAAGCATCTGCTACAATATTAGTGTGAATAGGTTTGTATTTTGAGGCAAAAGAAAAGGATTGAAGAAATTCTACCCATTTCGCATGTCTTGAATTGAGTTTGCGTTTGCCGCTAATAAATTTGAGAACCTTATGATTAGAATGAAGGAAAAATTATTTTGGCTTCAAATAATGACTTCAATGATCAAGAGCTCTAACAATGGTGTAGAAGTCCTTATCATAAGTTGAATAATTCTTCTTCGAATTCGTCAACTTCTCACTGAAATACGTCAAAAGTTTTTGGGCTTGTACAGGAACAGCACTGATGCCAACTCCATTTGCATCACATTCAACTTCAAATATTTTATCTAAATCAGGAAGGGTAAGAAAAGCAGATTCACAAAGCTTTTGCTTGATTACCTCAAAGGCATTTTGAGCGGGCTTTTTCTATTCAAAAGAACCATTTTTCATGCATTCGGTGATTAGAGCCATGATGGTACTGAAATCTTTTGCAAACCACTAATAGAAAGAAATAAGTCCATAAAAACTCCTTCCATTAAAAATGGATTTTAGAACTGGCCAAGTCTTCATAGCTACCACCTTGGATTGATCGATGAATATCTCGTCTTTTAAAACCGTGTAGTCAAGAAATACGATGCTTGGAGAAAATAATTGACATTTCTCCATTTTAGCATAGAGTTTTTGTTCTCTAAGGACTTTAAAGACCCATTTCAAATGAGAGATACGCTCCTCATTCCTGCTGTAAATAAGAGTATCGTCGAAATAAACAACAACAAATCGACCAATAAAGGAATGGAGAACCTCGTTTATAAGTCTCATTACGGTATTAAGAGCATTTGATAATCCAAATGGCATAACAAGTCACACATAACATAGTTTAATGTATATATTTTTGACGATTGTTACTCATGCCAATGCAAGATTACCTTTTCCTCATCGTTAACAGTAAAAAAGGAAAGAATGACTATAACATAATTTAATGCAGAAAAGTACCTGAAACTTATATCCAGTGGCTTTAATATGCAAGTCTAACTTCCAATTCATCCACATAACAATGATCTTAAAGTTTGAGAGAGAGAGAGAGAGAGAGAGAGAGAGAGAGAGAGAGAGAGAGAGAGAGAGAGAGAGAGAGAGAGAGAGAGATGGCTTTAAGATAAAGACAAACGAGAGAAGACAAACGAGGGAATTTCCCCTTTTTCACTCCTTTTGCTTCCAATCCAAACTTCTAAAGCGGATGGTTTCATTACTCTGAGCTGGGCCATCCTTTCACACCTTTTATGCGCTAGGTAATGTGGAAAAGACACACTAATGCTACAATCATGGAAAATTATATTGATTTTAGGGATAAGTGCATCAAGATCTTAAAACATTTTATCATGAAAGTGCTATAAAACCATAAAATTTGAATATTATAATCAAGTCCAAAAGATTCTCCGGTTGATATAATTGAGTAACCTAGTATTTTTGTCCAACTTGAGCAATAAAAAATATTGACGTGGTAATTTTTAGTATCTTCATAAGTCACGTGAAGATGTTGTGGTGCTCACTTGGCCTAATATCAAGAAAATTCAAGAAAAAAGTTTGGAATTTTTTTATAAAATAATAGAATGTGAAAAAAGGAAAAAAAAAAGGAAAACAAAAAGGAAAACAAAAAGGGCGCGGGTGGTTGGGACATCGTGTTGGAGATGAAGCCACGGCACCGACGGTTGTGGTCTAAGAAAGCGGCAGCGCCCATGCTACAAATATGCACAAGTTAAATTTTATATAGAGGGCCAGCTAAGCATACCCAATTAATTCTCTTAAATTGACTGCCATAATCTCAAGGTACTTCAAATTATAATAAAGTGGTAGTCCACATCCTTGAAGATGGATGAAAGAAAGACTTGACCGTTGCTGAATTTGGAACCCAGGAACAAGTTTACCCCAAGTGGAACCTAATTTATAAGTTAAATTCCTATCGGACAGTTTGACATTAAAGCAACTTCCAATGTCAATTTGAAGCCAAATTTTTTTCTCATGTTATTCTTTACGGATATGGGAGAATTGACATTTGATAACTCAGGCAACTCTCACGTGATGTAGACCGTGGCTCTAATGAAATGGTGGTCGCTTATTAGTCAAAAAAAGAAAAAGAAAAAAAGAAAAAAATAAGAGAATACCAAAAACCATGGTGAGTTTTTAACTCGATACCACTTTCCATTCTCTATTTTCCTAAATACATCTTTCCATTCTCACTTTTGTTTAGATACCACGTACCACCTCACAATAAACATTTATGTACCAAGTTGGAGGTTAGGAAAATTGTTCAAAAAATCTTAAACCTATTTCATTTGAACAAATTCAATTTCTGAACGTTTCAATTGCCAATTTTGTCAATTGTCTCCAACATTTTCACAATTTGTTAATTGAGTTCATCTAACCAATTTTGATTGAAAATCCATGATGTGGATGCCGGTCGTCCTATGGGCATAATTAGCGCCGACGTGGATAATTTTTTAATAATTTTTTAAAAATTAATTTTAATTTTTTTAAAAAAATTTTCTTTCATTTTTCTCTTTGCTTATCTTAGTGTAGGCAAGGGCCATCGGCGACCCTCATGTAGTCACGAAGCTGGTGAGGGCTTTCACGGCCCCTCTACCTATAGGTGACACAACCCTCACCTAGATTTGGGAAAGGCCTTTGCACCCTCACCCATGACTAGCAAGACCACAGGTGAGGGCATGAAGGCCCTCGCCAAATCTGGGTGAGGCCACCTCATTTACAAAGGTCCTTTCTAAATCTAGGGGAGGGAGGGCTTTCTCTACCCCATCGACCAAAGGCAAGGCAGCCCTCGCCTAGATCTAACGAGGGCTTTGTGCCCTTGCCCATAATCAGCGAGGCCACAATGGCCCCGAGCAAGGCCTTCGTGGCCTCACTAGCCACATGCGAGGGTGCAAAGGCCCTCGCCTAGTTTGGGGAGGCCTTCACGGCTGGCGAGGCTTGTTGGCGTAGAAAAAAAAGGCAAAGAAAAAAAGGAATATAAAAAAAAATATTATTGTAAAAAAATTTATGACTCAATTGATAAAATTAAAAATTCAAGATTGAATTGCCAAAAGTGTAACAGGTTTAAGATTTTTCAGATAATTTTTTTATTGGAGGTTAGGGTTTGTCTTGGGTCTTTTTTTTTTTTTTTAATAAATAAAAGGTCGAGGTGAAAGACTAGTGTCAGCAACATTCTATGGGCATTACCTAAAGTCAACACCCAATGTTTCGTTTCAGCAATATCTACTTTTTACCACCCGTGACTCGAAGGTCTGGGGATGGCAAACTCATCATCGCAACCTCACCAATAAAATGACAATGGTTAAGAAATATTTTCACAAAAGATATGCTGTAACTAAATAATGCAGCCAAGTTGTTCGAAAGTTCACTCACAACATGAATCAGACTCATGACCTTATAGAAGCTAAGTGACCCCATTACCATTAAGCCATTCACCCTGGTGAAGGTTTGTGTTGGGTGATTTGAAGTGGTTTTCACTGGTGAGCACTTTGGTCAGTTGGTTCATGAGATTTTGTTAGAGGATACAAAGTGATATTTCAAAAAAGTAGAGGATTAAAAGTGGCATTGAGGCCAAATGTGAAGAAAGAACATGAAACTAGATAAATCTGTCTCATGTGCTTATTCGGTCAAATTAGCTTTCGTGGACAAAATGACCGTGCAGAAGCTAACATTGGAACCTCGTTGGTCAATTCTCGAAGATGTCACCATCTCCGTCATTTTCCTCCCTCATTCACACCGTTGGAATATAGATGTTATGTGATTTTTGTCTGAATGCGCCCCATCATTTTGGGTTAGCTAGAAGAGGGATACAACTAATTTCGATTAGCCTAATTTCTTCAATTGGTTGGAAGCAAGGATGAGACCGTGTCTCAGATAAACACGTGGAATTGGTTCAACGAATAAGGAACGGATTTATATGTGTAGATCAAATGAACAACACAAGTTCAAAGCCGCACTATAAAATGTTAATAGGTCAATGTTTGGGAAAACCAACGAAAATGCCGACGAGTGATCCACGGATTTATATGTGTAGATCAAACAAACAACACAAGTTCAAAGCTGCACTATAAAATGTTAATAAGTCAAAGTTTCGGAAAACCAACGAAAATGCCGACGAGTGATCCACGGATTTATATGTGTAGATCAAACGAACAACACAAGTTCAAAGCTGCATCATAAAATGTTAATGAGTCCATGTTTGGGAAAGCCAACAAAAATGCCGACGAGTGATTCAAAGGAAGGTTTTTCTTTTTCACCCACGACACGTTTACTCCTTAATCATTAAGCCAATCCTACTAGATTTATCCTAGTCAAAGAATTTTGTTTGGCTTTTTCTTTTGGTACGCTTTAATGCGATATGTTGTTGAAACAATTGGTCAAATTAACAGTTACCATGGTCCAAAAACAAAGTGAAGATAGAATTGGATTAAACACAAGGAGGGTGCCCAAGGACGCTCACCCATCCTACGCATATTTGTGTATAGCGACGCTATAGCAAAATTAACTTTAAAATATGTAACAAAAAGTAATAAAAGCAAAGGTGGCCAATCTCGGCCCCGGGCTTACGCTCAAATAAGGTTGAATAGCCAGATTGACATTCAAGTCCATATTGAAGACGAGAACTGGCGTGTGCTCAAACGTGGGTAAGAGGAGGCGGCGTCGAAGAACAAAGAAGCATAAGAGATTGTAGCAGTTGGCAACCCTCTTTTTCTTTTAGTCCTACGTGGCATTATGTTCTTGTAATGAACAAAACAAAATAGATAAAATAATCATGTGGTGATATAACCATCCAAAGTTCCGACATATATGAGCCTAACTCATATACATCGTTGGATGAGATGGACTATATATAAAATTCACATAGTCTAACGATGAGAGAGAGTTTTGATGAACAATGTTGGATATTTAGCAGATTTGAAATATTATAAAGTAACGGCTTTGATAATAGTTATATATATAGTTATGACCAATATGAAAGCCATTATTTTGTAAGAATTTTGCAATGGCCATATAATGGCTTTATAATGGATCATAATGTATGATTTATTTTTTTATACACTCTTCATTATTCTGTAACGGCCATCTCTTTAAATAATTATCAATTGATTTATGACGGTTTGGAAACCACTCTCTTTCTTTTATGTATAAGTTATTATTCCAAACATATTGCAAGATAATATAGATATACAAGAACAAGAATATTATTTTGCTTCATTACATATCTTTCCTTTTTTGTTGAGTTATATAAATATTGTTGTTCATGTCCCCTTAATTATTTAGTACAGAATAGATAAATAAAAAGGCCTAGCATAATTTGGAAGATAGCCGCTAGATAGCCACTAGAGCCTACTTATTTCCTTAAATAGACTTCCATAATCGCAAGTTACTTTAAAACTATAATAAAGACGAGATGGTTGCTGAATTTGGAACTTGCGTTCTTATCTAACGGTTTGACATAAAAGCAATTTCTCACGTCAACTTAGAGCCAAAATTTTCTCTCAACTATCCCTTCCTGGATACTGGGGTTTTGACATTTGATATGACTCACGCCCAAGGGAAAGTCAAAACGCTGCAGTGGCGCGGCAACTCACTCGTGATGTAAACCGTGATTCAAAGAACAGAGTTGCGGATTTTAGGGTAAAAATTAAAATAAATAAAGAATATCATAAACTACCGTGACATTTCATCTTAATATCAATTTGCATTTTCTATTTGGAAAGTACATCTTTGCATTCTAACTCTTTCGTTAAGATACCACGTACCTCCTCACCAATGTAATTTACCAAATTGTTATTTTCCTCAAAATACACTTATCATCTTTCAAAATCCATCCTTTCACCAAGAAATCTCTATATCCCTCTTCAAAATTTTCCAACAATCATCAACCCCATCGTCCTCATTGTCGTTATCGCCATTGCCTCTCTCTCTCTCTCTCTCTCTCTCTCTCTCTCTCTCTCTCTCTCTCTCTCGCATTTCTTGACCCCCTCTCTGAGTCATGTTGATTGTGCTAAGTGTGTTTTTACTCTCGAATTCTCTATTATGTGTGCTTGTTTGCCACTCATTCATGGAAGCAACCAAGGTCTTAGAGGGACTTGTGAACCTTATATTGTGACACCCGAGAATTTCAACAACCCGTGATTGTGCGACGGCAGTGACTGATCAATGAAAGTATAGCCGGATGGTGTCATTAGTATTTTGCACGGACATTGTTTCGATTCCATCATTGGACTGATAGGTCGCGTTTAGAAGTATTTCGATCGTCGCATAAGTCATCGTCCCATCCCTGCCCACTATCTCTAATGAGGCCGAGAGTGTGTTATAAGATATGTCGACAATTATATTTTTTTCTATATTGATTTTGGTCATCCAATTATGTACCCTACTAACCGAACCCCGGTACATTGTTGCGACTACAATTATTTTTCAGCACTTGTATGTACTGAAATTAAGAGTCGAATATTGGGGGAATTGAACTGTGAGTGAGGACCCAACACGGCCATGCACGGCCATGTGAGTAGATTACAATTAACCCATGCATGTGTGGAGACTAAGGCAAATGAATAGAGAGGATATTGGGCTGTATCATTAGGATAATGAGCCGCAACTCACCGGCCCAAAACCCCTCCACATTAACCTCTAATTGTCGACATAATGGGTCAACTAGTAAGAAGAAGTTTGACTGGGGCTTGGCTGGATGAAGCCACGTTGCTTCTCTATGGGCGGACAACAAGATGGATGGAGAGGCCAGCTGAAGACACATACCCCCCAGCTGTCTTCGGTCCTTGCTGCCACCATAGAATTTGCATGCAAATTGCAAATTAATTGAGGACAAACAGGCGGATTGATCGAGAGAGAGTGTGGAGAGAGAGAGAGAATGAAACCAGTGAAAGTGAGAGAGAGTCCGTGAGAGAGTGACGAGCGAGTGTGAGGAGAAGGACCATCCTCTGTACGTGTGTGTTGCCGCCGTCGACGCCGTTCAAGCCCGCCGTCGTTGAGCCGCACACTCCTCGCCGTCTCACCACACGCCGTTGAACCGTAGGACATCAAGGCAAGTGGAAGTTCATTAAAACTATGTGATGCAATGCCATAGAAATCTGATATAGTGAGATGGGCTTAGAAAATGTTTGAGCATGGATGGTGTGTGCTGGATTTCGATAGTGATGGGTTGAGAAATTGAGAAAATGCTTTGATTATCCATGTGTGCTTGTAATCCTCATGAACTACATTGTGAGATATAAGTTTAGATGAGCCTTTGAAAGTAAATAGGCCAAGGTGTAGGTATCGGATTCCATTGAATCCGTGTGGTCCGACATTTTATTTTGAGAAACCTAGTAGTATTGCCGATTTTCTATAGAAATTTCTAATAGGATTTTGGTTTTGGTTTCTTCATGAAAGCTGTAAATAATTGCCTAAACTATAACATAGATTATTGTTAGATTTTTCGGAACTCAGATGGTGGCAGAAAATTATTCCAACATGCGGTATCTTCCTAATTGAACTCTGATTTGAGCTTGTAGCTGTGATATACGGTCTGTTGCGACTTGTACATAATTATTTTGGCTTAGTGTTCTTCATGAAACTTTTTCCTCTAGATCTCAATTATAACATGTTAAAATATTAGAATTTTTCAAGGTCATTTAATGATTATTTCGAAATTTCTACTAAAAGCGCGCATTCTGGCCTTTAAACTGTTTTACTACGAAATTGTTCAATTTGTCCTAAAAGTCATTGTATCTTGAGTTGTTATTCACTTGATGGATGCAGTGACATTCAGCATATCATATGACATTGAAATTTTTGATAAAGATTTATAGATTTATGAGACTCTCGGTATCATTGCATCGAAATATATTTTAGTAATGGTATATATCAAGATATTAATGTTACCGTCGGACGGTTAAGTTGGCGATGCCCCGGGAGACGGGATGCCCATAGGATTGAATGAGTTGATGCCGTTGGATGCCTAGGGACCGTAGTGCTGTAGAGGGTCCCCGGGAGTTTCCGGATGCTCGGTAGTAGATATTGTATGTAAATCCGGAAGGAAAGGGGCAACCATTTTCATGGCGAGCCCTGGATATGCCTCGTGATGCTAGGTGGGGTGCGAGATGCCCAGGGGTCTGACGAAACACGCTCTGGATGCCCAGAGGTTTGTGCCGGAGGGTCTTGCGATGCCAGGTTGGGTGAGAAAGCCCGGAGGGATGCAAACACTGGTAGCCCGGAGGGATGCAAACACTGGTCCCCGGGGAATGAAATTTTTGAATACTAAAATGGGTAAATTAATCAAGAGTATGTATGTGCATATGGCATGGCACGGGAATTGTCCATGAATTTTGAGTTGGTATCATCTGATATTGAAAAGGTGTTTGTCCAGGCATTGAATTAATTTTTATGAATGTAGTACAAGAAATTCATCTCTTGATAGTATATAGATATACATACATAATTGCATAGATGACATGTGCATTCCGCATGAAATTGGATTATTACATTTGTTGCATAATATAGTTTAATGAACCTTTTACTGCTGAGTGGTTGTACTCACCCCGTTTGGGGACTAACATTTCAGACTAGAAGATATGCCTCTGCTACCGGTCACTCCCGGTACATTTTACGGTATCCCAGTTGATGTTGAGTGCGAGTGTTCGGAGTACCCTCATCTTGATATACGAGGGTTGGTCTTTGTTCGAGTACGGGTTCTGGTTATGTATGATATTGGTACACCTGATGGCGTAGTGGTTCAGGAGTTCCTATCGGTGCACGTTCGTCGTGATGGGATCATGCTGGGGATGTTGTCGCTGCCACCAGCTGACGGACCAGGCTGGGTGTGACTGAGAGGGATGGGTAGCAGATGAATCATTTTTGGATCGCCGACACTAACTGATAGACTTATGTACTTGGCCGTTTGAAAAAGAAAAGAAAAGAGAAGTCGGTTGTCTTTTGGTATGTAGCCGGGTATAGAAAAACCACGGCAAATTTTGATGTACCGACTGATGTTGTCTATCAAGTCTATATAAATAAAAGTGTTCGGCTTTAACTGATTAAAGTTCTAGCTGGTGTGCGTCGCTTTATACTTTGTGATAGGGGAAAAGATGGTCGTACTTCCGCTATAATAACTGTGCAGGGACTGATCTATATGATATAAACCCCTAGAACTTATGGACCTATAATAATTCTATGATATTGGAATGATATATTATCAGGACAAGTGAAAGGTAAATGAACTGTGGCGACCCTAATGGATTGAGGGCCATTCATGGGGTGCCACATATATCAAGGTCCCCTAAATCACACAACCTTTGACCAATGTGATGGAGACCTTGATTTGAGGTCACCGACAACTTTGATGCCCTTGTTAAGGTTGTCCAAACTCTCACAATAACCTCACATAGAGAGAGAGAGAGAGAGGATTGGGGGGGGGGGGGGTGGTTTCAACCTTAGAATAGCGTAACTACTCCATTGAGGATGGGTATGCAATGACGGTAGGTGGAGGAGGCTAGGGGTTAAGAGGCGTATGGTGGGTCGGAGAGTTGGAAGTTAAGATATGTTGGGTTTTTTTTTTCTTATATGTAATAAGGTGGAGGTGAATGGCTAGAGCTAGCAACCCCCTTTGGACGAGATCAAAAGTCCACATCAACTATAGTAATGTCTTGTTTGAATAATATCTATTTTGCACTACTCATCGGACTTTTCATCGTAATCCAATCATTAAGATTGTTAACCATTAAAAAATCTCCTCTCACAAGAAATGTTGCAACTAGGCAACACGGCCTAATAATTTAGAAATTCACTCATGACATAAATTGGACTCATGGCTCTATGGAAGACAGGTAACTCATTTACCAGTTATCATTAGGCCAACCGTGTTAGCGAGGGTTTCTCTTGGGGGAGTTGGAGTAAGGCTAGTCATTTTTAATGGAGGGCAATCTGGTCATTTGATCAATGGGATTTTGTCAAAGACCATGAAACTATTTAAATCGGTCCGTGTGCTTTTTGGGTCAAATTAATCTTCGTGGACAAAATGACCGTGGAGAGGCTAACATTTGACCCTCGTTGGTCAATTCTCGAAGATGTCATTATCTCCGTTATTTTAGAACCTTGGACTTTTCCTTATGTCAATTTTCTAGGCTTTATCGCCTAAATGCGCGGCACGACTTTGGGTTAGCTAGAATTAGGATGCAAGTATTACAAGTATCATGATCTATAAAATGTTGCTTGTTAATGTTCCATTTCTTTATAAACAGAAAAAGAATACTGAAAATGTCATAATCTTCATATGATTCTCACTTTAATATCAAAATTTTTCAATTGGTCACCCTAGGATCACTTTGGTAAAAAAAAAAAAAAGTATCAACTTCGATTTCAGATAACAGTGATCCAACGTGATAATATTTAATACTTTTTCGAATTAACATGGCTTGCCAGAAATCCAACATGGCAAAGTTCAATAAAAAATGATTACTTGAGTACCAATTTTTGTTAAAAGAGACTACTTAGATTTTTAACTTCTCAAAAATGTGATCTACTTGTTTCACTTTCTTAAACATGATTGAATTACTTGGTTTGCAACAACATTGTGTACAAACTTGGAAACATATACACTGTTGTACTTGATTAGTACGTCCATGATGGGATGCGATGAGAATGCACTGTTTCGTCTTGATACGCTATGATGGAAAGACACCATTTGAAAGGACATGAGAGACTTATATAAAATTTTTCTGAAGATAACTATTAACACGGTTGGCAGAACCTACGCTCAGAAAGAAAGTTCTCATTTTCTTGTCCCATTTCCATCAAAGAAAAGAAGGCGTTTCATTTCTCATTTACAAGAACAATTGGCATTTACGCTTTGAAAATCGAATGTTTTTCTCGTGACTACATTCAGACCAATGTGAAGTATTTTTATTCGTGATTCATCCGCAATTCAACATTCATTCCCGAGTAAATTGTTGATTGCGCATCGGATAGAGGTAAGTCGTCTTTTGCCGACTCTCTTCCAAAATTGGTATCAGAGCTCGATTATGATTTCTGCCTTGTTTTTCATCGAATTTTCTCGTTTACCATTTAATATCGAGATCAAGAGAATGAAATCTACACTGTTTGGATGATTATTGCTCGGAATTGCGATCTAAATTGTCGAAAACGAACCGAAGTGAAGAACGGGTTCGGGGCCGTGTACACCCGTACGGTTTTGGCCATTTTTTCGGAATATTTTTTTGGCCAAAATAAATTTTCAAATATATAGGGTGAAAGTACTCGTCGAGACGAGTCTAACGGTGGGTCGAGCGCAGCTGGACAAGGCCGAACGTGCCCACACGGCGGCCAGAAGCCGAGGCGTGTGGGCGCCATGCACTCAACGTGCTAGGAACGCCAGCGCATGAGCGTCACACACGCGTCGGTGAACCGACGCGTGCTGATGTCACAAATGACGTCATCCAACTGTCGGTAACTGCCGGATGATGTCATCAATGACGTCACTGTCGGCGGCAGTTTGTTGGCCGGCGACCCGATCAGTGGTCTGACCCGACCCGATCGGCGGTCCGACCCGACCCGAACTGTTGACTGATCAACTGGTCGGACCGGTCGACCGGTCCAGCGGTCAAGCCGATTAGACCGGTCGAACTGGCTAGAGTTGTTTGACCGCTGGCGCATGGGCCACATGCGCCGCACACTCAGGCGGCGCGTGTGGGCATGTGAGAGCTTTGATTGGAGCGTGGTTGGCAGCGTTTGGTTTATATGGATGTTCTCTACACTGTGATATAATTATTTTATATGTTTAAGTTTTATAAATGTATACAAATATGTAGGGAACTGTAAGTACGCGTATTTTTTTGGGTATAAATGCGTACTTTATTCTTTTTTGACTTGTATTTTCTTATGTTTTAGGAAATATAGTAGCCAACATATATGAAAATGATGTCATATATGCTTTGTAGAGCTTGGATCGATGGTAGCATGTATATAGTTTAATATACATGCAACATTCTAATTCCAAGAAAATTCGAACAATGGTAGGAAATCCTTGTTTTTCCGTTACATGTTGAATTGCGGTTTTGATTAGAGTTGCAGCATGATTGTTTTTTGTATACTGTTTCACATCATGTTATGCTTTTGTGTTAATGGAAAAATGTAGAAATTACATAAGGTCATGTAATTATTTTTTTTTTCTAGTGGGAGTTCGTAGGTTGGTAGAATTCGAAAGAGTTCTCTCCCAGAACTTAAAATTTGCTCAAATTAAACTAATTAATGATAATAGAACAATCGTACATAGGAGCTGATTGGGAATATAGTGAACTTTCATTTATGTGTCTTTTGTTGAATTATCATTAATTTAGTTTATTTTTTTGCTGCAAATTAAATATGTGTGTTACTCTAAAAAGCGCGCTAGTATTGATTCTGCGTTTATTATGTCAATGTGTTATAGCAATTAATTATGGCTTCGGTATCCAAGACCATTATGGCTGACTTCAATAAGGGTGAGAAACTGAACTGTGACAATTATGATATTTGGTACCGAAAGGTTCAGTACATCCTTGAGGAGCAAGAGGTTTTGGAAACCCTCAAGCACACCATGGATAAACCTGAGCATGGAACTTCAGCTCAACATAGGAGAGATCTAGAAGCTTATTAAGCTTGGAAGAAGAAAAATAGCATTGCTCGCATCACGTTGCTGAGCTATATGCAAGATGATCTCATGTGTGAGTTTGAAAGTTATGATAAAGCTCAAGTAATGTGGGTTGCCTTGAAAGATAAGTTTGGGGGTACATCTGCCACTAAGTTGAGAAGACTCACCATCAAGTTTGACACATAACAAAGGCGCCCGAATGTAACGATGAGGCAACATCTTTAGTAGATGTCAAACATGATTCGTGAGCTGAAATCAGCAGGTCACTCCTTTACTGATGAACAACAAGTTCAGGCTATTATAAAGTATCTTCCTGATAATTGAGAGCATATGAAGATCAACATGATGCATAATGAGAATATTGTCACTTTTGATGATATAGCGCGTCATTTGGAATTAGAGGATGAGCATCTAAAGGCTGCAAAATCCTCTATCCATGCTTATGTTGCTAAATCGAGTTCGCGCAAAACTTCGAGCTTCAAGCGCAAAAGGAATCATCAATTCAACAACAAAGGGAAGAAGACTGATCAGGCACCTAAAATGGCTAAGACCTTCTGATGCAAGAAGCGTGGTGGGAAGAAGCATAAGGTCAAGATGAAGTGCTACAATTGTGGTAAAATGGATCACTTTGCTCGTGAATGCACTGAGGCGAAAGAGGTACCTTATTACTCTATTACTTTATGTAATGTTTTTGTTTCTAGCACTGTGATGCTTGCTGAATTTCATCCAATGTGGACTGTAGAATCATGAGCAACAGACCACGTAGCTAGAGATCGAGAAGCATTTGTGGAGTATCGTCGGATACAGTTTGGAAGAAGATGGATATATGTTGGGAATAACTCAAGAATTGAAGTAAAGGGTATCGGCATATGTAAATTAATTTTACGTGGTGGTCAAAGCCTATTCCTACATGATGTCCTTTATGCTCCGGATATTCGACGAAACTTGGTCTCCGTAGTTATTCTTCTTAGCTCAGGTTATGTATTGAATTTCCATGGTGATTGTGTTGACATTTTGTTTGGAACGATTTATTATGGTTCAGGTCATGCATTGAATGGTTTTACAGTATTAGACATTGAACATGATCAGTACAATGTTAATGTTGATGGTTGTTTTTCTTTAATTGCATCTTGTAGTAATGTTGAGATTGATGCAAGTATTTAGCATGCTAGATTAGATCACATTGGGTTGCAAAGAATGCAAAGATTAGCTAGAGAATACATTTTAGGGTCACTCACTAATGTTAATCTACCTGTATGTGGGTCTTTAATATTAAGCGAAGGGCGGATGGATCTATTGAAAAGTATAAGGCTTGTCTTGTGGCGAAATGTTATACTCAACAGGAAGGTATAGACTATGATGAAATATTTTCATCAATTGTAAGGTTTGCCTCAATACGCCTTATCCTAGCCATCGTTGCACATTTGGATCTTGAATAATATCAAATGGATGTAAAGACGGCATTTCTCAATGGAGAACTAGATAAGGAAATCTATATAAAGCAGCCAATAGGTTTCATAGCTAAATGTCAAAAGCATAAAGTTTGTAAACTTCATCACTCAATATATGGCCTTAAGCAATCATCTGGACAGTGGTATCTTCATTTTTATCGAGCCATAACAACTTTTGGTTTCATGATGATTGAAGAAGATCACTGTGTATATGTCAAGCGGTCCGAAGATAATTTATGATTTTATCACTTTATGTGGACGATATTTTAGTGGCTGGAAATGACAAGGTTTTGGTTATCACCGTAAAAGAATGGTTTTCCTCTAATTTTGAAATAAAAGACATGGGAGAAGCTGATTATATATTAGGAGTTAAGATCGAAAGAGATCGATCAAGGAAACTCCTTACTTTATCACAAGAGTCTTATATAATGAAGATTCTTGAACGTTTCAATATGCAACACTGTAATCCCCTTGATACTCCTGTCATGCAAGGTGAAGGCCTAAGTACTAAACTGTGTCCTAAGACTCTAGAAGAAAATAAATTAATGGAAACCGTTCCTTACGCAAGTGCAGTCGGAAGTTTGATATATGTTATGATGTGTACTCGACCCGACGTTTGTTATACCGTGGGATTGGTGAGCCGATATCAATCAAATTCCAGTCAAGCACACTGGAAAGCAGTGTAGAGGATCTTGAGATACTTAAATGGCACCATGGACTATCGACTTTATTACCAAGGGAATGATTTACGCCTATTAGGCTATTCAAATGCTAATTGGGGTAGAAACCTGGGTGAGCGTAAATCGACTTCTGGATATGCGTTCTTGCTCAATGGAGGTGTAATTTCTTGAAATAGCAGGAAACAAACATGCACGGCCTTGTCTACAATGGAGGTAGAATTTATTGCATGTTCTGCCGTAGTGCAAGAAGCAGTATGGCTAAAACGTTTCTTGGAAAATTTAGCCACTATCACTGAGGTTCTAAGACCGGTGATAGTTTATTGCGATAGTTAAGCAAATTGCCTATGTGAAAGATCCCAAGTATCATGGAAGGACGAAGCATATTAACATAAAGAACAACTTTATAAGAGATATAATAGTGCAGAAAGAAGTGATCCTACAATACATTTCAACCAATAGAATAGTTGCTTATCCATTTACGAATGTTGTTCCCAGAGACATATTCTTGACTCACAGGATGTCACTAGGATTACGTAGAATGTGATATGTGTTATTATAAAGGATCATTGGTTAATGTATATGTGGACATATGTATTGTACTTGTTTGTTTATTAGTGACTTGATGTTTTATCAATAAGTATAAATCCATTATGAGACTAGTACATACACACATATTATTGAAAAATATGTCAGCATGCAATGATTAGCTCACTCACACGAGCAATTACCTCAAGTGCTATAGTTAGCATGTTGAGATGAGACTTTATGTACAAATAAATGCTGAAGAGTAAGTTTAGTACATAAAATAATATGTCGCCTTGATTGGAGTCAGATGAGGTTTGTGATTTGTTTATAATAAGACCGAACATGATAGTCCCACAATCATGTATGCCTGAAAGATGCCGGATGCGAGTACTTAATTAGGCACTATAGAAAGCGAGCTGATATAGCACTCGAGCTAAACATGAGTACGTGAGAAGCACGTGACTGTGTTCAGGCTAAGATCCGTATAGTGGATATATTTAGTAAATGACATACGCTCTTATAAAAAGAGAAATCCACTATAGCATGTAATTCATACTACATGTGCATTGTACGACCGACAAGGGAATGTGAGTAAAATTATCCCTATTTACTAATCATGTGAGCCCCTGAGGTAATTTATAATTTACCCCATTTTGTGCCCTATGTTACTTCTGACTATGTTCTCGAAGTGAAAAATCAATGTTGCTACTTTAGCATGTTATTAGCGGTCATGAATAGATATGGCTTTATAGGACGTGTCTAGAAAAGCAGTTGTTCTGAAATACAGAGAGACATGAGTGCGAAGGAAGACTATTGCTGTTTTACATCTATCACATGTATTTACTGGTCGATCAATTATATCGCCTTATGTGGTTGCGGATATAATTGTAAATACGTGGTGTTTTTTAGAATAGTCAACTATAACCTTTAAGGGATATGTATACTTGGATTGATGTAACAAAATATGTCTGGGGCATTGTGAGACATCAATTGTTTATTTATTTTTAGGGTTGTAGCCATTATGTCATCCCTAACAAGTGCATAATTTGAGCTCCTAAGTGCAGGTGTACTCATTAATCGCACAGCTTACTTGCAAGTATGAATTATTTTGTAAAGTTGATGAATGTTGAATGTCTTATATTTTTGATAGAGCGCTACCAAGCCCATCATGTCTGAGTGGGAGATGTTGTACTTAATTAGTATGTCTATGATGGAGTGTGATGAGAATGCACCGTTTCGTCTTGATACGCTACGATGGAGACACCCTTTGAAAGGGCATGAGGGATTTATATAAAATTCTTTTGAAGATAACCGTTAACACGGTTGGCAGAACGTACGCTCAAAAAGAAAGTTCTCATTTTCTTGTCCCATTTCCATCAAAGAAAGGAAGGCGTTTCATTTCTCCTTTATGAGAACAATTGGCATTTACGCTGTGAAAATCGATGTTTTCCTCGTGACTATATTCAGACCAACGCGAAGTATTTTTATTCGTGATTCATTCGCAATTCAACATTTGTTCCCGGGTAAATTGTTGACTGCGCATCGGATAGAGGTAAGTCGTCTTCCGCCGACTCTCTTCCAACATACACAAACAATTACTCCATCAAGAGTGGCTTAGACTCAAATTAAACAACATTGCATTTAGAAAAAGGATGTTCTTACATCAATATAAAGTCACCAACAAGTCAAAAACCTCCTGAACTAAATGTAACGACACGAGCAAAAAAACAAGTCAAAAACCTTCCCAATAATGAGAAAATATTAGGTGCAATTGCAATGCCACGTCATCTATGCACTAGCCCACTTAGTGGATAACAATTGACATTGTATGGCCCATCGTCATAAACTTGGAATCTCTCTCTCTCTCTCTCTCTCTCTCTCTCTCTCTCCCCTTGCAGCTTCATGGAACCGTAAATATCTCGAGCTCCACTGCCACTCGCTCCCTCCTTGACCACCACCAAAAGCCGCACCATGATGGCCACAAGCAAAACTAGAGATAGGGACTTCCTCCTCCACTTCAAGGCCTAACTTACCAAGTGAGACAATGTCAACAAGGTCCTTAAGACCTTTAGGTGTGCCATGAAGATCATCCTCTCCTCCTCCCTTTTGCCAAAAACCCAACCTACCCCTCCATCTCCACCTCAAGAGCTTCGAGTTTGGCGTCGACCTAAGTTGGAAGGCCTGTTAATGCTCTACAAGCCTCGCATCTTGATTCCAAGTAGGACTTGATCCTCTCTATCATTGCTTATGGTGGCGAGGCGACACACTACTTTGTCGAGCAGTTCGTCAAGTTACCGAAATCATGCCTCATTGATGGTCGCCACTCATGTGTTCTCATGAAGATCAGCGCGTGGGCAGAGTTCATCAGGTACATTGGGATCATGAATTTGAAAATTAGGAATTTGAGGAGATTGTAGGAGGATGAGGTGTGCATTGAGTAGAGCATCGAGATTGCGACATCAGGGGGAAGGGGGGATTAATTACGAGGAGGAAGAGTTTAAGTTGAGGAAGGTTCTTTTACTAGTTAGAAAGTTGAGGAAGTTGAGGGGGAAGAAGTTGATGAAGAATTTGTCAATGCTTCGAGACTTGGGCGAACTTGCTAAGCCAGAAGGCCTTTCAACTAAGGTTGTCACTAGAATCAAATCTCTTGAGGCGGCATGTGGCACCCCTCGAACGGCCCCCGATTCGTTAGGGTCGCCACAGACCATGCCCTTTCTCTTTACATTAAAGCCTATTACTCTGATACCATACAAACTTGATAAATGCAAAAATCCTGGGGGTTTATAAACTTTTAGATCAGTCCTTGCGCAGTTTATAAATGTATAGCGGAAGCGAAAATCACATTTCCCTATCCCAATTTTTTTTGAAATGATGCACATCCACTAGACAGTTTTATAAGATAAAGCCGAGCACTTTTATTTACATAAGCTCGATAGACATCATAAGTCGGTACACCAAAATTTGCCGTGGTTTTCTATACTCGGCTACATACTCAAAAGATAACCCGACTTTCTCATGGCTTTCCTTTCCATTCGTACCTATACAAAAGTCTATCAGGCAGTGCCAGCAATCCAAAAAGCTTCATCTGCTACGCATCACACACGATCACACCTATCCCGGTCCATCGGCTGGCGGCGGTGGCAACATCCCTACCATGATCCCATCACGATGAATGTGCATCGACAAAAACTCCTGAACCACGGGACCATCAGGCAATCCGACGTCATACATGACTAGAACTCGTACTCAGATAAAAACCAATCCTCGAATCCCTACATGAGTGTGCTCTGAACACATGCACTCAACATCGACTGGGACACCATAAAAAGTACCGCATGTGACAGGCAGTAGAGGCATCTTTTAATCTGAAATGTTAGTCCCCAAACGGGGTGAGTACAGCCACTCAGCAGTAAAAAGATTCATCAAACTATATCAAGCATTACCATCAATATCCAGATTCATGCAAGATAGACAAAAACAAGTAGTTAAAGAATAGGCATGCATCAAAATCATGAAATTCTTCAATGCAATGGCAAATGCAGTTTCAATGGATCAAAATACATCATGTCCAATTACACAAGTCTCGATCATAGGGCCAAACTGAAATGACATGTCCCATTCCATGCCATACAACTTAGTTCTATAACCAGATCAACACACACATATATAGTAGGATCATCCATTTTATCATTCAAAAGATTTCATCCCCCGGAGGATCAATGTTTGCGTCCCTTCGGGCATTTGCATTCACCCTGGCATCACGAAAGCCTTCGGCATTTAGCCACTTAGGGCCACCGGGCATCTAGAGCGTACCACACCTCCAGGCATCTCGTACCCCACTGGCATCACGAGGAATACCTCCGAGGCTCACCATGAGAATGGTTACCCCGGCCCTCCGGATTCACGTACCGACAACCATACAACCGGGCATCCTGAAGCTCCCAAGGAAAAACCTCCGGCATTCAGCCATTAAGGCCACCGAGTATCCACAAGGCATCAACTCATTCGATCCTTTGGGCATCCCGACTCCTGGGGCATCGTTAACCCGAGGGTTCAACGGCAACAATTAACATTTTTATTTACAAAAGTACTTTCAAATGCCAAAAACAAGATGTCTCGTGGACCCTCTGTCTAATCTCAATATTGCACTAATATCCACAGCCAGTACCATCATATCACATAACCCTTTGAAACATATTCACCTTTGGGACATTTTGTGAAAATTCGAAAACAGTATAGCTCGATTTTTTTTCAATGTACAGTTCTGGTAAAAAATTTCGAAATAAATACTCAATGAACTCAGAAAATTATGAAATTTTGACATGTTGTAGATGAGACCTAAAGGAAAAAGTTTCATGAATAACACCAAGTCGAATTCCTTACGTATCGAGAGAAAAATTTCGGTATTCCTTGCTAACGTTCTGTAAAATTTCCAGATTTAGCATTTTCATAGAAAATTCATCACATCGATCGTTCATTTCTTCTAAATTTTTGATATGTTATTCCCACAGATGTGCTCTACAACTTTCATTAAGGATCCGAAGTCAAGTTTTATCTATAAAATTACAGAAAATTTGCGAAATCATCAAAGGTCAAGCTGTTCTCTACAAAACAGAGTACTGGTTTCAATAGATTTTCTCCTATCTTCATGTTTTCACATTCATATGGCTATAGCTAGATGTCCAACTCCATCTAATGGATGTAATCTTTAAATAAAATGGTTTCTTTCCTTATTTTCATCATTATAAATCAAAGCGAAACAATTAAAAGAACTTTCCATCTAACTTTCTCCAAAACAGAACCGGCACATACAATTTTCTTCATTCCTAATTCAATCAAGTCATTTGTTTCTCTACCAATCTATCTTACAACCCTTTAAGTTCCTTCCACAACATCTAAGAACACTTTCAGCAAGATTTTATTAATAGAGAAACCCTCCCACAGCTCAGCTTAAAGCTTATGTTCATCCTTAAATTCACTCATCTCAACAAATACCACATCCTTTCCCTTGGCAACCCTTTCCTACCTCACTCGATCCACACAGCCATCTTGGACTCAATTTTCGAAACAGCAAGACTTGAATACCACATGAAATGGCCGGTAGCTTCAATCTATTTCTCGTTTAGTTCAATTCAACACAAAACAGCAACATCACTCTCAATCCACCACATTCCAGCATTCAATCTTCATCTCTATCATTCAAAAATCTACTTGCAGCTTCCTATTCTGCATTTTCTCACATCTACTAGCATTTCACCAGAAAATTTCAGCATGCAAAGACATAGGTTGATGAATTTTCACTAGGGGTGATCGGTTCCCGGTTCGGTCTGGTTTCACCTTGGAACTGGGAACCGGACCGGGAGCACCGGTTCCCAAAATTGCAAACCGTGGACCGGACCGGACTATCGGTTCCGGTCTGGTCCGGTCCAACAAAATCGGCTCTACTTTTTTGTAATATAGAGTGACCGCGCCACGGACCAATCAATCGAATTTGGTTCTCGGGCGATTCAACAAAACTAATCACACATGTTCCCACGTGCAAAATATTCAAACTTCACTTGTGTGATTCACACTTCGTGTGTTTCACACTTAACTTTAACCATGAAGGCCATGAACAATTTGGCTAAAGGTTAGGCTTGGCTTAAATTTTATAGACAATCTCTCTTCTGCTCTTTAAATGTTTAGTCGATGTGGAACTCTTGGAGCCTTAGTCCCACATCGAGTAGAAGATGAAACTAACAAGGAGATTTTTTCTATAAATAAAATAATAACAAAAATGGTTTTAATGGTCTCTTGGCCACATAAGAGGTTCCTACCTCAAATTGCAATTTTGGTTGCAATAAGTTATCATGTTTATATATTTTATTAATTCTATTTATATAAATTATATATTAAAAAATTTGGTTCAGTCCGGTCGATCTGTTTGGTTCGGTTCCCACCTTGGAATTGGGAACTGGACTAACCAACCACCGGTTCCAAGATTAGGAACCGGGAATCGGACTGCCGACCGTGGGAACCGCCCAAAATCGGTCGGTTTGGTCTGGTCTGGCCGGTTCTCGGTTCGGGCGGTTCCTGTTGCACACCCCTAACTTTCACTTGCGTTAACTCCTAGCTTGCTCGGCAAACTAAAATGGAAGCTTGGGACTTCGAACGCAACTCGATCGGTGACGGGGATCGGCAGTGTCGACGGCGGCAACTCAGACACGGCGGAAGGCGATCCTCTTCTTCCTCTCTCGCGGCTCACACCCGCGCGCCCGCTCACTCGCTCGAACGCACTCTCTCTCTCGCTCGGACCGCTCGCTCCAACTCTCGGTTCGCTCTCTCTCTCTCTCTCTCTCTCTCTCTCTCTCTCTCTCTCTCTCTCCTTAGTTCAGAATGCTTCTTTGTTCTTTCATTAGTTAACTAATTTTGTTAATTTGCATGCAAGTGACAAGTGGCATTAAGGAAGAGACAAGTGGAGGTAGCATGGCCTCCTCCATTCGGTTCCTCCCCCCCCCCCCCCATTTTGGTTGACAGCCTTGGGCTTCTTGGGCTTGCTTGGGCCTGACAAATGAGGCCAAAATATCCAATTTAAATGGCCCATAGTCTTTAAAAGAATAAGCCCAAAATTTCTGCACAATTATAAGGTATATTGGTTTCCATAGAAATCAATTAGTATTCCCATAACCAATTTACATAGGAGGATCGGTCCAAGAGATAAAATAATGCGGCCGTTGGTGCAATTGTCCATATGGCCATTCAAAGGCGAATTTCCTTTTCTTCAAAAGTAAATATTTCGGGTCGTCGAGATTCTCGGATGCCACACGGCAACAATGGTTTTGCTTGTTGCCTCTGCGGCGGGGATATTGGTGGTGGTCAAGAGGGAGTAAGCAGTGGTGGAGCTCAAGAGTTGGTGGTTCCATGGAGTTGTAAAGAGAGCAGGAGAGAGATCCAACCAAATTGGCAGAGAGGAAGAGAGACTTTCCAATTTTTTGGTGGGCCCCCATAATGCCTCTTGTTGTCCATTGAGTAGGCTAGTGCATAGATGATGTGGCATCACAAAAGCACCTAATATTCTCTGCCCCAATAACGACATCCCTAGCTATGTGTAGAGCTATGTGTAGTATTGTCAGAAAAAGAAGTCAAACCCCCCTCCCCATAAACAATAACCTTCCTAAATGTATGTAGCAGCACCAGCAAAAAAAAGTAAAAAATCTAGCCCTAATTTTTTTCCCATGAAGTTCTGAGCCCTAATTATTTCCCTTCAAGCACCAAGCCCTAATTTTTTCCCAAGCCGAGTAAGTGAGTGAGTAAGTGAGAGGATATGACATCGATTGAGTGACTAAGTGAAAGAGTGAATGAAGTGAGATAGGGAACGAACGAGGGAGAACCATGAGAGAGAGAGAGAGAGAGAGAGAGAGAGAGAGTCAACACAAACAATGATAGGAGAGAGATTTGTCTATCTTAAGAGACAAAGATTAAATTTGAGGGATACGGTGTCATTTTGTTGTGAACGGTCACTTCATAGTCCATGTTGGACTTGTTTTATACATAAAAAGCCATGTGTGGATAAAATTGTATGAAAAATGCTGAGAAGGACTTTTTATTGAAATTTATCACCAGAGGCACTTAAATAATTGTTTTCTCTTCGATGTGGCACTTAAGTGATATACAAAATGTTTTGGTGCTAAAGTGAGTGTTGTATAAAAGTTATAACACTTATAGTGTCATTTTTTCATATATATTAAACATGCATTTTAGAGGGAAAAAGAGAACTACAAGTATCATAACTTTTGTATGGCATTCACTTTAATGCCATAACTTTTCAAGTAGTGAGCCTTTGTTTTATCACACTTTTATTACCTTCTAAATCATCAACCACTCTAATGTCAAGTAAACATGGATTTGGACAAAAACACATAAAAATAATGGTGTGTTCTTCTCTATTCTTTATTACATTTGTTTGGTACATCTCAATTGTGATTCATTGGTTGATTGCACAGCTGAGGTTCAAGCGTAACAAATTAATATTAGTCTTGATGGTTGATTGATGGCTCACTCTCGATTTGTATCAATGTTTGACAAATATTTCAAGATAAGAATGTCATAGTTAACTCTGTTTTCAAGTAGCTCCATGAAGGGATCTGGAGGAAGAGACCAGTGAGTGAAATGGTCTTATGGTGTACAAATGCGTTGTCGAGGGTACCCTTTATCGTTCAATCTAACAAAAATGACTAGTCCTATATTTGGAAACCCGTGAACGAAATGAAATTGCTAGTTTGGGAACTAAAATTAACTAAATGTCAAAATTTTCCCTCTATCTCATTCTCACAACATTTTCCATAACCCACCTAAGTTCTGCTCTATTTCCTCCTTTTCCCTATTAGAGGATAAGAGTGAAGGTGAGTGTTATGATTGTTGGGGTGCCTCCTCCCCCAAAACAGTATAGAGATTCAAGTCGAAATATTTGCTACTATAGAATGATACTTATATTAAAGGGGAGCTAGTCTAGCACCAAAATCTCTCATGTGAGGGAATGATTATTTTGGTGCTTGTTTGAGGAGTGTTTATAAAATATCTGTTGACACCTGATTTTTAGTCGATACATCATTAAAAATAAAAAAAATAAAATAAAAAATAGAGAGAAAACCCCAATTAGTTCACAATTAATCGTCACCGTTCATCAATAATGCATCATGGCCGTTGAAATAGGCATGTGCTCAATTAGGGGAACTCTTAACTAGGAAGATCAAATCCTAGCCCTTAGTTCAATCCAAGGGCTAAGATTTGATCTTGCCTGAAAATATATAAAGAGAAAAAAGAAAAGAAAAATGGGGGCTCATTTTTTTTGTGCGCGGATTCTCTCTCACGAGCTCTCTCGAAAACCTCTCGACTCACTTTCTCTCTCGGGGACAACCGTTTCTCTCTCTCTCAAAAGAAGAAGAGGAGGAATCGGAGAAGGGGGTTGGGGAATCGATTATTGCTCGCGGACGTACTCTCCTCCGGCCCGCGGCGGCGGCGACGGCAATGGCGGCGGTCTCCCATTGTTTTCATCCCCTCCGGCCTCCACAGTGGCGGAGCCTCTCTCCCTGTAGCTCCTGGCGATCATTTTTCCGATTGGATGTTCCCTTGCTCGACCAGGGATTCTCTCTCTCGGATCTGACTTTATCTGGATCTGTGGCTCTCTCTGTTCTGGTTTGGCGGATCACTCTCGGAGATCGAAGACCGGCGGAGGGGGATTGTAAGGGAGGCTCTCGATCGCTCTCGGTTTTATGGTGCAGAGACTCGCTGGAACCGAAACTCTCTAGATCGAGCTCACCAGATCGGTGAGTTCTCTTTCCCTCTCTCTCGATCCGTTAGGGTTTTGGCCCCTGATTTCTCTCTCCCGTTCGATCCCTCTGACCTCAAGTGATTTTCTCTCGACTCTGTCTCGCGCGCCGGATTTGACCTACTGGAACGGTCGGTCGAGGAGCTTGGAGTTTAGGGTTCAGACAGTGTTGACGGCAGCAACGGCTTTCGATCCTTCACCGATTCATTCAAGGTTAGTACATTAAATGTAGCTCAGGTCAAAGTATGGATGAGCATGTTTCTGTTAGGTGTATTTTGAGTTCTTAAACGTCGTTGTTTTGTGAAGTGATGAGCTAGAAGTTCGACGTGCATATCTTAAGCTTCGATTTGGTGTATTAAAGCCCTCAAATGAAAGTCATTTGTCAGTTTGAATCCATCTCAAAAGTATACACACTGTTCTGAAAATCTGACTTGAATTACTGTTGCTGTGATTGTTGAGAATGAGAGGAGGTTCTGTTTGCTGACTTTGCTCCTCTTATGAGTGCTTCCTTTGATTGATTGTTTTATACAATGTTATTGGATGAATTTCTGTGGATTGACGATCAATGGTCATGAACTTGAAGTTGATTGAACTTGATTTGCCTTGATTTGCAATTTCGTATACCTGATATGTCACTCTTTATTTTGGCTGAAACGAAGTGCTAGATGAGGTTTTTTGACCTCGAGCCCTTTTAGACATAAAAAATATACTTCTAGAGCTTCGATTTGATATGCCGCACGCCCATAGTGGATGTTGTTTGGTCGCTGAAAAACACCTTCAAAGTCTGTTGATTCTGCAGTAGTTTTTTTAGGTTGATTTGCTGTTCTGACTTACTGATGTTCTGTTTTAACTGGATTGAGCTGGTAGATGATGTTATTGGACTTAATGTCTTCTGGAGATTTGTAATAGACCTCTCAAGATTTTCATAGACATATTATATGTGCAATTTGACCATCGTTTGCCCTGCCTAACGCTTCTTGCAAAGATCGAGCGCTAATCTGGTGTTGCAGTTGTTCTGCTCTGATGTTCTGTTTTAATCGATCTCTGTTCAGATTTTCTAAGTCAGCGTCTCATCAAAGTTGATCAGGACATGTAGATCTACAACATATAAAATTTTCATAAAAATATAAGTTCATTTGGCTAGGGTGACCGTCCATGAATAGTCATTGTTCTGCACTGAGAATTTGATTTTGATGACTGACATACATGAAGTCCCTGATCTTTATAAAATCATACATTGTTCAACCTTGTTTGCTTTTTTTTCCTGATTTCCTACTGGAGGTTATGTTTAGATTCATGGGTCGGTGCTTCATGATAGAGGAATATTGTGGGATTGAATGGTTGTTCTGGAAAACCCTTTTGATGTGTTTTGGAATCCTAAAGAGATTATAGTCATTTTCAGGCTCCATAGGATTGATAGATATATCAAATTGTTACGGATTGTGTCTATTCTTTGTGTGCTTGCTGTTCATATGTCCTGGTGTGTGGAATTGTTTAGTTGTGTCATTGATGTGCTGTTCGCTGTTCATGCGTGCATTTGCTATGTTAACTGATGTTGAAGATGTACATAATATTAGTCCTCTAAGCTGCTGGACGTGAGAAGTTTTGATATGAATGACCTGAGACTGATGTTATGTAGTTCTTGAGGTGCATAAATATTCATGGTGAGATGGGCATGTATGGATATGGATTGCTCATCAAATTGTCATCGTTTCCAGCTTTGAATATAATAAGAGTGTTTGCTGGCCACTTTGTTCTCATGGGGAATGTGAGGATTTCAATGTCATTTTGGTAGTGTTCTAGTTGTGTGAATATATAGAGAGATGCCGCATTGATGTCACATTTGTTTTCCATCAAATTGGGGCAATTCAAGGCTTGAAACATATAATAAATGATGATATTCCATGTTGCCCTGTTCTATTATAGACTGACTAGTTCATGTTCTAGTATTTCTGGAAATTCATGTGTTGATATGATGATAGTGTGTCTATGAGATTTGTTTGGGATATGCTGAACTTCATTGTCAGAATTTTAGACTCGAAGAAACTTGCAATACTCTAGGTTTTGGTCTTGTCTCTGATGGCGGCATGTGTGGTAGACATGTAACCTGTTCTGCTGATAATTCATGTACCTGTTATTTTCTCCCATGATGAAATTTGCATAGTTGGAAATTTGTCAAGAGGCCTTGGATGATTAGCTCTCACTGTATTAAAGTTAGCAACTGTGATGCATTCGCTTTGAATACTTGTGAAATAGAGAGGTATTCTAGTTTAAACTTCACGACTTTAGTCACCATTTGTGAACACAAAAGATGTCTTGTTTTGTTTGGTTGTTTTGATATGTTTGCTTGTCTCTTTCCATTGTATGCATTTAGCTAGAACTTTCCTAAGCTAGGATTAGATTAGGACCCTGAAGATGGAGAAGGCGTGAAGATGGCGGAGGTCGATGTCCATTCCGACCATTATCATGTACCATTCGTGTTCCCGACATATGTCTCGGGTCCCATCTTTTGTATAAAACCCGACGAGTTGTGGGTTTCCTTTCTTTCCCAATTGTTTTCTCTTTTATATTTTTAGGATTGCATGATAGATTTACTGATTTTCTTTGATTGTTTACTTCATGTCTTGCAATTTCAATTTCATTGATTGTTTTCCTTTCATTTTTTTTAGGAGTAGAATAGAATGAAAGTAATCCACCACGCATGATCACTTAGTATAAAATTGATGATCCCGAAAATGTAAAAAGAAACGCATGGACATGTTAGGAAAAACACAACATACTGTTTAGGTACTGAAAGGGCGCTAATAGCAATATTAGCGTAACCAAGTCCCCAAACCTAGATATCTGGTTGCGTAGGAATCAAGGGAACACTCCTGACCCTCGATTGGGTTTCTAGCCGATCCCCAAAATGAGGCCAGTGGCGACTCCTTTTTTTTTTAGGTTGTTATAAACAACTAGATTGTACAAAATCCGCTGTCACGCGGGGTACAAGCTTGGGAGAGCTCGCGATCACGTAGAGGGAACTCTCGTGATCAAAGTACCCCTAAACCCGACCTTTCTCCCTTTGACATTCGAGGGCGGCGAGATCGGGTCGCGATAGTATCACATCAAATATTCAATATGAGGTTGAGGAATTAATGTATCTCAATTGGCTTATATCTTATTGACTTAAAATTTTGACTGAAACTATAAATCCAATTGCATATGCAAATAACTCGAAAGAGCTCTTACTTAATGATCTCTAAGTAATGGTGTCGAATTTGTCATTTTTGCTACACATTCCCACATAGATTTAATTATCGAGTTTCTGATCTAGTTGGAATAAATAGTATTGTTATTTCATTCACTTCTTTATTTCTAATGTTTCGTCGCGCAATATATAAAATGTTTGCATGCACATTTTATGTCAATTTGTGTTTGCGCAATTCATAATCTTTTATTTTGAAAAGACGAGGAAGACCAACTTACGTAGGTGAATTGCATCTCATTGAAATGCCCGCTCATTTCATAAACCAAGAAAGATGCTAACCAAAATCCCAATAAGTGATCCAAACGAAAGTTTTTATTTTCCCCCACATGTTCACTCCTTAATCATTAAGCCAATCCTATTAGATTAAGCCAATCCTATTAGATTCACCCTAGTTAAAGAATTTCATTTAGCTTTTGCTTTTGGTACACTTCAATTTGATAACTTGTTGAAATCATCAGTCAAATTGACTCCGTGCACATTTGGATCAACGAAACGGAGGGTGGCCAAGGACGCTAGCACATAGTATGCACATTTGTGTATGGCAACGTTATAATAAAATAAAGGAAAAATTAAAGGCCTGAAGTACCTTCAATTTCTTAAATAAGGGTCTGAGGTGAACATTATTTTAAATAAGAGCCTGAAGTGCATATATCAATTTCAAATAAGGGCTTGACCTCACCAAATGTGAGGGCAATTTTGTCTTTTAAAATTTTTTAAAATTTTCTTTCTTTCTTTCTTTTTTTCTATTTTTTTCATTTAAAAAAAACCAAAAAAACCAAAAAAATAAATAAATAAAATAAAAGAAGAAAACATAGGGGGGAGGCACCCTCCTACCTATGGTTGCCGCCACCATCGCTAGTGGGGTGGCAGTGAAGGCCGACGGGGTCGCCGGCGCCTGGGGGAGTGCCAACGACCCTGGCCGCCTAGAGGTGAGGGTTAACCGGCCCTTGTCAGAGGTGGGAGAGGGCGGTGACCATCTTCCAAATCTGGGAGAGGGTCGCTGGCTCTCAAGCAAGCTTGGCGGCCCTTGGCAAGCATCCGTCAGAAGTAGAGAGAGAGATGATGGTGGAAGCGGGAATCGAGTATGCACTGATAGCTTTAGGGTCATCCCTCTCCTTGTTCGTCTCCGTCGTCTCCAAGAAGCCCTTCTTGATCCTCACCCTCCTTTCCAGGTTCCTTCCCCTCTCTCTCTCTCTCTCTCTCTCTCTCTCTCCAAGTGATCGCATTCGCAAGTCGTAGAGCTTTGCTTGTGATTCATTCTTTGAGCGAGGGTCGCTAGGCCTGCGCTTTGGTTGGCAACTCTTGCTCGTACCAGTCGAGGGCGGGTGACCCTCGCCCAGATCTAGGAGAGGGTCGTCGCCCTCTCTCGCCTTTAGTGAGGGCCTGCTAGCCCTCGCCTCTAGTTAGCCAGGGTCACTGGCCCTCCCCTAGGTGCCAACGACCCTGTTAGCCTTCACCATCGCCCTACCGGCGATAGGATGGTGCACCCTCCCGCCTGTGTTTTCTTCTTTCCTTTTTTTTTTTTTTAGGTTTTTTTGTTTTAAAAAACATAAAAAGAAAGAAAGAAAGAAAAATTTTAAAAATTTAAAAAGACGAAATTACCCTCGACATTTGATGAGTTCAGACTATTCTTTGAAACTGATATATGCACTTTAGGTCCTTATTTGAAACAAGGTCTAGTGCAGGCCCTTATTTGAGAAATTGATGGTATTTCAAGCTCTTATTTGGAATTTTCCCCAAAATAAATTTTGTAACAAGGCAAAGGTGGCCAATTATGCTCAAATAAGGTTAAATAGCCAATTTGACATTTATGTCGATAGTGAGGATGACAACTGGCATGTGCTGAAACTATTACCTTGCCAAACGTGATGGCTAATAATTGCTCAAACTTTCCACTAGAATCTACTTATTAACTCCATCTTATCAATCCCATCAAAGCCTACGAAAATGTGTGGGAAAATAACCAATTAGTCTCAAACTTATATAATTGTCAATTTGGTTTTAAATTTTTAAATTTTATCAATTCAATCCCAATTTTTTTGTGTGCGAAAATCCAATGAAGTCATTCGATCAATTTTTGCTAGAAATGATTGATGTAGCAGTTCAATCATCGTTGATCGTCTTATTTGACATATTGCCAAGCTAGCAATATCTGCTGAAAATCAGCCAAAATAATTATATTAGAATTTCTAGCAAAGTTTATAATTGTATTGGTAAAATTAGAAATTTTAAGACTAATTAATTGGCATTCCTATAATAGATTTAGGACTTAAGACAACTTTCCCTAAATGTGCAGCTCTTACGTGTATAAGAATCTTACTATTTTCCTATTTTTGATAATATTATCATCTAAATGCAAAATGTGTGTATTTGGAGGCGGCCAAACAGCATCAAAACGTCACAGTATTGCCAATAACTTGTGTCATTCAATTTTCATTTATAATCATAATATCTTCGGGTTATTATGACGTGAGTAATTGGAGGCGGCGTCAAAGAACGAAGAAGCATCTGAGAACGGAGCAGTCGCAAAACGAAAAAGGTTGAATTATTGTATGTAGTAAGCTTCAAGCCTCTAGAAGAAGGCAGACATTTCAAAGAATTACACCAATTTTGACTCCTGCCCCTTCTTTTTTAGGCAACCAACCCGCAGCTTTTCGTGCCCCACCGCGCAAGTGGTTTCGTGACTGCCGAATCGGAGCCTGCCACGTGTCAAAGAGCTTGAGCAAAACCAGTCAAACCATTCCTCACGTGCGCATGTTTTTCCTTTTATACCGAAATGCACCCGAGCTTCGTGGTTGTGACATGTTTCTTGTGTTGTGAGCATGACCGAGTACCTAACGTCGTTTCTTTATTCATGCTGATAATCCAAAACAAGTCAAGTCAAATGTTAGAGTCGACGTTCTCAACTAAAGTTCGGCCAAAAATACCACAAAATCGCTTGACACGCTTCTTCATCACCATTCTTTTCGCAAGATAAGCTCGAGCCAACGCAAAGGAAAGAAAACGCACCACACAAACTCCATCCTTACTCCGATTTCATCTAAATCATCAATGACATTCTCTTCCTCACTGACGATGAAAAGAACCAGAGATGACTATGAAAGGATGAGCTTGGACATGGCGAAATGCCTGATGCTCCTCTCCCATGGGATCAACACAAACCCTAAAAGAGTTGCCGCGAATCACAACGAGGACAACTTTGAGTGCAAGACGTGCAATTGCCGGTTCTCTTCATTCCAGGCCCTTGGCGGCCACCGAGCGAGCCACAAGAAGCCAAAGCTGCTGGAGAACAAGCCGGAAGACTGCACCAAGTTGTCATTGGGCTTGACGGCGAACCCCAAGATGCATGAGTGCTCGATATGTGGGCTGAAGTTTGCGTTGGGGCAGGCCTTGGGCGGCCACATGAGGAGGCACAGGGCCGAGTTGATGAGCGGGAACGTGATGAAGATGGACGAATTTTTCACGATTGGTTCGACAGTCCCAGTGTTGAATAGGTCAAATAGCAGAAATAAGAGGGTTATGTGCCTGGACTTGAACCTGACTCCTCTCGAGAATGACATCAAGTTCTTCTTTGGCAAGATGGTTCCCAAGATAGATTCCTTGCCCCTGTAGTTAGCCTTTTTCTCACGTTGTTTTCACTTGGAGTTTAACCTTAGGTTGAGTGTCTATTCATTCATTTGTTATGCAGAAAGAATGTACTATTCGGACCGACTGAGTTCAGGCGCTCTTCTAAATCATCCAAGATTTCGAGTTCAATCATTCTTCTCTCTCTCTCTCTCTCTCTCTCTCTCTTCCCAAGTTGTGAAAGAGATTGCTTGTCTCAAAATCGTATTGAATAACATAGATACGAAGACAGCATGGTTCACTGTATTGGTTAAGAAAAATGGTGTGGCGATTCTGGATGCCTGCATTTCTTTGAACATCCATTTACAGTCGCCTTTCCCAAACAGACTTTTTCAAACTTAAGACTTTCAACTTTAATAATGATGAGATACATATGTGACTTATGTTAGAAAAGTCTTGTTATGGAATAATTAATAGATCTTGATTAGCTTGTAACTCATTGGCTTAAGTTTTAGGTGAAGATGAATTCAATTGCATCGTTGACATGTTCAAACTTAGGCTTTCTCTCATCGATCTCTCCATGTGAAGATATCTGAATTTCTATTGTGCTCTTCCAATAAATGGTATCAAAGCTAATGGTTGATTGGTGGCTCACTCCCAATGTCTATCAATGTTTAATGAACATTGCAATGATGTAATCTCGTGACCAATGTGATTTTTGGGCAACCTTCATGGTTTGAGGTAGGTATTAGATGGCAACCTTTATGGTTGGTCTAGAGAAAGAGACCTAGGATAAAAGTGGGTATTAGAGATTCAAGTTGAGACATGTTAGTACAAAAGGATATCTAAATTAAGGAAAGCAAATCTATAACCGAACTCGCACATGAGGGGAGATTGTTGAGATATATGTGTAAATTGTGCTAGAAAAGTCATGGTATGGAACAATTAATATATTTTGGTTGAAAATAATTTCAATTGTATCTATTGATGAATTTAAACTTATGCTTTCTCTTGACGATCTCCTTAGGTGAAGGTATTGCATTTTTGCTGCGCAACCCAACAAATACCATGTTAGAGTTAAAGTTCATTATCTTTACAATACATTTAAATATTAAGAAAATAAATTTTACATGTACAGTTCCCATCCTCTGCTTCCGTAATAGAATAAGTTTCAACACACTTCAGTTTCAGATCGAATCTCAACTTATAAAAGAGGATAATTGCTAGAATGTTCAAGAACTGCCATTTCGGAATCAAGTTCAAAAGCGCATCGTCTCTTTTGCTGAATTTCATGCAAAATTCTGCTGTAGTCGGTCGACATGGAACCACGATTATGCTGTTGACCTCTGACGAGCTTCAAGCCAGGAGGGCAATCAACTCAGAACTTGCTTTCATATAAAGTAAAGTGGCTTTAAAGTTTCTGAGTAGGATAAGTTCAGATGCATATCCATTCTACTTTCCCCTCTTCCAGCTTTTACTTTGACCAGAATTAAAAACCTTCTAGTTTGATTCGAATCTTTTTAAACTTCTGAATTTCTGCATCCCCCGAGATGTTTCGCTGCAGAATAGAATCAGCTAAGAAATTAATATTTATATTTTGTCGAAAAAGGGTGCCTAGCGTTGGCAAAGCAAAGTGGTTTGTACAAACGATGCATCTTTGATTAATTTTAAACATACGATGGGCTCCGACCAAAAAAAAAAACATACGATGGGCTTGGTATATTGAAATAAAGGTAGTAAATGTTAGAATATTAAATCCTCATCTAACAAGTTAAGTTTTTAGAACGGTTAATAGTAATTTACAAAATCTTATATGATATCAAAATAGTAGATCCTGAGTTCAAATCTTTTCAAATCCTTGTTTGCCTCCCCACTTTAGGATTAATATTAAACAATGTCTTCAAATCTTTCTAGACTTCTATTTACTTCCCCGTTTTCTATTTGCTTCCAAAATCTAGCCTATGCATGAGAGGGAGTGATTGAATATTTCAATATTAAATCATAATTTCATCTAACAGTTTAAATATTTAGAAAATTTAATAGTGATTTCACAAAATTCCTTGAATAGCCGTTTGATCAAAAGTTGATAATCGTTTGACCATTTGTAAATACAAGTTGTTGAATTCTATTGAGTCATGTAGGATGTATTTGATTTATTCATAAACGTTGTTAACTGTAGGTAGTAGATTTATATACTTGAATTGTAGTTTGTGCAAAGGACCACCAATCAATCAATGAAACTAATTGTTTAACTTTATTGTAAATTTATGTTTACATTTCAATACTCTTTTACATGACTAGAAATGATTATCTCTGGTCTCAATACTTTTAATTCTTTTATTGATTACGCTTCTTGTCCAAGAATCAGCAAAGGACCTTTCTCATCCTTTATCCATATTTTGAAAGGAATTTTGTCTGACATTTTTTGGCGAAACGAGTCCATACCTGCGTACGTCCAGTTTCTCCATAGCCAAAGCACGCTGTAGATTCTTTTCGCCTAAAAATTTCAAGTCTCTTTGGGATTCTACGCCCCAATCTCAAATGCCATGATTGCGACATCACTAGGCATCAAACGTCACTTCACCGTCTCCCAGGAGAGCTCACGAGTCCATTGTGCTTTATCCATCTAGTTTTCACCGAAACGGCTCAAACAATCTTCAAATTCCTATCTTCTAAAACATATGAATAGTCAACTAAATCAAGTGCACCAACGAAATTAAATTCTTCTTCAACTCTAAAGCTGCCCCCACACAAGTTATCTTCCTTAACGTGCTTACACCTGTCTTGATTATAGAGATAAATACATTAAAAGTCATTAAACATTTTATTGTGAAATAGTAATTGAGCCTTAATACTTTTGTTTTGGTCAAAATCGAGCCCTAATACTTCAGAAGTGCAATCAAATTTAAAAACTTATTCAATTGATGCGATTGAATATATGTGCTAATTCTATCTAACTAAAGAGATGGATACGTCTGACCAAAAAAAAAAAAGTCATGGATACGTAGCACTTTCTGGTAATTTTCAGGAAGCACTTGTGGTGCTTTCTTAGCGCCATATCAGGAAAGAAAACTTTAAAAAAATTAAGGAAAAAATTGACAAAACTCTTAAAAAAAAAAAAAAAACAGAGAGCTGATCGGGGAATATTGAACGGGAAGGCATGGGACCTCGTGCTGGGGGCCGAGCCATGACACGGATGGTTGTGGCCGGAGAAGGGGCAGCGTCCGTTCTACCTATATGCACAGATTAAAATTTTAATAGACGGCCAACTAAGCATACCTAATTATTCTCCTTAAATAGACTGCTATAATCTCAAGTTACTTAAAATTTTAATAAAGGGGTAGTCCAAATCCATGAAGATGGATGAAATAAAGACTTGATGGTTGCTAAAATTCTAAACCCACGAACAATTTTCCCCCAAGTTAGACGTAATATTCACGTTATATTCCTATAAGTCAGTTTGACATAAAAGCAATTTCTCAGGCCAACTTGAAGCCAAATATTTCTCTCATATTATCCTTTCATGGATATTGGAGAATTGACCTTTGATAACTCAGGCGACAGCAAAAGTCAAGTCGCTGTAGTGGCAAGGCAGTTCTCTCGTGATGTAAACGCGGCTCAAATGAAATGGTAAGAGGATTTTAGGGTCAACAATAACATATACAAATATATACCAAAAAAAACCATCATTAATTTTCATCACAAAACCACTTTCATCCTCTATTTTCAAAATTATATCTATACATTCTCACTTTTTTGTTTAGACAACACGGATCACTTCACAATAAACATTTATTTACCAAGTTGCCATTTTCTCTCTAAAATACCCTTGTCACGTCACGCCCCGATCCTCCAAGCGCGTGCCCATTCCTCTGCGGTCGATTAAATAGCGACGTCCCAGGACGTATTGCCGATCCTTTTATTTTAAATACACATGGGGAAGCAAATAAATAATTTCCCAAGACAACAACAAGATATGATAGAAAAGCAGGGCCACAAATTTTTCAAAAGCCACAACACACTTATATACATATCAAAGCATGTCTTATACAAACTATTCGATATATATACAAGGTCTGCAAAACAGGGGGGGTTCCTCGAACTACAGATCCTCATCCTCATCCTTATTGGAGCCTTTAGCTGAATACACTAGAGTCCTTGGATCTAAAAGATCCGGGTCTACCACCAAACCAGCAGGGGGATCTGTTGTGCCTTTCCTAAAAGCAACCTCCAGTACCAACAAAGGTATCTCAGATTCCGGTATGGAGCCCTCTCTTTGTCCATTCCGATCCTAACGGTACCATGATTTGTATCGATGGGGTACCTTATGGGGTAGACCCGCATCAACCCAAACCATGGACCTCACGAGTTCATACTCCCATCCCTTAGGGTCCCCATGAAGCGGAATATAACACCTTTGCTCAATGACCTTCTTCGGTTGACCAAAATGCTCAGGAGGAGCTGCCCTTTAGGGACCTAAAAATGTTATTCCACAACGGGGTGAGACAACATCTCAGCAAATTCATCCTCTCAATCCCGATTAGGAAGAAAATATGCCCTTAGGGCTGCCTAAGCACAAGCATAAGTCAGAAGACTTACCTTTGTCTTGATTCCTTCCTGCAAGTCAGTACGATTCATATAATTTCAACGAATCACTTCAGCACATCAAAACATCAAATTAGATCGAGTCATCGATCAATCGACTCAGTCGATTCCATATCATCAAGACCATCTCTCGGTCCACTCATTCTGTATTATCTATAAAGTCCGATCACATCAAAGACTGCTAACTCTAAACTGAATATAGATAGAAATGCTCACCAAAAGCTAATAACCACGTATACTGCTCACCCTAAGCTGATATATCGAAGTCCTCAGGCTGATATTATATACAGCTAATGCTCACCAAAGTTGTGTGGTACTTAATTGCTCACCAAAGTTATACAATACTTAATTGCTCACTGAAGTTGTGCGATACTTAGGGTATACTACTCACTCTAAGTTGATATATCAAAGCCCTCTGGTTGATATAGTATACCATTCCACCCAACCAATTATTTCACCACTTTTATCATACCCGATAAAAATAATAGTGTGTAGGTACATGGTTGACCTCTGCCAAAATATAATATCTTTACTTTATAAATTCCCACTAATTATATAATCGATAAAAACATTTTTGGTGCTATAAATCGACGCCTAGTGATTTTCTAATTAAATACTGAAATTAATAAATTTTGGGATAAATACTCCAAAATTACAATTCACACTCAAATTGCACGAACCAGCACTCAATTAAATAAACCAATCATACCACTGCGATCAGCACAAAATTCCAGTCATAGACTATCCCGGTTTAATTTCCAGAAAATAATAATTAATTAAATGATTACCAAAATTAATTAATAAATACCAATAAATGCAACTTTGGCCGGAAAAGCCTAATTAAATACCGAATTGGGCTCGGAAAAATTCCGAACCTATCTAAATAGATATACTACAACTTATCTACTTGTTAATTGCACTAACTTAATCACCTGACATGCAATATCGATCGATTAAATCTCTAATCCATTCTAACTAACTACCTAATCCAAGTTTAACCTAATCTAATCAACTCTTAAGTAGGGATTAGTGAGTAAACTCACTTGATTAACGATCCAACGAGCTCACTTCGACTGGGACGCGGAGGCGGTCCACAAACTCCAAAGTGGGTTCACCTTTTGAGGTTCGGAAGGACACCAAAGCAGGCCAAACAGTGGGTTGCAGACCCAGGCTTCTCGATTCTATTTGGTGGGCCGAGAAGGAGGCTAAGCAGACGGATGGGCTAGAAACGGCGAAAGCAGATGGCGGACGGGCTGCGTTGGGCTTCTAGTGGCTCGACGGGTGACTAGGTGGCTCCGGTGACGGCGAAGGAGGTTCGGATGGTTCGGGGGACGGCCTAGGGTCATGGCAAAGGTGGAACGACGGCCAAGGACGCGCGGGATGATTGCATGGCTAGCGTGGCGTGCGACGGGCGAGTGACGGCGAGCAACAGTGCTGGACGGCTCAGACGGCTGCTTGACGGGCAAGGGGAGGCTGCTGGTAAATTTTTTTCTAGTTTGTTGGAAGCTTCAAGCTGCTGGAGATGGAGGGTGGTCGACCAGATGAGGGAGAGGGGACAACAAAGGGCTTGAGGGGGCCACTTCTCTCTTCAACCTATCCTCTTGTCCCCTTGGTGAGGTCCACCATTTCCAGTTGGTTTTCTCAACCTTTTGCTAGCCTCAAAGCTTCCTCTAGAAGCTTTGGAAGTGGTTCAAAAGTCATGGACCAAGGGGCATACGAATTTAGAGTATTTTCATATCAAATTGAACTTCAATTCCTTCTTGAATCGGTGCAATTTGGCCTCTATAAATTCCACCATTGAATCCTTGATCAAATTGGCATTTTTCCTCGCCAATAGAATCTACTTGCATCCCAAAAACGAAATAAGAAACGATCCCCTAAATTTTCCGATCGAAAACGGCCCTATATCGACTTTTCGCCAAAAATCTCGGTTTGCAGAAAAATCTTCGGAGGATGAATCGATGTTCCTAAAATGACTCGTGACATGATAGAACTTTCAATTTCTGAAATCGGATTCAAATTCATGGTTAATTTTGATTGGGCGCGATTTTAGCGTGACCTAGGTTACTGGGTAGCTTTCAGAAATTTTTAGTGCAAATGACCCATGGTCGATTTTAATTGAGCCACAATGAACCTCTTCGACACATTGGCGACTCTCAGTGGTCATGAAAATCTCGAGATTTCAAATACGGACATAAGATACCAAAAAGACAGAAAAAATCAGTTTAGTACCGATCGACGAGAATTTTTTAATTTGGTGGAATTACCCACGTTTAACCACACATCTTAGTTGAACCGACCTATCTTTGATCTCTAATCGATCTTTACTGTGCCATAATGATCTCTGCAGATAAACACGGTATTCATATAATAAGTTTAATACTAAATTATTAAAAATGGAAAGTTTATGAACTAATTGGTATTCATATAATAAGTTGAAGATTGATTTGACAATTTTACTTATTTAAGTATCTTACTATTTTTTTTTTTTAACATTACCACCTAAAAGCAAAATGCGGGTATTTGGTGGCGGCCAAACAACATCAAAACGTGTCAATATGCGAAATTTGAGGCGGCGTCGAAGAACAAAGGAGCATCTGAGACCGTAGCAGTCGTGAACCGTCGTTTTGTCTTGGTCCTACGTGGCATAACGTTCTTGTGATGAACAAAACGAAAGAGAAACATTTTTCAAAGAATTACACCAATTTTGACTCTTGGCCCACTTCTTCTTTTCGTAGCATCACTGCACCAGTGGTTTTTTGTGATCGCCGAATAGGAACCTGCCGCGTGTCAAAGAGCACGAGCAAACCAGCGGAACCACTCCCCGCGTGCGCATGTTTTCTCCTTTCGACGGCAGATGTTTCTTGAGAGCATGACCAGTGCCTAACGTCATTGTCTTAATTCATACAAAATGTTTTTAGGTCCACGTTCTCAACTAGACATTTCGCCTATAAACACCCCATGCACGCTTCCCACAATTCATCATCACATTCTTTTCGCAAGATAAGCTCGAGCCTACGCAAAGAAAAGAAAAGGCACCACACAAACTCCATCCTCTCCCCGATTTCATCTAAATCATCCATGTCATTCTCTTCCGCGCCGACGATGAAAAGATCCAGAGATGACTATGAACGGCTGAGCTTGGACATGGCGAAATGCCTAATGCTTCTCTCCCACGGGGTCAACGCAGAGCCCAAAAGAGCCGCTGTGCATCAAACCGAGGACAACTACGAGTGCAAGACGTGCAATCGCCAGTTCTCTTCATTCCAGGCGCTTGGCGGCCACCGGGCAAGCCACAAGAAGCTGAAGCTGCTGCAGAAAAAGCCGGGAGACTGCACCAAGTTGGCGTTGGGATTGACAGCGGAGACCAAGATGCATGAGTGCTCGGTATGTGGGCTGAAGTTCGCGTTGGGACAAGCCTTGGGCGGCCACATGAGGAAGCACAGGGCCGAGTTAATGAGTGGGAACATGATGAATATGGACGAATTTTTCGGGATTAGTTCGACGGTCCTGGTGTTGAACAGGTCGAATAGCAGCAGTAAGAGGGTTATGGGCCTGGACTTGAACTTGACTCCTCTTGAGAATGACCTCAAGTTCTTGTTTGGCAAGATGGCTCCCAAGATAGATCACTTGATCCTGTAATTATGATTCCTTATTCTCACGTTGCTTTCACGAGGAGTTTTACTTAGGATGATTATTTATTCATTCTGTTGTTGTACAGAAAGATAGTCCTATTTGGATCGAGTGAGTTTAGGGTCTTTTGTAAGTTATCCATGATTTCGAGTTCAATCATGCTTTTATCTCTTTTTTCTTCTTTCTTTCCCCAGTTGTGAAAGAGATCGTTTGTTGGCAAAATCATGTCGAATAAAGCTAGATAGGAAGACAGCATGGTGTAAAATATTATTTAAGAAAGATGGTGCGGCGATTTTGGATGCTTGTATTTGTTTCAGTATCCACGTACGGTCGCTTTCTCTTAGACGCCTTTTTTCAAACTCATTCAAGCTTAGGGCTTCTGACTTTAAAACCATACGTGCCGATTGCATAATCTTCTATAAAGTGGTTCTATTAGACGGAGGGAGATTTCTCATACAACTTTCATTCTATGTTTCCCTAATAGAATAATTTTCCACATGCTTAAGTTTCTGGTCGAACCTCAATGTACAGGTAGAAGTGTTATAATGTTCAAGGACTAATATGTGAAAAGGCTTGATATTGTATTTTATTCCTAAAAGTAGACTCAACTTTTTAATTAAAATATAGTGAATCATTTAAAGCCCTTCTCCTTTGTCAATTAAACGATAAAAATTCAAGGAAACGATGTAGTTTCTAGCTTTGCCTCCGCATAAGAAATCGTTTCACAATTGTTGTTGATAAAGGAATGATGCCTTTTCGCAAATCAAATTCAAAAGGCATCATTTATCTGCCAACCTTTCATGCAAATTTTGGTGAAAACTACCAAAGAAAGTCTTAAACTTATTGTAATTATATCAATTCAGTCCATCTGATCAATTTTGGCCGGTCGACATTGATACAGACATTGACAGTCCTACAAGGTGCGGCTGGCGTTAACATGGACAATTTTTAATGATATTTTAATAGTATTTTGAATTATTTATTTATTTATTCTTTATTCTTTATTCTTTCTCTTTATTTTTTTTTCTTCCCTTCATCTTCATACTCTAGTAGGCAAGGTCAACCTTGTTGGCCACTGGTGAGGGTGAGCCTCACTTGCCCCTGGTGAGGCTCGAACTCGCCATCGCTGGGCAAGGTCCTTGCCCATCTACTAGTGAGGCTAACCTTGACATGGCGAGGCTCAACCTCACCTTTTGCCGATTGTCGAGTTTTGACGATCGGCTAGAGAATGAAGATGAAAGGAAGAAAATAAAAGAGAGGAAAAAAATGCAAAAAAAAAAAGAATAAATAAATAATTTGAAAAAAAATATTAAAATATAATTGAAAATTATCCACATTAGTGTTGGTCACGTTACATAAGATGGTTGGTGTCCATATTAGTGCCGACTAGCCAAAATTGGTCACATGAATTGAATTTTGGCAATCAGCCAAAGTATGAAGATGAAGGGAAGAAAAAAAGAAAGAAAGAGAAAAAATGAGGAAAAAAGAATAAATAAATCATTTGAAAAATATTAAAATATTATTGAAAATTGTCAATGTCCACTGGCCGTGCCACGTAAGATGGTTGGTATCCATGTCAGTGCTGACTAGCCAAAATTGATTTAATGGACTGAATTGGCACAAATACGGAAGGTTTAAACTCAATTAGCAAAATAAAAAGTTTTCCAATTATTGGCATGATTCTGACTATCTTGGTAATTCTTCCTAAATTTTGCTGTAACTGGTCGATTGAACCCACGATTATATTGTTGACCTTTGACGAGCTTCAAGCTTGGAGGGCCACCAATTTAGAACTTGCTCGCTTTAAAGTTCCTGAGTAGGAAAAGTTCACATGCTTATCATACTTTCTACTCTTCCAGCTTTCAATTTGACCAGAATTGAGAACCTCCCAGTTTGATTCGAATCTTTTTAAAACTTCTGAAGTTCTGTATCCCCGAATAAGTTTACCTGCAGATTATAATCAGTCAAGCAATTGATAATTATATTTTGTCGAACCAAAAGGGTGCCTAGCCCTGGCAAAACAAGTGAAGAGTATGTACTTTTACGAACGATGTATCTTTTTCATTTATCAACATACGATGGGCTTGGCATATTGAAATGAATGTGTAGCGAACAAGAAACTTATATTGTTTGAATCCTTTGATTCCATCAAATCATTTTATTATTGTCATTGACCACTTTCTTGGCTAATCATCGTAGACAAAATATTATCCTAAATTCCAAATCCAGATTAAGTCGGCAATATTGCAAAGGCAAAGCGCATTGAGCCCGTTTCCAATTGGGCAACATTTGAGGCCTTAGCCTTTCATGCCACTAAAAGAAGCTCTCATAAACAAAAGGAGGGTTTTTTTTTTTTTTTGGGGGGGGGGTGTTGTGGAATTGCCAATTTTTTACCAAGCTTTTTTAGAGACAAAGTCCTGATGGATATGAAAGATCTTTTAATGATGGCACGAAAAACATTGATAAAAATTTGGAAAAGTGTATTGAAAGTTTTAGAACTTGTTACAAAAGTGCAATTAGGGTTAAAACTTTCAAAAAGTGTAATTCGGCCCTAAAATTTGTTACGAAAGTATAATTAAGTTTTAAAACTTTCAACAAGTATAATTAACTCCCAAAACTTATCAAATTGGTCCAATTAAGTAATTCCATTAATTACATTTTTTGAAAGTTTTAGTATTCAATTGTACTTTTGTTAAAGGCTTTAGGACTCGATTGTGTTTTTTAAAAGTTTTAGAACTTGATTGTACTTTTTGAAAATTTTAGGACTCAATTGCATTTGCAAGACATGTTTTAGGAATTTCAATACACTTATCCCATAAAAAAATTGTGGGATTGGAAGATATTTAAAATAGGGACCTAGAATGACTTGACTAGCATCTTCAATTTTATACATGAATTACGGAGAAATTGTACCATGTCTCTCAAGCTTTCAGAGAGTAATTGTCACACCCCCTGTGACATCTATAATTCGGGCCCCCAATCGATCAAGAGAAATGGCCTCTGAACCAATTTTGAGTTCGGCCATGAATTAGTTGCAAACCTCGGCCTAAATAGGATAATTGATCGTAGATGAACATGGAAAATTCTCACCCAATAGTGGAAGCATCCATATTAGCTTAATTCTTAGGATTGCCATAATGACTTTTGGAAGTTTGTAATTTAATGAAGGGGTGAGTCATGTGCCTTGTTGTCTTGATCATAAATGCAAGAAGGTGACTCATGAGCCTAGTTGTCCAATGATCATTAAATGAAAAGGATGATTCATGGTCTTAAGTGTCCCTATAATCTTAGGATATCATGATCCTAGAGTTATCCTTGGAAGACAAGTTTTCCTTAAGTAACTCAAGCAATTAATAAATGCTTATGAAAAAAAAAAATTAATGGGAACTTGGTGGAAGATTCTAGAAGGAGAGGCTTGTCTTGGAGGGTAAGCAATGGATAAGAACAAATCCAAAGCCAATGATTATCCAAATATAGGCATTAAATGAAGGGGGTGAATCACAAGGCTTAGGTGTATTCAACATCATTACACCTCATTAAATACAAGATCATTCATGCCTTAGGTGGTCCAATATGAAGAGAGCAAGTGTCTTCCTAAAATCTAGGCATGTCACCTCCTCAATCTAGGGTGCCATGTCAAGAAACCTTATTGGCCCAATTGGAAGAGCGATGATGGGAGGTTGGCCTCTAAATAGAGGCACAAACCCATCATTCCACACACACCACTTCCTCCCCTCTCCCTCTCTCCTTGTACGCCCCTTTCTCCTCTTAGGCCTCCTTGCCCGCATGCCCTCCTTGCTTGATCATCTTAGGCCAAACATTGCCGCCTTGAGCGGTAAGTAGAACCCCAATGCTTTATTGGATCGAGGCTAGGGTGACGCATTATCTCATTGGATTGAGCATGAATTCCCTCATGCTTTACTATATGTGTGATGTTGTCGATTGTCTTTAGTATGATTTACTCATGTATTAATTGTCCACGTGTGGACACACACTGAGTCACGACGGGTTTTTGCTTGCTTGTGAGACCGGCGTCGAAGTGTGACAGTACGGGCCTTGCTTGGACTCGGGTCACTATTGAGATATGCTGACTCCGAGCCTTGTGTGGTTTTAGGCTGACATTAAGACGGGTCGGCTTAAGCCGTGGGTAACATACGCACTTGGTTCATCGTTTAGGTTATTTTGCTAGGTAATGACACACACATGCCATCAGGTTTTGGTTGCAACAAGTAACGATCGAAAATAAGATTTGGGTTTGTGTAAATTCTTGCTTGGGTGGTCACATGAAGAAACTAGCCGTCACCAATGGTTTCGGGACGTTGTCGCCACCGATGGATTTCGAGGCGATGCCACCACCGATGGATTTCGGGTCGATGCCACCACCGATGGATTTTGGGGTGATGCCCGGTGGATTCCAGAAGAACCGATGGATTTTGGTTGATTAATAAATGAATCTCATGTGTATGACCTTATAATATTCATGTGCATATGTTAATTGTCTTGCCTTGACCTTGAAAACCATGTGCATATTTAATAAGCTCTTATTTGGGTGTTGAAAGTCACGTGCATACTTTATATGCTATTCGGGTCTTGAAAGTAACGAGCATATTTTATATGTCATTATATGAACTTGGACATGCCTATTTTACAAGTAGTCGATGATTCTCGTTTGTTTTAGCCAAGGCAAAGCACGTGTTATACTGTTGATTTGCCACCGACACTTATTTGAAGTCGAGACTGATATGCTTTGGTTTGGTAATGAGGTGTCATCCTAACCACTATTTAGTAGTTTAACTTGCTGGGTCTATGACTCATTCTTATTATTTTTCAGACTGGTAGGTATGGACCGTGGACGACAAGTAGGGAGCCAGCCTATCGTAGGGGAAGCCAAATTTGTAGGATGTCCTATTTACAAAAGTTAAGGTTACCCTAGCCTTACGGAGAAAAATAAATTGGATGTATATTAGAAAGAGTAGAATGCTCGTAATAGAGGCTTGTATAAAGAATAGTCTTGTATAATATAGTATTGTGATGTGTGTATCCCTTGCTTCCCCATGTTTGTTTTTGTACTAGTGTTGATGTATTCACGCTTTTGCATTGTTCGTAAGAAAAGATAGAAAGAAAACGGACGGCGACACATCTGGGACGTCGCAATGATAACCTTGTGACCTGGATTCAGGTTGTTACAGTTTTGGTATTTGAGTGGGGTTAATACTTGGAGTGATAAAGTGCGCTGGGGAGTGTTGACACTCAATCTGCTTCTTTCAACTACATTTTTAAAAATAAAATAAAAAATGATGTTTATAAAAAAAAAAAGGGTGAGAGAGGTTGGGTCGAGCCAAATCCGACCTTGGCCCGGCCCGCCTCTCCTTCCTTTCAGCCCAGCCTCTCTCCCCTGTGCTGCCCAGGCCCTTTCCCCTTCAGCTCGGCCTCCCCCCAAACTTGTCTTCTCCCTCGCTGGTGTCCTTCGCGCGCGGGAGCTGTAGAAACAAGACAAAGGACAACAGCAGATGAGAGAAAAGGACGGAAGGACAGGGGGGCAGATGGATGTCGCGTGGCAAGGACAGCGAGGACGGTTACTAGCGAAGACGTCCTCGCCGAGAGCAGGGAGAGAGGGATAAAGGGAGGCAGAGAGAAAACGGAGAGGGAACGGGAGAAACAGAAGGCGAAATGGAAGGAAAGAGGAAGGAGGAGAAGGTTTGAGAGAAACTGGAGAAGAAGAAGAATCCTCGAGACGCCCTACTGCCGTGGACGAGTCGCCCGACCACCGCCACCACCGCCATCTCCTCCGAAACTCAACTGGGCATTTTATCGAACACCTTGCGTGCACTCCTGAAATCGAGCCAGTCAGAGCTCACCCTAACCATTTCAAGAAAGCTTCGGCCCTCCACCCGTCACCCTTGCATTTTATGTTGTTCTGGTACACCTCGTTAATCCTCTAGACTTGTGCTCAAGTCTCAACCAAGCTGGAAATTATTGATTTAGTAATGCCCTCCACCTATTTGCCAAAATGCCCAGCCGAAACCCACCCATAACTTCATCATTTAGAGCCTCGGCTAGGACGATCAAACGTCGGAGAGACGTTGCCATTTGGGTGGTGGTCGAGAATGCCCCCTGCCTAACTAAAGCAGGGCTGTTATGCCGTAGCTGAAGACCGCCTATGCTGTTTGCCTCCAACGCCTTCCTTGTCACGACCGGGTAGTTGTGGAGCAGGGGTTGCGGGTCAGCGGAACGCCATTCTCGCTCGACGCCATGCCACCTCCAGTGAGCCGCCAACTGCCGCCATCCTCCCCGAAAATCGCCTGTGCAGAACGCCGTCACCGTTCTCCCTATCGTGACCGGTCAATCGCGGAGTAAAGGCGCATGGCCGAGCCAAGCTAGATCATGGATCTGCGGGCCTATGTGGGGGCTATTTTTCTACAAGGGAGATTGGATCCGTTAGTCAGGGCCCAATCCAAACAAAACAAAGGCCTAACCAAACATGGTCGGGCTTGGCCCTTACGGGCGAGTCGACTAGCTCGCCCCCAACCGGGTCGGACCTGGGCGGGTTTGACCGACCCACCCCAACCGAGTCTGTGGCGTCCGGAAATTTCGACAACCCTTGGATGCAAGGTGGTTCGTGATTAAGTGACAAAAGTATCGTCAGATTATGCCGTTGGTGCTATACACGATCATTGGCTCGTATTATTGTTGGACCAATGCATTTCTTTTAGCGATGGTCTAATTGCCGAGTAAGCCATAGTCTTGTTAGAAAACTTTCAGGTGTGAGACCAACCTCGTTCATATACTTTTGTCGACATCAGAAAAATAACGACACATTGTGGATTGATGAATTTATTTTCGGACTTCATCGTCGGCACTGATGTTAGACCTCGTCGATTTATGTACACATTTTCTCTTGATGACACGACCTAACTAGACCACTTAAGTGTATATGGAACAAGAAAAGAATTTGAGTTATGAAAGAGTACACTTGATAAATTGTTGAACCATGAAACCATGGGACCGAGAATGCCCCATATATGTGCAAGATTAAGGACCAATTTTTAAGAAATTGGGCCATTAATCTACTGGCCCAAAACAGCCCAAAGACCCCCTTAATTGTCAACACTTAAGTGAACTAATTGAAAGAGATTGACCAAAGGGCTCCCACCATTGGACACATCACGGCATGCAGAAGGAGAGTTGGCCATCGAAGCTTCTTGGGAAGGCCACGTCTTCAACAGCTGGCCATTTCCCCTGCAGCCACTGAAATTCCTCATGCAAATATCATCATTAGTCTAATTAATTTTGAGGGAATTATTAGCTCAGTTTTGATGGTGAAGAGAGAGTTTGAAATGAGAGAAACCAAGAGAGTGAGCAGCGAGAGGGTGAGTCGGCGAGTGGAGGAAGAAGACCAACCCCCCGCCGTGCGTGCGCCTTGCTGCCACCGTCGACGCCACCGGTCTTCGCCGCCGTTGAGCCGCGTTCAAAGACCTGCGAGCTTCCTGTTCGGTGTGTCGATTGAGCTTAGGAGTGAGGCAAGTAGAAGTTCATTAATCTATGTTGTGCATGCTGTGATTATCTGGCGAAGTGCTGGTAGATGTGAGAAAATGCTGAAATGGAAACTACATGTTGGATTTTTGGATGATTGAGATGAAGATAGAGCGCTGTTCTGTGGAGGGTTAAATGCATTGTTGTCGTGCTATGTTGGATTGAACTTGATGAGTACTAGATTGAGTTAGACATCTAGATGTAGCCACATGAATGTAAAAACATGAAGATAGGAGTGAATCTATTGAAATTAGTATACTGTTTTGTAGAGAACAGCTTGACCTTCGCCGACTCCATGAATTTTCTGTAATTATCTAGCCGGAATTAGACTTTGAACCCTTAATGAAAGTTGTAGGACACATCTTTAGGAATAATATATCAAAATTTGAGAATAAATGGACAAGGTTTGGTCAGTAAAACGATTTTCCTTATAAATGTTAAATCTGGAGACTATTACAGAATGTCAATAAAGAGTATAGCAATTACTTCTCTTGATATACAATGAATCAAACTCAGTGTTCTTCATGAAAAGTTTTCCTTTAGGTCTTTTTTATAACATATCAAAATTTCAGAATTTTCTGAGTTCATTTAGGGGTTATTCCGAAGTTGTTACTGAAACTGTGCATTGTGATGTTTGAGCTGTTTTGTTCCGAATTTGCTCAAATTGTCCCAAAGGTGAATGCATCTTGAGTTGTTATTTGACATGATGATATTGGCATTCAGCATATCATGAAATATTCAGATTTGATGAAGATTCATGGGACATATTGTCATTGCATTGAAAAGTGTTTTTGGAAATTAAGATGTTAATTGTTACCGTTGGACCCTTGGGTCAACGATGCCCCGGGAGTCGGGATGCCCAGAGGTTCGAATGAGTCGATGCCCTTTGGATGCCTGGTTGTATTATGAATACATGCCCAGAGGTTTTCCTCGGGAGTGTCGGGATGCCCAGTTGTGTTATGATATATGCCCGGAGGGTGAGGGGTTGTATTATGATGCATGCCCGGAGGGTAGGGGTAACCATTTTCATGGCGAACCCCAGAGATTCCTCGTGATGCCAGGTGGGGTGCGAGATGCCTGGAGGTGTAACGGAACACACTCTAGATACCCGGTTGTATTTTGAATACATGCCCGGAGGGTTTCGCGACGCCAGGTTGGGTGCGAAATCCCAGAAGGATGCAAACATTGGTCCTCTGGGGGGATAAAACCGTTTGAATGATTAAAACTGATGATTATATTAAGTGTGAGTGTGGTCTGGTTATGGGGCTAAATTGTATGGCATGGAATGGGATATGTCATTACAGTTTGGCCCTATGATCAAGACTGGTGTAACTGAGCATGATGCATCTATCCTGCACGAGTCTAGATATTGATGGTACTGCTTGATATAGCTTGATGAATCTTTTACTGCTAAGTGGTTGTACTCACCCCTTTTGGGGACTAACATTTTAGACTAGACAAGATACCTCTGCTGCCACCGCCACCAACAGATGGACCGAGTGGTTGGACATGACCATGAGGAGGAGGACAGCAGAGGAAGGAACTTTTGGACGCCGACACTGATCGATGGACTTTAAGTATACGACTGTTGGAAAAGATGTCAGTCATCTTTTGAAGTATAGCCGAGTATAAAAGACTACGTCATTTTGGCGTACCGACTAACGATGTCCATCTAGTTTTATGTAAATAAAAGTGTTTGGCTCTAACTTATATAAAAGTTTTAGTTGGTGTGCATTGTTTCTGAATTTGAAATAAGAAGATGTTGGATTTTTCTTCCGCTATATGAACTGTGCTGGAACCAATCTAAAAGATATAAACCCCCAGGACTTATAGACTTATTATAACTCTTTGGTATCAGAGTAATTGACTTTTAGGACAAAGTGAAAGGAAGGTATCTATGGCGACCTTGACGGATCGGGGGCCGTCAGGGGGTGCCACAGGGTCAGACCCAAGTTGGGTCAAACCGGACTTGACCCGGCTTGCCCCAAAAAAAAAATTAATTTTTTTAATATTTTAAAAATTAGTTAAAAATTTCGAAAATTTTAAAAAAGTAGGGTTTGGTTAGGAATTGTCATATCTTGCATTCTTAGTGTAATTAGGCCTTTGTTTACTCGCACATTGATTATGTCGCAGGTTTAATTTACATATTTAATTACGTTTGCGAATGTTTAGTTGCATCCACTAATTTTACTGCAATTAGGATCTTGGTTGCTATTTGTTATTTTAATGATTGCGTGCCTGCATGATCACCTCACATGTTAGTGGATAGATAGAAAATCAATCCTGATTACTTGACAAAAAACATCCATTTTTTAAAAAATGAACAAGATTAGGTACTAAGGGCAGTAATTAGTTAATTAGTGTAATCAAGTTCCTGACCCTAGGTTCTCTAGTTTCGTAGAAAGTGAGGTACATTCACATGCTTCACTTGGTTTCTAGCTGACCCCAATAGGCTAGTGGCGACTCCTTATTGCAAAATTCTTAAGAACACCCCAATGTCATGCGAGATATGGGCTTGGGAGAGCCCGTGCCTAATCATGGACCTTAGGTCCGTCCTTTAGGCAATACCCCTAAACCTATCCCCTCCCCCCGAGGGTTAGGCCGCGATAGGGAGTCATGGGGGTAGTTAGCTAGGAAAACATGCGCGTATGATTGTTTGATTGATTCCGACCATAGTCTTTGAACACTGACTCTTTGATGTGATTGTAGAAAAGCTTTCTTAGAATTCCTATAGCTATAATATGAGTGCTCGAGACCAGGCCACGACCTCAAAAGGAAGGTCGAAGCAAGACCCTCAACTGGATGGAATTCTGCAAGCTCTCACGACCATTGGAGGTTTAATGGAACGGCAAGCTCAGCAACAAGTAGCCTATGCTGCAGGATTTGCCCTAATAAATGGGAACAAAAATGGAAATGGGAATGGTGAATGCCCCATGCATGGACTGGTTAAACAATTCTTAAAGTTGCGACCCCCGCAATTTGCTGGGATAGGAGATCCTGAAGAAGCAGCATCATGGAGCGATAAGTTGAAGAAATTATATGCACTCTTGAAGTGTGCTGATGAAGACAAAGTAACATTGGCAGTATACCAACTCTAGGGTAATGCCAGTCACTGGAAGGAAGCAACCAAAGGGAGAATATTCCTTGAAGGTACTACCAAGACACGGAATACCTTTGTCGAGGCATTCAATGGAAAATATTTCTCCGAATGCGCTCGTGATAGGAAAATGACGGAATTTCCGCAACTCCGACAACATAATATGACTATAGATCAATATGAGGCCAAGTTTGCTCAACTGTCAAGGTACACCCCCAAACTAATTGAAGATCCAGTGGATAGGGCGAAAAGATTTCGAGATGGCCTGAAACATGACATCTGGAGTCAATTGGTGCCACTTAATCTTAAAGACTACAATGAATTGTATGAACGAGCCCAATTGATAGAGAAGGATTTGTTGGAACGAACAACTATGGCGAGATCCCATTACTCAATCTCCCGGACCAACCATCGTCTCGGTAAGAGGTTGATGTTGGGAGGAAAGCGTTCCCTCACTCCCAACAAGAGGAACAACAATCAAAAGTCAACCTTTGTCCTAGGTGATATATGTCACACTTGTGGGAGGTGGCATGGAAAAGCTCCGTGCTTAGTCCAGACAAGAGCATGTTTCAAATGTGGTCAACAAGGCCATGTGATAAAGGATTGCCCACAACGACATCAAGGAATACAGTTGAAACAACCACAAGTGATGTTGCAAAATGGAGTTTAGCCACATGACAACTTCAAGCATCCTCCAGCTCAAGGAAGATTATATGCAATTACCCAAGAAGAAGCTGAGAACTCTAAGACAGTTATTACAGGTACGATCTCTCTATAAAACCATGCTGCATACACGTTGTTCGATACGGGTGCTATTCATTTGTTTGTATTTTGTACGATTGGTGGGATTAGAACTTAAACCATTAGAATTCACACTTAGTGTTTCTACCCCAATGAAAAATGAAGTGTTATCTACGGTAGGATGCTAAGACTGTAAAGCATTCTTATAAGTGGACATGAGGAAACCATAGATCTAGTCGTGTTGGCTGTGTATGATTTTGACCTCATCATAGGAATGGATTGGCTTAGTAGACAATGGGCCAATGTGGATTGCTACAGTAAGGTCATCTAATTTAGCCCAACCAACCACCCCCGTTATCAATTCATAGGAAATAGGGGAAGACCTTCCACACCCCTAGTTTATGCACTTGAGGCCACCTTATTGTTAAATGAAGGTTGCTAAGGTTATTTGGCGACAGTGGAAAATAAATCAAAGGAAGAATTGAAGTTAGAAGATATTCCCATGGTACGGGAATTTCCCGATATTTTTCCAGAAGAGTTGCCAGGACAACCTCCAGAAAGAGAAATAGAGTTTGTCATTGAGTTAGCACTTGGAACGAAGCCCATTTCCAAAGCTCCCTATAGGATGGCCCTAATAGAATTGAGAGAATTGAAGGTGCAGTTGCAAGAATTGCTTGACAAAGGGTTCATCCTTCCAAGTGCATCACCTTGGGGTGCACCAGTCTTGTTTATGAAAAAAAGGACGAGTCATTATGTCTCTATATCGACTATTGGCAATTAAACATGGTTACTATTAAAAATAAGTACCCACTGCCGAGAATCGATGACTTATTTGACCAACTCCAAGGAGCATTAGTGTTCTCAAAGATAGACTTAAGATCTGGATATCACCAGCTGCAGATAAAGAAGGAGGACGTCCCAAAAAATGGCGTTTAGAACCCAATATGGTCATTACGAGTTCACGGTTATGTCATTTGGCCTGACTAATGCACCGACTACTTTCATGGACTTGATGAATCACGTATTTAAGGCGTACCTGGATTGTTTTGTCATAGTCTTTATTGACGACATCCTAGTATATTCAAGAAGTCCAAGTGAACATGAACAACACCTGAAGATGGTCCTCCAGACACTTCGAGAACACGCACTCTATGCCGAGTTTAGTAAGTGTGAATTTTGGCTCTCTCGTGTGGTATTTCTAGGCCACGTGGTGATTGGTGAAGGTATATTAGTAGATCTTACCAAGGTGGAAGCAATAATCAATTAGCCTAGACCAACTACCATGATGGAGGTTCGAAGTTTCTTAGGATTGGCCAGCTATTATAGAAGGTTTGTGGAGCGATTCTCCAATATCGCTGCTCCTCTAACGAGGCTATTAAAGAACGATGTGAAGTTCAAGTGGACAGACAAATGTGAATGGAGTTTCCAAGAGCTAAAGTAGAAACTAACTACCGCTTAAGTCTTGACAATACCAACTGGCTCAAGAGGCTTCGAAATTTACAACGATGCCTCACACAAGGGACTTGGCTACATCTTAATGTAACATGGGAAGGTTGTGGCTTACGCGTCCAGACAGCTAAAGCCATATAAGTTAAATTATCCAACACATGACTTGGAATTTGCCATGATTATTTTCGCCTTGAAGATTTAGAGGCACTACTTGTACGGGGAGAAGTTCGTGATATACACAGACCACTAAAGCCTAAAATATTTGTTCTCTCAAAAGGAGTTAAACATGAGGCAAAGGCGCTGGATGGAACTTCTCAAATATTAAGATTGTGATATCTTATATTAAACTGGGAAGGCAAACAAGGTCGCCAATGCCCTCAGTCAGAAGGCCACCATTGCACAAATGATGATTAAAGAATGGACTCTCCTTAAAGAAGCCCGAGACTCAGATTTCAAGATCGAAGTTGGACATATATCCAGCTTATTAGCTACTCTCAGAATTGAACTGGAGATATTATCAAAAATTAGGTAGTTACAGCAGACGGACCTTGAAATCCATAAAATTCGGAAGGAGGCCTTAGAAAAGAAAAGGCCTGACTTTCAAGCAACTGAGATGGATTATTGAAGTTTCGTGGACGTCTATGTGTACCTAACGACAAGCAACTTAAGGAAGAAATCTTGGCGGAAGCTCATAAGAACAATTACAGTATTCATCTGGGCTACACAAAGATATATCAGAATCTACGGCAACATTACTAGTGGAATGGCATGAAACTAGACATTGCCAAGCATGTCGTAAAATGCCTGACGTGCCAACAAATAAAGGCTCAACATTACAAGTCGGGAGGACTATTACGATTGTTGGAAATCTCGGAGTGGAAATGGGAGCATATAACGATGGATTTTATTTTGGGGTTGCCGAGAAGCCAAAGAGGAAATGATTCCATTTTGGTGATTGTTGATAGGCTGACAAAGTCGGTCCATTCTCTCGCGGTATGTAAAGACTTCTCATTACAAGAATATGCTAAGTTGTATGTTCGACAAATTGTGCGATTACATGGAGTTCCGGTGACAATCACGTCGGATTGAGACCCCAAATTCACTGTTATCTTCTAGCAAAGCCTCCAAGCTTCGATTGGAATGAAGCTTTAGTGGAGCACAACATATCACCCACAGACGGATGGCCAAACAAAAGGAACCATCCAAACCTTAGAAGACATGCTGCGAGCCTGTGTCATTGATTTTAAAGGAAACTAGGACGAGCAATTACATCTCATTGAATTCGCATACAATAATAGTCATCAACAAAGCATCAGGATGGCACCGTTTGAGGCGTTATATGGTCGAGCTTGTAGGACTCTAGTTTGTTGGAACGAGGTCTAGGAAAGGAAGGTCATTGGTCCAAAGCTAGTTCAACTCACAATAGATGCTGTACAATTAATCAGGGATAGGCTTAGAACTGCCCAAAGCCGACAAAAGAACTATGTGGATAGACGTCGGAAGCCCATAGAGCTCCAGGTAGGTGATCATGCCTTCCTTAAAATATCACCTATAAGGGGTGTATTGTGTTTTGGAAGAAAATGAAAGTTAAGCCCAAGGTACATAGAACCTTTTGAAATTTTAAAAGGATTGGGAATTTGGCATATTGGTTGGCGTTGCCACCAAAACTTGCTCAAATACATGACATGTTTCATGTATCAATGTTGAGAAAGTATGAGTTCGATCCAGCACATGTACTAGACTTCGAAGAGATCAATGTGGACGACACAGTATCGTATGCTGATGAACTAGTGCAGATTGTGGATAAAAAGGAGCAAGTACTGAGATATAAGGTCATTCCTTTAGTAAAGGTCCTATGACGACACCATGGTATAGAGGAAGCAACGTGGGAAAGTGAGGAAACAATAAAGCATCAATACCCATGTCTTTTTGAGAAACTAGGTATTAGGGGGGAGAGTTGTGACATCCATAATTTGGGCCCCCAATTGATCAAGAGAAATGGCATCTGAACCGGTTTTGAGCCCAGCCATGAATTAGTTGCGAACCTTGGTTTGAATAAGATAATTGATCGTAGATAAATACAAAAACTTCTCACCCAATAGTAGAAACATCCATATCAGCTTAATTCTTAGGATTGTCATAATGACTTTTGGAAGTTTGTAATTTAATGAAGGGGTGAGTCACGTGCCTTGTTGTCTTGATCATAAATACAAGAAGGTGACTCATGAGCCTAGTTGTCCAATGCTCATTAAATATAAAGGATGATTCATGGTCTTAGGTGTCCCTATAATCTTAGCATATCATGATCCTAGAGTTAGCCTTGGAAGGCAAGTTTTCCTTAAGTATCTCAAGCAATTAATAAATGCTCATGGAAAAAAAAATCAATGGGAACTTGGTAGAAGATTCTAGAATGAGAGGCTTGTCTTGGATGGTAAGCAATGGATAAGAACAAATTTAAAGCCAATAATTACACCAAATATAGGCATTAAATGAAGGGGGTGAATCACAAAGCTTAGGTGTCTTCAACATCATTACACCTCATTAAATACAAGATGATTCATGCCTTAGATGGTCTAATATGAAGAGAGCAAGTATCTTCCTAAAATCTAGGCATGCAACCTCCTCAATCTAGGGTGCCATGTCAAGAAATCTTATTGGTCCAATTGGAAGAACAATAATGGGAGGTTGGCCTATAAATAGAGGTACCAACCCCTCATTCCACACACATCACTTCCTCCCCTCTCCCTCTCTCCTTGTATGCCCCTTTCTCCTCTTAGGCCTCCTTGCCCGCACGCCCTCCTTACAAAATCATCTTAAGCCAAACATCGCCCCCTCAAGCGGTAAGTAGAACCCCTAACTCTTGGCTAGGGCAACGCGTTACGTTATTGGATCGAGCATGAACTCCCTCGTGCTTTACTCTGTGTGTGATGTCATCGATTGTCTTTTGTATGATTTACTCATGTTTTAATTTTCCACGTGTGGACATACCCCGAGTCACAACGGGTTTCCGCAAGGTTATGAGACCGGCGTCGAAGCGTGATGATACGAGCCTTGCTTGGACTCGGGTCGGTATTGAGATATGCTGACTCCGAGTCGTGTGTGGTTCTAGGCCGGCACTAAGACAGATCGGCTCAAGCCGTGGGTAACGTACGCACTATGTTCATCATTTAGGTTATTTTGCTAGGTAATAACACACACCTACATGAGCACGCCATCGGGTTTTGGTTGCAACAAGTAACAATCGAAAATAAGATTTGAGTTTGCGTAAATTCTTGCTTGGTGGTCACATGAAGAAACTAGTCGTCATTGATGGATTTCGAGATGTTGCCATCACCGATGGATTTTGGGGCAATGCCACCACTGATGGATTTTGGGGCAATGTTGTCATTGATGGATTTCGAGGCGATGCCCAATTGATTTAAGAAGAACCAATGGATTTCAGTTGATTAATAAACGAATCTCATGTGTTTGACCTTATAATATTCATGTGCATATGTTAATTGCCTTGCCTTGACCTTGAAAACCACATGCATATTTTATAAGCTCTTATTTGGGTCTTGAAAGTCACGTGCATACTTTATATGCTATTTGGGTCTTGAAAGTCACAAGCATATTTTATATACCATCATATGAACTTGGCCATGCTTGTTTTACAAGTAGTCGAGGATTCTCATTTGTTTTAGCCAAGGCAAAGCACATGTTATACTATTGATTTGCCACCGGCACTTATTTGAAGTCAAGACCGATATGCTTTGGTCCGGTGACAAGGTGCCATCCTAACCACTATTTAGTGGTTTTACTTACTGGGTCTATGACTCATTCTTATTATTTTTCAGACTTGTAGGTATGGACCATGGACGATGAGTAGGGAGCCAGCCTATCGTAAGGGAAGCCAAGTTTGTAGGATGTCCTCTTTACAAAAGTTAAGGTTACCCTATTCTTACGGAGAAAAATAAATTGGATGTATAGTAGAAATAGTAGAATGCTCGTAATAGGGGCTTGTATAAAGAATAGTCTTGTATAATATATTATTGTGATGTGTGTATCCCTTGCTTCCCATGTTTGTTTTTGTACAGGTGTTGATGTATTCACATTTTCACATTGTTCGTAAGAAAAGATAGAAAGAAAATGGGATGGTGATGCACCTAGGACGTTGCAACGATAACCCTGTGACCAGGATTCAGGTTGTTACACCCCCGCCCCACCTTTGGCACGAGCGCATAATCCGACGGGTTAGCATCAACGTCTCAGGCAACGTCAAACGTTCCGAAAGTCTTTTATCTTTAGTTAAGCACATATGGAAATGATCATAAACAATCCCCGTATAAACAAACATGGAAATCGGGCAAGACATCTGCAAGCCAAGCAAATAAAAGCAACATATTCATATACATATTCACATATCAAAAGCTGTTTTGATTACATGCTCATCCTAGTCCTGGGCTATTCATTTCTATTTTCATATATAGTCAATCAAAAGGCTGGGGTAGCCTAGCTCCTCTACCAAGTTGCTTCCAAAAGCGGCCGCAATGCTAGGCTCATTCCCTTCTTGGACCCATAATATAGTAGTTTTCTTCCGATAATGTCCCCTTCTAAGTCTATTATGTCCGTTACGGTGGTAGTCATATCAATAGGGAGGTCGGGACGAACAGGCAGTGGGATTGGTTCACCCATACAAACTTGCAATTGTGAAAACAACAAGAGTGAGTCGATGACTTAGTAAGCAGAAATCCTTAATTCTCCTATAAGAGGACATCTCGCTGTCGATCGTTGAATACAAGGTCACCACCCACTTGTCGATGGCAAATCAATAGCAAGGTTCGTGCCTTGCCTTACTTATGCATATGAAAGGCTCTCAACCATCTATGTGCTTTCAATAATCAAAGACAAGAAGTTAGTGCATATGAACAAGCTTTCCAAAGATCCATGGCTTGTAATCATTTCAGTCACAAAAAGGGATGCATGCATCTCATGAAACTTGTTCAAGAACTAAGTGACCAAATTCAAACATATGCTCAACTTGATGCAATGACTTACTAATACATATCAAAACAAACCCAGTTTTTACAAGCATCACATATGTTTCAGTCATGGACCATATGCGGACTTTCATTTTTCTTTTTCAGTATCATATTAGTCGAAATTAATTGACTCTTCCGGTAACAACTGGGCATCGGTCCCCCCCTTGGCAACTGGCATCGTCCCAATCTCATTATCAGGACGATATTCAGGGTAACCCCTAGGCGTCGGCCTTACCCAGGCTGGCATCGTCCACAATCTCAATATCAAGACGGCATCCGAGGCTTTACCCCAAGCAACAACCCGGCATCTCCCAACGTCAGCATATAAGTCCATTGTGTGTCCATGCGTTTCAAGTATCAATCGATTCATTTTATCTTTCAACTTTTAGCCAGATGAAAGCCCGAAGGCATGCCATGCAAGGTGAACTAATGAACGACTCTTATGTCTTACTAAATTAAACTCATGCCAGATGTAATTCAAGCTAGACTTAGAATCGTTCGCTCCAGCTTTGGCATCGACTCGTGACATGTCCCAAGTAACAACATGCCTCAATATTGTCTCGGGATCAAGTGTCAGTCGTGCACCCATCTCGGCACACATCTTAAGTTGCCGAGACCATTCCTCGACATTTAGGTGTGCTCGACACTCACGTGAGATAATGAACTTACTTGATGCAACAACAAGCAATAGAAACACAACAAGCATAACAATATTAAGCTGACACAAGCAAACGATGACATGATCCTAAAATTGATAAGCGTAGCACATCGTCCCATCAAAGAGTTAGGAAAATCTACTTACTACTTTTTGGACCTAGCTCCAAGATGCTTCTTTGGTGGTCGATCGGCGTCTAGGGCAGCTTAGAAGAGAAGGGTGTGAAAGAGAGGAGAGGAAGGGAGAGGAAATGAGAGAAAGGCCAAGCCTTAAAATGTGAGGATAGCTCATCATATTTATAGGCCTCCTCCTCTTAGATTTTTATGCAAAAATTCGTGATTATGCCTATATGACGAGTTGGCCTACCTATCTTCTTGAGTTGATGCCTAGGTCCTTTGGTGTTGGCTTGTGATTGGTCCACTTATTTGCTTGCTCTCTAAGACTCAATCTAAGCTCATTATTGCTTATGGTGCCTAAAGGACACATAAGCCCCTTTGATGCCTAATGTTTTCTTCTAATTGATTGGTCCTTACCTTGTTCACCAAGGCTACAATCTAGGGCCTTCATAACCTAAGATTCACCTAACATTCTAGGGGACACCTAAGTAGGTGACTCATCTCTCTCATTAATTGTCAAGATTTCATGCAATTATTACGCTTAGACGTGTTCACATTAGCCAACTTACTCTCCAAGTTTCTTCTCTTTAACACACTAAGGTCCAAAAGTATTTAATGCATTCTTATCTTCAAGCCAAGAAGTCTCTAGATTAGCTTGCTCCTCAAGTTGGGCGTGCAGCCCTCTTCCTCTCCAAGTTAGGCATGTGGTTCTACCATTCTAAGGCGAAAACAATTTTGAGCAACTTTCGAAATTAGTGCCATTACCTTATCAAACGGACTCGAAAAATTATAAAATTTTAATATGTTGTAGAGAAGACATTCGAAAACATTTTTCATGAAAGAATTTAAGCCAAATTCATTCTGTGGAAAGAGTAGTAAATCATTGAACACAACCAAAAAATTCGTCCTTCAAGCATATTCAACGGTCAGAGAGAGAGACTCATTTCAAAATCCAAATCTTTACAAAACTCTTTGAAATTTTAATATGTTGTAGATATGGATGTAATTTAAAACTTTTGTGAAGGAAGCATGTCCAAATTCGAAAGGAAAGATTTTATAAAAATTCGAAAAAGTAACTTGGTTATCGTTTTCAGTATATTTGGCAAGTTCTAGATGGTAATTGATTAGGCCTTCGTTCAGACCATTTCACCTTAGAAAAATATGAAATTTAAGGATGTTATAGATAAAATGTTTTGAACAAATTTCATGAAGGAAGTTTCTCCAAATTTGAAGCATAAAGAGCTCTATAAAAGTGGAAAGTAGGAAAGATCCAGCAATTTCAAAAAATTGGGAAGTCAAAACCTATGAAACTCAAGGTGGCTTTAAGGCTATAAAATAGCCATAATTAGCTACAATGTGTCCTATTTTTATTGGGACACTTGGCTTGGATACTTTGCTTAATTCCCAAGGTAAATCCTTGATAATCATGGCTATATCTAGAAAAATCTAGGTGGAATGATAAGTCAACCTCCGTCATGGAAAAGCTAAGGTGTTTTAGAGAATTCCATTTTGTCATTTTCTTCCTTAAAAAAGCAGTCTGAAGAAATCCATCGTCTAGGTTGGTTCCAGGGCCGGAAAAGGGATCACTAGGTACATCTTGAAAAACCAAATCATGTACACTCAAGGTTCGGCCATCACGCCCCATGCTCGCCTGAACTAATCCTTTGGACGATCGGTCGGCCTAAAGGGTCGATTGTCCTTCGGTCGATTCAAGGCTAATCCTAAGGCTACCCATGGCCTAACACTAAGCTAAGGCACTCATGGACCTTAGAATTAGTGACAGAATAGCCGAGTCTATCCCTGAGCTCATTCCGGTTGAGACCCGATCCATCCGTATGGTTCATGGTCGGCGCATTATTGATCCACGATCGGACATCACTAATTCAAGATTCATTTCTAATCACTAAAAATTAAATAGGGAATGATACATTTTCGATTGGAAGATGATCGCATTAGGTCAAGTTGGATCGTCCGTGTATATGTGCATAACCGGGCGGAATCACCCATGGCCAGGCACTACGACCGGTCGGATCGACCCATGATCATCCGCTAATCCAAAATCATCTCGTGACCAATCTTCGTGATCAAAAGGTCATCTTATGAGTTGGTGATCCCATTCCATCGGTATGGTCGGTAAAAAATTCACGGCCGACACCCCAACCGGTTCGTGACTAATCGGTCGGTCAGTCGGTCGGTCTGACCATGATCAATCCTTGATGCCTTATCGATTGAACCAATCAATCCTATGGCCAATGGCCCATGGTTGATCCATTCAAGATCTTATGGCCGATCCTTACGGGATCAGTATCAAGGGTCTCACAGTATTGAATCAAGTGACATACATTCCTAGATGGCTAGTAGAGAATACCGATGATCAAATTTAGAGACAAAGTCTTGATGGATAGGAAAGATCCTTTAATGATAGTGTGAAAAACATTGATAAAAATTTGGGAAAAGTGTATTGAAAGTTTACGAAAGTACAATTAAGGTTTTAAACTTTCAAAAAATGCAATTCAGCCCTAAACTTGTTACTAAAGTATAATTGAATCCTAAAATTTTCAAAAAGTATAATTAAGTCCTAAAACTTATCAAATTGGTCAAATTAAGTTCTTTTTTTTATTACACTTTTTGAAAGTTTTAGAATTTAATTGCTTTTTCGTGAAAGGTTTTAGGACTTGATTACACCTTTTGGAAGCTTTAGAACTAAATTGCACTATTTGAAAGTTTAAGGATCAATTGCATTTGCATAATATGTTTTAGAACTTTCAATACACTTATCCCATAAAAAATTTGTAAGATTAGAATAGATTTAAAATAGGGACTTAGAATGACTTGATTAGCATCTTCTTCAATTTTATACATGAATTGAGGAGAAATTTACCACGTCTCTCAAGCTTCTGGAGGGTAATGAATTGAGCGACATACGTTCCTAGATGGCTAGTAGATAATATTGATGATCAAGTTTAGAGACAAAGTCTTGATGGATAGGAAAGATCCTTTGATGATAACATGAAAAAAATTGATAAAAATTTGGGAAAAGTGTATTGAAAATTATAAAGCTTGTTACGAAAGTAAAATTGAAACTTAAAACTTTCAAAAAGTGCAATTCAATTCTTACAAAAGTGAAATTGAGTCCTAAAATTTTCAACAATTATGGTCAAATTCTAAAATTTATCAAATTAGTACAATCAAATCCTTCTATTGATTACACTTTTTAAAAGGTTTAGGATTTAATTGTACTTTCGTGAAAAGTTTTAGGACTTAATTACACTTTTTAGAAGCTTTATAACTTGATTGCATTTTCTGAAAGTTTTAGAATTCAATTGCATTTTCGTGACATATTTGAGGACTTCCAGATCACTTATCCCTTAAAAAATTTGTAGGATTGGAAGAGAATTAAAATAGGGAGCTAGAATGACTTGATTAGCGTCTTCTTTGATTTTTTACATGAATTCTAGAGAAATTGTATCGTGTCTCTGAAGCTTCCGGAGAGTAAGGAATCAAGTGAAATACGTCCCTAGATGGCTAGTAGAGAATATCGACGATCGAGTCCCAGGCGCCATGAAGAAAGCTTGGGAGTTACAGGTTGAGGAGAACTCGGAGCGAAAATAACCAGATAAAAAGGTATGATCTTTAGCGATGAGTGCAATCTCAATAAATAGGCTTCTCAGGCTAGTGTGACGTGGAGTTACCCAAAGAGACGTGATAGGAAGCGTGCAGAGCACCCGACAAAAAGATTTGAGATGAAAAGGTGCAAACGTTAGATGCGACTTCATAAATTTGCATATAATGATTGAGTGCGGATATTTAAGAAAACCGAAAATAAAATGTACCATATTAGTACCAAAAATTGCCCAAGTCATTGACTATTGACTTGGGCTAAAAGAGGAGGAGTGGAAGCAAAATTTACCAATTGTTGAAGACTCTTAGTCGGTAAGTGCAACTAGTCAACAAGGTGACTAGTTTTAGCCTATGGAAAATATTAAGGGAAAATTAAGTCCAAAAACATTAGCATCAGTAAGTAAGGCCTGACCTAATCGACAAAGAGCCACAACTAGCACGACTTATGATGAGCTAGAAATAGAGCAGATAGAGTAGTTTCTAAGTTATGGAGCTTACAGGGGTGGGGAAGGAATGGAACAGTCCCATTGGTTGTAGGCGACTGATTTATGGTTTCGGTAGAGATGCAGAGGGAAAGGGGGCTTGTAGCACAGGGCTTTGGCTTCTTCACGGTGCTGGACATTGTAAGACTTCATTTGAGAGAACGCCTGCACAAAGGCACGGGGGTTTTAGGGTTTGGTTTTCACTATCACCCATGGAGGGATAGAGGAAAGCTCTGCTTTTAAGAGAGGAGAAGGAAGTTAAAAGCCATGTTAAAATTGGATATGTATAAAGCATGTGATTAAGTCAAAAGGGACTTCTTAAGAGCTTGTATGTTAAGGATGGATTTTCATGTCAAATGGGTGAACTGTGTTGCTACGGTTTCTTTCAGTTTCAAATTCATTGGAGAATAGATGCCTTATTTTCAACTGTAGCGATGCCTTCTACAACATGGCCCACTTTCTCCATATCTTTTCATTTTAGTGACAAATACACTAGGTGTTAATGAAACAAGCATTAGAGCATGGCATAATTCAAGGCATTCAGTTGAACAGGTCTTGCCTTCCATTTAACTCATATGTTCTTGGATGGTGCCATAAGGGAATGTCAAAGTGTGGGTGAGATCATGAACCGATATTATTTTGTATCAGGTCAAGCTATAAACCTAAACAAATCGAGGATGCTTTTCAACAAAAATTGTACCAAGAGATTGCGTTAGAATATGTTAGTTGAGTTGCATGTCTTAGAAATTGAAAATACTAGGAAGCATCTACGGTTTCTTTCTGATTGAGGTGAAACAAAAAAAAATAAATAAATAAATGTTTTCTTGTATATTAGTAAGAGTAAACATGAAGATAAAAGGATGGAAGGAAAAACTAATCCTAGCGGTAAGTAAAGAAGTCTTAATTAAAGTAGAAGTGAAGGCCCACTCAAAATATGCCATGTTAGATTTTATTTGCTAGAGCATTGAAAAAAGGGTAGTAAGGGCGCATTTGATGACATTTCTGTTTCCGCGAACAATTTCTGATTAGAAATGATTCTTTTTAATTTTGTTCTCGAGAATAATTTCTAAGCATTTTAAGTCGTTTGGTAACTGTTCAAAATTTCAATTTCCAAAATAGAATTGCGTTTGGTACCATGCTCAAAATTTCTACTCCAAATCATTTTCTTTTCATTTTTAAATAATTTTATTAATTTTTTCCTTTTTTTCCTTTTTTTTTTCCTTTCTTTCTCTTCTTCTTCTTCTTCAAGTCGCCAGTCGTCGGCCTTGGGATGATTGGCGACTAGCCAGACAAGGGTTGGCGACGCCGGCAACCTCACTGGAGTGTCACCGGCCTTCGGCGAGGCCATGCCTCGGTGGCCGAGCCTCGCTAGGGCTAGGTGAGCCTTGCCTAGTCAGGCGAGCCTTACCAGTGGCCGGGGGAGGCTCGGGTGAGGCCCGCCTCGCCGGTGGCTGGGCTCGCCGGACCAGTTGTCGGCAACTGGCGGCGGTGGGCGGCGGACGGCGGACGGCAGACGATGGCAGCAGATGAAGAAGAAGAAAGAGGGAAGAAGAACAAGAAAAAAGAAGAGAAAAGAGAGAAAATAGGTTGCTGGATTCTAGAATTGTTTTCGGGAACAAAGAATTAACTACTTTTTACTTCTATGTTTCTGTTCAAATATACTTCTGGAAACAAAAAAATAGGAATTTATTCCCAAAAACAAAAATTTTACCAAACGGATTTCTGTTACAAATCTATTCTGGGAACAAAAGAACAGAAATTAATACTGTTTGGCAAGTTGCCATACAGGCTCTAAACTTCTAGTAAAGGATTGGTGAACAAAAACCTGGATTACATTGGAAAAGTTGGGAGATTCTCAAAACTAGAAAAGATAAAAGCAGAATGAGTTTTTGAGATTTAATTTCTTTTAAAAAGGTGATGTTGGGAAAACAGACATGGCGTATGATACAATCCCTTCTTCTTTATGGTGCCAACTATTAAAAGGCCTTTATGTTTCTCATTCTGATTTCTGGACAGCTGGTAAGGGACATCATTCATCTTGGCGCCAGCAAAGCCTTCTTATGGGCAAAAAAGCAACTTATCCCTCAAGTGAGGGGTAGCATGGAATGGGGGAAAAGATCAGTATTAGATAAGCCAAATGGCTCCTTAGACGAACAATTAAAGGGCCAGCGATTAGAGATGAACCAACAAGAGTTTACAAGCTAATAGTTAGAGACATATCTACTTGGAATGAACGGCTTCTTATAAACATGTTTGATGAGCAAACGACCCATGAAATTCTCACAATTCCATTGGGCTCGCTAGTGAAAGAGGATCAATTGGTCTGGATGAACACCAAGTTAGAGAATATACAGTAAAGAGTAGGCACAACAAAATTAGGGAGAATGTGGTTTGAGACAGGACCATCACAACTTCTATATCCTACCAAATCCCTCGCACTCTGTGGACTAAAGCCCAAAGATCAAAATTTTCTTATGGGGAATATGCCAAAATGCTTTGCCAAATAAGGAAGATAGGTAAAGGCGAAGTATTGTGGAAGACAGTAGCTCCGATTTGTTCAAGCAGCACCCAGAAACCTTGAAGCATCTCCTTTTGCCTTTCCCCCCGGCGCTACAAATTCAAGTTTCGCCTTATGCTCTTGCTAAAATCGACGAGTGTATACTTAACTTTAAACATACCTCGCTAAGTTTTGATCTCCTTGCTACCAACCTTTGGCGAACATGGAAAGAGAGGAACAACTCTTTCTTCCACAAGCTAGAACTAGATTCGCAGTGCCCTGTAAATTCAACCTTGGCGGAGTACCAGTGTTTTACCAACTAAGCAAACACTCAGAAGAAATCGTGAGTAGAAGTGAACCGCTTGCCTTAGATCTAGGAGAGTCCGAGCGAAGGAACCCTCAAAATCAATATAAACGGATCATTCTTGGAAGGGTCGACAACCGGAGCCATTAGCTGTGTCTGCTGTAATAGGCTTGGAGAACTGGTGCATGAATTTTCAAAATCAATAAAAGCAAGCTCGGCCAATTAAACGAAGACTTTGGTTTTGGTCCAAAACCGAAAGTACTTGCTCACACGAACGGGACAAAGTTTTCTGTCTGAGTCTGACAATGAAGTTTCGATAAAGACACTTCAAGGAGGGGAAAATTGTCCAAAAAGTCCTAAACCTATTGCAGTTTTGCCAATTCAGTCCTAAACCTTTCAATCTTGCCGATTGAGTCCTAAACCTTTTGTCAGTTTGCCAATTAAGTCCATCCGGCCAATTTTGGCCGGAAAATGCTGATGTGGACGCCGGCGGTGCCACGTAGGACTGTCGGCGTTGACGTGGACAATTTTTAATAATTTTTTAATTTTTTTTTATAAAAAATTGATTTTTTTTTTTTTTTTTTTTTTTTTTTTTTTTTTTTTTTTGGCCTTTTTGGCTTTTTCCGAGTGCTGTTGCTGGTCCGCGAGAGAGAGTTTGAGAGAGAGGACGCATCAGTGTTACTATTGAGCTGGCGCAAACGATTTCGCCGCCGGCAATCGGAGACCGAGGGAGATCATGACGCAGCAGCCGCCGCCACCTCCTCCTCCTCCTCCGTTGCCCGCTTCCGATGGGGTCGCTTCGCCGCAGCAGGGCTTGCAGGTCCGATGCGCGGGCTGCCGGATGATACTGAGCGTGGGGAGGGGAGTGATGCAGTTCTCTTGCCCTACCCGCCACTTGCCCCAAATGCTCCCTCCCGAGCTCACCACCACCGCCACCGCCTCTCCCCCCAATCCTCCCCCCTACAACAACAATCCTCCCTCCGACGCCGCCCCCAACAGCAACTGAGTCACCCAATTGAAGCCGGCCCACGGCATCGATCCCACCAAGATCCAGCTCCCTTGCGCCCACTGCAAGGCCCTCCTCAACGTCCCCCACGGCCTCTCCCGCTTCAAGTGCCCTCAGTGCGACACCGACCTCGTTGTCAAGCAGCCCTTACAGCAGCAGCCCTCCTTCCTCCCTCTTCCTCCTCCTCCTCCTCCCCCCGAGGAGGTCAACCAGATTTGGCGAGGCCAGCCCTTGCCCTTGGTCGGCCGGGCGTCGGCCTATGGCCAGTGGCCAGCCGTCGCCCGCCCGGCCAGGGGCGAGCCGACGCTCGCCTGGGCTAGGGCGACCCCCAGCGAGGGCTCCCCTCGCCAGATCTGGCGAGGCCGACCCTCGCCGGGGCTAGGGCGGCCTCGCCTGGCGTCGTCGTCGCTCGGCCGGGCCTCGCCGTGGCGAGAGAGGCCCGGCGGGGCCGTGGCCGGTGGCCGGCCGTCGCCTCGTGGCCGGTGGCCGGCCACCGGAAAAGGCCAAGGAAAAAGCCAAAAAGAAAAAAAGAAAAAAAAAACAGAAAATATAAAAAAATCAAAAAATCAAAAAAATAAAAAAAAATCAAATTTTTTTTATAAAAATATAAAAATATTATTAAAAATTGTCCACGTCAACGCCGGCAGTCCTACATGGCACCGCCGGCGTCCACATCAGCATTTTCCGGCCAAAATTGGCCGGATGGACTTAATTGGCAAACTGACAAAAGGTTTAGGACTCAATCGGCAAGATTGAAAGGTTTAGGACTCAATTGGCAAAACTGCAATAGGTTTAGGACTTTTTGGATAATTTTCCCCTTCAAGGAGCATATCATTGCTCAAGAAAGTGGACGCTCTTATCGCCGAGGCTACGTTTTAACTACTAGGCTTTACGAGCTTGAGATTGGTCCACTGCAGTAGAGAGTCTAATCTGGTAACGAACTAGCTCCTTACCTTTCAATTGGTTGTCCAACTCCTCTTTGGAAGCCCTTTGGGTCTCGCTGTGTTTTCAATTTAAGTCTTTTGTACTCGAACTCTTTGAGTTAGCTAAAGAAAGCTAAAGAAGATCACACTTTTCTAACCAAAAAGAAAGATGTCAAAGTTCGAACCTTGCTGGTCAATTCATGAAGATGTCACGATCTCCGTCATTTCCCCCTTCAGTCATAATCTTGGATATAAATCCTTCTGTCATTTTCGTCTAGGGTTTATGGCCTATACGGGCCGCGTGATTTTGGCTTAGCTAGAATTGGGACGGAACTATTTTTGATTAGCCTAAAGTACCGAATTATTGGTAAACAAAGTTGAGCTCAAGTCTCAAAATCAAACCTGTTAATTTTTACCGGAAAAAGGACATGTTGTATCTGAAGATTTACAAATTCAATTCTCTACACCAAAAAAAGTTAATAAGGTTGCGTTTATTTCATTGAAAATTTTATGAAAAAGGAAAATATTTTTCATGGAAATCATTTTCAAATGAAATTGTTAGTTTTCATTTAATTGGTTTTTTGTTTTGGATGAAATTTATTTGGTTTAGGAAAAGTTATTTTCTTACTAGAAAAGAAAGTCGTTTTCCTCCGATCTAAACTTGTTGCTTTCATTCATTGAAAAAGTTTTTCATATATCAATCAATTTTCTATCATTCAAATATAGAAAAATTGGAAAGTAATTTTCTGAATATAGTTTTCTCACAAACAAACAAACACTAAATCCATGTTTGAGCAAGTCACTCGTGGTCTATGAGGTTACTAGCACATTTCATAAGAGAGATTCATCTATTGAAGTCAATCTTTACTACGCAAGAAAGAAATTCTTAGGAGAGTGTAGATGACTACTCTAATCTAGCCAATAATCTTGATCGCATTGACTATCACTAGATGTGTTAATTTTAGGAAAAACAAAAAACAAAAAGTTCTAAACCTATTATAGTTATACCTATTCATTTATAAATATTTTAATTCGACCATTTTAGTGCTAAACCTTTTGTCATTGATACCAATTGCGTAATCGATCGATTTTGATCGGAAATTGCTTACATGGACGCCAATCGTCCTATTTAGCACGGCTAGTGTTTCTATGTGACACAGCCAACGCCAATGCTGACATTTTTAATAATGTTTTTTAAAAAATAATTTTTATTAATTTTTTCTCCTTTTTTCTGTTCTTTACTCTCTCTCTCTCTCTCTCTCTTAAAGGCTACCTCTTCTTTGCCATTTGCTGCTGTAGATAGCGAAGATGGTGCAGGTTTATTCACCACTAGATCCTTCTTCTCCGTCTTCTTTTTCTTACCTTCTCTCCTGCACCGTTTCGAACCAACGAATTCAACAAAATCCACAAGACAATTAACGATTAATTGAAGTAGACCCATAAGCATTTGGAGTTCTAACCTTCTGATTCTTCACCAGAGCAGCAATTGGGTTCGCCTCTGTTCCACTCCTCTTCCTCGCCCTTGTCAGCGTATCCAAGGAGGCTGTCATTGTTGACGATGAAACCCCGGACTTCTTCGCGACGCTTGGCTATGAGCTTGTTGTACTTGTCCTCTTTGACCGTGTAGTAGATCGTATCCTCCATCTTGATCTGCACAGTGGACTCGGCTCTCCGGCCGCTGGCATGGAGGGCCTTGAGGCGCCGCAACCCCTCTGGATGCGCCATCAAGGCCGCTCCTCAACTCCTGCGCTGGCCGGCGACTCTTTGTTGCTCACCTTCCATCTCTTTCTCTCTCCCCGAGGCCCTCGCTGGCTCTCACAAAAAAATAAAAATAAAAAATAAAAATAAAGAACAGAACAGAACGTAAAAGATAAAAGACAACCATAAAAATTCTAAAAAATTCTTTAAAAAAATCATTACGTTAGCCGTGCCACGTAGGACGTACGTTTGACATTCATGTTAGTTATTTTTGGCAAAATTTGGTGGGATGAACTCAATTAGGTACTAATGCAAAAATATTTAGAATTAAATTGATCTAATTAAAAAGTTTAAGATTAAATTGATACTAGTATAATGGGTTTATGATTTATTTGATACTTTTTTCACTAATTTTAGTATGCGGTGCTTCCGCACGACCTTTTATAATTCAAATGGTTTTTACACAAGGCATTTTAGGGACGGACAAATTCTTGACAAGTGTAGTGGGAGTCACACGACGACGAATTCGTGGAAAAAACATGCATTTTAGAATTATTTAGCCTGAACTAAATATTATAATGGCCTTCAAACCTGCCAATTTGGGCTCCTTGTTGTTATCTAAGAAAAATAATGTTATTTTAATGGATAAGCCAGTATCACTGTATCATGACAAATCTACCTCGGTCCAAATTTGCATGCTCCCGTCCTGTTGACAACGAACATTGCATTTGGACAAAAAAAAATTGCCACCAATTATGGGCACCACTAACATATTTTTATTATGTTTATTAGCTCCGGACATTACTTAATCTACATATATACATCGCTCACATTGATTATAGATCTTCATAAGGAGAACAACTTTTCTAAACGTTTACATACTAAATAAACAAACATATTTGCCATTTCGTAACTTTTTTTTATGTCCATAATAAACTTTGGAAAAGAAAATAAGTCCATGCAAGTCACATACAAAATGAAAGGAGTCACATAAAACCGACATTTTAGAGGGTTATGCCTGGACCATGAAATCCCCCTACTGTTTACAATCAACATATGGCGGAGAAAAATAACAAAGAAAAAAGTGAAGAATGCACCAAGATCACAATCAAATATAGTAATTTAATCATTAGCAGCCATCCTATGTGGCACATTTTGACAAATTTTCCAAACTGTACAGCTCTTACTTGTATGAGGATCTTACTATTTTCCTCTTTTTTTTTTCTTTTTTTTTTTATTTGGTGGCGGCATCGAAGAACAAAGTAGCATCTCAGACCGTAGCAGTTGTTGTTTTGGTCCTCCGCGGCATAATGATTTTGTAACGAACGCGACAAGAAAGGTCGAACAATTGTACGCAGTAAGCTCCGAGCATCTAGAACAAATCCGACATTTCAAAGAATCACGCCAACTTTGACTCGTGCAATTTAAATAATGCCTCACTCTGCAAGTGGTCTTGTGACTGTTCAACCAGAACCCGCCACGTGGAAAGGATACGAGCAAGACTAGTCAAACTATTCCGCACGTGCACGTGTTTTCTGCGTAAATCACAAAAATGCACCTAAACTTCCTTCCTCGACCGCGCTCGAGCTGGGGGGATGTTTCTTGTACCAAACGTCGTTTTACATTAGTCAAGTCAAAATGTTTGAGCCGCATTCGCAACTGGATATTTCGCATATAAATACCCCCAAACACGCTTCTCAGGCTTCATCTCCACATTACTTTCGCAAGATAACTATTCCATCAATGACATTCTCTTGCGCGCCGACGTTGAAAAGAACCAGAGATGACTGCGAAAGGATGAGCTTGGACATGGCGAAATGCCTGATGCTTCTCTCCCACGGGGTCAACACAAACCCTAAAAAAGCCGCCGTGCATCACGATGAGGACAACTTCGAGTGCAAGACGTGCAACCGCCGGTTCTCGTCATTCCAGGCACTCGGCGGCCACCGGGCGAGCCACAAGAAGCCAAGGCTGCTGGAGACAACGAAGCTAGAAGACTGCACCAAGCTGGCGTTGGGTTCAATGGCAAAGCCCAAGATGCACGAGTGCTCGATGTGCGGGCTGAAGTTCGCATCGGGGCAAGCCTTGGGAGGCCACATGAGGAGACACAGGGCCGAGCTGATGAGCGGGGACATGATGAAGATGGACGAGATTTTCGCTGTCGGTTCGATGATCCCTCTGTTGAAGAGGTCGAATAGCAGCTGTAAGAGGGTTATGGGCCTGGACTTGAACTTGTCTCCTCTTGAGAATGATCTCAAGTTCTTGTTTGGCAAGATGGCTCCCAAGATAGATCCATTGTTCCTGTGATTACCGTTCCTTTTTCTCACGTTGTTTTATTAAGGAGTTTTACTTTAGCTTGATAATTTGTTCATTCATTTGTATTCATTCATTTGTTGTACAAAAGGAAAGTCCTATATGGACCGACTAAGTTTAGGTTCTTTTGTAAATCATCCAAGAATTCGAGTTCAATCTTTCTTTTGTCTCTATTTTTTTCCCCAGTTGTGAAAGAGATCATTTGTTGGCAATTCGGATGCCTGCATACATTTCAATATCCACTTAGAGTCGGCAAGCCCATCTAAACTTAATTATTTAAAATTAAGACTAGTGGCTTTAATACATATCATAACCGTGTGGCATAATCTTCTATAATACGGGAAGGAAGATTACATGTGTAATTCCCCTTCTTTGCTTGCCTAATAGAATAAGTTTCCACATGCTTGAGTTTGAGGTCGAATCTCAAACCATATGGAGGAGAAGAGTTAGAATGTTCAAGGACTGTTATGCAAAAAGACTTCATATTATTGTAGTTTGGATGCTAATTTAGTCATAAAATTCCAACTTTGCCAATCTAATCTTAAATTTTTGTGTGAAATTTCAATTTCTTCTAACCGATTGTCACTTAAAAACGCTAAGGTTAAGATCTAGTTGTCCCACCCATCTCACATGTCACAACTGGTGTCTAATGTTGAAGAATTTGAATATAACGATATTGTTTTGCATTGTTTTTTGAATTTTTTTTCATTTACTTCTTTTTGCATTTCATCTTTTTCACTACAACACTAGCATCCTCAACAGACTCAAGCAAGTAACATGGAAATCTCCGGTCGTCACCATAGAGATGTCTCTTCATTTCTCATTCATGGCAAATTTCACGGCTAAGGATAGCTATGGCAACCTTAAATTTGAGGTTTCGAGCCCTAATGATGTAGGAAGGAGGTCAAACATTGTGGGGAAAATTTTTTTTAAAAAAAAAAACTTATAAACTTATTGGAATTATGCCAATTCAGTCCTAATCTTTTTTTTTTAGCTAATTAAGTCTTAAACTTTTTGCATTTGTAATAATTTAGTTTATCTAACCAAATTTTGGCTACCAATGTTGACATGGAGGTAGGCTGTTGTATGTGGCACACGACTGGCATTGACTAGGCCAATTTTTAATAATATTTTAATTTTTTTTTAAAAAAATTATTTTTCTTTCACTTTCTCTTCTTCATCTTCTTCTCAATTGTCAACGATCGACCAAAGGTGAGGACCTGCAAGGTTGACCCCACTAGCTGCTGGCAAAGGCAAGCCTCATCACCCCTAGGGAGGCTCGACCTTGCTATCATTGGGTGGTCGACTTTGCAAGTGGCCAGAGAGTTCAAGCCTCGCCATCACTGGGAAGGTTGAGCCTCACTAGGGGTAGGCAAGGCTTGCTTTTGCCAGCGGCAGTGGGGTTAACCTTGCCAACCCTCACCTCTAGCTAGTCACCTAGTTCTGACAACTATAGTTCTGACAACTAGCTAGAGGATCAAGATGAAGGGAAAAATAAAAAATAAAGAGAGACAAAAAGGATAAAGAAAGAAAATAAATAAATAATTAAAAAATATTAAATATTATTAAAAATCATCAACATTAGTATTGGCCATGCCACAGGACTTCTCGTGTCCATTAGCACCGACTGGTTAAATATTTGTATTTTTTCAACCTTCCGATTGTAGTCTATATCCAAAAGTAGTTTAAATTGAATCTCGAAACGACCTAACTTATTTAACTTGTACCGATTATAGTCAACTTTTTGTTGCCCTTCTCTTTTGTCAATTAAACGCTAAACAGTTCAAGGAAAGGATGCAGTTTCTGGCTTTTTTCCCTCATAGGAAATCGTCTCATAGCTGCACTTCACAGTTACATTTTATAAAGAAGCGACGGCATTTTTTAATTCAAGTTCCAAAGAGAATCGTTCCTTCAGCTGAGATTTGCCGCAAATTTTGCTGTAGCTGGTCGACGTGAAACCATAATAATGTTGTTGACCTTTGCTGAGGAACGAGCTAGGAGTAGGAGGGCAATCCATCTAGAATTTGGATTAATACTATAAAGCATTTCAAATTAACCTGAACTAATTTTTTGACCATAAAAAACTCCAAATTGGTACATCGGCAACAAATTTTCACCATGTTAGTTTTCGTTAAATTTTACCATCAAATTGTTGAGTTGGGTGGCATATAACAATTGATTAGTGTATCGATTTGGGATTTTATCATCCGTTTGCCATAAGCGTGCTAGTTTGTGATTGTTTGAGGTATTAATCTAATTTAACAAAAACTAATAGAGGATACATTTATCATTAATGTATCGGTTTGAAGTTTTTGATAGTAAAAAAGTTAGTTAAGGGTAATATTTTCACTGATGTACTAATTTAAATTTTTTTGCGGTAAAAAAATTAGTTTGAGATAAATTTATCGTAAATGTATTAATATAAAAATTTTCGTGTTATTAACCATTTGGAATTTGCTTTCCAAAGAAATGAACTCAGTTAAAGTTCCTGAATAGGATAAGTTCAGAGGCTTATCAATTCTGTCTTATTTTCCAACTTTTGACTTGACTGGTATAAAAAAGACCTGCCAGTTTGAAATCTTATTAAAACTTCTGAAGTTCTGTGTGCCCCCCACAAGTTTTCCTGCAGGCTAAACTCAGTTAAGAAATTATTAGTTATATTAGTTAAAATCAGGCGGACCAATATTATCTTTTATTGTTTTCAATGTATGATGGGCTAGGTATCGTAAACTGATTGTAATGAGTAGGATTGTCGTATCAATTCGGGAGATTCAGAGCTTTAAAAGTTAAAAAAAATTCGAGTTACCCTCCGGTTCCTCCAAACCATTTTATGATTGTCATTTGCCGCTTCCCTCATAAGTATACAAATAAAGGTTGCTAAATTTCATACAATAGCATGTCAATGAAAATATAAGTTGTTCGTGAAAGAGGCAAAGAAAAGTTGGTAAAAAATACAGAAGTTTTGGTCGGACAAAAGATTATTTGAAAAAATATCAAATGAAAAAAAAAGTTTGTGACATAAAACTAGCTGGTCACTTAATCGGAAGTTATTTTTTGGGATAGCATTAATTAGAGAAAAGTCGATAAATCCCTCAAATAAAAGTTTGTACTTTTCTAGGATAGTTGTTAAGTTCAAAGTGTTGGTAAGTTAATCTAAGTAAAAGTTGACAACTTATTACAAAAGTTAGTAACTTTTCGACAATTAAAAAAGTTGTAACCTAGCAGAAGTGTTGGTAACTTAGGGCATGTTTGATAACCATCCAAATAGTGTCTGATTCTGATTTTTTGTTTCCAAAATCAGTTTGGGACAAGAATCTCGTTTGGTAAAATTTTTGTTCCTGGGAACAGATTGGGAAGAGAATCAAGAATAAAAAAAAAGTTGATTCTTGTTCCAGGAACAAAATTGAGAATTAAAACTCTTTTTCTTCACTTTTCTTCTTATTCATCGACCGACATCCCGCGACCGCCACCCGTCGCCATCCACCTTTATTGGTTTGCCGCCCATTGCCGTCGGTCGCCTCCGGTTTTTAAGAATCGGTCCGACGAGCTTGCCGGAGGCTCTCATCTGGCCTGAAAAAAAGAAAAAAAGAAGAAAAAAGAAAAAAAGAAGAAAAAAGAAAAAAAGAAGAATAGGAGAAAAAAGAAAAAAGAAAAAAAGAAGAAGAAGAAGAAGAGGAGAAGAAGAATAAAAAGAATAAAAAGAATAAAAAGAAAAAAGAAAAAAATTTTAAAAAAAGAAAAGAAAAAGAAAAGAAAAAAATAAAAAAGGAAAAAAATGAAAGAAAAGGAAAAATAAAAAATAAAAAAAATAAAAAAAGAAAACAAAAAAAATAAAAAAATAAAAAAGGAAAAAAAGAAAAGAAAAAAAGGAAAAAATTATAAAATTATTTAAAAATTAAAATAAATTGATTTGGAACAGAATCAATGAACACGGTACTAAACACAATTCTATTCCAGAATCAAAAATTTTGTACAGTTACCAAATGCGTTCTTTTACTCAGAATCAGTTCTCGGAAACAGAATAAAAAATAATCATTTCTGATCAGAATTTGTTCCAGGGAACAGAATCGTTACCAAACGCGCCCTTACTTACTGCATATTAGAAGGAAAAGTTACCGGTGATGTTTTTTTTTTTTTATAAATGTTTCTTGAATTCTACTGGCATGGAATACTATTCTTTTTTGTTTTTCTGTGGCACAGTAGAATGGTCATTGAAAGATAGTCAAATACTTTAGTTGCAAAAGGTTCATTCCCATCTCACCGTACTAACTAATTGAATTCAATAGGATGACTCTACATAAAGCTGACGTTGAATGTTCATATTCAACTGAGTTAAAGTATATGTGTTGACTGGTCTTGCTTGAACGTAGCAGATTCACTATAGCACATTCGCAGAAGAGTAAGTTGCTTGCCCAAGATTGTAATGCATTAGGTTGCAAATCCATGCCCGATATTCAAATCCGAACGTGTGTATACTGCACAATCAATGAACTAGTCACCTTTGACTACCGTAACGATTCTCATTTTATGCATGGGAATGCGAAGATTCAATGGTTCTCGGAATTAATCCATCATCGCTGTCAAGCATGACTATTAGCTTTCTTATCCTTTCATTTCTTTTACACCAGGCGGAGTTAAGCAATTATATGTCTCTAAATTTGATGTAATGGGAATACACTCAGAAAAATTACCAAATCAATCCTAAAAATATTGTGTAGATGTCAATTTAATCATAACTCATTTAAATTTGCCAAATTGGGCTTTAAATCTTTTGATGAAATTTCAATTTAATTTTTCGGACTAATTTTGACAATAAAATTTTGATGTAGATGTCGAGTTATCACCGACCGTCCAATGTGATATGATTGGCATCTAACATTGATAATTTATGCAAAACAACGTCATTTTGCTGAAATTTTTGTCTCTTTGAATGTTGTGATTGACTTAGATTTGGCTTTTGCATAGGGAGTTTTTCCCGATTCAAAGATTGAGAAAAATGACTTTGTGCAGTGAAATGATGATAGACTTGAGACAATGCGGAGTTACGGTGAGCAAAAATGTAATGGGAAGGAGGGATTAGGGTTTGGGTGTGTGAAGTGCACGGGAGGTCACGGGAGTAGGAGGATCGGGATGGCATAGGGTCCCAAGGCGGCTGCCGGCCTATTCCGACTTCAGAGCTCTGATTAAGAGGCAGCGCAGTGCGAGTTGTTGCTCAACAACTTCGAAAAGTCCAATCTCGAAACCTTGCCTCAAGACATCATAGTGGGTAACTTGTATTTGATTGCTTGGAAAAGCCGCAAGTTCATATAAAGAAGATGAATAGTAATAAGGAAAAAGTCTGGCAATTTGAAAAAATTAACAAAAAATGGTGTTGTTTTTTCTAGAATTATCCACATTACATCGCTCAATATGCCACGTAAGACTGCTGACAATAACTGGACCGCCACGTTAGCAATTTCAAGTGAAAATTGATCGGAATAATTTTATTGAAATATAACGCAAAAATTTAAAATTACATTAACACAATTGATAAGATTTAGAGTTGAAGTAACATCCGTATAATAAGTTCATGGCTAATTTGATAAAATTTCAGAATTGGTTTTTGGTCAATTGTAATATTTTGGATTACACATATAAGAATCTTACGTGTTTGTGATGAATTTTTGAAGAAAATATACGACATTTGAACACAGACAACTAATCCGCATATTCTCACCCGAAAGGTTACTTCTTGGCCTTGGAATGTAAAATCAAGGACTTACCATTTAAAGCTAAAATAGGTGAGGTAAGAATGTGTTGGTGTCATATATGCCTCTAATAAAATCACTGTGTCTAGATTGTCGCACGGGTCGATTAGAGTTACGGAGGAAAACAAGCGCCGAACAAAGCAAACAATATTGTGCTTGTGGCAAGTCATGATGGGACTATACCTATAGTGGAATATGAGAGGAAGATGGGGACACGGGACGTAAAACATATCTTTAATCCGCTCCATTATCGACATATCGCATTGCACTAGCAGATAAATCTCTCGAGACATCTATCCAGCACGGGAATTTTCGAAGTTATAGAGGGCTCAAGTGAGCCAACATTAGAGCCGACAATATTGTATTGACCATCGATGCCGTGCTAAGCCTGAATGGAACTACCTACAATATAATTTTAGTGAGCCAAAATCTCCGAGACTGACCTCAGCTTAATATATAATTTTTTCCACGATCATGTAAGATGGTCATTATTCACCAAAATAAACATTAAAAAAGATTTGTTTTGTTCTCCTCTAATTTAAATAACCAGCGAGCTAACAGGCTTGATAAATTATGCTAAATAAGTTTTAACCATGAAATTTAATGGGGCAATTATTCAATTTAATTGGTTACTTAGAGAGTAGAGCGAACCAATTGGATAGGTACTCGAATTTGATTTGTCCCTTCTGATGTTCCAATCATAAAGCTTTCGCTAGGCATTCCAATAGAGGCGATATCTCATTGAAGGAGACCCCTGACGTAAAACTTTAAAAAGAAGTCTCGTCATTGTCGTCATCAACGTGATCAAATTCGTGTATTAAAGTCAATTAAATATGTTTATAGGCTTTGATTTGGAATTTTGTATGGAAATTTATTTAAATGGATAAACACAAATGATATCTAAATTTTGACTCAATGTGCAAAATAATTCATACAATTTTAATTTATTCAATATAATTTCTAATATTTAACAAAATATGTAATGTGATCCATGAACTTTTAGTTTGTTTAATATGATTCCTAATTTTTTAGTGTATCTTCAACTTAGTCCTTAAACTACATTTTTATATAGTTCATGAATTAAATTGAATAACTATCAAAATCATATCGAATAAATTAAAAGTTTGTGGAACATATTGCACATTGATCTACAATTTAAGAATCATATTGAGTAAATTAAAAGTTTAGAAATCATATTATATATTGAGCTAACATTTAAGGATTATTTATGTTATTTTCTAAGATATCAATATTGCAACGGATCTAAGCAATCTCAACAGTAGATGGTGACAACGGGCTCTCCGCTCCTAGTCACTAAGTAGTGCTATTCTATCCTCCTAGGGACTCCACCAACGCTGAGCAAGAGATAGAAGATCCCCTTATTTCTTTCAAGTAGGCCACCTTTTCCGGAACGCAGTAGATGGTGACTAACAATGAGCACACTGCTTTCCGCGTGGCTAGAAGACTCGCATTGTGATGTATGACATTATGTTGAATATCAATACCAGAAAATGACATAGAAGTGAAAAAGAGAAACAACTTCCACACTTTCAAAGTCTCTCGAGTCAAGGGGGAAGCTTGCAGATTATCCCGTCGCTATTATTATTGTTATTCCTTTTCCTCCCCATTTATTTGCTAAATGACAATTTGCACTTTTCTTTGGGCTGTCACAGATGTTACTTCCCCCAAGTCCAGCATGATCTATTGAGTGTAATAAATGTCGTCATAAATGAGATTAAGACGTTGGTATAAAGAAACAGATTAACGTTTCTGTTTAGTTATAAGTCATGGACAAATTATATTAAACCGTATGCCTTTTTAATAATCTACAATACTATATAAAGTAAAAAGGACCTCCTACTTTGAAGCGATCATCATCCTTATTTTCTTCTCCAAAATATCCTCTATTAATTGTTTTATAAATGTTTTATCGACGGGCAAATGCATAAATAAATAATCTATTTTATGCCTTATGTATTTCAATTTATAATTTTAAATTTTCCATCTTATAAATAGATTTACAACAATCCTCAAATATTTTCTTTCCATATAAATGTGTGAGTACAGTTTCTTTATACTGCATCGATAAAGTTTTTTTCATTAATTGGTAACTCAAATGTTTGTATTTTGCCAGAAAGTCACTACTTTGGTTCGTTGACTCGATAATGAACGATTACAGCCCTTCGATTGATTAACTATTCTCATCAAATGCCATATTCTTTATGCTTCAAAATTGACAGAGGATTGTGCACCAAGAAAAGAACGAGAATTTGATTATTGGGTTCTAAGCTGATGAAATGAATTTACTCGGTACATAAAAAATCCTTCCCCAAGGAAGAAGAGACAATGTTTTTTTTCTTCCCCAAGGGAAAGGAGCCAATGTTGACTTTTGACCTTTGAATGCCGCATCGCATGTTGCTTCTTGTGACTGCCCAATACGACCCGCCACGTGTGAAAGAAAACGCGCAAAACCGGTCAAACTATTTCGCACGTGCAGATGTTTATTCCTTTCATAGCGAAAGTGCAACTGAAGTTTCTTTCTCCTCCGCGGTCAGGTCGGAGGATGTTTCGTGTGAGCATGGCTGACGCACAACCAAACGTCATCTCTTAACACTAGTCAATTCAAATGTTTTTGAGTCGACGTTCTCAACTGGACATTTTGCCTATAAATACCCCAGACACGCTTCACCATCATATTCTTTTCGCAAGATAAGATCGAGGCTGCGAAAAGAAAAGAAAAGGCACCCCACAAACTCCATCCTCACCCCGATTTCATCCAAGTCATCAACGACATTCTTTTAAGCACCGATGATGAAAAGAAGCAGAGATGACTATGAAAGGATGAACTTGGACATGGCGAAATGCCTAATGCTACTCACCCATGGCGTCAACACAAACCCAATGACAGCCGCTGTGCATCACCATGAAGACAACTTCAAGTGCAAGACGTGCAATCGCCAGTTCCCTTCATTCCAGGCGCTTGGTGGCCACCGGGCAAGCCACAAGAAGCCGAAGCTGCCGGAGACAAAGCCAGAAGACAGCACCAAGTCAGTGTTGGGCACGACGGCAAATCCCAAGATGCACGAGTGCTCGATATGCGGGCTGAAGTTCTCATTGGGGCAAGCCTTGGGAGGCCACATGAGGAGGCACAGGGTGCAGTTGATGAGCGGGAGCGTGATGAAGATGGATGAGATTTTCGTGGTTGGTCCGATAATCCCAGTGTTGAAGAGGTCGAAAAGCAGCAATAAGAGGGTTATGGGCCTCGACTTGAACTTGACTCCTCTTGAGAATGACCTCAAGTTCTCATTTGGCAAGATGGTTCCGGAGATAGATGCCTTGCTCCTGTAATTATGATTCCTTGTTCTCAAGTAACTTTGACGAGGAGTTTTACTTTAGGATGATTATTTATTCATTCAGTTTTTGTAAAGAAAGAAAGTCCTATTTGGACCGACTGAGTTTTGGGGCTTTTGGAAATGATTCAAGATTTCGAATTGAATCATTTCTTTATCTCATTTTATGTTTTTTCTTTCCCCAGTTGTGAAAGAGATCATCTGCTGGCAAAATCATGTTGAATAAAACTAGATAGGAAGACAGCATGGTGTACAATGTTAGTTAAGAAAGATGGTGTGGCAATTCGAATGCTTGCTTTTGTTTCGATATCCACTTGCAATCGATTTTTCTCTTTTTCAAACTTAAGACTTTTTGCTTTAATACCATATCGGACGTGAGTTTCAAGTACTAATATGCGGGAGTGGACTCACCTTTTTAATTTAATCTGAAAAAGACCTCACTTATCTAATACCATTATCGGTTGCCCTTCTCTTTCAGGTATTAAACGCTAGAATTGAAGAAAATAATGTAATTTTTGCTTTTCCTTTACATAGAAAGTCGTTTCATAGCTGCAATTTTAACTCGACGGTTGCTTTTAAAAAGAAACGGAGTTTTGGAATTCAAGTTCAAAAGAGCATCGTTTCTTCTGCTGAGATTTCCTGCAGATTTTGCAGTAGCTGGTCTACGGCAAATCCTAATCTTGTTATTGACCTCTGACGAGCTTCAAGCTAGGAGGGCAGTCAATTTGGAACTTGCTTTCCTGTCAATAAACTCGCTTTAAAGTTGCTGAGTAGGATAAGTTCACATGCTTATCAGTTCTACTTTCTCATCTGCAAGCTATTACTTTGACCAGAATTAAAATCTTCCAGTTTGAGTAGAAGAATACGTACTTTATGACTAATCGGGCTTGACCAATATCTTTTATGATTTTGCAATATAAAATGGGCTTGGTATTATAAAATGAATGTAGTGAATAAGAAACATGGGAGTGCCAAAACTTGGCACGGATAAACAAATAAGTGCCAAAACTTGTAAAAGGTATACTTAAGTGTCAAAATCGAAGAAAAATGAATACTTAAGTGATAACAGTGGGAATTTTCGACTAAATTGCTGACGTTGCATTTTCTTGTGAGATTTCTAGCTAATGTGACAATTGTTTTTTAAAAAATTATCCACGTGACGTTGACGTGGCTAGATAAGCTCAAAATGTCATTTTGATCTAAATTTGATTTTTAATATAAATATTAATTAAATTAAATTAAAAAAAACTAAATTTTAGAAAATCAGATATGGGACCATGGACGCCCTCGCCACTACCCCCACCCTCGTTGGAAAGGACCAGCATTGGTGGGGCGAGGGTTGGTTGAGGTCATTGGGCCCTGTCCAGTGGCCAGCAACCCTGGCTGATCGCCACCAAGGGCCAATAGGCCCCTGCTAGCGATGGCCCTTGGCCCAATCTGGGGGAGGTTTGTGATCCCTCGCCCCATCGTCGCCTTTCTAGCAATCGTGGGGTGGTGGCAGCGAGGGCCTCCACGGGGCCAAATCTAATATTTTTTTTTAAATTAATTTAATTAATATCTATATTAAATATAAAATTTAGGGACAAAACGATGTCTTTTTGGGACAAGGATGTTTAGCAGACATTTCAACAAGCCACAAAGACCAGTTTTATTAATATAATAGTGCTATATTGGATTTCCGGCAAGTCTTACCAGTGTTCAATTTTTTCTAAATAAAAAATAGCATTTAAGTGTATATTTTGGAAGTTTTGGCACCTATATGTCCATCAATACCAAGTTTTGGCACTTGAGATGTACTTCTTTTAGAAACTTAGATAATCTCTAGAAATTTAGAGCTTTAGAAGTTCACGAAAGTTCAAGTTAAACAGGAAGTTTTCTATCATTTGAATCCTCCGATTCCTCAAATGATAGGGAAAAAAAATCCTCCAATTCCTCCAAATCAGCTGGTAACACAAAAGTAATTGGAAACTGAATCGGAGAAAAATTGATAAGTCACACAATGAACGTTGCTAAATTTCTTATAATAGTTGATAAATGAAAATATAATCTGCATGTAAGAAAGGTCAATAAAAGTTGAGAAAAGATAAGAGAAGTTAGTCAAACAAAATATTATTTTGAAAAAAGCTTATTGAGCATTGCAACTATACATAATTCGAAGAAACATTAGTAATAAAACTAGTTGGTAACTTAATCGACAATCACTCTAATTACACATGATAAATTTTAAAAAGAGTTGGTAAATTTAAAATTTTAGTAAGCAAAGCAAATGAAAGTTCATACAAAATTAAGGAAAGCTGGATATTTGGTAAGCAACCTAAAGAAAGTTGGTAACCTGAATATACTTGTCAATATAATCATACAAAAGTTGGTAAATTACCAAAATAAGAAGATCATTTTGAAGGATAATTGGTAATCTATCAAAGATAGTGGTAAGTAGAGGAAATAAAAGTTGGTATAATCATACACCACCGCCTGCGGTGGCCCAGTTGGATAAGGCTCCCATGATCCTTTGCGAGGAGGAGAGGAGTTCGAATCCCGCTGGCCGCACGGGATCTTAAGTGTGACGTCGGGGTGGTGGGTCCTCCGCTAGCGTCACCCCGAGTTTACCTCGCCGGCTGCCGGCTGTACGGGGATTCCCGAGTCATCAAAAAAAAAAGTTGGTATATTACTATAAAAGTTGATAATTAAAAAAAAAAAGATAATAGGAGGTAAAATGCTCAAAGGAAAGTTGATACAGAAGAATAGTTGATTAAATAATCCAAGAAAAGTTGATAAGTCGATCAACTAGAAGTTAACACTTTTCTAAGATAATTGATAGCTTATTAGAAACATCGCTAAGTAAGCTGAATAAAAAGTCGCTAATATAGATAAAATCAAATAAAAGTTGGTGAGCTAAAAATAATTGGTAAGTTAATCCGAGAAAGTTTGCAAATCGGTCATATAAGATTGGTATTTTTCTAAGCGATAAATTTATCAAAACACCAATAAGGTGGCTGAATAAAATTTGTTAATTTACAAAAAAAATTAGCTAATTAAAAAATAGATAAAATTCGTAAGTAAGTAGAAAGGGTAAAAACCAAGAAATAATAAATATAAAAAAATGGAAAGTCACACAGATAAAATTTGGTATTTTTAGAGTTAGCAACTTATGGAATTGCAATTAAGCAACGTGATAAAAGTTGGAAGCTGACTAGAATAGTTGGTTATTCAAAGAGACAAATATATGTTCTAAGAAAAATACTGGTAACGTAAAAATAGCTGGTAAGTTAATAAAAGAAAAGTTGGTGAATCTCTAATGTAAAAATTGATATTTTTCTTAAGGAGTTAATGTTACGTAAATTGTGTTATTATTTTTCTAAAGTTAATTTTCCCACAATTAAAAAAAAAATCGATAACTCCTTAGAAGTGTTAGTGACTTACCAATATATTATATGGAAAGGTAACCGGTTATTTATTTTTTTTTTTTTATCAACATGTATTGAACCTCACCAGCAAGGAAAGAAATTGTTGTTGTTTTTTTTTTTTTGGTTTAGGAACAGTAGATTGGTCCTTGAAAGATACTCAAATGCTTTAATTGCAGAAACTTCACTTCCTTTAGTACCATATTAACTAGGGAAAATTTCAAAATGGGACCCGAAGTGCCCACTTTTTCTCAAATAAGGGCCCGAAGTTGACATTGTTTCAAGTAGGGATTTGAAGTGCCATCACTTTTTCAAATAAAGGCCTGAAGTGGATGTTCTTTCAAATGAGTACCTAAAGTGATTATGTTTGTTTTAAATAAGGACTTGACTTTTCAGCGATTAAGGGTATTTTCGTCATTTGCCATTTTCCGCCTTTTTTTCCTTCCTTTTTTCCTTTCCTCTTTTTTTTTTTGGTTCTTCTTTTTCCTCTTCGCCAGTGGCTGGCCAACCACCAATGATGCCCACAGAGGGTTGGGCAAGGGTCTATGCAGCACGGACACGCAACACGGACATATGACACGACACGACACGACACGCCGACACGTCATTTCTCAAAAATAGAGAATTCCGACACGTTGGGACACATTATTATTAAATAAATATTTTCATTTTTAATTAATTTGATTCAAATTCACAAATAAATAAAGAAAGAGTTTACAATGAATTTATGCTAATAATATTAATAAATATATTCTTAGAAAATTTGAAAAACATATTCATAATTAATGTGTAACCATATTTGGGAATATATTTTTAACTTTAATAAAAATTATGAATAAAACTAATGACTAACAAAAAAAAATCAACTTTATATAAACAAATCTATGATATTCTATAATCATCAAAATTTATTATTATTTAACATTCAATATTTTTATTTTTTGAAATAACTTTTTAACTCATTTATTTATTTTTATAACAAAAATAACTTTACCGCTCAAAATTATTTCCCCCTCTTTTCTTTCTAAACTCTCATTCCCAAAAATCGTTTCCCTCCCCCATTTCTCTCTCCCCTATCCCCCACGCAACCCCAAAATCTTGCCCTCGATTTCTTCCCTCCTCTCTCTCTCTCTTCCTCCCCCACAACAGCACCTACCACCCCAAGATCTTCCATTGATTTCTCCACTGCTCTCTCTCTCTCCCCCTTCCCCTCGACAGCACCTCCTTCCCCTACTCCCCACCCCCATCAATCATCCCCAACCCCCGCCCCCATCAATCACCCCCATCCCCCCTTCGGTTTCTTCCCCCACGCCTCCCCCCCCCCCGGTTTCTCTTCCCCCACCCCACACCACCTTCCCTCTCCGGCCCCGATTTCTTTCATCGTCACGCCACCCCCTCTCCGGCCCGGTTTCTTTCCATCATCCCCCACCACCCTCCCCCTTGCTAAAACCCTAACCACGGCCTCTTCTTCCTCCTCGTCACACAGCTCTCTCTTGGTCGCCTCATCGCAGTCGCTCGCTAGAAGGGCCCTCTTTTGTAGCTGCAGCGTCACCGTCGGCCCTCTATCACAACGTCGCAAACGTAGCCCTCTGGATCACCTGCTCTTCCTCTAGCCCTCCCTCGCTGATTCGGCCTCGCCTCCACCCTCCATCGTCATCCTCTCTCTCGTACACGCGCATCGGAACATGTCGAGAAAGGTTGACCACGTGTCGAGATTCCTGACATGTGTTGACCACGTGTCCAAACGTGTCCGAGCGTGTCGAACATGTCAACACGTGTCGAATACGACACGGAAGTTTTAGCAACATGTCGGTGCACCATAGGCGAGGGATGGTCTCGCTGGCCCTTACCAGTAGCTAGCAAGGGTCGACCTCGTAGAAGGCCCCTGGGTGAGGGTCGCCATGCCCAAGCGACGCCATCCCTCGCCTGTGGCTGGTGTGGGTGGCCCTCGTTGGCGAGGGCAACCCTCGCCCAGCCCTTTGTGGGCATTGCCAATGGCCGGAAGCCATCGACGAAGAGGAAGAAGAAGAACCAGGAAAAAAAAAGGAAAAAAAAAGGGGAAATTGCCAAATGACGAAAATACCCTTAATCGGTCGAAAAAATTAGCTGGCTGGCATCCAGCAAGGTCAAGTCCTTACTTTGAAACAATCAAAGCCACTTCAGGCCCTTATTTGAAACAAAGTTAATTTCGGATCCATATTTGAGAAAATAAAGGCACTTTGGGTCCTTTTTTGAAATTTTCCCTATTAACTAATTTGAATTCAACAAAGGTGACTCTTGACAAATAAAGCTGACATTGAATTTTCATATTCAACTAAGTTTTAGTATGTGTGTTGAATGTCCTTGCTTGAACACGTAAGAGATTCACTTTAGCACATTCGGAGAAGGGTAAGCAAGTTGCTTGTCCAAGCCTGTAATGGATTAAGGTTGCAACTTTTCATGCCGGTTATTCAAATCTGGACGTTTATGTTAGAATGTCCAAGTCCAACTCATTAGGTTCTGAATTTGACATTCTAACATAATATTAAAATCGGATTGTGTTTTAGTTTATTTCGCATGTGAGGCTCCCATTTGTCAAATTCCACGAATCATTTCTAATCTAGCTGTATTAAATATCTCATATTACTTATTTACGGAGTTTATATATTCCCATCTTTTAAAAATTCCACAGGTGTCAATATTAATCCATTATTACCTGTCAAACTTGACTATTAACTTATTGTCACGACCTTCCTTTTGGGGGCATTTTTCTAGTTGAAGGAATAGGTTTAGAGGTATTACCAAAGAGACGGGCCATTTGGACGCGAGCTCTCCCAAATTCATACCTCGCGTGACGTTAGATTTCTTTATAGTTCTTTTTTCAGGCCTAATGATTTCTAGGAGTTGCAGATAACCATTTGGAGTCGTCTAGAAACCAAACGAGATATGGGAGATTCATCTCATTTTCTACACAACTAGAGATTCTAGCTTGGGGATTTAATTGCATTAATATTACTATTAAAGCTCTTTTGGTACTACTAATTTGGAAGGTTATTTATCTAACTGATCATACAATATTGATTTCCAATTATGATCCTTAAAGCATTGGTGTTGCTAAATTCTCATGCAAATGTTCTTGAGAGGTTTATTATGATACTAAACTAGACCTGGCTATTATAGAAAAAGAATTATCAAACAACCTATCGAAATAACTTTTAAAGTAAACAACCAAGTATCAAAAGCATCTAAGTGCGGGAAATGTAATCCCGATACAAGTAAGGCAAATAATCAGGACATGAGCCCTTGTAAGTTAAACTCGATACCAAATCATACAAAAAATAAACAATGATTTTCTATTAAGCCTTAGGACATGAACCCCATAAGCTTGATATTAGTGATAATCCCAATTAAGGGTGAGTCTAAATCTATTCATATTATAAAGATGAAGTTAAGTTAAGCTATTCTAATAATTAAAAGGTGATGCTAATTCTAATTTGATTTTATTACTTAGAATCTAAAATTACTTGCTTATTAAGGCCTAAAGTAACCTACTAAAACTAAGCTAAGTTAATCTAATTTTGAACGGCCTCCTTATCTTCTCCTTGGTCACCGATGTTCTAAAAGACTCTCGGCCACTACCATTTTGGTCCAGTTTAGTTCTAGGGTCAATCCAAGACCAACCAAATTATTTATTTCACTTTTTTATATACCTTAAACGAACAAAAATATTATTTCAAATTACATATCAATCAACAATGCAACATTGAACAATCGAATTATGAACACCAATACATATCAAACATAAATATAAGATAAGGTAACAACATAAATTTACACTTACTAAAAGCAACAAACCATTAGAACAAACATGCGAGTGAGTGGCAAGGTAAGCAGTGAACAAGGTAACCAAGCAAGCAAGGCCGAGGCAAGGGAAGAGGGTTTCTTTTTTTTTTTTTTTTTGGTCAAATTAAAGTTGGGTTTCTTTTTAGTTTCTAATTTACGGGATAAATTGAACAATGAATTGAATAGAGAAGGAGGTGCTAGAATTTAAAGTAGACAAATGCATATATTATATAATATATTAGATATATAATATATAATATATATTATGTACATGATTGGTCCAAGTTGAATCAACCTTAAACTCTCAGGACCAAGGATTAATCCGCATAGTGCATGGTACAGGAGTCCTAGAACCAAGGACCGACCTAATCCCTCTAGGAACCAGACTCGGATCGATCGGGTTAGGCCAGCCCAAGGTTGATCCAAGGTTGACCCTGGACCAATGCTCATTTCTACATTCATCATAAAATCATTAAATTCAAACATCAATAGGCTCAGACAAATCAATCAATAACCAGGAATTTGATTTGAGGATTCAATTTCGTGCATACAGTTTGATTAATTCAACCACCTCCTAATCAAACTGGGGATTCATCAATTAAAGTTAATGATTAATAGCCCCTATTTGGGTTCACAAAGTAATAAGCTAACATCATCAACCCCTAATTAGGTTCTAATCACCTTTCTAATCTGCCACCTAGGGACATGCATCAATAGCCTAATCATACATCTGATCTTCCACATGCAAGGCTAACTAAGAAATGCAATTAGGCTAATTAACCTTACGGGACAAGCAAACAATAGTGAAGCAAAACGGGTTTTTCTCAATTTAAGTTCTAAATCTATTCAATTATGTTTTAAATCAATCGAACAAAATAGATCGTAAAAGCCAACAAGTGACTCTTGGTTTCTGTGCTACTAGAAGCCCTACACTTATCACAATATATTTATATGGACTATAATTGTACATGACCATAATGCCTTATGTATGTAAAAAGAAATTAAACAAATAAAATAAAACTGACACCACTTAAGAAATGCAACACTAATCCTCAAGCTGGAGCATATAGGTTAGCCATGCTAGCTTGGAACAACTAGCAACAAAGGCAAGATGAAACAACACTTTCGTGAACATATTAACAAACTAATCTCTAGAGGCAATGTAAGGAGTAGCAACCAACTTCCACTTCACAACATCACAAATAAAGTGACAGTCAACTTCTATATACTTAGTTTGCTCAAGAAAAACATGATTCCTAGCAATATAAATAGCTAATTATTATCGCACATCATATCAATAAGTTGATTAATAGAAAATCCAAGCTCCTAAAGAAGGATTTTGACCACAACAATTTAGCCACAATATGTACCATAGCACGATATTCAACCTTCGCACTAGACTTGGTAATGGTAGTCTAATTCTTACTTCTCCAAAAAAAACGAAATTACCACCAAGACAAGTGTAATACCTAGTCATAAATTGCCAATCACATGCTAACCTAGCCCAATCGGCATTCGAATGCCAACCAGAGTGGAAGAACCATTTGATTTATATATCAATCCATTACTAGGAGAGCCTTTAAGGTACCAAAAAATGCAACAAATAATATCCCAATGAACCTTCTTGGGTGACTCCATAAATTGACTCACTACACCAACAACAAAGGAAATATTGAGACGTGTACTAATAAGATAAATTAGTTTTCCAACACAATGCTTGTTGACATTTAAATTTTGACAATTCATTTAAAAATTCATTGCATGAAAAATTAAGAACCGACTCCGGCCCCTAAACAAAAATATTAGTTGAATTGCACATAGATATTGGGAGTATTTGCATTAGTAGTTAATTAAACCCATACAGTTTGCATATTGGGACTAAAATAAATAACTCTGAACTTAGATTGAATTGATTGGACTGAGCCCATGAAGGAAGCAAATTCGAGCAAGCCCCTTCGCACACAACAGTGGCTGAAAATTACAATAAAAGTGGGGTTCGGAACAATAAAATAGACTAAGCCCACATGATTGCATAGAGCTACAAGGCTTTGAGTTTAGTGTCAATAGAGCCCATTATTTAATGTGGCTGAAAACAAGACCACAAGGATTAAAAGTTAAGCCTATAATAGGATTAGGGAACAAAAAAACCTAGCTCTACACTATAAATAAACTTTAAGTCTTCACATTAGTGGGGCCACACAATTGAGATACACGGCCATATTGAGAGCCTCATAAAACACACGACAGAAGAGAGAACTTGGGAGATTAGATAGAGAGCGAAAGAAGAGGCAAGAGGGGACATTCACGTTCACAATTGAGAAGAAAAGGGGTTCGCTTTCTTGGAACTTTACACACAACAGAAGACGTTATACCAAAAAAAAAAAAAACAACAGAGGATTAAACAAAAAGAAGATCTTTCCCGAAAGAGGCAAAAGAGAGAAAGGCTGAAGGGAATGTTTACGTTTTGAAATTCGTCGTCTTTGTCCTTGCCTTCTGGCCATCACTTATTGCAGGCGAAGGACTCTGCAGGTAATTACCGACAGTGCTACTCTTCCTTGCTGCTATCTTGAACGCCGAGGGATAACTTCTTACTCCAACTGGCCATCGCAATCGGCATCAGCGAAGTAGCAAACTTGCCTCTGGTCAAACACCCCACTGTTTTGCAGTTATTCCAGTGAGTTACCGTTCACAACCAACAGCTCCGGTGGTTCCCATATGATGGCCAGGAATTTCAGACAAGCCTCAGCAACACTGTCGGTCTCTTTGCCGCTGCAGTTCACCATCCAGCCTGCCTCAACCCTGCATCTCCAACGAGTTTTAGCAACTCTGGCGATCCAGCAAGCCCCGGAGTTGCTGCAGTCTGGTGTTGATCCTGTAGAACTGCACCGCTGAGTCCTTACCAAATCTGCTCAGTCCAACGAGCTCCAAGTACCACCAGCAAGCCTCTCTGCAACGTTTTAGCTCCGATGAGAACCTAGCAGTGACTACAACCCTGTCGTAGCAAATCCTGGTCGAGCTTCTGCAGTCTGGCGAGCTTCCCATAGCGTGACCAAGGTATCTCCAGCTCTTTCGCAATGCTTGAGTTTCCCCCCTTTGCAGGTTTTTGGTGCTTTAGGAGCCTTACCGTCAGCTGTTTTAGTCTTTTCGTCGTAGCCCTCCTTGCGGGTTAGTCTTGCTGCCTTTCCAAACCGTCCGCTGGCAAGACGCCTCCTCATCGTAAGCAATCCCTCACACTGGCCGAAACCTTCTAATCAACTGCCGCAAGTCTTGCCATGAAAGCCCTCGTCTCAGTCACTAAAGGCTCCACCATCCTCGTCTGATTTGGAAGTAAATTGTCCAAGTTAGTAACATCCCTAAACCGATTTCGATTACAATAATTTTTTGCCTGATTTGTGATATCCGAGATATATCGAATCTAACTTGGTTTACTTTGATTGTTAGACATTACTCAATTAGGAGATTTTATTTGTAAAAATCATTATAATCATTAATTTGAGTTGAGAGACATGCGATCATTTTTTTTTTCTAATTATTTTGATTTTTCTTGAATTTTGGTGGATGCCTTATAAGATCATGACAATCGTTAATCTGAGCTGCAAGACGTCAGATCATTTTTCTAGATATCTTGATCATTCGTTTTAAATCGTGATAAATATCTTGATGTGGGTACGATAATTCCATGCTTTGATTTCGCGAAATTACGTATCTTGGAAAAATAATAAAAGAAAGCATGGCATAATAGATAGATTTATTTTAGATTGCATGCTAGGATATATCTACTTAATTAAGATAAGTTTTCAAATTAGAATAGTAGTTAATTCAAATTATTTGCTCATTTGAGTAGGATAACTTTTCATGTTGGTAGTTAATTTTCATTAATTAATTATTTCGAATTTTGATAAAACGATCCAAAAATAATAAACACGTGCATGTGATTAGGATTAAATGTTTGACCCCAAAATAAAATAAAATATGGGATTAGATGCATAAGTTTCATATCATCATACCATGTCATCATCTATACCATGGCCCATGTTATTATGCCACTTCATTTATCCCATGTCGTCTTGTTTGTCATGTCATCTATCCCATGTCGTCATGTTTGCCATGTGATTGCCATGTCACATGCCTTGTTATTTATTCCATGTCATCAATTTTTTGTCATTAAGTGATTGCATGTTTGGAGCCATATAATATAAAATGCATGTCATATTAGAATAGACTGCATGTTTAACTAAAGTTTTTGTTTTTCGGGCAAAGTTTAACTTAAGTTAGAATTGCATGTAGTTAGCTTTCATAAATGAAAAGAAAAATCAAACAAAAGTCAATTAATTAGCATTGTTAATTATTTGTTAGAAACATTGCTACGTTTGGATAGTTTTTAATAAATACTTTGCAAATATTTAAGAAATTAACTAATGTGCTTTGCTTGTGTTGAGGTATATAATTTCTTTCCATATTCTAGCAATATATTTATTGCTTTTATTATCAAGTGTTATTATCATTATTTGTGCACCAACATGAACACCTTCTTTTATATTAGTGATAGGTTTAAAATCAATGCAAGTTTGCTTGCATAAATATCTTGAATTTAAAAAGAATAGGTACTGAAAGATGTTAGAATAATCTAGCATAATCAAGTCCCAAAATCCATTGGATCTCTGATTCACATAAGTAAAATACGGCCTCACACTTTACTTGGGTTTCTAATCAATCCACTAGTAACTGATTAGTGACAATTCGTGAATAAATGATCTTACATGTTAAATTGATTAAGCGGAGTGCCAAGTTGCGATAGATAGGGATTGAGAAAGTCCACGTTAAGTTTTTGACTTAGTAGTCCATTAGCAAACCCCTAGAATGGTTCACCTTTAGAAAGATCACAATAGCGCCAATATTGATGCTTATCTTCAATATCATCTCCATCATCAACTCCAAACTTTTGATTTGGACCCATAGGAGTATCAATTGGCTTGGAAGCTAGTCTACCAATCTTAGATAAAAGATCAAGAACATACTTTTGCTAAGACAAATTAATACCTATCCTACTTCGTTAAACTTCAATTCCCTAAAAATACCTAAGAGCTCCCAAGTTTTAATCTGAAACAGCTGCTAAAGAAAAGAATTAATCTAAAACTTCAATTCCCTTCACATCAGTACTAAAGATAATTATATCATCCACATAAACAACAAGAATGACCATCGCCAACTCCTTCTTGCGAACAAAAAACAGAATTATTAGAATAAAACTAAAGGAAACCGCACATGGAAATCACTAAACTGAATTTTTCAAACCATCCTCTTGGAGACTATTCAACCCAAAAATGGCCTTATACAACCAAAATACTTTACTACGATTCTCGGCCTGAGCAACATACTCAAAGGTTGCTCCATATATACTTCCTTAGACAAATCACCATAAAGAAAAGCATTCTTCACGTTCAATTGATATAACAACCAATCAAAATTCACAATAAGAGAAATAATAACAAGAATAAAATTGAGATATGCCATAGGAAAAAATGTCCCAAAATAGTCCACCTTACAAGTTTGAGTAAAACCTTTAGCAACAAGTCAGGGCCTTAAGATGCTAAATTCATCCAATTGGGTTGTAGTTGATAGTGCACACCCACCAACACTTCACTACATCTTTCCAGGAGGTGGATCAACTAAAGACGACGTCTATTGAGGCACCAAAGCTTCCATTTTTCACATCCATAGCCATCTTCCACTCAAGGCAACACAAGAGCTCAATGGTAGAGGTAGGAATTGTGTGAGTGTGTAATGATTGAGCAAAGTCATATAATGGGAAAGGAAGATACAAGAAAGATGCATAATGCTCGAGAGGGTAAGCAAAAAAGGATTTTTGTATACAAGAATGAGTAACTTTGTGAAAGGCAAGTAGAAGATCAACCAGACCAGTATACAAGGAGGGAGATTTGACAAAGGACATGGAAGAGCTAGAAATTAGTGGTGCTATAGACTGCTTTTACAGCTAATACACTTGCAGGGAGGAGACACTGGAGAAGGACTAATAGGGTCTAAGGGAATAAGTTGGGAGATAGGAGGATTGGTCACAATATCAATTGAAAATTCTTTACACTTAGTAGAATAGTATGGTGTACCCTCTGGTGTACCCTCAAAGAAAGAAACATCAGCACTACTATATTAGGTACAAGTCATATGATCATAACACCTATATCCCTTTTAAGTATGTGAATACCTGAGAAAATCACATTGATTATTGAGGCCAGTGGAAGGCATACCATTTGTGAGGTAACGTGTAGCAATGATAGCATCACTCCAAAATGATTTTAGGACATGCATGCAAAATAAGAGTGAACGAACAACTTCTAGAAAAATATGGTTCTTTCTCTTAGCCACACCCTTGTGATGAGATGCATAAGCACAACTTATATGATATATAATGCCAAGATTAGAACAAAACAAAACAATTGATTTATGTGAGTATTCTAGGGAATTATCAATTTGCAAAATTTTAAGGGATGTATTAAACTCATTAGTAACTTCACGATCAAATAATTGAAAAATAGATAGAACTTCAGACCGATCATAAAGCATATGGAGCCGTGTTAGATGAGCATAATCATCCACAAAAGTAACAAAGTACTTAAAACCATTTCTATTAGCAATACGCAAAGGTTCACAAATGTCCAAATGAACAAATTCAAGTAAAGTAGATTCATGAGACCACTTTGACTAAGAAAAATACAAGGATGATGTTTCCCAAGTTCATAAGTCTCACACTCAATAATAGAAATTGATTTATACTTGGGAATCATTTGCTCCAACTTAAATAAAGATATATGTCCTAATTGAGAACGCCATAATAGGGGGTAGTAGAACTAGTGGCCAGACCATTAGTGTTAGTAGTAGAGACACCATCCAAATAGTAGAGTCCATCATGTTCATGCGTTCCACCAATTGCTTTCTTTGTTTGGATGTCCTGAAAAATGCAAGAAGAGGGGTAAAATGTAACAAAACAAACAAGAGCTTTAGTTAATTGACTAATAGACAACAAATTAAAAGTATAAGGAAGGTGTAATTGAAATGGCCCCTAATCCAACCGCATGAGTATAGGAACCATTAGCCAAAATAACTTTAGTTGAAGAACTAGAGTTGTAGTAGGAAGATAATAATTCTTGTGTACCCACCATAACACTACAAGCTCCTAAGTTTATGACCTAGGTGCTAAATGGATAAAAATTGGAAGCCTCTAATCACTAAAACACTTAATAAGTTATGTAACTAGATCATTCCGAGCCATGGATTCAAAAGAACTACCCCTAGTTGGGATAAATGGATTTGTGTCACATGAAGACACATATTTAGCACTCCCAGACACAGCAGCATTTGCAATAGCTAATCACTAATCCCACTCAAGCTTGCCATGCTTGGCCCATCAACTATCAATATCATGACTAGATTTATCATAGTATGTACATTGAAGGCTATCTCGATCAAAACTCTGTTTGCTATGTCCACCACCATAGTCACAGCACCCCCCCCCCCCCCCACCCAAACCACGACCTCTATTAGAAAACCCACCATGACCACTACCACCACTATTAGCCACAAGTGTTGAAATGTTGTTAGATTATGCAGAAGATTGAGGGACAATGCGCTAAATCTGACAAAATGCTTCAATCATAAAAAGAACTTTCTTTATGATAAGAAACCTCACGACCCGCAAGTTAGCATTCAATTCAGATCAACTTATCATGTCTTTAGTTTCTAAAGATCAATGGTGATGGGCTGATAAAAAATAAGTTCTTCCCACATGCCTTTTAAAGCACTATAACACTCTCAAAGAAAGTTGTCTCCTTGTTTAAAATTAAATATTTTCTCATATAGTTCATAGACTTTAGACATGTTTTTGTCTTGTGAGTAGCTCTCCATAAGATCATCCCACTCCCTTGGCATTTGTGTGAAACATGACAGTAGCAGCAATAGGTGGTTCCATTCTATTTGATAACCACACCAATAGTGTATCATTCTCTTTCAATCAATCACCATACTCTTTAGAATCTACAACAAAGGGATTTGTATACTTAAATTTCCCAATATAGACATTAACAACTTTAGCCCACAACAAGTAATTGGAGACCCTATTTTAATTTAATGGTGGTAATCTGAACATTGACACTATTCGCGGAGTACTTCACGTCACTCATGGTGTAATCTCAGTATAAATACATCTACCATAGATCAAGAAGACATTGGCTCCATATAATTAATACTGACATATAATCAAACACAATTGGTTCCATTGATTTCGGGAAGGGAATGCTGAAATCTCATAAATATAGTGTCACGCCCTGATCCTCTGAGCGTGTGCCCATCCCACAGTGGTCGATTAAATAGCGACGTCCTAGGACGCATCGCCAACCCATTCATTTTAATGCGCATGCAGAAGCGAATAATTAAATTCCTAGACAACAACAAGATGGGATAGAAAAGCGGGGCCACAAAATTTCCAAAGCATGACACACTCATATATACATATCAAACTATGTCATATACAATACTAGCTGATATCTACACTAGGTCTGCAAAAAAGGGGGAGAGTATAGGCTACAGATCCTCTAATCAGTCGAGTCTTCAATTGAATACTTCGGGGTCCCTGGCTTCGATGGACTTGGGTCCACCATTGAACCACTTGGTGGGTCGGCCGTGCCTTTCCTAAAAGTATCCTCCAGTGTCGACATAAGGACCTCAGACTCCGGTATAGGACCCTCATTCTGTCTATTCCGCTCACGATGATACCATGATCTGTATTGATGGGGTATCTTATGGGATAGACTCGCATCAACCCAAACCACGGACCTCACAAGTTCATAGACCCATCCCCTCGGGTTCCCATGAAGTGGAATATAACACCTCTGCTCAGTGACCTTCTTTGGTTGGCCAAAACGCTCACGAGGCACTACCATATAATGACCTGTAAATGTTTTCCCACAACGTGGTGAGACAACGTCTCAGCAAGTTCACCCCCTAAGTCCCGACTAAAAAGGAAATACGCCCAAAGGTTATCTAGTCACACATGAGATAGAGGACTTACCTTTGCCTCAGTCCCTTCCTACAAGTCACTACAATTCATATATTCACTGAATCACTTCAACAAATAAATTCATCAAGTCAGATCGAGCCATCGATCAATCGATCCAGTCGATTCCATGTCATCAAGACCATCTCTCGGTCAACCCATTCAATACTATCTATCAACCAATACTATCTATCAAGTCGTTTCCTTGAAACGATTACTGCTCACCTAAGTTGATACGAAAGAATGCTCGCCTAAGCTAACGATGATAGATAGTATAGCTCACCGAAGCTGATATAGATAGATAGTATAACTCACCGAAGCTGATATAGATAGATAGTATAGCTCGCCGAAGCTGATTTGTGCTCACCGAAGCTGATTTGTGCTCACCGAAGCTGATTCATGCTCACTGAAGCTAGTTTATAGATATTATACTTATCTACTAATCATTTCACTGTTTTCATAGTACCCGGTAAAATAATCGTGTGTAGGTACATGGTAGGCCTTAGCCAAAAATATAATATCTTATTTTATAAAAACCCACTAATGATATAGTCGATAAAAACATTTTTGGCGCTGTAAACCAATGCCCGGTAATTTTCTAATTAAATACCGAAATTAATAAATTTTGGGATAAATACCCAAAATTACAATCAACACACAAATTGCACAAATTATCATCCAGATAAATAAACCAACCACACCATTGCGATCAACACAAAATTCAGTCACTGGCTATCCCGATCTAATTTTCGAAAAATAATAATTGATTAAATAATTACCGAAATTAATTAATAAATACCAATAAATGCAACTTATGCTGGAAAAGCCTAATTAAATACCGAAACGGGCTCAAAAAATTTCCGAACGTATCTAGATAAATACTACAACTTATCTAGTCTCTAATTACGCTACTCTAACCACCTAACAAGCATAAACGACTAATTAAATTGTTAATCTGTTCTAACTAACCACATAATACATGGTTAACCTAAACTAATCGACCCTTAAGCATAATTAACTCCCTAAGCGGAGATTAGTGACTAAACTTACCAGTTTTGAATTCCGATGAGTTCACGAGGATAGCGAGGTGGAGAGGAGCGATAAACTCCGAAGCGGCGACACCTTTTGAGGCCGGGAAAGGGTCCAAAGTGAGCCTCGAAGCTCTAGGGCCCTTGCTGGTTTCGGTTCTGTCCTTGAACCGAACAAGTTGATTGGCGGCTATGGGTTGGCTGAAACGGTGAGGGAAGGGACCAACGGGGTTGCTGCAGCCTAGGCGAAGAAAGGTGGGGCTTCCGGCGGCTTTAGGCGGTGACGCACGGTGGCCAGGCGATTGGATGATGCTGGGTGGGGACGGATAGGGCTCAAGATGGCCAAGAAACTCGTGGGCTCGGGCGCACGAACAGGCTAGGCGTGCGAGTGAGCAAGCAGCGGTCTGGCGACGTGCGGCTGCTTCGGATGGGGCCAAAGGTAGTCGGATGGCAAGGGAAGGGGCTGAGCTCAGTTTCTGCAGGTTTTCTCTGGCTTCTTTGGTTTGGAAATGGGGGATCAATGAAAAGGAAGGAGAAGGGGGGAACAACAAGCTTGTGGAAGGTCCCTCTTGCTTCACTTCTATCTTTTTGTCTCCTTGAAGAGGCCCCACCATGTATGAGCTGGCTTCCTCAGCCAAAAGCAGACCCTTAGCTTGTTTAGGAAGCCTTGGAGATGGTCCAAAAGGTTGAGGCATGGGGGGCTACGAATTTTGCACATATCTCCTCCAATTCCTCTTCAATGCCCTCTTAAATTAATTTCAATTCGGCCCTCAAAATTCCATCATCGAGTCATCGATCAAATTGACATTTTTCCTCATCAATAGAACCAACTTGCATCCCAAAAATGTGATACAAAACGGTCCCCTGAATTTTCTGGACAAAAACAGCCTCACTTTGAAAATTCACCAAAAATCTCGGTTTGCAGAAAAATCTTTGGAGAATGAATTGACAGTCCTAAAATGACTCGTGACATGACAAAACTTTCAATTTCTCAAATCGAATTCAAATTCACGATTAATTTCAATTTGTCGCGATTTTAACATGACCTAGCCTACCGGGTAGCTTTTAGAAATTTTTGGTGCAATTGACTCGTGATCTATTTGTTTCGAGTCATAATATACATCTTCGACACATTGGCGACCCTCATCTGTCGTGAAAATCTTGAGACTTCAAATACGGACACAAGGTACCAAAAAGACAGAAAAATTGGCTTAGAGCCGATCGACGAGAATTTCACGATCTGGTGGCATCACCCACACTTTGATCATCTATCTCAATCGAAATGACCTATCTTTGATCTCTGATTGATTTTTAACTGTGCCGTAATGATTTCTGCAGATGAGCATGGTCGAGTGGTCGATTCCTGGTCGAATTCTCAAGTCTATTGCATTAAAATTCTTTAATAGCTTCCCCGATAATCTAGTTATCTCATGAATGATCAGCTCAAAGAATAGCACTATAGGCGTATCGATGAAAGGCCCGATTTATTTAATTGGAAACAGAATTGAATTTTTCAGGATGTCACATATAGGCTGCTAAATAAGAAAATATTTGACCACTAAAAAATTCTCGATTCAATTAATTATATTTTCAATGGAAATACCACAACACCAATCATCCATAATCAAAGAAGTATTTTGATCCTTAAACCCTCTTATTAGTAAGTGTTGTAATCTATAGTCGCAAACAAAACATGATAGATCTCCTTGTCTTATATGTATCAAACTAGAAGAGAAAACGAGTAGAACTTGCATTGGCAAAAGGATATTAAAAGAACTAAAAGTTTTGTTTGACACTTATTTTAATGTCAAAAGTTTTTGCTGGTGCACTTAAGTGCCATATTAGAGAAAAAATGATCATCCAAGTGCCTCTGGCGAGAACTTCCAGTGAAAATGATTACGTGGCTCTTACAATTAAAATTTTAATATGAGTTGGCATATTTTAGTTTTAAAAAAACCTAGTCAATGTGGATGTGTAAAATGATGTTGCACAAGCCAACATGGCTCGCTTGACTCTCAGGAGCAAAAATGACATTAATTCACCATCGATTGCCTTCTCTATCACTCTGGGTTTGCTAGAAGCCACCATTAATCCACCATCACCTAACACAATAGCTCTAAATATGTTTAGAGCAAAAAGTAGGGTATCTAAAGGGAAGAACTAAGAAATTTCTTAACGATAAAAAAAATCTCTTGGATAATCGATTTCTAGAGGATTTTCCATCTTCATCCCCTCTTAGTTGCACTATCTCTGACCACCGATAGCCGCGGTAGCCACCGACCACCACAGGTTATAGCACGGAACAGAGCACATTTGCACGCACAAAGAGCTCATCATGAATTTTCTATCCTGGAGTGATTCCTCTCATTCACTCTTTGCTCCTGTTTCTTCGTCACCATTCCCAAAGTGCTCAAACCTCTATCAACATTGCCTCTTACAATGATTCTAGTCCACAATGTTGCTCCTATGATCTTCTTACTCAGATTTGATCCCCATCTCCTTGCCGGAGATTTGGCATTTTGTTGAATTAGTGATGTAGGGTTGGAATTGGGGCAAAACTTGTAAAGGTCGTTTAGGGGATAATATGCTGACTGGGTTGCCACTGAGTTACATTGGTCGAAGATATTAATTAAATATGATAACGTTAGATTTCCAATGACCTAAATTAAAGTTGGCACGTAACTAACCTTTTTTTTTTTTTTTCAAATAATGGCATTCAAATGATAAGAAAAAAAAACTTTGGCATTAAAGTGAGTATCATACGTAACTTTTTAAAACTTCTAGTGTCTTTATGTCAACTTACGGCTTAAGGTGGTTGTGTACTAGAGAAGGAAAAGGGTTATTAGAGAACTCTCGAACCAACAATAAGATCAAGGAATCAAGTACTTAGATCTATTCTAGTACAATGTTGCAAAGTTGATAAAATAACTTGTGGTAAATAGCCAAGAGGGAGGAAGGAAGAGAGGAGAAGAGATGAAGAAACAAATCGTAAAACCCAACAATGAGCTCTCAGTTTCAGTGTTACCGAAACCCTACACCTCGCAATATATTTTTATTGAATATAACTTATGCATGACCAAAATGTCGGGAGAAGTACACTATTAGTGCTATAAGTTGTGTACGGCGCTCACTTTGGTGCCAAAAGTTTCCATCAAATCACTTAAGTGCCAAAAATTTTGAAAAATGATCATTTCAGTGCTAATGCCGATCCGATTGACTGGAAATCCAACGTGGCTGTTTTTTATTAATTTTTGACGCTGATGTGGCTTGCTGGAGAGTACGGTCAGCATGTAAACCATCAAACGACGTCGTTTGGCGTCTTAAACCCCAAGTCGAAACCCTAAATCCCCTAATCAAGAGAGAGAGAGAGAGAGAGAGAGAGAGAGAGAGAGAGAGAGAGAGAGAGGCCATGGCGGCGTCAACTTCTTCCTCGAAGAACAACACCAGCAGAGAGAGAGAGAAGCCATGCTGGCATCGTCTTCTTCCCCGAAGAACAACACCAGCAGAGAGAGAGAGAGAAGCCATGGTAGTGTCGTCTTCTTCCCCGAAGAACAACACCAGCACCAGCCACTCCCTGAGCAGAGCCCAATTCACCATCTCCATCTGCGCCCTCCTTGTTTCCCTCGCACTCCTCATCTTCTCTCTCTCTCTCGACACCTTCAACCCCCCTTCTTCTTCCTCCTCCTCCTCCGCCCTCGCCTCCTATTTTCCCATCACTTCATGGCTGAGCGACGATGGCCGAGCACAGTGGCCAAGCGACAGTGGCCGAGTACGGTGGCCCAGCAACGGTGGCCGAGCAAGCTAGGTCGGCGAGGATGAACAAAAAAAAAACCCTTATTTCAATCCCAAATTAGCTATGTGGCGTCGTTTTTCCTAAGCCATCCACATATGATGGCAAAACAACGTCGTTTTCTTAAGTAAGATGGAAAACGACATCGTTTAAAGGGTTTATCAATTTTTTTTTTTAAATATAAAAGCCACGTAATCATTTTGGCCGGAATTTCTCGCCAGTGGCACCAAAGTGATCATTTTTCCTCCAATTTGGCACTTAAGTGATCTGACGGAAACTTTTGGCACAAAAGTGAGCGTCGTACACAACTTATGGCACTGATAGTGTACTTCTCCCCCAAAAGTCATTATGTATGTAAGAGGAAATAAAACCCAAAATATTAAATCGATACTACTCAAGTGACGTAACAAAGGGGAGAAGTACACTATCAGTGCCATAACTTGTGTACGGCACTTACTTTGGTGCCAAAAGTTTCTGTTGGATCACTTAACTGCCAAATCGGAGGAAAAACGATCACTTTGGTGCCACCGGCGACAGATTCCGGCCAAAATGATTACGTGGATTTTATATTTAAAAAAAAAAATCGAGAAGCTTTTTAAACGACGTCATTTTCTGTTTTCCTTAAGAAAACGATATCGTTTTACCGTCCTATGTGGATGGCCTCATAAAAACGACGCCACACAACTCATTTGGGAATTGAAATTAGGGTTTTTTTTCCCGCCATTGCTCAGCCACCATCGCTCAGCCACCGTCCCTCGGCCACCATTGCTCAGTCGCCGTCCCTCGACCTCCATCATAGTTGCTTGCCACAGCAAGACAAAAGAGAAAAAAAAAAACGAACAGAAAATCCCGAGGGAGAGGGAGGTGTCGACGGCGAGGGCGGAGGAGGGGATGGCAGGGCCACGGCCGCCGCCGTCGTCGCAGCTGGCTTCGCCGGCGACCTCCATGGTGTTCCAGATCTTCGCGGCTACCATTGGCCGGATCGCTCGTGCTTTTGGAGATTCTTCAAGCTCGCAGTTCCTCTGCGCCTGGCGATATTCCTTGGAAAAAGGCGGTGGTGAGGCTAAGATTCAAGGATTTGAAAGGTTGACAAGGTGATTGAAAATGGGGGAAAACTACTGGGGGAGGGCGGAGGTGATTGCGTGGTTTCTTTTCTGGAAAACTACTGGTGTTGTGCTGGTGTGCTGCTGGTGTTGCTGGTGTTGTTCTTCGGGGAAGAAGACGAAGCATTCTCTCTCTCAATTTAGGGATTTAGGGTTTTGAATTTGGGGGAAAGACACAAAACGGCGTTGTTTTGTTGTTTAAATGCTAACTATACTCTCCGGCGAGCCACATCTGCTTAAAAAATTAATAAAAAAATGTCACGTCGAATTTCCAGCTAACCAGATCGGAGTTGGCACCAAAGTGAGCGTTTTTCAAACTTTTTGGCACTTAAGTGATCCGATAGAAACTTTTGGCACCAAAGTGAGCGCCGTACACAAGTTATGGCACTGATAGTGTACTTCTCCTCGTAACAAAGCTTTCACCATTTTATGTTTTTTATCAAACGAATTCTCGTTTCAACAAATTTTAATCACTCGGAAGAGAAAGATCTCAATTAAAGCTATTATTTCACTAATTGTTTTGAAATACAAAACACAAAAAATCATAAAAAAATTAAAGAATGCACGGAGGTTAGTCAAACTTCGAATTTCCAGATTTTGATGAACATCGTCAAATAGTCAAGCACTTCTAGGCAATCTTCAAGAACATTTAAGTCAATTTCCAGAACTAATGAACATCTTCAAGCCTTTCTTATAAACATTCATCAACTTCTACCAACATTTAACATCAAGCAAATCCTAATCCACAAAAACATACACAAATCAACATCAAACTACTCTAACAACAAACCCGTAACATGTGATCATTCTAAGCTAACCAATCATCAAAATGAACATTAATCAATATCCTAGAGGTTCCACCGAATAAATAGGAAAAATTACATGTAAATTCCAAACAATTACCTATTAGGGATAACTACCCTAACATGCAAATCTAACACAAACAACGTCTAATTTTCATAAAATCTACATTGATCATCACCTAAGCATGGTCGGCTAGAGATAATTACAATCCTATGACTCATTTAACATGTAATTGAAGTCAATTTAATGAAACTATATCTAACCTCTGGAAAAAAATTTCATCCGATTTCAAGCAACTTCTTAACATCCTAGCTTTTATGGATCATAGGTTGAAGATATACTTCGATTCTAAACTATGATGCAATATTAGGATTATTGGATGATCCTAAGAAGGTGTCAAATATTAAAGAGCTCCTATCTTGATGTAATTGGACTAGTAAACAATCGAGAAGAATGACCGAATTAATGGACATTCGGCGATGATTGAGGAGGGCGTTGATCATGATGAGCTCAAAGGCATGCTGGAGTACTTGGTCACACGACAATGTCAAAGGAAGAATGTCTGGGAATTTGGACCAAGGGAGAGATGATCTAGAGATCGTCCTCTTCGCTGGAAGAGAGAAGGGGAGAGAGAGAGAGAATTCGGCCCAAGTGGTCCGTACAGGGTCAGGTTAAATGGGCTGACTCGGCCTAATCATGTTGGTCCCGATTAATCGTTTTGGTCAAATTACCATGGTTTGGCCGAAATTAATATTGAAATTAAGTTAATTTGGCCCAATCGAAGTCAAATTAGGCTAATTGGTATTACTTATGAAAGTCTAATAAGGGCCCCAAATTAGTGCTCGAAAATTGGTTGATTTGTCTCAAATCCTATCTCTTAAAATTGGCTTGAAATTCTAATGCATTACAACTCCAGGATGAAATGTCGAGAAGGAAACTACTCTAAAAAATGACTATAAATCAATCAATTTTGAAATTTGCCGTTGTGAGTTTTTTTGTAAAATTTAAGAATCGAAAGTCTAATTGAGCTTGTAAAGAATTGAATTTATGATTTTTCAAATTTATCAAATTTTCAAAAAATATCGACCAAGAGTTCTCTTGTGGAGTTGACCAAAAAGTTAACTCTAAAGACCATCTCCTATTATTGGGCAAATCAATGTCTAAGTTTGGACAGAATGCAATGGAACTCGAAAAGCTTTGAAAAAAAAAATACTAAAATGACTCTTTTTGTCTCCCTATTGTGATCAAGAGCCCTTAATCTTGGATTTTTATCTTTATTAGGAATTGTCGGCTAAACTCATGTGTCACCCCTTATCCTTTCATTTCTTTTACACTAGGCTGAGTTGAGCAATGTATGTCATTTTTCATAGGATAGATATTCAAAAAGTCATAAATCTTTCATATGACGGTCAATCAAGTCCTAAACTTGTCACGCCCCGACCCTTTTCGGAACGTGTGACATCCCTCAAGTCACTTAGACCACTCGATTGCGACATCCCAGGAGGCATCGCCGACCTATTCGTGTTATCAATTTTATATGTGTATATATATATTCAAGCGGAAGCATAAACAGATCACCCAACTATTCAATAGGAATAGTTTAAAAACACACTTATATATATATATATATACATATGCATCATTAAAGTCATCACACAAGCTTCAACGTCGCTCGTTACGCCATTTCATGTAAAAACCAAAAGCACGGCTGCTACCATCTCCAAAAGGGCTTGGGGTAAGCCTAGCACTTCTAATATTATTAGAGCGACTTTCAAAAAGTCTTGTATCCCTAGTACCACCTAGATCCCCATAGGCTCCATGAACTAGGGTTCCAGCTCAACAATCATGTTAGAGTCAATCTCAGGATCAAATACCCCATCGGGCACGTCCAAATCCATGGCGTCCCAGCTCATATTTTTGAGTCCTGCACTCGGAGGTCTATCAAAACCACTAATGGGGCCTTAAAGATCGTCCCCAACCCAAAAATATCAAGTCAAAAAGCGGTAAGCCACCTAATTCGAAAATCTTTCATTTATCCACATCGTAGTAACGTAGCGCTCATATCAGGCATTGGTCCCCTCAATCGGATACTTAGTAACTTCCTGGATTTGCTTAATGGGGAGCCCGAACCCGATGGAGCGATGAGGTTTAGACATTCTTAGGGCCTATAAAACATTAAACAAACAACAATGGCATAACACTCAATGAGTAAGCTTCCTAGTCCTCGCGTAGGGAAGTCATTCACCTCAGAAATGACCTAAACGTGCAAGTTATCTATTGATGGCAGATCAATAGCAAGGCCCTTGCTTTGCCTTAACTAATAATGTGAATGGTTGTCACACTTCCTCGAGCCATCAATAAGCACATAAACAATTCTTTTAACAATTCATATACATAAGAGGCAGAAATGAAAATGTGCAATATCTCATAATCATGCACAAATGTTATGCAACAATCCAGACATAATCACATATTATTCTTATGCATGTTTCACACATATATGTCTAGATTCTTACAAGCTTCAGGGACATAGCAAACTCCAAGGTCAGCGGTCGTCTAGCATAACCAGGTGTCATCCTATCTCATCGGGCACGTCATTGTCTCACGTATGCATACACCTCAAGATAGCATTCCAATTAAGGAGCTTTGTTCTGAAATCCATCCATGAACAACATCCCGTTGACATGGAAGCATCCGAACTTAATTGGGTATCGTCCCGCATAATCATATGCATTAGGACAGTTTCATCACCTCATATAACCATATATATCAGGGTATTTAGTTCATCATACAAGCATATTATCACTCAAGTCCAATTCATTTCTTTCTCATTAACCGATGCAGGAGCGTGTAATGCTCATATAATATGCAAGAATGTGTATCACCTGCAATCATGTCATACTTGCACCTCATATCATCTCACACCAATGCATCACTTAAACACGCCAATGTTTTATCTTTTCATGTAACCTTGCATGCATAACAAATGAATACAATTCTCGAGTGCCATAAATACTTATCATTTTCCCATTCTAAGTGTAAGCATGTACTATAATCAAATTGCACAACTAATGATGCATCTTACTATTAGAGCTCAAGGTGTAAGTTAAGTCATTGCATAAAGTCTAAGTTATTACGATTACTTATCCAACAACTTATTTCATTAATATTTCATGTCACAACAATATATCACATGCCACATATCACAACATAATAACTTATCACATATCACATATTACTAACTTATCGACTATAAAAAGGACTTATCATGATAACCTATCATAACCTACGATACCCTATCATGATAACATATCGAAAATTAACAATAACTTATCACGATAACCTATCGGAACCCTACGATAACCTATCCGAAACCCGCGATAACTTATTGGGAAGCTACTATGACTTATTGCGATAACTTATTGAGAGTCTAGGATAACCTATCGCTTAAACCCACTTATCACATCATCAAAGAATCATTTAGCCTTAATCTAGTCCTAATCTAAGTCCAAGGTGTAACAACAACCCTAATCAAGGGCTAGAAATTCACATACACCCAAATCCGAGCTTGACAAGCTACGAGGGAGGAACGACAAGGCTGGACAGCGAGCAACGACTGCTGGTCACGCCTTTGCAACTCTTGGTGAGGGGCTGGATGACGTCATGGAGGAGGTACGGCTGTGGCTAGGTATATGGTTGGCATCCCTTGGCTTGCGGCATCCAACCAAGAGAGAGAGAGAGAAGGAAGAGGAAGGCGCGGTGTGGGTTGAATAGCCTCCTCCTCGGCTCCAACAATCTGGCACGACGACGAGAACGGCGATGTTGGAATGACGGATGTGGATGATGGATGGTGGCTAGTGAGAGAATGAGAGGAAAAGGAGAAAAATGGCTTGAAAAGAGAGAGGAAATGGAGAAGTGTGGTTTGGCCATTTACAGGGAAAATGGAGAAAATGGAAGCAAAGTGAGAGAAGAGAGGGAGAGGAGTATGCCGTGCAAAACAAAAAGGGAAGGAGGAAGGAGAAAATGCGAGAAATCTTTGCCATAGATGCCTTGTACTTCCAATCCCCCAAAGCCTCTCAACCAAGTGTTCTTACTTGGAGGCAAAGTAGTCATAGTGAGGGAAATCTAAGCTATTAATAAGGGGATATGCACATATGGGTTAATAGGTTTAGGTCAAGTTAGGTTTGGCATAGGTTGGCTAGGGTCTCTTCTTTCCCAAGCACATGGCCACCCCCTCCATGCTCCTTTCTCATCTTGCTCCTTTGGTCCTTAACTTGAAGAGATGTCAATTTGGTCTTTGCAAAAAGATTTGGCACTATTCATGCACATGGGGGGTAATTAATGCAAGATCTCACAAGTGGTTAGGATGGGCTTGGAGGCCCATGGCCCTCATGGGCTGCCCCTCCATTAGTCATGGGCCCATTAGGCCCTCTCGTGGGCTTGAGCTTATGTGAGCCCTCGCCTACGGCCTATTTCTACTTTTCTGAATTCTTGCATTCGTCGATAAAAAATCACGTTTCCACCCAAAGTGGCCTTTTCGGCGTTTTTGTGATCTACCGATCCCCATTGTAATCTCACACTGAAGATTGGCCACTGATGTAATTCCATTCTAAAAATCGAGGTCAAATCGAGGGTGTCACAAAACTTATTAACATGTTCGATTTTTTTTTTAATCGAATATATATAACCAATTTAATCCTAAACCTTTTAATCATTTTTCATTGTAATTGTTCCAATTAATTATTGTCAAAAAGCACTTATGTGGTGCAAGTAACCTTGTCCACGTGAACATGCTACGTAAGACAGCTAGTGAAATAATGTCAACAATTTTTTAAGACAATTGACAAGAAATACTATATAGGAATTTCAAGTAAAGGTTTATTACTATATTGATAAAATTAAAAAGTTTATGATTAAATTAAAATTCGTACAATAGGTTTACAACCAATTAGAGAATTATCCCTAATTTTGATATTATGGGAGTACACGATTTTAGGGTATTGCATGTTTCTCATGATTGCTTGAAGTCCTTCATGGCTTCGGAATGTAAAATCAAGTGCCTACCATTTCAAAGTTACAATAAGTCAGGTAAGTACGTGTTGGTGTCAAATATGTCTCCAATCCCACATTGTTGTGTCTAAATTGTTGCACTGATAGATTAAGTTGTGTGAAGAAAGAAAAGCAGCGATCAGTGCAGACAATATCATGCTTGTGGCACAACATGATGGGTCTCCCTCCAGTAATATATAAGAACAAGATAGGGGACGTGGACGCAAAACATATCTCTAATCCGCTGCATTATTTGCACATCGACGTTCCACTAGCAGATGGATCTCTAAAGGCATCTATCTAGCGCAACAAGTTTTTAAGTATTGAGGGCCCGAGTAAGCCGAGATCAGGGTCCACAATATTGCGTTGACCATTAGATGCTGTGTCAGGCTCGAGCAGTACTACCTCCGTTATAATTTCAGTGTGCTAAAAGCCACAAGATTGTCAACCGCCTTAACAATTCCTTTTCCCACTCAACAAAATGAAATTTTGAAAAGGTTTATTTTAATAGGACATGATCGGCGAGCTAATGGGCTTGATGGATCATCTTAAATTAGTTTCAATAAGCACTGTAATGGAGCAATTATCAAATTTAATTGGTTATAACTGAATAATTTGGAATTTTGACTAGATCAAACCAATTGAAGGAGACCTCCAATGTATACTCTGGCTAAAAATTTGTTATCAATATGATCAATTTGTGAATTGAGTTCAATTAAATATAAGGTATCACTTTTGCTACGCGTTTGAGCAAATCTCAATAGCCAATGGTGACTAACAAGGAGCACACTACTTCTTTGTGCCTAGAAGACTCACATTGTGATGTATGACATTATCCCACAAATCAATTTCAAAATATAACATAAAAGTGAAAAAAGAGAACAACTTTCAACTTTTGGGAAAAGTGTCAGGAAAATCATAAACTTATTGTATTGATACCAATTCAGTTATACACCTTTTAGTAGTACCAATTTAGTTCGAATTTTTTGACATAATACAAATTCAGTCCTTCCAACTATTTTTGCCCTGATATTGCTGACGTAGACATTAGCCAGCTTATCTGACATCGTCGGTGCTGATGTGAATAATTTTTAGTAATTTTCAAAGCTTTTCTATTTTTTTTTTCTATCCTTTCTTCTTCTTATGGTCAATGATCGGCCGCCTAATCAAGTACCGTGTAGAACCTGCCCAGTATAGTGAAAAAGATAACCAAGTTGCCTTCTCGAATTTTTATAAAATCTTCCCTTTCGAATTTGGACATGCTTCATTCATAAAAGTATTAAATATCATCCATATCTGCAACATATTAAAATTTCAAAGAGTTTTGTGAAGATTTGGATTTCAAAATGAGTCTCTCTCTCTCTCTCTCTCTCTCTCTCTCTCTCTCTCTTTGACCGTTGAATCTACTCGATGGATGAATTTTTGGGTTGTGTTCAATGATTTGTTGCTCTTCCCACAAAACGAATTTGGTTTGGATTCCTTTATGAAAAATGTTTTCTAAGGTCTCCTCTACAATATATTACATTTTTTTATAATTTTTCGAGCCCGTTTGATAAGTTAATGGTATTGATTTCGAAAGTTGCTCAAAACTGTTTTCACCTTAAAATGGGAGAACCACACCCCTGATTTGAAAAGGAAGGGGGCTGCACGCCTAACTTGAGAAGAAAGCCAATCTAGAGTCTTCTTGACTTGAAGATAATAATGCATTAAATGCTTTTGGAAGCTAGCTAATTAATGAGCTTAGTGAGTCACACGCTCATGTGGTTAACTTGGAAAACAAATTGTCCAACCAAGTTTCTTGATGATCAAATCTTAGGTAAATCTTAGGGTATGATGGCCTTAGATTATAGCCTTAACGAACAAGTCAAGAACTAGCCAATTAGAAGAAAACATTATGCATCAAAAGGCTTATGTGTCTCCTTAGGCACTATAGGCAATAACAAACCTAAAATGAGTCTTGGAGAACAAGTCAATATGTGAACTAATCACAAGTGAACACCAAGGGACTGAGGTGCCAACTCAAGAGGATAGCTAGGCTAACTTGCCTCTTAGGCGTAATCATGAGCTTGCAATAAAAATCTAAGAAGATGAGGCCTATAAATAGGATGAGCCATCTTCACATTTTAAGGCTTGGTCTTTCTCTCCTTTCCTCTCCCTTCCTCTCCTCTCTTTCACACCCTTCTCCTTCAAGCCGCCTTAGACGCCAACCAACCACCAAAGAGCATCTTAGAGCTAGGTCCAAAAAGTAGCAAGTAGATTTTCCTAACTCTTCAATAAGGTAATGTGCTACGCTTAAGATCATGTCATCGTTTTCTTGTGTTGGCTTTGTATTGTTATGTTTGTTATGTTTCTATTGCTTGTTGTTGTATTAAGTAAGTTCATGATCCCGCATGAGTGTCAAGCACACCCGGATGTCGAAGAGAGGTCTCAGTGAGTATGGACAATACTAAAGCTTGAGCAAATGGTTCCAAGTCAAGGTCACGAGCCCGAATTGCATCTGGCATGAGTTTGACTTAATAAAACACAAGAGTCATTTATTAGTTCACCTTGCATGGCATGCCTTTGGGCTTTTCATTCGGCTAAAAGTTTAAACATAAAATGAATCGATTGATGCTTGAAATACATGGACACATAATGGACTTATATGTCGACGCTGGGGAATGCCGGGTCGTTGCCTGGGGTAAAGCCTCATATGTCGTTTCTATATTGAGATCGTGTACAATGTTGGCCCAAGTGAGGCCGATGCCTAGGGGTCACCCCGGATGTCGTCCTGATAATGAGAACAAGACGATGCAGTTGCCAAGGGAGGACCGATGCCCGGTTGTTACCGGAAGAGTCGATTAATTTCGACTAATGTGATACTAAAAAAGAAAAATGAAAGTTTATGTGTGATGCTTGCAAAAGTTGGGTTTGTTTTGATATGTATTGTTAAGTGCTTGCATCAATTTGAGCATATTTTTGAATTAGGTCACTTAGTGCTTCAACGAGTTTCATGAGATGCACGCATCCCTATTTGTGACCGAAATAATCATAAGCCACGGATCTTTGGAAAGCTTGTTCATATGCACTAATTCCTTGTCTTTGATTCTTGAAAGCACATAGACTATTAAAAGCCTTTCATATGCATAAACAAGGCAATGCACGAACCTTATTATTGATTTGCCATCAACAAGTGGGTGGTGAAGTCACAACCCCAATTCTGTCCCTAGGGTCACAAGCAGCAAGGGTTATTTTTGCGACGTTTCAGGCGCATCACCGTCCCATTTCTTTTTATCTTTTCATTAAGCATATGCAGAAGCATACATACAACACCTAGACAATAACAAGCAGCCAGGAAAACAACCATTTACAAACACATAATTACATCAACTACGATTACAAGCCTTGCTATCACGGGCCGTTATATTTACAACTACCACATTTTTAAAAGGTCGGGGTAAACCTTAGCTCTTCTAGTGAGATTGCAACTCCCAAAATTGATGTGAGACTTCCACGCCTACAAGACTAAAAAGACAATGGGTGAGTTTTGGGGAAACTCAGTAAGTAAAACCCCTAATTCTTTACTAGGAAGACATCTCATCATCAAAATCTAATAAATACAGCACTCGCAATACAACATTGATGGCAGATGATTAGCAAACTTATTGCTACACCTCGATTACATGCAGATGTCCATTGCAACACACTTCAATGCAAGCTTACCTTCAACTTGTCAATGAACACATCAACATATCATACTTATGCATATACCAGCCTCATGCAAATTCATATATCATCATCCTAGCTTAACTAGGCCCTCCCAACTCAACCGAGGTATCCAGTTTCAAGTTAGGCATCCTAGCTCAACCAAGGCATCCCAGCTCAATTGAGGCATCCTGGCACTAGCTCACCAAGGCATTCGGGCTTAACCTAGGCATCCTGGCTCAACCAGGGCATCCCATTCAATGAACAAGGCATTGCCACCAATGCTATGTGACGATGGGTGCTTTTTCCTCTTTAGTGCACACACGGAGTGCATCACACAACTCGGTGTTTCATCTTTTATCTTAGTCGACACATGCATAGCCTGAGGGCATGCTCATTCAAATGAGTGTGCTATGATCCTCAACATCATATGATAAAATATGCCAGGAGTGATTCTTGGTTCTTGGCTTGGGTCGCATGCTTAGGCCATCGTGACTTGACGTCAATTCCAAATCGAGGGAACCTTGACCTCATCTCGGGACGTGAACACACTTAAACATGCAAACATGAGCAAACATACAAAAGAATATTACAACATACACACGACTTACACAGGTGAGCACACCACTAAACTCGACGATGTAGGCTATCGCCCTAGCCATGAGTTAGAGATTCTACTTACTTGGATGAACCTCGAACTAAAGCTTGAACTACACAAGATGGATGGCTTGCCTTGAAGGCCGAAAGAGAGAGAGAGAGCGTGAAGAGGAAGAAGGGGCATTCTAGGAGAAGGAGGGTGGAGAAAATGGAAGGCAAGTGAGGAAAATGTGAAGTGTTCTTCCTATTTATAGCCCTTGGAGCCATCATTACCAAGCCAAGCGGTCCTCTCCCATGTTTCCAAGTGTCCCGCCTACTTTCCTGGGGTGGCAAACCTACTTTTTTCTCATGATTATACCTAGAAGATGAGTTGGCCGAGCTAAAGGCCTTACTTGGCAATCTAGGCTCCTAGGCATTATCGATTATGGCCTCCTTTTCGTTCTCTCATTGGTCCACCAATACCCCCCATTTAATGGACATTTAATGAAGTCTAATGATGAAGCTACTTTAGGTTGCCAACTAGGCAATTCTAAAATATTTGGTTATTAGTGAGGGACTCGTGTAGCGCTCTCCAATCGGTCCATGTGTATGCCACTTTTCTAGTATATCCAAGATATTTTGGACCACAATCATGACCTTTGAAAAGTCAAGGGACATCTCACATTTTTCATGAAGGAATTCTAGAATTTTCTTTCTACTTTCCTTTCCTTCTTTAAGAAGGCAAATTTTCCTTCCTCAAGAAGGCAATCTAAAAAAGTCTATCATCCAAGTTGATTTCTAGGCCAAGGAAGATATCAGTAGGTACACCCCAACATGTCATTTAAGGACTTAAGTTCAAGCTTGGGTGTGACTCATACCTCTTGGGTGAGAAAAACAGTTTTGAACAATTTCCAAAATCAATGTCTTTACCTTATCAAACGGAATAAAAAAATTATGAAATTTTAATATGCTTTAGAGAAGACCTTAAAAGGCATTTTTCATGAAGGAAGGCAAGTCAAATTCGTGCTGTGGAAAGAGCAGTAAATCATTGTACACAACCCAAATATTCGTCTGTCAAGTAGATTCAACAGTTGGAGAGAGAGACTTATTTTGAAATCCAAATCTTCACAAAACTATTTAAAATGTTAAAATGTTGTAGATATGGATGTCATTTAAATTTTTTGTGAAGGAAGCATGTCAAAATTCGAAAGGGAAGATTTTATAAGAATTCGAGAAGGCAACCTGGTCACCGTTTCCACTACACGGGACAGGTTCCAAATGGTGAATGATTGGGCCTTTGTCCCTACCATTTCACCTCAGAAAAATATAAAATTTAAGTATGTTTTAAATCAAGATGTTTAGAACAACTTTCATGAATGAAGTTTCTTTAAATTCACAACACAAAAATCTGTGTAAAATTGGCAAGTAGCACAGGTCCAATAATTTCGAAAATCAAAGGTGGCAACCTTAGTTGGGAAAAGGAGGCATCCTACTTGATCAATAAGCATTAATTGTCGGGCATCCTTATCTCTCAAGTTTCCAACTAGGTCCTAGGTTAACTTGGACACTTCATCTCAGCATTAAATAACTAAAAGCCAAATGTATTTAATGTGCTATTATCTTGTCCAAGAAGGTTTGACTTGCTTGCTCTTTCTTTCAATGGATGTGTAGTCTATCTCTTGGCCTCCAAGATCTCCAACTTAGTTTAGGGTTATAACTAGGCTAGGCTATAGGGACACATAAGCCTCTACATTCATCATCCTCATTTAATGCTTTTCACATTTGTTCACACTTATTTTCTAGGAAAGTTTGACTAACCTAAGGCCTATCTAGCTTAACCTCCTAGTTTGGACCAAAATAAGGGTCGAAATCGAGGATGTCACAAGTGATCTTGTATCCGACGATCGACGGCGAGATGTCCTCTTATAGGGAAATTATGGATTCCTACTTACTAAGTCATCGACTCACTCTTATTGTTCTCACAATTTCAGGTGTGTAATGGGTGAACCAATCCCGTTGCCCGTCCGTTCTGACCTCCCTATTGATATGACTACCACTGTGACGAACACAATAGACTTAGAAGAAGACATCACTTATCGAAAGAAAACTACTACAAGGGAATGAACCTACCATGGAGGCAGCTTTTGGGAGTAGCTTGGTGGAGGTGTCAGGCTACCTCAGCCTTTTGATTGATTATATATGGACAAAAAAATAAGTAGCCCAGGACTAGGATGGGCATGTAATCAAAATAGTTTTTGATATGTGAATATGTATATGAATATATGTTACTTTTATTTGCTTGGCTTACGTATGTCTTGCTCGGCTTCCATGTTTGTTTATACGGGGATTGTTTATGATCGCTTCCGCATGTACTTAACTAAAGATAAAAGACTTTTAGGACGTTCGACGTTGCCTGGGGCGTTGATGCTAACCCGCCGGGTCATGCTCTCATACCAAGGATGGAACAGGGGTGTGACAAAAGACGCAATCATGCTCTCATGGATATGGTAAGGTGAATGATAAGTAGGACCAATTTGCTTGACTTTTTATGGGGTAAGGCTTTTAAAAACAACCATTTATATACTGAATCATGTTTCTAACAAAGTTGTTCCATCAACTGGTTTTGAGGTATGGACTGGACGCAAATCAAGTTTGAATCATTTCAAGGTTTTGGGATGTCCTGCAGAAGTGAGGTTGTACAATCGAACAATAGGTAAATTGGACTCTAAAAGCACTCGATGCTACTTTGTATCTTACTCAGATTATTCAAAAGGATATCAGTTTTATAATCCCAGTGGAGGCACAAGGATTGTGGAATCACAAACGGTGAAATTTCTGGAATTTGATGTGGCCAAAAAGCATTGCTACTCGCAGATTAATGCAAATAATAATATGATAAGACCTACTATGTCATTTTCCCTACCCGTGCGGACGATTGTGGAGCTTACTGTGCCACAAACTAAACCTCTTAACACTGAGAATTCTATTGTTGAGATGACCCTAGATGAAGTTCTTCATGTTCCTCAAACTCAGAATGAGGTTACAGTAACTCCACTTAGGAGATCTACTAGGGAAAGGCATTCGGCTATACCATCGGACTATATAGTTTATTTAGGAGAGCATGGCTACGATATCAGGTGTGTTATAGATTCGGTGACTTATACAGACGTAGTTTCCTATCCTCAATAAGATTTGTGGTTGGATACAATGAAAAATGAAATACAATCTATGAAACATAATGGTGTTTGGGAGCTTGTTGAATTACCGGAAGATTGTAAACTCATAGGTTGCAAATGGGTTTATAAGACTAAAAGGGATTCTAAACAAAAGACTGAGAAATGTAAAGCTAGATTGGTGGCCAAGGGCTTCACTCAAAGAGAAAGAATAAACTATGAAGTAACTTTTTGTCCGGTTTCTTCTAAATACTCTTTTAGAGTGTTCATGGCTTTAGTAGTTCATTTTGACATAGAGTTACACCAGATGGACGTTAAAACTATTTTCTAAATGAAGACCTTTATGAGGAAGTCTATATGGTGCAACCCAAATGTTTTACGACAGATGACTCAGATAAGTTTGTACGTAAATTGAAGAAGGCTATTTATTGTCTCAAACAAGTTTCTAGACAATGGTACTTGAAGTTTCACAATGTCATCACTTCTTTTGATTTTGTAGAGAATAAAGTAGATCAGTGCATATACTGTAAGGTCAGTGAGAGGAAATTTATTTTTCTTATACTTTATGTGGATGACATATTGCTTGCGAGTAGCAACATAGGATTACTCCATGAGAGAAAGCAAATGTTGTTGAAGGATTTTGACATGAAAGGCCTTGGTGACGCATCCTTCATTCTTGGCATTGAGATCTATAGGGATCATTCCCGCCATATGTTAGGTTTATCTTAGAGGGTATATGTTGATCGTATTTTGGAAAGATTTAACATGCAGCATTGCAAGTCAAGAACTGTTTCTGTTGCTAAGGGTGATAAGTTAAGTCTCTCATAATGTCTTCAATTAGATTTTGAGAAAAACCAAATGAAGGATATACGTTATTCTAGTGCACTTGGAAGTATCATGTATACTTAAGTTTGCATCAAACCATATATCGCCTTCGTGACAGGACTATACAAGGCTAATAATTGAATGCCCATACCCTTCACTTAAGGTTTACACAATACCCTGAGATTTTCATTAGATATATGTATACAACTCAATAACAATTCATACAAAAAGAGTTGATATTATAGTAAAGCATGTTGCCACAGACGATATGTTGGCAGATCCTTTGACGAAAGGCATACGCCCTTGTGTATTTAAGCGACATGTCATGAACATAGGCTTGGGAGAATCATTAGATACTGTCATTTAGTGGGAGCTGTTTCAAATTTGCTCTAATAAAGTTTACATTTGTATTTTGTTACATTTTGTAACATTTTGATATATGTCGACTCTTTTTGTATGATTTGTTATTGACTTGTATAGATATATCTAATGAAAATCTTAGAGTATTGTGTAAACCTTGAGTGAAGACCAAGGGCATTCAGTTTTTAGCCTTATACATATGTCTCAATTATACATAAAGAAAGGTTAACCATAAAGATAAGACATGTGGGTTTATTATAATCATTAAGATATTCTATAGGGACATATTCGGTTTTCTATGACACTTAAGAAAATAGTGACCGGCAAAGGGAATAACACATAAGGTATTACTTTTTATGATGTGTTATCCTTTTGCTACACAACCATATTGAATCCATATTAATAAAGTTGAGAGCACTCGTGACTATGGAAGGCTCTGTATATGTATATGCAGTTACCGCTATGATTCAGTGTTTGAGACTTTATGGGATTAGATTAACTGTTGAGAATTATCTCTAGATCAACATAAATGTGCGCACATGCAGTACAATCTCAATTAATATAGCATAAGTAGGAGAATGTAAAAATTTTCCTGATGTGAGCTACATTGATTGAGATTATAATTTACCATTTTTACGGAGTTGATCTAATAAGGTAAGATATAAAGTTTATTAATAGTCGAATATAGGCCTGGCTTGTGTGGGCCAAGTTGGGCCCAACCCATGATGAGAGGGCTCGTTCAAAACTCCATAAATAGGCTAAGATTCCTCCTCTAACCCTCACTTTTTGCCGTTCAAAAACGCATACACCCACGACCTCACATAAGGAACATCGTGAGGGGCAATCTCATCGAGCCAAGGTATCAAGGGCGATTGAGGAGAAGATCTTCACTATCGAAGGTTCGGATTGCTGTCGTTCTGCTCCAAGAATCATGGATTCCAAATCAGGTATGCAAATCTTCGTTCTCTCCTTCAATATGTTCGAATTTCTAGTTATGTTGATCTTGGAAACTGTCTTGATGGCCTACATTTGCTCATCTCATGTGTTTACCAAAAATAGTTGCTAATGTGTGGAAATCGCTTTTAGTGATGGAGGCCATATATGTGTGTCTTGAAGAGATTAGAGCACATAATTTCTTGTTCGAATACCATATAGAAATTGTGAGAATGTAGTCAAATTTTTATCAATCTTGACATGTGGCATGATAGAGTACTCCAATATTTAAATGATCATCAATAGGAAGATACGGGGGTCTAAAAAACCACCCTACTGGGGGTTTAAGGGGCAATGGCCCCCGCTCCCAAAGGACATTTATAATTTGAGCTTCTATTTTTTTCGACAGTTTGGGTTCGACTCATGAATAGCTACTATTGCATATAGAGTTGTAATAGAGAGGTAAGAGATGTTAATTACAATGGAATCATCTACTGATTATAGCTTTAATTTAAGGATGAGCTAGGATAAATTTTATGTCTCGATTTCTCTTTTTCGCTTTCACTTTCTATTTCGCCATGTTTATATGCCTAATCCTAAAAATTTATAATTGATTATTAGACCCATCAAATGGGGAGTCGGGTTTGGTTGTATTTGGGTCGGGTCCAAAATAATCCAACCCAAATTGACCCATGTTCAACCCAAATTGGGGATTACTAACATACTATGGTTCTATTCGACAGCATCTGAAAACAAATTGCTATTAGAGAGAAACGTGTCATAGGCATCTTATCCTAAAATCTTGTGACGATATCATAATCATAATATTTATATCACATGGAATTAATTTGTGGACTATTTCTATTTGCAAATTCAGTTTTTTGTCTTTTTCTCCCAAATTTAATCGATCGTTGTTCAAAAGAATTGATGGTATTTGAGATGTTATCAACTTGTCTCCCGCAAAGTTTTATATTTGATTGATATATCTCCATTAATTGTTATGATATAAATAAAAAGGTAGGACAGGACCAAGAAAATGAAACGAATGAAAAAGTGAGGCCTATTCACGAAAGACATATGATGCTATTCACGAAAGGGCGGCGAGGGAAGAGAGGAGCCGAGAATTTCGTGCCAATTTTCTCAATTTTGGTTGAAAATGAGTCTATATCAGATTCATCAAAACTCATCCCTTTTTGGGCTTTTCTCTTAAATACCCACGATGGCCCATATTTTAAGTGTGGTGACCCATGTATAACTTACTTCAATAAGAAACCTAACAGCAAAGAGCTACTATCGGTATCATTAATAATGTTATCTCAATACGTGACCCGTTTATGTCGATAACATTTTGTAGGTTTCTGACCAAGTGTAACTTGTAAATCACTAATTTAAATTATGGTTACAAAAAAAATCATCTAATTAGAAATGGCAGAAAATATTACCCTTACGATAAAGCCACCTAAACTGTAAATACCCAAAAAAAGGTGCACGAAGTCATGGTGAACTCATGCAATCTAAAACGAAATAGTGTCTTAAGCCGTATACCCCTAGCTCACCAACTACGACCTAACCAATTCGTGACTATCAACTGGGGACTTGCCATGTCTTGTTGAGGAAAATTCCTTAATTGATTTTGAAGATTGACAAAATTTTTCTCAACTGTATTTAGATTTTGATAGTAAGTATTTCTAAGTGAAAAGTTTGATATGTATTATTAGACATTATTCATCAGACTCAAAGATGCAATGAAAATCTTATCCCTAATATTCAATATCAATAGAATAAGGATATTGATCTGACCATGAATCATTGTGCTAATGGCTAGAAGATTGGCATGGATTTCCTATCCTATATATATTGTTTGTCCAAAAGGAAAATATTGAATACAATTTTACTTACTTGGAATATCTCAATCTATCAACAGGACAATCAAGCGAAGATGAAATGCTCTCCAGAGGAAGGACTAAACTTATGGAAAACCTATCTACTATATAGGTCTTCATTCTCAGCAATCCAAAAGGCGATCTAATCTTCCTTCACATTCAAATCCAATGGGTTGATTGGATAAATGATTCTCAAAGAGTGGGTCCAATTGGACATGGAAAGGTATTAAAGGAAGCCATAATGCTGGAGGATTAGAATAGAATACATCATCCTCGCATTTACCTATTGGGAGCACATACCATCATTCAGTCAAGTCAAATGTTTCGGTCCAATTTATCAACTAGCTAGACCAATTATAAATACTCAAAAGGCTTCCATCACTTGATTCAAAACCCTAACCATCCACACCCTTCTCTTCACAAATCTCTTTTGTTTTTGACATTTTCTTCCTCAACCATGAAAAGAGCCAGTGACAATGGAGTATCCACAATGAGCTTGGACATGACAAATTGCCTAATGTTTCTCTTGCGTGACATCGACTCCATGCCGAGGAGAACCGATTGTAATGGTAGTGCCTTCGAGTGCAAGACTTGCCAGCGCCAGTTCTCATCATTCCAAGCACTGGAAGGCCGTTGAACAACCCAGAAGAGGCCGAGTTTGTCAGAGCCGAAGCTGGAGGATATGGAATTAAGGTTGGGGTCATGGTGACGCCCAAGATGCACGAGTGCTCAATTTGCAGTATCAAGTTCGCCAACGGGCAGGCCTTGGGTGTTCACACGCGGAAACACAGAGGAGAAGTTTCGAGCGAGGTCATCGTGAATGTGAACTTGGTAATCCCAGTTTTCAGGGGGTCCAACAGGAGGGTTATGAGTCTTGACTCGAACTTGAGTCCTCTTAAAAATGACTTGAAGATCTTGCTTGGCGGGCTAACGCCGAGGTTAATGATCCATTGATGATTTAATTCTTTTTGGGGCATCTGACTTTTCAACTTTTGGCATTTTCTTGCTTTCTTATTCCGGTTTGCTTTTACCCAGAATTGATATTCATCCATTCATTTGTTGTACAGAAGAAGACTTGCCAGAAGTAATTGATTGTCTTCTATACATTGTCGTTGCTTTTCGTCAACCTTTGAGTGTATTTCCGATAATCTTTCAGATGTCCACTTTGTCAACATTGTTTTCGAGCCCAGGTTTCGCGATTAATTAAAGAAAGTTATATAAAGTTAAGGTGAAGATAACGTCTTAGTCATCCAACACGGAAGCGCACACGGTTTTCACATTCAATACCAAGCAACCACGGACCAATCTTGTAGATCTAGCGTTTTGGCTTGGACATTTGACCCATGTTGGAGGCCAGAAAAGCATGGAAACGAGGGGCACATTTAAAGGAAAGGGCAGGCAAGGTCTGGAGTTCAAAACGTCGAAAGTCATAAATGTATGCATGCGAGAGGAATAGAAATAATACGAGACGCTAATTGCGAAAAACTAGTCAAAATTTAGGGTAGTCTTCTTTGGCCAGCACTAATTTCTGTGCTTTTTCAAGACTTTTTCATGACCAAGAATACATCTCGAACGACGTCAAGGATAGAAGCTGGACGGATTTGGTTGGCCAAACCTTCCCAAACCCGTTCAAGAAGACCCGACCAAGCGTCGAGCCCATCCCAAACCCGAATTGGCCTTGAAAGTGGAATTGCTAACCCGGTTAATTAAGGTACAAGGAGAACACCTAAAATTGACTAGCCCATACGAATTTGTGTTTTCAGTTTTACGTTACTAGAAAGTTTAACATAAATAACCTTACATTCTTAAGAAATGCAAGTATTTAGGCAATACAAGGTTTTCTATTTGGGAACCTACATGATGATTGTGACCCTATTGTAACCTATTGAGATTCGAACTAATCAAGAACCTTATTCACCTAGACCTGCTTCCATCCTATAAAAAATGGCGTAAGTGTTAATCGGAGAAAACGAAAGAGAGGGAGAAGCTTGGGAGATCACGATGTGCATGTGATAGTCAGGTATGCAAATTTGATTAACAAAGTTAGAAACAGAACTCGAAGAAGAATTTGTGAGATCCAGTATATAAGAAGACTGCATGAGTGTTGTATATTTTCGAATAGGACAATTAATTAATTCTACTCAGTTAGGTATTGTATGAGTCCAGTTGAGTTTGTAGTTTCCATCTTAGTTTATTTCCATGGGCATAGGGGATCAGCTTCTTACTGTCAATGTTAGGGGCACAAGTAGATAGGCATCTCCTTGGTCAGCATCCTTAAAATTGTTCATAAGATCGAGAACATCGTTGCGAGAAACAACAATGAAACCCTTCGTCTCTTTTATGCTTTCTCCGTATTGGCTATCATTTCAAGGCTTGAATCGTGTTCATCCTTCGTTTGGCACGCAGACTGAGTGAGAAAGATAAAAGTTTGGACATAATATCCTAGTACTATCGGGGAAATCACCATCTTTCAAAATATTATTATTGATACACTTTGTTCAGAAATTCCGTCTCTTTGAGTCCCCACAACGAGGGTGCAATCCATGGACCGTGGCACAAAAAATTATTGTCCTTCACACAACTGGGGAAGAGGGGGGGGGGGGGAGGAGAGAGATTGGCAACCACATGCAGATTGTTTCGACCTCATTCAGATTGTTTTTTAAATTAGGGAATCTTGAACGTAGATAGGGCAGCTAACACCGCCAATTGATCTAACTGCAGAGCTGCGAACGGACAACCTTTATCCTCCCCTTGGACACTTAAACACATTGTCATATGAAACATAAATGCGCTCAAAATTAGCATGCAGAAGCTGGGGAAGAAAGGATATGAACAAGTACGAAGCATTTGGGCCGGAGACAACATATGGGGCCGCTCAGAATATATAAGAAATTAGCCCACCCAGATCTTGAGGTGAACACCGAGTCCATAGAAATACTGCGCGCAAGATGGACCAAATATTCTAATCCCTTTTAAAAGGCGGGACGAAAAAGTAGCAGCTTTACCCAAAACTTTGCCTACTTTGACTAAATGATGTAGCGGGTCTATGTTACATATGAATGAGTTGGGCGGCTACCTGATGAAGGGAGAGTACCGGCTAATTTCTACTTTTATATATTTTGATGCAAGATAATAGTGAAACATGTAAAAAGTGAGACAAAACCCGCTTGTGGCTTAAGATTGATAGATATAGATACAATGATCAAGTTGGTTTATCGAGCTATGCACGATCTTTTGTATTTTGATGAGGTTTTAAACAAAACAAAAATCAGAGAGCAAGCGCTATGTATTCACGAGACTTCTTAACAAAACAAGATTGAATGATAAGCCTTTGTTAGACCTACTTGAATCCTCCAAAGATATTGACCTCATGTGCCGATAGTGATATATATTTCTCCGGGAATAAAAGCCAAAAAGAAAAAATCTCTGGCGTATTGTCTCTTGAGATCTGATTCATCGACAATCGTGCAGGCGTGCGAGTGAATAGTGATATCTGCGCCCAATAATTTTAAATTGCAGGGAAAATTGAATAACTTGTTAAATACGTAAGATTAGGCACGAATTTACTATGCACAATACTTCATCAGACAAGATCTATTGACTCTCGAAATCCGCCATTGATGGCAAAGATGGGGTACACGAAAGCACGTATCTCAGTTGCCTAAAAGGGCTTGGTTAATTGTTTATCCGAAGTTAGAATTAGTTGTCACTAAGATCTCTTCTTGTTTGGGTAATAATATGTTAATGGAGTCTGACTTAGCAACTTTTGCCTCCTGCGATGAAGCTATGCATTTCCTGTTTAAATTATGGGACCATCACCTCATATCATATAACATGAGTTCCCAAGAAAGGTTTGCAATCTATAAATTAGGCTCGATTTGGAAAATCTATGTAGGTTCACATTGTACACAGGAGCTCAGCAGATATGGAGCTTCTATTTGTATAGCTATTCATTCATTAATAAATTTTCTGTGGCACAGAGCCTGTATAACCTATTCATTGCACAACTAAGTTTTTTTTTTTTTTTTTGTCGAAATTGCACAGCTAAGTTCAATCATAGAAAATATTCATGGATATTAAAAAAAAATAGTGCTATACATTAAGAGAAAAATATATATATACCATGTATGGTTATAGCTAAAAGTTGTATCGTGTATATGGTTATATGTAAACTTAATCGCAAATCTTTTTTTTATATTGACCATACTTGATTGATTGTTCCCCTTATGTGTTATGAGTTTTAAGATGTAAAGCATATTTTGCTCCATACTATAATAGCTTAAACTTTTTTGGAGTACATAGTTCTCCACTCAATTTTAAGTTACTATCAAAGTCAAAGGTCCCGAGTTGAATCCACACCCCTTTCACCATATATGTAGCTAGGCTTCTGTCTCTATACTAGTAGAAAAGGCAAACTCGTGTGTGCGCAAAAAATGGAGAAAATAATAAATGAAGAAAAGAGTGTGGTTAGTGTTATCTATTATCTATCTATCAATCTACATTATTTATTACAAAACCAACATCTAAATTCGGTGTCCAACCTTTATTTCCTTGAATAGTTATCTAACAAACTTCCTATTACACATGCCCCCACTTTTGATATTGATATCTCTATTCTCCTGCAATATATATATATATATATATATATATATATATATATATATATTTATAGACGAAAATATTGCCTACATTTTATACCATCAAGCACGCTTGCAAAGGTACTAGTTTTAGAAAATTAAATTAAATTAAATTTTTGTTGGATGAGAAAGATATAATTAAATGTTATACTAAGAAAGATTTATATAATAAGATGATATTCGGGAAATTAAATCATTTATAAAATCATATGAAAGAGGTAGGATAATAAATATTCAAATTCAAATTTGATATACGAGATACTTATTGCCAAATTACACGTTTTTGCCTTAGATAGGAATACATTGTTATATTATAGTTTCATCGATGGCTTTTAGTAGAATAATTGGACAAAAAATAGAGATTGTGATTCAACTCCGAGTTTGCTTTGTTATATAGATACATGCCTTAAGGCCTTCATTGTTCGCATTAGCTTTCACTGTTGGCGAGTATCAAGACATAAAATATATTTCATGTTATACGAAGCTAAGCTTCTAGAATAAATGGTTGCATACTCAATTTCAAAGGCTTGTTTTTTTAGTGTATATGGGTTCGATTTGGGGCCATATGCGTGAGCAAATCAAGTCAATTGGAGGTGTTGGATTGATCATATTGAGCCTTGATATCGTAGCTATGTGAAAGTACATGCAACCATAAGCCGTTCAGCAATTAATTAATCCTTTTTGTTAGTTGTGGTAGAGTATATATGACCAGGATATTCCACTGCTATAATGAAGATGATGGGATCAACTTGCTTTGATCTGTAACTATTACCACCAACAAGTGACCGGTATATGTGGCTATCACACCTATGTCATTTACATTGGCATCCACTTTAATCATGCAAGTATAGTCAATTAAGGCATGGCTGTTGGATTGCGAGTGTTTGCACTAGTTTAATGGGAGATTGCTTTAGTCTGCTAAAATAACTAGATAATCGAGATAAAAATTGTGACATCCCAGATTTTCAATTCTGTTTTCCATTAAATAAATCGAGCATTTCATCGACGCGCCAATAGGGCTGTTCTCAGAGCTAATCACTCTTGAGATAACTAGACTATTAAGGGAAGCCATTAAGGAATTTTAAGGCAATAGACTTAAGAATTTGACCAGGAATAGACTACTTGACTGTGCTCATCTTTAGAGGCCATTACGGCACAATATAAAATCGATTTGAGATTAGAGATAGATCGGTTCGACTGAGATGTGTGGTTAATCGTGGGTGACACCACTAAATTGGAAAATTCTCGTCGGTCGGCACTAGAATGATTTATCTATCGTTTTAGTACCCTGTGTCCGTATTTGAATCCTCGAGATTTTCACGACAACCGAGAGTCGCCAAATGTGTCGAGTGGGTTCACTGTGGCTCGAAGAAAATTGACCACGGGTCATTTGCACTAAAAATTTCGAAAAACTACCCGGTAGCCTAGGTCATGCTAAAAACGTGCATGAGTGAAATTAACCGTAAAATTGAGTCCGATTTCAAAAATTGAAGATTCTGTCATGTCACAATAAATTCTAGGAGCGTCGACTCAATCTCAGAAGATTTTTCTAAAACCCGAGACTTTGAAAAAAAATCATCCTACGGCTGTTTTTGTTCAGAAAAAGGTCAGGACCGTTTTTTATCACGAAATTAGGCTGCAAGATGGATCTATTGACGAGGAAAAATATTGAGTGGATTAAGGACTTGACAACGGGATTTGTTGAGGCTAAATTGGATCGAATTAAGTACAAACGGGAGTCCAATTGAAGCCAAAGCTTGCAAATTCGTAGCTCCCCCTTGGCCTAGCCAAAATGGACCAATTTGGTGGCATAAGGAGAGCTAAGGAAGGTTGCTTGGCTGTGGATGAAGAGTGGGAGACAAGGGAGAAGAAAACCAAGGCCATGTAGTCCCCTCTTCCCTCTCTCTCCTTCCTCTCTCTTTCCCTTACCGTGCGATAGCCTTGCTTCTCCTTTCCTCTCCATTTCGCACACCAGTAGGCCAAGAGAAGCAGCCGGAGCCCCTCAGCCACGCCGGACAGCTGCCCCTTCACACCGCGACCACCGCACACCATCCTCACCCCGCGTCGCCTCGCCGTCGTGCCGCTACTACTCCGCTTCCCTCACGCCGTCGTCTCCACCTAGCCGTGTGTCCAGCAAGCTGCTGTGGACCTTTGGTCCACCGTGAGCCACCATCAGAGCCAACCAAGATCGCCGGAGTCCTATTTGGACCCGTGACCACCCCCTGCAGCTTTGCCGGCCCTTGCATACCTCAACCGACCCCAGATCAGCCCTTCACCAAGAGCGAGCAACAAGCAAGGAAGTGGGTTTCTGAGGTACTGTCCAGCCTATTTTGAGGTGTTTTCGGGCCTCAAAACCTAGGCCCGCTTTGAGAAGAATCGTCCCTTGCGACGTTCCCGTCGGTTTGATCCGACCCGTACGTTAATCAAGTGAGTTTTGCTCACTAATCCCTACTTAGAAGGCTAATGATGCTTAGGGATTGATTAGTTTTAATTAAGTATGATTAGGTGGATAGATTAGAGTAGAGTAATTAAATTAGTGCCTTATCAATGCATATTAGGCAAATGGTTAGTGATATTAGCAAGTAGAATTGTGTTATTATTTATTGAACGAGTCTCGGAAATTTTCCAGGTCTGTCTCGGCGTCCAATTAGGTATTACGGGCCTAAGTTGGATTTACTGCTATTTATTTAATATTTTTCATAATTAATTAATTATTTATTTATTTATTTTCTAGAAATTAGGCTGGGATAGTCGACGACCGGAATTTTATGCTGATTATTGTGATGTAGTATGTTTATTTATTTAAGGTGCTAAATTGTGCTGAATTAATTAAATTCTGATTTTAGGATTTTATTCCTAAGTTAATTAATTTTGATAATTGATTGGAAAATTACTGGGCGTCGGTTTACAACACCAAAAATATGTCTATGGGATATTCAAAAAGGTGAAATTGTTATATTTTGGCTAAGGCCGGCCGTGTACCCACACACAGCTATTTTTATCGGGTATGATAAAAATGAGAAGTTGACTATATGACTGAAGTGGTATACTATGTTAGCCTAGGGGCCTTAAATTATCAGCTTTGGGTGAGCATATAAATAGTATACCATATAATCAGCTTTGGGTAAGCAAGTATTATCAGCTTTGGGAGAGCATATATAGTATACTCTAATGGCCTGGGAGCCCTAGTCAATCAGCTTTGGGTGAGCACATATACAATATACTATATTATCAGATTTGGGCGAGCTATACTATCTATTTTCAACTTTGGGTAAGCAGTCCTAGACTAAGGTTGGACTTTATAGATAGTATTGAATGTACCGACCAAGGGAGAGTCGTGATGACATGTAATCGATCAAGTTAATTGATCGATAATTCGATCTGATTGGGTGAATTGATGTGGTTTGGGTATATTCGATATATACTGATTTGCAGGATGGAATTGAGGCCAAGGTAAGTCATCTGACTCATGTTGTGCTTAGGCAACCTCTAGAGTGTATTGGCTTCCTAATCAGGTTTTAAGGGGTAGAATTTGCTGAGACGTAGTCTCACCCCGTTGTGGGATAACATTTCAGGTTCCTAGATAGCAGCACCTCCACCTCCTCGTCCTCCTATGCATTTTGGTATACTAGAAGAGATCACCGAGATAGGATATCACTTCCCGATACACCCCCACCCTAAATGATTAGAATATGTGTTGGTAAAGTCAACCGTCTGGGTTGACATGAATGAGCCTAATAAGGTGCCTCGTAGGTACCAATCATGGTATCGCCACTTCCATGATGGGCGAAGGGAGGGTCCTGTGCCGGAGTATGATGTACCCCAGTTCGTTCTGGAAGCTGCTTTTGGTGAGGGTACAACAGACCACAATGATAGATTGGTAGTTGATGCGAAGGATCCTAAGTTGGGTAATGATCCCGACTCTCCAGAGCAGTCAGCAGTAGACTCCAGCTGGAGTATGGAAGAAGGTGAAGTCGTTGAGGAGGAGGAATACCCAAAGGAAAACTTGGAGGAAGAGCCTGAAGAGGACCACGAGGAAGAACCTGAAGAGGAGTCGGAGGAGGAACCCGAGGATGATCCGAAGTATGATCCTGATGAGGATTGAGACCCCACTCCTATCTGATGACTCGTTTCTGTAGAACCTGTTTGAGTGGAAACTGACTTTCTAGTGTGGCTTATATATGTATATAGAGGACCGAGTTGTTATATATGTATATAAGTGTGTTGGTTTTCATATTCGAGTTTTTAGTCCTACTTTCCTATCCCTTTGTTTTATTATCTAGGGATTTTATATACTTCCGCATGCGTATTAAAATGAAAGGGTCGGCGATGCGTCCTGGGACGTCGCTATTAATCGACCAGGTGAGGGATTGGTGCGTGCCCAAGGATCGGGGCATGACACAAATAGCATGTTAATCAACTGGCAACTCATATAACATAAGTGGCACTGGCATTATTATATGTGCTAAAGAGTATAGATTATAGCAAAAGATTAGATTTTAGGTGTATAAGTACTCTGTCTTTTCCTTTAGAAAAAAGATAATATCGATGCTAATTAGAGTAGGGTGCTCACTTTAATGCTCAAACATTTCAGAGATCAATCATGTATCATAAATTTTAAAAATACATCACTCAAATGACTCTGCTTCCAAAAAAACTAATGCAGTATTGTAATAATAGTACAAATTCACAGTTTCACTTAAATGGACGAGACCAAAAAATTTGAGCACTAAGTTCATCGTCCGTAATGGTCCACACCATACATTTTAAAAATAGGTTGGCACGTAATTTATGTACCAAACGATGACCAAATTTTTACAAACTGAGAAATTGGATTAGATTGGTTCCCAGACGTGCCTCAACATAGCTATCCATCATCGCAAGACTCCAAGTTCCGTTATTATATCTCAAAATAAAGAAAAGTCGGAGAAGAAGCCATTGAAGCTAGAGAGAAGAGGTGAAGAAAAATTTGCTCACGTCATTTTTATGAAGGAAAGCAAATACTTTTATTCTAAATAGAATCATTTGGAGAAAAAGAACGTTTGCCCTAAGATTCTGCTTCTTAGTCTACCAAATAAGAAAAATTGTGACAAAACTTGAATATTTGCTTTTGATTTTTGCTTCTAACTCAAAATGTCAAATTTCTAATGTTATACAGTTTATGACCAAATTATTGCAAATGATCAATTTAGGACACGCGAACTCCTGGAGTGTCATAAGTTGGAACAAAGAGACAATTAAGTGCCAAAACTTACGAAAGTAACACTTAAATGCCAAAATCGGAGTAAAATGGATCACTTAAGTGCCAATCTGGCTAAAATGGTGACATGATGATTTTTTGACAAAGCAAGTGCAAAACGGCGTCGTTTTGGTGCTAACGTGGTAACAAAATAATATAAAAATTAATTAAATTTAATTTAAAATATTTAAAAATAAAAATTTTTAATATTAAATAATTTTTAAAAATTACAAAATTACAAAAAAATTAAAAAAATTTAGAAAAAGGGGGAGGTGGCTGAGGGCGTTGTCGCCAGAAAGGGCCGGCGACGGAGGGAGGAGGGTTGGCCAGGGGTCGGCAACCCCGGCCGACTAGTGGCGAGGGCCCACGAGCCCTGGCCTAGATCCAGCGAGGGTCGGCCGCCCTCGCCCAGCTGGGCCAAGGGCCGCCGCCTGCTGAGGCGACCCCCAACGGGTGGCGGCCCTTGGCCTGGCCAAGCGAGGGCCGCCAACCCTCACTGAATCTGGGCAAGGGCTGCGACTTTTCGCCGCCGGTCGGCTAGGTTTGCCAGCCCCTGGCCAGGGCCCGGCAACCCCAGCCGACCCTCCCCCCTCCATCGCTAGCCCTTCCCGGAGGTGGTGGGGAGGCGGCAGCGGTTGAGGGCTCAGCCCTCAGCCACCTACCCCTTTTTTTAAAATTTTTTAATTTTTTTAATATTTGTACTTGTATTTTTAAATATTTTAAATAAATCTAGTTTTAAATTAAATTAAATTAAATTAATTTTGATATTAATTTATTACCACGTGAGCACCAAAATGATGTCGTTTTTGCATTATTTGGCTACATCAGTGTGCAAAACGGCGTCATTTTGCACTTACTTCGCCGGAAATTGTGCACATTAGTAATGTCTCGTCGTTTGGCCGAAGTGGCACTTAAGTAATCCATTTCTCTTTGAATATGGCACTTAAGTGATACTTTCGTAGGTTTTGACACTTAAATGTCCCTTTGTGCCAACTGATGGCATTTGAAGCGATCTTTTGCCATCAATTTAGGATCAAAATTGTACCAAAAGTTCCAAAACTTTTTGAAATTGTCCAAGTGACTGCAACATTTTTGTTAAGACATGGCCTTTCAATGATAAAAATTTTTAGCACCAAAACATCATACAATAATTTTGGCATTGATATTGTTCTTTTCCCCCCTCCTTTTCGCAGTCCTATTCAGAGACGATTTTAAAAACTCGTATATGTTGATGATATTTATTTCAATATGATAATAATTGTCAAGTGGACGAGCTGACAGACATGGACGGAAAATTCTACATCCAACATGATTAACCTAACAATAATATTGGAAAATACTTATATAGAGTTCCACTTGATAAGTACTTAAAAATTGTAAATCCAAGTTGGTATATTTAACTTTGAAATTAAAGCTAATGTCGTTTCTTTGGACGTTGTTATAGTCTTTTGGAGTTGGCATGCGGCAGAACTCTAGGTCGTTTCATTTATGTCCCACTTATGTGAAATTCATCAGCCAAAAAAAAAAAACATTGAATTGTTCTACATTATATTTGATATTATTCAACTTTTTCAGTCAAATGGCGCTTAATAGATAAAATTTGAGTAATTTCGACACTAATATAAATTTGTACCTTCTTTCATGGTGTAAATTGACATTTCCAATTTATTTTTTCACATCAGCAAAGACAAATCATAGTTCAGACTTGTGCTTAAGTGAATAACACGTCACCTATCGTTCTGCTCGACAATTCCCCCTCCCCCCCACACTTGCATACCCTTCTCCATTTATCACCTCATTTTTTAAAGCCGTGCGGGTACGGGTTAGCTATGACATAAGTGGACAATATCACGTTGGGCAGGTGAGGTTGCCATTGCTTGTATGCGAAAGTATGCATAGCATGACTTCACAAAAAAATATGGGGCATTACACACTAGCCTCACGGGTTGGAATTGTGGCTTAAGAACATGGTTGTTTGTGTAGATTAGATCACTACACGAATAAACGACATAAAAAATATAAGTGGGTTTCTCAAGATCCCGTGGTTGGTCTTCTTAAGATTGAATTACTTGTCCTTAAAAAAAAAAAAATGGTGGTTTGAGCTCAACCACATGAATTTTCACATTTTCCTGATGATTTGACTTCGTAATTGAGATTCTTTTTCTTTCCTTTTTAGGTGAGGAAATGTGTGCCCCGTAAGTCAATCATTTATATAGGTTGACTAGTGAAGATCCACTTGTAGCCGCAATATTTGATACAAAAACTGCGATCCTTTTAAATTAATGTGAGCAAACTACAATTACCAGATAAGTTGTACGCAGACTAGTCATTCGTTGATTCCTATAATTGATGAACCCCTGGCATCTTGGTGATTGGCCTGATAATAAAAGGGCCATCTATTTTTTATAAGACGACAAATTCGATTCATGTCAAAAGCAAACTTCTGAATAGCTTGTATTGCATTGCCTAGCTATAGTATACCTTATGTGGAAAAACTTCTTGGCTACTAACATCTTGATGTGAATGCAGTGACAAGCTCACTAACCTTAGATATCAAAGTCGTGGATTATGCATGGTAGTTGGGGATCAATCTGAAAATTTCTTAGCAGGTTCGGAACCCTTATGGTAATGCTTAAAAAGAACTGCTAATGCTAATTGTCCCTCTCGACCCCTTTTTTCAAGGGAAAAAAGAAAACCCTTAGTACCTTAATAAATTCTCTTGGGAAGAAGTTGCCTTCACGAACGGAAAGAATATACTATTTTTGAGCTCATGCTCGAAACGAATCACCAACACCACATATTAATAGTTAGGATATATGTTCATGCATTTATTCTACCTAGAAGAGGAAGATTGCCACATACATTATGTCCCTCGGGAATCGGTCGCTTGGTGGTGTCAGTTTAAATTATGTTGTGATATTCCAAAGAAAAACTGGCCGCCCACTCTTAGCCGTTATCTATGCATCTTCATAAAAATAAGCTTTATTTTACTTTTGCTTTTGTTTTCTTATTGCCCAGGATCCAAGGGTTCATGAACCGATCGAGTCTAGGCTTTTTCAGAATATTTAAATTATGAAGCAAATTGTAGCGCGCATCATTGAGAATTTGAGAGTAACCGAATTGCTTATTCATAAGGACATCTGTTTTATGACTTCAATGGGCAATGGGGAAATTAATTGCACATGGGTGATTTAAAAAAAAAAAAATGAAAGGTCACCCATTCATCCGGACAGCAAGCTGCCGCCAATTGTAGAGTACCCTCGCTCCTTGTAATATATGTTTAAGGCCCAATCTAGCAAATTAATTCCCCATCGATTGTATTTGTTTAGCAAACATACATAAAGAATTGAGTGTTGCTACCAATTTGAGAAAATTACAAAAAAAAAAAAAAATCTTAAATCTATTGCACCTTTATTAATTCAATTCCTAGTCTTTCAAGTTTGCCTATTTAGTTATATGCCTTTTGACAATTTATCAATGTAATTCATTTGGTTAATTTTGACGAGAAATTGATGATGTGAACACGGGTCATTCAACGTGGCATAAGCGATGCTGACTAGAAATTTTTCTATTTTCTTAATTTCTTTCTTTCTCTCTTTTATTATTGTTAAGGGCCACAAGAGACTCGCCTAGGCTCAGCGAGCCTTTTGTGGAATGAGTGACATTGAAGTGGAAAATTTTTGAATTTTTTTCTTTCTTTTTCATTTATTGTTACGTGCTAGTGAGGGACCGGTCAAAGCTCGGCGTCACTTGCCAGCCATTGGGCAAGGGCATGTGGCCCATATTGGCAACGTGCAAGAGTCGCACCCCTCACCAACGGCTAGTAAGCCCTCGCCTAGTGGATCGCAGGGGTTGTCGAGCCTCAGCTAGTGGCTAGCGGCCTCTTGGCAACCCTTAACAATTTTTTTTTTTTAAAAAAATAAGAGGAAAAATTTAATAAAAAAATTCAAAAACAAATAAATAATTTAAAAAAAAAATTCACACCTGTGTCGAACATGTCACACAGATTGACCGGCGTTCACATTATCAATTACCAACCGAAATTGGCCAAATGAACCACATTGCTGAATTGTCAAAAGGTTGAAAACTGAATTGGTCAAATTAAAAGGTTTATAATTGAATTGGTATTAGTGCAATAGGTCCAAATTTTTTTTGGCATTTTCCTTACCAATTTGGTATGGATTAGTGTTTGGGGTCAAGTGCTTAATTTTGTGAGATTTAGTGTTTTCAAATCATCTAATATGGACCATAAGTCACATAAACAAAGGTCAATCTATCTATCCGGATATTCTTTTTACTAATCTTACCTTTCAGGTTCAAAATTATTTGTATTCATTCATTCTATAACAGATAGAGTCGTAAGTTTTCTTATTCTTACCATAGCCTCTTAATGTTTTGTCATAGCTCATTTCAGCGGTCTTGCATGTCACAATCAAAGCAGTCGATCCAATTTGCTAAGGTAAAGCATCAATGAAATGGTTACCGGTATCCATAATTTTTTATAATTACGGTATTAGTAAATAGCCTGAAGTTGGCAAAGAGAACGTGCAATAATCAATGGAACTCCTTACAACGGCAATTTGTGTTTGAGCTTCTTGCTTACCTCCCTCTTTCCATGTTATTTGCTTGCATTTGGATCGAATTGGCATAATTACTATCAAATCGAGTATTTACATATTATTTACTATTTTCTTAATCAATCATATAATGCGTGATTAATACCAAGATAAGTATTATTGATTTCATCAGTACATAGATATAATAAATAAATATATTTATTATAAATGTATACACAATCTTATTAATAACCTTACACCGTTTGAGCGAGTGGGAAAAAAAATACGGATGTTTTGGGAATAGCTATATAACTTGTTGTGACAAAAAGCATGTGTTAAGGATAGTGTTATTTCCTCCCTTTCGTTGAGTTCAGCTTCAAAACATTTTCACTTGCACCTAAATAATTTTCAAGAATTTGACCCATTAATTTGTGGGTTTTTTTCACCCACTGCAATTTTTACATAACGACTTTGACCCTAATAAATCTTACCTAGCCAAATAAGGGTATGTTTGGTATCTATTTTGATCTCAGGAACAAATTTTACTCTTTTTTTTTGTTTCTTGGACAAGTTCTAAGCATTCAAAAGCGTTTTGTAACTACATAAAATTTCTATTCCCCAAAATATAAATGGATTTGATACAATCCTCAATTTTTTTTTGATTTAGAATTTCTTTTAAATTTTTAAATAATGTTATTACAATTTTCTCTTCTTCTTCTTCTTCCTCTAGCCAGTCGATGACCTCGGCCATGGCTAGCGACCGGCCAGACAAGGGCCGGCAAGGTCACCAACTACTGCGGCTAAAGGAAAAAGAAGAAGAAAAGGAAAATAAGTAAAGAAAAAGAAGAAAAGAAAAGAGGAAAAAAAAAGAATAGAAAAGAGGAAAAAAAAAAGGCTTGATTCTAGAATTATTTTTGGGAACAAATAAGTAACTTTTTTACTTCTTGATTCTGTTCCAAATATATTTTCAGGAACAATAAAGTTACCAAATGGATTTCTTTCTTTTTTTTATTCCAAAAAACAAAATAATATAAATAGATATCGTTTAGCATATTACCAAATAAACCCTGTTATCCAAAAGTCTGAGTCTACTAAATAAAATAAGTAAATGGTATAAAGTAACTTTAAATAACATCGGCCAGTACTTAAAAGTACTATATGCTAACCTCTTTTACCTGGTCAAAAGTAATGTAGACTGGTGAGAGCACGGCACGCAGACGATGGCTATGTATGCCTCAGGATTTGGTTTGAATCCCGACGACTTTTTCCCAATCATTCTTGTCTCCACCTAATCGAATTTGGGCAAGTCGGAAAAGTTCCACTTCAGAATTGTTTATGTCATATGGCACATGTTCGGAGCACTTGCCCAATAAGATCCCTGATTAAATCGATTCAAATCATCTAAAATCATTTTTTATTACCTGTCTTTCTAATGTTTTGACTGTACTATCCAGGACCCGGCACCTGTACGTGCGGACGAAGTTCTTTTGCTGCGATGTGTCGATGTGGGTTTGGTTCGTGTTTGATTGTGAGGATTTGCCAATAACTATTGACGCAATCATGGACCCTCTTAGAAAGCAATTCTTTATTTATGTAGATATGATAGTTAAGGACCTGACCACCGAAAGCATTTCAGTGGTGTGAAGTCACCAAGGTTGGATAAAGTTTTTATGAAAGGGCAATGCCACCAAAATTTTCATACTATCATTTATATGATAAGAATATCTCAAATCTACTAATGCGGCCGCTAAAACCCTTCAACTTTTAACATTATGTCAATCGTTCTCCTCCATTAAATTTAATCTGAAGACTAATTTTTTCTAAAAATTTTTGCCATTAATTAATTTAAATACTTACAGAACTACCATCAAGTCTATATTTTCAGGTAAAAGAGGACTTAGTTTCTTAGTTTTCATAGCCTTTTCTTTTCCCTCCGTTCCATAATTCTTAGGAAATATCATTTTTGCAAGGATTAAATACAGCAACCATAATCAAGCGAAAATTGCTTATAGTCCTGTTGCATTTGATTGTCAACCTCAAGTCCTGCAACCCGCATAACATGTGCAAGTCCCTTTGAAATTACAAGTTGGGTTAGGGCGCAAATAAGGGTGTAAATCATTAACAGATAACTAGTAATACTCTCCAGGACTAATATTAATTAGGAATTGGTTTAGTGGGGGGTATATATATATATCGTGGATGGATTCTATTTCTAGGAAAGATAAAATGGATAGGTAAGATAATTACAAGAATTTTAAGGAAAAAAAAAAAACAGGATGTTGAGAAAAGTTTAGAGAATTGAAATATACCGCATATAGACGTGCACCATGTATGCAAGAAAAGAGGAACTTTTTAACTTAGGATAGTGAGGCAAAAAAAAAAAACAATCTTAGGATAGATTATGGAATTAAACTGTTAAAAAAATCTTAATTGATAAGAACCGAACTTTTCAATTGCTTTCAAAAGGGACGTCGAATGATCATAAGAAGAGAATATTCAATTATTAACGCATAGGATTAGTCCAAGTTACTTTAAAACCCCTAAAAATGAATAAATTAAACACTTGTTATTATATATTTAAGAGATTGTAGGCATAACAAGTTCACGGGCCTAATTTTAATTGCTATCCATCGTTTAATGAAGTGTCTCAACATTGCAGATGAGGGCCAATGTGAGACCTCCATTAAATTCGCAAATCAAAAAGGCCTAATTGGACACTAACGCTTATAAATAACCCATAATTATCTCTATTGGCATCTGATGTCTTCAAATGATATCATGTCAAACGAGTCATATTGGACTGCAAAGATCAAACAAGTCTGCGCTCCCTCTTTAACACCCCTCATCACCTAACACCTAAGTGGAGATGGCATAGTTTTTGCTTGGTAAGTGAGCCATGTCACCAATTAGAATTAACTTTTGCTAAGTATGCCATGTCAGCAAAATCACCTGACCTGGCATTTGTTTAAGGAAAGTCTCACATTGACCCATATTCCAAAAGTTGAGGTATTTAATTGAACAAAAGTTAAGGTTGAGGTACATGATTGCAGATTAGACAAAAATTCAGGTACTAGTAGTGTCATAACCCCATGTTGACAAGGAAATGTAATAGTACCAAAGATAATTAGATAGAATGAAATCCAACTTCCTGAAAAAATGGACTTTCAAATCAGATAATGTTCAACGGCCTATGAAATCAACAAGTCGAAATGATTATTGAATCTGAAGATGGAGCATTGAAATTCAGTTTTATTAGAGTAGTTTGTGAACATTGCTAAATTGAATGATGGAGAAGTTCCTTTAATAATTGCATATAAAATTCCTTTCTATCATCATGCTCATTTATTCTTGAAACAAATCATGTGATGATAGTTTGTGATGGAATTAGGGAGACAGATGACTAAGTAACTTATCCTACCTATAAAATTTATCCAATGTTGCTAGAAAAAGAATCTATGATTATTCATCCTACCAGGATACTCTCAAGGCCAAGATCACTTAAATTTTCAATTTTTGAAATAAACATATTACCACTCTATTCTAAGATAAACCACAAAAGCTTCAAAGAAGTTTTTTTTTTTTTCCTTATTTACAATACTATGCTTTATTTTTGCAAATCACAAAAAAGAACACAAGGATTGCGAGGTTCAGCAATGTGCCTACGTCCTCGGACAAAACTATCAACTCTCTTTTTTTCTTTTTTTTTTGTCATGAGATTTTTTTGCAATTTGTACACAAGGGTTGCTACAAGAAAGGAAATAAGCAAACCCATAACACAAGAAACTCCAAAATATAGGAAAACTATAAATATACAGATTTGCCTGTTATCTCTCCTTTCCTTGAATAGGAGCACAAAGCCTACTAATATCACCAATTTCCCCTCAAGTTGAAGCGAAGACATTGTCAGAGGTCAACTTGTTCACCATATCTTGAAATACTATCTTGGATAAAGCTTTGGTGAAGACATTAGCAAGTTGATACTTGCTACTATTGAGAAAACTCCTACTAAGTTTCGAAGTTAACAAAACTTTCTGGATCTAACGCTAATCTTAAGAATAGATACCTTTTGAAGTTGTTTCTGAGGAACTATCAAAGACTTTTGCAAAAATCTATACATCCCCAGAAGCACTTCCCATTCTGATGAAATCCAGAACGAGATCATGTCCCGAACGAAGAAGTGCAGAATTAGACTTATTGATTTTGCGATACAGATCCAGAATGAACTTATTAGGATATTATTCTACATCGTCTAGCTCTCTAGCAAAGGATTTCACTTACCTTTTATAAATACGTTGATGGAATCAATCACAAATTGATGAAATCAATCTTAAAAACATGTTCCTTTTTAGAAAGCATGTGCTTATGAAAATCAAGATTCTGATTGTATGGGTAACTAGAATCAAGTGGAAATTCTATTCTTAACTTCAATGGCCACAAGATTCCTTTGATTGATTCTGTCCAACAGCTTGATTGGAAGAAAGTTCCTCCGGAGATTGCCAACAGCTAGTATGGCGTGGAGGAGTATTTAAAGGAGGTCATTCGGTCTAGAAGAGTGTGAGAACGTGAAATTGAGATTCCAAAGTCTGAATCTACTCTCATTTTAATTGTCTTTGTCAGTGAGCATTATAAAGTGTGATCAAAAGAGAAAACACAAAAGAGTGTCTTAGTGAGTTAGAGAGTTCTACCATTGAGTGAATGCTTATGAGTTGTAATCTCTTGATTAATCATATAATGGACTCCTGCCAGTAGGCTGTCAACATGGGAAAATGGACGTAAGCTTAACGTAAACCGAATCACTATAAAATTCGTGTGCACTTTTCTTTTTCCTTAAGTCCTTCATTTATAGTCTATTTTGCACTTTCTGATTATCATAGAAGTCTGGAGTTTCGTGTTTCTGATCCTCATTCAGACTTTGCAAGTAATTTATTTTGTTTTGCACCTATTTATCAAGATTTCTTTTAAACACCTATTCACCCCCCTCTAAGTGTGAGTATTAGCTTCTCAATTAGTATCGGAGCTTGAGTATTTGTTTTAACGAAGTGTTTTTACTTTTGAGTTAAAGATCTTCCATGGCTAGAATCTTGGCACCATAACTCGTGGAAGGACAAAGCAATATCAAGCCATCATATTTTGATGGAAAATAATATAATGTCTGGAAAAACAAAATGAATGTATTCCTTAGATCTAGATATCCTCTGGAGTTGGAACTTGTGGAAAAAGGGATTAATCAAAAGGCTAGTTCTATTTCAGATAAAGGCAAAGAAGTCATAGACAATGATGCTAAAGAATCTAATCAAGCAAAATTTATCAAGAAACAGGCTCTTGATGCAAAAGCCATTTATTCCCTATATTGTGCTCCATCTCCTACTAAATACAATAGAATCTCTTCACGTAAAACGGCTAAAGAAGTTTGGGATAGACTTCATGTTACTTATGAATGGACTGATCATGCATAAGAGACAAAGGTGAACATTCTACTTGGCCAATATGAGTCCTTCAAGATGAAGTTAGGAGAGTCAATTGGAGATATGTTCAGTTGTTTTACAAAGATTGTAAATGGTTTAGCTTATCAAGGACAACCAATTTTTTCCTTAGTGAAGGTCAACAAACTTCTGCGAGGACTATCAAAGGACCGGAATCATGTCAAGACCTCAGTATGAGAGACGCAGAGAATTATGCTACTCTTTGTTGATGAAGTCATTGACCCTCTTCAATCCTATGAAGTGAAATAGATTAATGATGAAAAACGACTCAAAAGATAAGAAGTTTATTGCACTTAAATCTAATGTGAATTCTGATGATGCAAACTCAGAAGATGATTTGGATGACAAAGTGCTTGGCCTCTTGATCAAGAAATTCATAAAGCTAAATATAAAGGGAAAAAAGCTCAACTGAAAGAAACAAAACAAACAAAATTCCTAAAAAAGGTCAATGGAAGAAGATGAATCAAGTAAGGATGTGATATGCTTTGAGTGCAAGAAAAATGGGCATATCAAGCCAAATTACCCTCTGCTGAAAAATAAGAAAGGCAAATACAAGAAGTACAAGAAGGCATTACGAGCAGAAACCTTGAGCAACACAGGATGTGAAGAAAGTGATAAGGAGTTCTCAAACATCTATCTAATGACTAAATTTACCTCATACTCAAAATCAAAAACTAACCTTAACTCAAACTCTTAATTGGATAAGGAATCGGACAAGGAGAATGAGATAAGTCATTATGATATTCCAATTAAAGTTTCTAAGTACATTGATGAACTTTGTTTGAACCTTAAATCCTCTCTTAAAAGGATCTCCGAACTGAAGAGGGAAAATTCTAAACTTAGACAGTAAGAAATTTCTTGGAAAGAAAAGTTTGAGAATTTCAAAAACAATTTTGATGATTTGAAGGAAAGTTGTGATTCACTTTCCAAAGTAAATGAATTTTTGAAAAGGGAAATTTCAAATACTACCACAAAATTTTCAAATGGATCAAAAACCTTAAAACACATTCTTTCCATTCAAATTCCTCATTGCAACAAATCCGGTTTGGGTTTTAAAAATAAAGAAATGTTTTGATTAATTTTCCAAAAGTCAATGAGAGACTCAGACAAAGACCTCCTAGACTTGCTTACAAAAATCATTTCCAATTTTTTTTTTTTTAGAAAATCTGTTGGTCAAAGTGATCTTAAAATGTTGTAAGTATGTCTAGAGACCTATTAAGAAGGATTGGGCAAACACAGTTTTTGTCACTAACTCTTCAGGACCTAAGAAAATTTAGGTATTAAAGAAAGTTTGAGATCTTCTTTTGATTGCAACTTACCATTGACAAAATGAGCAAATGGCATTTGGACAGTGGATGTTTTAGGCATATGATAGGAGACTCTAGTAGTTTTATCACATTAGAAAAATATAAAGGAGGAAGTGTTTCCTTTCATGGAAACAGTAAAGGAAAAATTATTGGACAAGGAACTATGAAAATTGGCAGTTTAATCATCAACAATGTTTCCTTGGTGAGAGGTCTCAATTACAACCTTTTGAGTATCAGCCAATCGTCCAACACGAGGTTCAGAATGAACTTTTAAAAGAATGTTTGTTCTATAATTAGTCAAGACTTATCTCAGACTTCCATGGGACGAAGGCATAGTAATATATATTTTCTGGACATAAATCCAGAAAATTTTCGATGTCTTATTTCAATTCAAGTTGAGGCAAATTTGTAGCATCACAAGCTTGGGCATGTGAGCATAAAAGCAAATTGCCAAACTATCTACCAAGAAGTTGGTCCGTGGTCTTCCAAGGATGGTTTACTAGAAGTCTGAGTTGTGTGCTACATGCACTCTAGGAAAATAGGTTAGAAGTTCCTTTAAATCTATAAACCATGTTTCTACTAACCATACTTTGTAACTTCTTCACATGGATCTTTTTGAACCAACGAGAACCCAAAACATTGGAGGTAAGAAATACTATCTAGTAACCGTGGATGATTATTCAAGGTTTACTGGGGTTTTCTTTTTGGCGAATGAAGTAGAAGCCTTCTTCCATTTTTCAAAATTTGCTAAAAATGTTCAAAATGAGAAGGACTCTGCTATTTCTAGCATCACAATAGACAATGGAGGAGAATTTGAAAATCAAGATTTTATAAGTTTGTGATGAAAATGGTCCTCAATATATTTTCTCCTCTCCCTACACTCCAAAGCAAAATGGAGTTGTAGAAAGGAAGAATTGGTCTTTACAGGAAATGGCTAGAACTCTGTTAATTGAAAGCAGAGTCTCTTCTTGCTTTTAGGTAGAATCAGTCTCAACTGCTTGCTATATAATTAACAGGGTGTTTCTAAGATCCATCCTAGAGAAAACTACCCATGAGATTTACAAAGGTAGAAAATCAAATATTTTTTTTTATTTTCATGTGTTTGGTTGTAAGTGTTTTATCTTGAAAACTGCAAGTGATTGTCCGAGTAAGTTTGAGACAAGTCAGACGAATGAATTTTTCTTGGTTATTCCAGCACAAGCAAGGCATATAGAGTCTTCAACAAAAATACCCAGACTGTGGAAGAATCAATGAACATGAGCTTTCAAGAAGTCTTCTAGAATCAACAAGATCAGACTTAACTTGAAGAATATGAGTTGGTGTTAGACTTAACTAAGTCTGAACCTACTTAACAAAACTAACTTTCCCGTGAGCTTGTCCATATTGAAGAAAAGTCAGAAGAACCTTCTCAGATCCAAAAAACTCTTGAAGGAAAGGACAAATACAATAAAAATTGGAAGCACAAGTCAAGTTATCCTCAAGATCTCATTATTAGGAATATAAAAGAAGCAATTTGTACCAAATCCAAGGGTAAGGAAGATTCAATAGCATTGGCACTTATTTCAGAAGTAGAACCGAAGGAAGTGGAAGAAGCTTTTTTTTATGAAAGTTGGATAGAAGCTATGCAAGAAGAACTTCGATAATTTACAATCAATGATGATTGGGAGTTGGTTCCCAAACCAAAAGGAAAGTCTATGATTGGAGCTAAGTGGGTGTTCAAAAACAAGTTGGATGAAAAAACAAAGGTGACCTAGAAAAAAAAAGCAAGGCTTGTGGCAAAAGGTTCCATGCAAGAAGAATGGATAAACTATAATGAGACATATGCACTAATAGCTAGGTTGGAAGCCATAAGGCTATTACTTGCTTATGTATGTTTTTATAACTTTAAACTTTTTCAGATGGACATCAAAAATGTTTTCCTTGATGGATTCATCCAAGAAAAAATCTATGTAGAACAACCACCATGATTTGAAGATTCTAGAAAGTCAAACTTTGTCTACAGACTGAAGAAAGTCTTATACAGTCCAAAACAAGCACCTCATGCCGGTATGAGAGACTGAGTAAGTTTTTGATGAGTAATGGCTTCAAGAAAGATATGGTTGACACCACTTTATTTAGTAAAAAAAAAGGTACAGACTTCTTACTTGTTCAAATATATGTAGATGACATCATCTTTGGTTCTTCTAATGAACTTTTGTGTAAGAAATTTGCTAATTTTATACAAAAAGAGTTCAAGATGAGCATGATAGGTAAAATGACATTCTTTTTGGATCTATAAGTTAGACAATTTAAAGATAGAACTTTCATTTATTAAGAGAAATATGCCAAGGATGTCATAAAAAAGTTCAGAATGGAAAACTGTAAGAAGACTGGAACTCCTATGTTAAGCTCCTCTAAACTTGATAAGGATGAAGATGAAAAGAAAGTGGACCAAAAGATCTACAGAAGCATGAACATTTCTCTTCTCTATCTCACTGCTTCACGTCTTGATATCTATGCATGCGTGCTAGGTTCCAAGCTTATCATAGAGAATTACATCTTAGTGCTATTAAACACATTATTAAATATGTTGCCACTAATCTAAAGTTAGGTCTGTGGTATTTGAAAGAATGAGACTTTACTCTATTTGGATACTTAGACATTAAACTAGCTGGTTGCAAAGTCAACAAGAAAAGTACTTCTAGGACTTGCCAACTTTTAGGGGAGATGTTGGTGCTCTGGTTCTTCAATAAGCAGAACACTGTGGCCCTCTCAATCACAGAAGCAAAATATGTTGCTCTTGGTAGTTGTTATTCTTAAATTCTATGGATCAGGCAATAACTAAGAGACTTTGGAATAAAAGAATATTGCACTAAAATCATATGCAACAACACCAGCATGATCCACCATACTAAGAACCCCATTCTTCATTCAAGAACAAAGCATATTGAAATCCAACATTATTTCATAGGAGATCATGTGCAAAGTCGTGAAATCAATATTTAATTTGTTGATTCAAAAAATCAACTAGTAGATATTTTCACACTGTCTTTGGAAAAAGTTAATTTTCTTCACGACTATTCATTTGCCTCGGTTTAGTCTCTTTAAAAAGCTTCTCTCTTCCTTTTAATCCTCACGAACTCATTCCTCTGAAAATCCCAATTTCTAGAGACCTTTACTTCTCTCTTTTTTTTTTTTTTCAAGTAACTTATTCTCTACAAACCCTAGCCTTGATCATTTCTCCATCATGTCTTCAAAATCTTCCAAATCAGTCTCAGTCTCTTCCCAGTGAAAGTCATCTCGCATAGCCAGTCAAGGGTGTCAACTTGTGAAGGATATTCGAACACTCTTCAATCTTATTAGAGACAAATCTTCGCGAAGCACCAATTCACCTTCCATGGAATAGGATGTGATGTCTAGAAGCGTCACCCGACACAAGTTTCTCATGTTATTACTCTCTTTTAGCGTGCATAAGCAAAATCAAACATTTACGAATATTCTTTTAACAATTCAGAACTTTACAAATATAACCAACCAAGATTAAAAAAAATTATTTATACCACATATGAGTTCACAAGTTCATTACATCATAAGCTAAAAGACAGAAGTCTGGATAGAGGTAGAGAGACCCATCTCCATACTATACTATACTTCTAAAAGTCTGACTATACAAATATCTAGACTGAAGTCATAGGTCGATAACTTCTCCATCTGCTACATCTTTGTCATCCAAATTGAAGCCATTCAACAAACCGACTAACTCACTTTCAAGATTTCGGTATCAGCAACGAACCAAAAAGAAACCCACTTCGTGAAGCCTCCTATATCAACCCATATTGTGGAACTACACTTTATATATATTATTCCAGACTCTGGTTCAAGCACACTTTCATAAAAAGCTTCATTATACACAGGGATTTCATAGCACAAAAGTTGAGGGGTGTTCATCATACACGTCTAAAAAAATGAAAGGAATTGGCCAAAGAGCAGGAAATGAAATTTCTAGTTTTAAGTTAGAAAAATCATTTTACCACTTCACCTAGTACACAAAATAAATGCACAATCATTTTATAAGTGTGATATAAACATAAATAGGCTATTACCGTTCACTTTCATTTACCACAAAAATTGTCAACCAACAAACGCCCATTCAGACTCATGCATATGCAATTTATGTTTCACACAAATGATTTGATTATATGTATAACAATGCACTTTATTCATTGATACTTCATCCTCTTGAACACTCTCGGGGCATCCCGACACATTGGACTTTTTAACTTCAAGGCATCCTACAAACTTCCACCACAAGGCATCCTGACTCATGGGGCATCTCAACTCTCGAGGTATCATTACACACAGAGTATCATTACTCACTGCTATACAGGTGACAGAATCATGTTAATCTCATTCAAGCCATGATATACGCATACTTACAAGTATAGCACACATACTTCAACCCTATTTAATGCATTTGTCAAATAATCGCGTATTAAATAATACACAGACATATTCTAGGTCATTACAGTCTAGACATTCAAATGAGTACATTCTGATTTGGACATCAAACGGGTTCTGGATATCAAAATCTAGTAAATCAAATTGGTATATTCTAAGTCTAAATGAATAAGTACTTTTTAATCATAAAATATGAACGACCAAAAGAGTAAGTTTTAGCTTGATAAAAGTTTATAGAACAAAAGAATATATACAACAATGAACAGAATCAATAAATGAACGGATTCAATAAGGAGTACATTCATGTTCAATAAAGTCTTATTGAACCAATAAACAGACTCATCAATGAATAGATTCACAAGTTGGCAGATTCAGTAAGCGAACAGATTTACAAATGAACATATTCGATCAAATGAATAGGTCCATAAAGGGGGCGATTTATAAATAGATAGATTCTATCATAGGAAATTTCATCAGAATTAAGTGAAATTGATAGATTCTGACTAATTAAAGTTCTAACAGAGAGAAGCAGAACAAACATGCAAAGGGTTATAAAAAAAATATATAGCAAAATGACCATATTCTAAATACCCATAATGAGGTAGAAAAAAGAAGAACAAATATGTAATGGGTCACCAAGACAAAGATGGCACAATAGCCAGATTCTTACTACTTAGAATGCGGCAGAAAGAAGTAGAATGAATATGCAATGGGTCGCCAAGACAAAGATATGAGAATAGCCAAATTCTAACTACCCAAAATAAGGCAGAAAGAAATAGAATGAACATGCAATGGGTCAAAATAAGGCAGAAATAAGCAGAATGAACATGTAATGGGTTATCAAGACAAAGATGGCAGAATCACCAGATTCTAACTACCTAGAATGAGACCGTAGGAGGCAGAACGAACATGCAATGATTTATCAAGATAAAGATGATAGAATGACCAGATTCTAGCTCCCCAGAATGAGGCAGTAAGAAGTAGGCAGAAGAACAGCCCAAGTGTCATAACTTGGCATGGAGGGACACTTAAGTGCCATAACTTCGGAAATGTACACTTAAGTGCCAGTTTCGGAGTAAAGTAGAACACTTAAGTGCCACTCCGGCCAAAATCCGGTCAAATGGCCGACGTGGCAATTTTCCGGTGAGTTGGGTGCAAAACGGCGTCATTTTGCATGTTGACGTGGTGAGAAAATGCAAAAACAATGTCGTTTTGTGTCGATGTGTAAATAATTACTATAAAAATTAATTAAATTAAATTTAAACTTAATTTTACTTAAAATATTCTAAAAAATAAAAAACTTAAAATTCAAAAAAATTAAAATTTAAAAAACTTAAAATCTAAAAAACTTAAAATCTTAAAAACTTAAAATTTAAAAAACTTAAAATTTAAAAAACTTAAAATTTAAAATTTTAAAAACTTAAAATCTAAAAAACTTAAAATTTAAAAAACTTAAAATTTAAAAAACTTAAAATTTAAAAAAAATTTAAAATTTAAAAAACTTAAAATTTAAAAAACCTAAAATTTAAAAAAATTAAAATTTAAAAAACTTAAATTTTAAAAAACTTAAAATTTAAAAAACTTAAAATTTAAAAAATTAAAATTTAAAAAACTTAAAATTTAAAAAATTAAAATTTAAAAAACTTAAAATTTAAAAACTTAAAATTAAGAAAACTTAAAATTAAAAAAACTTAAAATTTAAATTTGGAAGTTTTTTAAATTTTAAAATTAATTTTTTTTTTTATTTTAAGTTTTTTAAATTTTAAGTTTTTTAAATTTTAATTTTTTTAAATTGTAAGTTTTTTAAATTTTGATTTTTCTTAATTTAAAGTTTTTTTAATTTAAACTTTTTTCTTTTTTAAGTTTTTTAATTTTAAGTTTTTTAATTTTTAAGTTTTTTTAATTTAATTTTTATATTTTTTAGGATATTTTAAATAAAATTAAGTTTAAATTTAATTTAATTAATTTTGATATTAATTATTTACACATCAGACACAAAACGACGTCGTTTTTGCATTTTCTCGCCACGTTAGCGTGCAAAACGACGCCGTTTTGCAGCCAACTCGCCCAAAAATTGACACGTCAGCCATTTGGCCGGATTTTGGCCGGAGTAGCACTGAAGTGTTCCACTTTACTCCGAAACTGGCATTTAAGTGTACATTTTCGAAGTTATGGCACTTAAGTGTCCCTCCGTGCCAAGTTATGGCACTACAGGTGTCCCAAACTCGTAAGAAGTAGAACTAATATGCAATGGGTCACCAAGACAAAGATGACAGAATCGTCAGATTCTAACAACTTAGAATGGGATAGTAAGAAGCAGAACGAACATGCAATGGTTTATGAAGACAACGATAGCAAAATGGACAGATTCTATCTACCCAAAATGAGACAGTAAGAAGCAGAACAAACATGCAATGATTTATCAACATAAATATAATAGAATGACCAGAAACTAACTATCTAAAATGAGGCAGAAGGAAGCATAACGAACATATAATAGTTTATCTAGTAAAGTATAATAGAATTACTAGATTCTAACAACTCAGAATGAGGCAAAAAGATACATAATGACCATACAATGTATTATCAAGATGAATATAATAGAAAGATCATGTTTTGGCTATCCAGAATCACACAAAACAAACTAGAACGAACCAAAGTGAAACCGAACGAACTTGCAAGAAATTATTAAAGCCACGACAACCACTATGTGCACATCAAGACTTCACCTATCATCCAACCAATCAAAATAGAAATAACTAAGTAGTTTTAAGCTAACTTAGCACTAGAAATTTCACTTACCTCGACACAATCACAAAGCACGAACTACTGATTGCCTTCACCACTTTAATAGATCTTGAATATGAAGTTTCGCTCTCCAAATTATTGGGTTAAAAAGTGCAAATAACACTTGCAACTTCTGTTTGAGTTTTTGGAGGAATGAAAATGGGCTCTTTGGCAAGGTAAAATGAGTTTTATTAAAATCAATTAAGATAATTTGATTTTATCTCATTGCTATGTATAAAATTACATGTAAATCTTCAGCTTGATGTGGCACAAATGTAAGGTGAAGCCCTTGCACGTGGCCAAGGAAAATGCAAGGGAAAATGAGTCATCTTAAATTAATCATTACTTAGTTTAAGTGATAAAGAAATTAATCACAAAATATTATGTTGTAAGAACACATGGCCATGCAAAACTTTGTTCAAGGACATTTTGCACTTATAATTTTAATTAATAAATTTTGCAAGGGAAGATGTACCAAGTAGAACATAATCTACTTCTTCTAGCATTATTAATACAAATTGTTCACTATTATTATCAATTGACTAAAAATTATGAAATTAATAATAACCATTAACTAGTAAGATGATAGTAACTTAATCAATACCGTTCTCTTATTAGCACACACACATAATTCGATTCACACGTCGAACTTGAGGCTTTTTACGTTAATGAAAATGACCCGCTACATTCCAAGAAATTCACGATTCAATTATAAAGTCTTCGCGCACACATCCAAATACTAAGACAAATAATACTTAGTTCAAAATCTAAGTATCATTATCATAACACGAATTTCCTAATATTACATAATTATAAATACGAAAATTCTGGATGTCACTCAGGAAACAATCCCTCTTTCGGTAAGGAAGTCTGATGTTTTTCTTAACTATTATGAGTTTTTGAAGAAGAGAGGAAGTCCCATGGATTTTATTACTACTTTCCTAAAAGAAAATGGGTATGGAAACGACACATTATTCCTGAAAGCCATGGAAAAACTGGGGTTGGTGAAATTTGGTAAAGCGGAGGAGCAACTGATAGTATTTCCTATTAATCCTCGCTTTGGAACCGAAGGTCTGACTGAAGGTAAGAAGGAAGACAATGATGAGGGGATGTTTCTAAATTTTCAGTCTAAACTTGGTATTGTTGTTGAGGTTACAGGATCTAAAGGGAAATTGTTTAGGTCTAAAGAGCATAAATAGGGTTATCCTCACACTATGGACTTTGATTTTCTAGAGACAATCAAAGTGAATCTGAGGGAGCAGTTCGCTAAACTTCAAGTGGAGAACTTTTGTCTAGAAACATCTTATGCTTATCCAAAATTAAATGCTTACTTTTATTCCAATTTGTTTGTTTTGGCTCCCACACATATTCAATTCACTGTATGTGAAAAGGCTTTTGATGTGGATGTTGATTTGTTGGCTAAAATTCTAGGAGTTAAAAGAAGTGACTTTATGCCTATCAATGTCTCGAATGAAGAAGTGATTAAGTTTATGGTGGAGAATAAGATTCCAAGGGGTAGTATAACCTACTCTATGTTGTCTACTTCCAACATTTGGCTTCACAAAATCATTATAAATTACATCAGACCCAAGGCAGCATCAAAGACTGATGTTGCTAAGTTTGAGGCCAAAATGATGTCGGTTATTTGCAATGGAGTAGCCTTCTCTCTACCACACAACATTCTACTGCACATGTACAGGACAGTGATGAAGGGAAACGCCAATTTCCTTATGGCGCCTTGGTTACCAAACTCTTCAAGCATCTCCACATTCAACCTCCTTCTAGCTTTTGCTCCAGAACCTTGCCTCCCACACAAATTGGTTTTAAGATGATCTCCAATATGAGATTAAAGGGAATTTTTGAGGTTTGGGAGCACGTAAAGAAGGGGTCTACTAGTTCGACTAAGATCGGGTCTGTAGTTGAGTAAAAGAGGAAAAGGCAAGAGCGTAGCCTTTAGGATCCCCAAGAGAAAAATTACATATCCTGCTATTACAGTATGAGGATGAGGAAGAAGATGAAAAGGAGACTCTCTTTGTTACTGTCGCAAGCATTACTATGAGAGATCCTATCACAAATATGGCAGAATCTGAAGAAGAAGCAAAAGAGAGCGAGAAGGACCAAGAAGACGAGAGTCATAAAGAAGAAGCAGGCGAAAAGATGAAGAGGAAGAAGACAAAGAAAAAGATGAGGATGATCATGATCAGGATAAGGAAGAATCCGACAAGGGAGGAAATGATGCAGGGGACAATGCTAACAATGCTACAAGCCGATGATCATGAAGGACGAGATCAACAACAAGATGTTGAAGAACAACAATAGAAGGAAACTAAAAAGGATCGTGATACAGCATGAGGAAATCTAGTTGCTCAGATTGATGGCACGGAAACAAGAGGAGTTGCTAAGAAAACTTCTCAATAACATCATACAAAACCAACTTTGAGTAATAACATTAGTCGTTCTCCACTAGATGCAAGGGACATCCATGTTGGAGAAAACTCCTTTAGTATTTTGAAGTTGACAAAACATTTCCATCAGTCTAGTCTATAGACTTCCAGACTCAAATGTTAAAGTCTGAAGATCTCCAAATTATGTCGTCAAAGTCTAAAGACTGTAAGACTCAAGACTCAAAAGTTTACCCTCACTAACAGTTTCTAGATCGACGAAGAGAAGACTTATCCATATGTAAGTTTATCTTTAAGGATTCGATTTGTACGGTTTATAGAAGTTCTTACAGCTAGAGATAGCACATCGAGATCAATTATTCTTATTGGAATCAATTTTGGATAATCAAGATCTGTTGAAAGGCGAAGTATACTTGGAAGGTTCTACTTATGGAAACCTAGATCCTGATTGCATGGGCGAGCAGGATTGGTGGACTATCATCGCATTCCTTAAATGACTCAAGATCTCCTTGATTGATTCTGTCCAACGGGTAGATTGGAAGAACTCTTTTGGAAAGTGCCAACAGTCGGGAAGGCATGAAGGAGTATATAAGGGAGACGCTCAAGTTATTCAAGTGTGTGCGTGAAAGAAGAATTCCAAAGTCTGAAGCTCTTAAGTTCTTTGCTATTTCAATCGTAGAGCTTTACCTGTATTCAAAAGAGAGAGCAAACACTTGTGAGACATTAAAGAAGTGTAGTAGAGTCTCTACACTGTAAAAGTCAAGGACGTAAGACTGTAACATCTCTTCTGATCCTTAGTGAAATCTAGCCAGTGGGCTATCAGCGCGGGAGAGTGGACGTAGGCTTAATCTAAGCCAAACCACTATAAACACTGTGTTTCTATTCTCTTTCCCTTAAACTCTTTATCTCAATTTAAAGCTTCATATAACTGTTTTCGTTGCTAGCAGATTATTATAAAGTTTCGTAAAAATTTCTTTATCACCTATTCACCCCCGTCTAGGTGATCTTACTAGCCCTTTCAATTGGTATCAGAGCTTGTGTGCTCATTTTATTGAAGTGTTTTTACTTCTGAGCTAAAGATCTATGGCTAGTATTTTGGCTCCAGGTTTGGTTGAAGGCCAAAGCAACACCAGATCTCCTTACTTTGATGGAAATGAATACAATGTTTGGAAAAACAAGATGAAGGCATTCCTAAGATCGAAAGATCCTCTAGAATGGGATGTGGTAGAAAAGGGAATCATTCCTAAAGCTGCATCAGTCTCAAAAAGATGAAAAGAAGTTGTAGATGCTAGCGAAATGACACAAGAAGCAATAACCAAGAGACAAGCTCTTGATGCTAAAACAATCTACTCTTTATACTGTGCTTTACCTCCTACTGAATATAACAGAATTTCATCCTGTGAAATAGCCAAAGAAGTCTCGAATAGGTTGCATGTTACTTATGAAGGAACTGATCGAGTTAAAGAAACAAAGATCAATATCTTACTCGAACAGTATGAAGCCTTCAAGATGAAACCAGGAGAATCCATTACTGACATGTTCAGTCATTTCACAGAAATTGTAAACGGTCTATCATATCAAGGACAGCCAATCTCAGGACCAATGAAGGTTAATGAATTATTGCGTGGACTATCCAAGGATTGGAATCACGTGAAGACTTCAATAAGAGAAACTCAAAGGATCATGCCTCTTATAGTTGATGAACTCATAGGCACACTTCAGTCATACGAAGTGGAGCAACTCAATGAGGAAGAAGATCCCAAAGGTAAGAAGTCAATTGCTTTAAAATCTAACAATGATTCTGATGATACAGATTCTGAAGATGACATGGATCATGAAGAGCTAGCACTCATGATCAGGAGATTCAGGAAACTGAATAGAAAGGGAAGAAGATTCAACTGGAAGAAGCAAGGCTCTCAAAAATTCCAAAACAAATCAACTGAGTATGACGAGGTCAATAAAATGTGGTCTGTTTTGAGTGTAAGAAAAAAAGACACATCAGACCTAACTACCCTCTATTGAAAAAAAAAAAGAAGAAGCAAGGACTGAGAAATTCAAGAAGGCTCTCAAAGCAGAGACATGGAGTGATACCATATGTGATGAAAGTGATGAAGAGTATGCCAACATATGCTTAATGGCAAACTCATAATCAGACTCAGATTTTGGAACAGATTCAAATTCAGATTCAAACTCAGATAGTGAAATTGAGGTTAGTAATTTAAACATTCCCGCTAAAGTATTGAAGTATATAGATGAACTTTGTCTTAGTCTTAAAACCTTTCTTAAAAGGATCTCTGAACTAAAAAGGGAAAATTCCAAACTGAAGCAACAGGAAATCTCTTGGAAAGAAAAGTTTGAAAATTTAGACAAAAGTTTTGGTATCTTAAAAGAAAATGCAGACTCTATTTCAAAGGAAAATACATTCTTGAAAGAAGATATTTCAATATTACAAAAAGGTTTTCAATAGGAACTAAGAAGTTTGGAAAAGATTCTTTCAATTCAAAGACCGTATTTCAACAAATCAAGTTTGGGTATGACACCATAAACTATTCCTTTAATTGATTTTCCAAAAGTAAATGAAAGAATCAAACAAAGACCTACAAAAATATTCTACAAAAATCATCTCCAAAGAGTTTTTGTAAAACCTGTTGGCCGAAGTGCTCTCAAATGTTCAAAGTGTAATAGCTTAGAACATTTTGAGAAAGAATGTCATATGGTTTGGAGATCTGTTAAGAAGGAATGGGCAAAGACTTTATATTGCACTAACTCCCCTAGACCCAAGAAAATGTGGGTACCAAAGAAAGCTTGAGTTCTTTTTATAATTGCAAGTCATTATCAAGAAAAAGATAAAATGGTATTTGGATAGTGGCTATTCGAGACACATGACAGGAGATTCAAGTTGTTTTATAAAGCTTATGCAAATGAAAGGAGGAAAAGTTTCCTTTAGTGGAAATAGCAAAGGAAGAATTGTTAGATGTGGAACTGTAAAAATTGGAAATCTCACAATCAATAATGTCTCCTTAGTGGAATGTCTGAATTACAATCTACTCAGCATCAGCCAATTGTGTGATACTAGATTCAAAATTAACTTCCAAGAAGGCATTTGTTCGAGAACTAGTAAGGATTTTTCTCAATCTTTCACTGGACGAAGACATGGGAATATCTATCTTCTAGATATGAAATCAGAAAGCTCTCAGTATCTAATATCCATTCAAGATGAAGCAAACCTCTGGCATAGAAAACTTGGCCATGTCAACATGAAGCAAATTGCCAAGATCTCATCCAAGAAGCTTGTTCGTCGACTGCCCAACCTAACATATCAAAAATGTGATTTGTGCACACCATGTGTTTTGGGAAAACATGTTAGAAGTTCTTTCAAACATATAAACAAAGTGTCTACTAATCGAGTTTTGCAGCTTCTGCATTTGGATCTCTTTGGACCAACTAGAACTCAAAGTATTGGTGGAAAGAGATACTGCTTAGTAATCGTGAATGATTATTCTCGCTTTACATGAGTATACTTCTTGGCAAGTAAGTCTGAAACCTTTTCCTATTTTTTAAAATTTGCAAAGAAAGTTCAGAATGAAAAAAGATATACTATTTCAAGTATTAGGACAGCTCATGGAGGTGAGTTTGAAAACCAAGATTTTGCAAAATTCTGTGATGATTCTGGTTTTCAGCATGTGTTCTCCTCTCCATATACTCTAGAACAAAATGGAGTTGTGGAAAGAAAGAATAGATCTTTACAGGAAATGACTAGAACTCTCTTAATAGAAAGTAATATTTCTTCTCGTTTTTGGGCTGAAGCAATTTCTACAGATTGTTATATTATTAACAGAGTATTCTTAAGGCCTATTCTAGAGAAAACTCCTTATAAGTTATTCAAAGGAAAGAAGCCAATTGTTTCTTATTTCCATGTGTTTGGTTGCAAGTGTTTTATTTTAAAAAATGCAAATGATCGAACTGGTAAGTTTGAAGAAAGATCGGACGAAGGAATTTTTCTTGGTTATTCAATCTCAAGCAAAGCCTACAGAGTATTCAACAAGAAGAGTCAGTCTGTGGAAGAATCTATGAACGTCAAGTTTCAAGACTCAATGCAAAATCGAATGAATTAGACTCAACTTGAAGAATCTAAACCTACTCCAAATCTTACAAAGTCTACTACCCCTGAAGTGGCTCAGACTCCTGAAGTTCAACAACAAGATGAACCAAAAGATTCAACTGAAATAGAGGATCAGCAGAGTCACAAACCAACTAGCAATTGGAAGCATAAGTCAAGTCATCCCAAGGAACTCATCATTGGCAATATCAATGAAGGAATATGCACCAGATTCAAAAGGCGTGAAGAGTCTAGTGCTTTAGCACTTGTTTCTGAAATTGAACCCAAAATTGTAGAAGAAGCCTTGGCTGATGAAAGTTGGATTGAAGCTATGCAAGAAGAGCTTAGACAGTTCAGCATTAATGATGTCTGGGAACTTATTCCTAAACCTAAATGTAAGTCTATTATTGGAACTAAATGGGTTTTCAGAAACAAGATGGACGAGAAAGGAAAAGTGGTTAGGAACAAAGAACGACTCATAGCCAAAGGATATACGCAAGAAGAAGGAATAGACTATGATGAGAAATATGCACCAGTAGCGAGGTTAGAAGCAACTAGATTATTACTTGCTTTTGCTTGCTATAAAAATTTCAGGTTATTCCAAATGGACGTAAAAAGTGCGTTCCTAAATGGATTTATCCAAGAAGAAGTCTATGTGGAACATCCACCTGGCTTTGAAGATCCAAGAAAGCCAGACTCAGTCTTTAGACTGAAAAAAGGCTCTTTATGGATTAAAGCAAGCTCCTCGGGCTTGGTATGACGGGTTAAGTAAATTTCTAATTCAAAATGGTTTTGATAAAGGTAAAATAGATACTACCTTGTTCATTAAAAGAGAAGGTAAAGATTTTCTATTTGTTCAAATCTATATTGATGATATCATTTTCAGATCACCTAATGAAACTCTGTGCAAAAAGTTTTCTAAGTCTATGCAAAATGAATTCGAGATGAGCATGATGGGTGAATTAACTTTCTTTATCGGATTACAAGTCAAACAATTGAAGAAGGGAATTTTCATTCACCAAGAAAAATATGTAAAAGATCTCATCAAAAAGTTCGGATTGGAAAATTGCGAAAAGACTGAGATACTTATGTCAAGTTCTTCGAAGCTAGATAAAGATGAAGAAGGAAAAAGTGTAGACTAGAAGCTATACATGAGCATAATTGGTTCACTTCTTTACCTTACTGCATCTAGACCTGATATATTATTTAGTGTTTGCATTTGTGCTAGGTTCCAATCAAATCCCCAAGAATCTCACTTAACTGCTGCAAGGCGCATCATTAAATACATTGCAACAACTCCAAAGCTAGGACTGTGGTATCCAAAGGAATGAGACTTTACCCTTCTTGGATATTCAGATGCAAACTTAGTAGGTTGCAAAGTGGATCGAAAGAGTACGTCTGGTACTTGCCAACTTCTAAGCAACAAGTTGGTATCATGGTTTTCGATAAAACAAAGTACTGTAGCTCTTTCAACAGCTGAAGCAGAATATGTAACTCTTGGAAGTTACTGCTCTCAAATTTTGTTGATTCGACAACAACTAAGAGACTTTGGAATTGAAGAATCATGCACTGAGATCAAATGTGACAACACCAGCACCATAAATCTCACAAAGAATCCAATTATGCATTCAAGGGCAAAGCATATAGAGATTCAACATCATTTTATTAGAGACCATGTTCAAAATGGAGAAGTTATGATTCAGTTTATTAACTCAAAGAATCAACTAGCAGACATATTTACAAAGCCACTGAAGAAAAGTCTATATGAGTCTATTCGCACCAGAGTGAACATCACATCTTTTGTCGAGTAAAGTCTGGAAGTGCTCAAGACTCAGAAGCAAAGTTTGAAGGTATTCAAATTCAAAATGACTAAGAGTTACGACTGTAAGTTATTTTAGTACTTGCAATTTAATTTTTGGATATAAATTTAAAAAGGTACGATTACTTTTTGAATCGTTACTTTCTTATTTTATTTTTAGCAATTATCCTTTCGATTTTAAAATTATGGCAGTTTTTCATTTTCAAAAAGGCAGTTTTCATTTTGGAAAAGGCAGTTATCCATTTTCAAAAAGGCAGCTTTATTTTGTGACAATTCGTTTACTTCGCTTCACTTGCTTTATATCTGCTGAGATTCGTCTTCTTCATTTTCACTCACAAAACCCTAGAATACAAAAATCGCACTTGCTCTTACTTTCTCTGTAGTTTATTCCAAAATGTTCTCACCTTTTTTGAGCAAGTTTGAGAATTTCTCTCTTAAAGCGACAATGTCTTTAAGAAAGTATTCGAGAATCGCAAGCAAGGGACCACAACACATGCCTGAGGGTCCTATGCATTTCGATTTGACCGAGGAAGAAGATTCTTCTCGACCACAGCGACCAAGTCAGCAACAACCTTCTCAACAACGTCAGTCTCCTCCACTGACTCAACCAGAAGAAGAAATTTTGGAAGAAGTTGAACCTATAAGAACACTTACTCCTAAAGTTGCTTTCAAGCTTTATTCTAAGTCGAAAGAATGAGGAACTGCTATGTCTTTGATCGATGAATATCTAAGAGAGAGAAGCTACAAAAATGAAACTCTGTTTTTGCGTGATATGGAGAAGATGGGTATTGCAGAAAAAATGGTCAGCTGAAAAGGCTTTTGCTAACATTCCTAGTGATTCGTACTATGGCACGTTTAATCAACCAGAAGGACAAGATGATGACGAACGAATGTTCACACATTTCCAGCCTAGAACAGGAGTGGCTGCAAATGTTGTTGGTGATGGATCGAGTCTATTTAGATCGAAAAACCACAAAATGGTTTATTTGAATCTAATGAAGAGAGGGGTTATGAACCCTAGAAGCGTTGATTTTGATTTTCTCGATTCTGTGCAAGTAAATCTGAGGGAGAAGTTTGCACTTCTTCAATTGGAGCGTTTTTTTTTTTCTGAGTCTACAATTGCTTATCCAGAACTCACAGCCTACTTCTATTCAAATTTATCCTTTTTGGATGCAAATAGTTTATCTATCACAGTCAGGGATAAAGAGTTTTTGGTGGATATGGACACTTTGACTGACTTGATTGCGGGTGGAAAGAGCGTGTTTCCAACCAATCAGTGTGTCCGTAGCTCATGCTACTCTGTCATTGGTAAAAGACCGATTTGCTGAAGGCAAGATCTCCTACTCTAGGATGAATGCCTCCAACATCTTGCTACATAAAATCGTAATCAATTGCATCCGTCCAAAATCAACATTCAAGATTGATGTGTCTCAGTCTGAAGCAAAATTGAGGTATACCATCAATGCTAGCTACAAATTCTCTCTACCTCACACCATTCTGTTTCACATGTACAGGACAGTGGTGAAAGATAAGGGACAACTCCCTTATTCTACTCTTATCACATGCCTTTTTAAGCATTTCAAAATTTACATTCCTACACCTTTGTGTTTGACAAACATTACTTCAATGGTGATTGGCTTTAGAATGGTCACCAAGATGCGTCTGAAAGAGCTTAACAAGGTGTTAGCGCGCATGAAGGAAAAGTCTCATGTCAAGGTGAAATAAGACTCTGTAGCGGCCAAAAGGAAAGGCAAGGAGCCCATGGATGCTCCAGTAAAGAGGAAGAGAACTCTCATCTTGCAGGATGAAGAAGATGAGGATGAGATGACTCTTTCAGCCTTAAGAAACTTGAAGAGTTTTGTCAGCTTTAAAGAGACAGATGAACGAGAGACCAGAGAGGAGACAGAGGAAAGAGAGGAAGAAAGAAGAGAAGAGGAAGAGGAAGGGAGACAAAGGAAAGATAGGAAGAAAGAAGAGAAGAGGAAGAGGAAGGAAGAAGAGGAGAAGGAGAAGAAGAAGGAAGAAGAGGGGAAGAAGAAGAGGAAGGAAGAAAAGAAGAAGAAGGAGAGGAAGGAAGAAGAGAAGAAGAGGAAGAAGAGGCTCAAGATGATTCTTTTGAGCCCACCTTGGCTGTATCCTTGTCAAGCAACTCTGAAAAGACAAGGAGTGGGACTGCTGGAGCAAAGGGAAAAGGAAAACATCACTCTGTTGCTGAGGCAGAACAGGGAAAAGAATCCATTTCTCCACCTAAAGGCACATAAACAGGGGGAGTTGCTAAAAATCGAGGTATTTCTTCACATGTTATGACAAGTGATGTTAGTCGATCTGCAGTAGATCATGAGGATGTGTATGCCTCCCACCATCCAGAACCAGAGTTTGAGGCATTCACTCCATGTCACAGTAGACAAACTGCTAAAGATCCCTCCACTCTCAAGACTCCAGGAATAGATTCAGCTGGACCTAGTGCTGCACTAGCTCATTCAGCGGATTTTTTACGCATAATGGATGTTCTGCTGGATCTAAAGAAGGGTCAATATGGTTTGAACTATGAGATAAAAGATCTCAAAAAAGCTTTCTTGGCTACTTCAGTTTCTTTGTAAGAACAGTTACTTACCTTGAAGACTCAAGTGCAAGATCATGTGAAGGGTGAAGAGTTACAGCAACTGAAGGAGACTATTGGAAAGCTTGAGAAGACAGTGAGCTCTATGGGGGAATTCCAACTTGTTCGCTTGCCAAAACAGCCATGATTTTCACAACCACTTTTTTCATTCAACTCTTTTTGTTTATTCTCCATTTTTTGCTGTTGACAAAAAAAGGGAGAAGTCGTGCAGATTTATCTTGATTAACTTTTAGACTTTGGTCTTCTTGACTTTAGTGTTCTTGTTTGGTCGTGGACTTTTGACTTTGGATTTTGATTTGACTGCTGCTTGATTGTGGTTTGAATCTTTAATGCTTGCAATAACTTAGCTTGAGATACTGATTAAGGATGGATGGTTATCTTGGAAGGTTAACATGTTTTCAATGGTTGCAGAATTAATACTATCCAAGTCTTAATCAATTTATTTTTATAAGTTATCATGTATTGCTTAAGTTTTGTTTTGCAGGACAAAAGTTTTCAAATCTGCAGGAAAGTTTTGTCACCATAAAAAAGGGGGAGATTGTTGGAGAAAACTCCTTTAGTGTTTTGAAGTTGACAAAACATTTCCATCAGTCTAGTTTGTAGACTTCCAAACTCAAATGTCAAAGTCTAAAGATCTCCAGATTATGTCGTCAAAGTCTGAAGACTGCAAGACTCAAGACTCAAAAGTTTACCGTTGCTGACAGTTTCTATATCGACGAAGAGAAGACTTATCCAGATACAAGTTTATCTTTAAGAATTCGGTTTGTACGGTTTATAGAAGTTCTTACCGTTGAAGATTGCACATCGAGATCAATTATTCTTATTGGAATCAATTCGGATAATCAAATCTATTAAAAGGCGAAGTATACTCGGAAGGTTCTACTTATGGAAACCTTGATTCTGATTATATGGGCAAGCAGGATTGGTGGACTATCATCACATTCCTTAAATGACTCGAGATCTCCTTGATTGATTCTATCCAACGGGTAGATTGGAAGACCTCCTTTGGAAAGTGCCAACGATCGTGAAGGCATAAAGGAGTATATAAGGGAGACGCTCAAGTTATTCAAGTGTGTGTGTGAAAGAAGAATTCCAAAGTCTGAAGCTCCTAGTTCTTTGCTATTTCAATCGTAGATCTTTACCTGTACTCAAAAGAGAGAGCAAACACTTGTGAGACTTTGAAGAAGTGTAGTAGAGTCTCTACACTGTAAAAGTCAAGGATGTAAGACTGTAGCATCTCTTTTTATCCTTAGTGAAATCCAACTAGTGGGCTGTCAGCGCGAGAAAGTGGATGTAGGCTTAATCTAAGCCGAACCACTATAAACACTGTGTTTCTATTATCTTTCCCTTAAACTCCTTATCTTAATTTTTTACTTCATATAACTGTTTTCGTTGCTAGCAAATTATTATAAAGTTTCGTAAAAATTTCTTTATCACCTATTCACCCCCCTCTAAGCGATCTTACTAGCCCTTTCAATCTACACCTCTCATTTTCCTGAGGATTCTATTAGCGACAAGGAACAACAAGCTGATGTTACGGGGAGGAAAAAATATCCAAGGTATAAACTAATCTCTCTTCATTAGATATTCCTCCAGTTCACTTTGTGAAGGCTAGTGCTCAGACCGAACTAGATCTGAACTACCCTCGCATAATTGAACTTCTCTTGGAACTCAAAGCACAGCGGTATGGTATAGAGGTCGAAATATAAAAGTTGCATACCTCTCTTGCTTCCACAGTGTTGACACCTAAATTTTGGCGACCCAGTCATTTATTTATCACATTAAAAAATTAGGGATTAATTTTTAACCCCTAAGAAAAAATATTAGAATTAAGTTGCATAGCATATTGTTTTATGAGCTTTTTCTTTTTCATTTGCATTGGACCGGCGACGGATGGGACTTGATGGTTCAGAGCTTTAATTTGGGATTAAGCTCACGAAAAGAGCAAATTGGCCCACACCCATTATTTTTTAATATCGTGGAGGAGATATTACGAGCTCATCTTTGCAAGATTTGAAATTTGAGAAAAATCCTATTGCAATTTTGAATCTTTGACAATATGTGATAAAACCGGTGAAAAATATTCATTGTTGCAAAGGAAATCTATAAGAGATGAGGAAATTAATAGGATTTTGCATTCGGGAGGTTATAGGCGATCTTCGTGCATATTGAAAAAAGAGAAAATATTCCACGAATATCACATTCTTGGCCTATAAAAGGAGCCGTGTACGGAGAGAGAGAATGGGGAGGCCACACATTAAATATACGGCCGCACGAAAGGGGGGGTTTTTTTAATCACGTCGAAAGGGGGCTTTCTTGGAGTTTCTAGGTCAAAAAAAAAAACTCAAGAGAAAAGGGGAAATTCTTTGCTTTTTCATTCTTAGGGGGAGGGGAAAAGTCAACAGAAGTTTTTTTTCTTGCTGTTAGAAAAGCAGACAAAAGAGATAGAGAGAGAAGTGACGTGAGGGAGACGTGAGGAGAGAGAGAGAGAGGAAAAAGGAAAAGGAAAAAGCAAAGCAAGGAGCTGCTGTTCATCTTCTCCGTGAAGCGCTCAACGACTGCTGCCCACCACGCCTATGCCGACCACCGTGCTCCGCTACCACCATGCCACCACCGCTTGTCCACCATGCTCGCTGCTCCGCCAGTCACCGTCGCGCCCTATCTCGCCTGCAGCCCTCCGAGCATTGGCACCATGCCGCACTGCCTCGGCTGCACCACAACAGTCACGCCATCAATCCTCCCGAGCCAGATGGGCCAACCACCGCGCCTCCGCCTCTGCTCCACTACACCCCCGCGAGCAGGCCGCAACTCCAGTAGCTCAAGCCAGTCATCGCGCCGCCCCCTCGCGTCCACCACTGTTGCAGCAGCACCCCCGTCCCCCTCACTGCTACACCTCCGCGAGTAGCCCGCGACACTAGTAGATCCTGAGTGGCCGCCGCACCTCCGCCTTTGCTCTGCCGTGCCTCCGCTTCTTCCCAAAGCCCAGCATCAACGACTACAGCAGACTACCACTGCTAGTGACAATTGCAGCTTTGAACCACTACTCCCCCCTCCGAGTAGCGTCGCCACAACAACCCCCTGCCCGCTGCCAATCCCCTCACCGGAGCTTCGGCGACCCACCACCCTTGGCTTCCTGCAATCATAGCAGCCCCTTCATCGCGCCAATACGCCGAGGATCCACAAGCCGCCATTCATTAACCCGGATTTGGGGAAAATTCAAATTATTTATTTTTTCTTTTCTTTATCCGAAGTATTCTTTGATGTATCCAATTGAAAAAACCTGATATGTCATGATATTCGCAATTTGAGTAACCTTAGGGATTGACAGTCCAATTTTCGCACCTGAAATCCGACTTGCAATCACACGAAAACTCGCCAATCCAATCTCACGCTCGAAATTCGATTCGCGGTTTTATTTAAAATTGACCAATTCGATCCCATGCGGGGGATATGATTCGTCAATTTATGGATGTCAATCTTAGCTTGCTGGATTTGCTGTCGTGTCGTTTGATCGGTTTTGTTTTCGTAAAAGAAAATCCAAAAATTTTGAGTTAGATTAGGTTTATTGTTTTAGGGTTATTTTGCATAGGTAATTTATTTATTTCGATTTTTTTGAAAAAAAATAAAAATCCAAAAAAATGCATTCATTATGGATGTTAGTTTTTTTTTTTTTTTTAAGTTGCACGTTCAATTATGTGACAATTTTAATTTCGAATTTCATAAAAAAGAAAAAAAAAATAGAGTTAGGGCATTCTTTGCACGTCATTGCATATTAGGATAGGATTGCACGTTTGATTTAATTCCAGATAGTGTTTATAAGTTTAGATAATAAAAAATTAGATAAATTGCATTTTAGGTTAGGGAATACCAAGTTAAGATAACATCCTAGTTTAAATTAAAATTTAGCCTAACCCAATTCCTAATACAAGTTGGATGATATCTTAACCTACATAGATCATTTTCACATTTTTTCTAATTTCGAATTTCATGAAAAATACAAAAACAAAAAAGTTGTCTTAGAATAAATTAATTTCATTCTCTATGATAGATTTTATGCTCATTAAGAAAACACAAAAAAAAAAAAGAATACTTTACTCACATCATATAGTTTAGGCCATACTGTTATGTTATGTCACTCCATGTTAGATTAGTAACATTGCATTGCATAAAGCTACATGTCGATGTGATTACGTGTTAATTAGAAGTCATATCTAGGACTGTCGATGTGAATTCTGATCTAACATTGCAGATGCTTTCGATGCCATGACGTAAGTCCTCCTTCAATTTATTCACTGCTTTATCTTGGTATTAAATTGATGGTTTGTGCACCCACATGATCACCTCACATGTTAGGGAAGCAAATTAAAATCAATTCAAGCTGCCTGCAAAACATTTTTTTTCAAAATAAAAAAAGAATGGTACCGAAAGGGCATTAGTAAAAGCTAGCATAATCAAGTCCCTGAACTCACAAATCTCTGGTTCGCAGGAGTAAAGTAAATCTCCCGTTACTTTACTTGGGTTTCTAATCAACCCACCAAAAATAGATTAGTGGCGACTCCTAATCGAAAAAATCATTTGCATGTTAATAACTTGAATCTAAGTCACGAATTGGTATGGGCTTGGGAGAGCCCGAGCTAAGTTTAGGCTTAGTAATCCATTAGCCAAAACCCTAGGTGGTGCACCCGAAAATTTGGTCGCGACACACAGCACAATCTCTTAATGGACAAGTATAGTCTCTTGCAGAACATGTTCAGAATAACAAACAGCAAGCTGCCTAGGATATGGCTAAGATCAAAACTACCTTTAGTCAATGCATGACCAAGCTTGAGGAGATTGTGCAGAACTTAAAAGAATTATGTCTTGTCCGACTTCCCGGAAACCCTTGATTTTTTGAAAAATCTTCATCTCTTTATGTCTTCTAAGCATTTTAATCATTTTAGTATGTTTGTTGGTCTGGTCTAATTTTCTTGATCTGTAGATTTTTTGGACCCGATTGCTATTGACAAAAAGGGGGTGACTTTATGCAAATTTAATTGTTTTGGTGTGCTAATGTGATTATGAGTTTTTTTTTTTTTGCAGACTTTTAAGAAATATTGTATCTATATCTAGCTTGTTTGCTTATATTCAAATGATTGTTTATTCCATACGTTGTGCCGCTTAGGTGTTGTTTTGCGGGATAATATAAAAATTGTGCTTAAATTTACACGAAAGTTTTGTTACCATCAAAAGGGGGGAGATTGTTGAAAAAAACTCCTACTAAGTTTTGAAGTTAACGAAATTTTCTAGATCTAACGCTAATCTTAAGAATAGATTGTTATGGCTGAAATATTACCTAGAGGGAGGTGAATAGGTGATTTTGCGAGAATAAAAGAAATTTAAACTAATATTCCAGCGGGACAACTTCTGATGAAGTGATCAGATCTTACCAATGTACAATTCTATTACAAAAAATTAAAAGTGTAAGTGATAGAAAATTGCACACTCAAGTTTATAGTGGTTCGGTTTTCGCAAGCCTACGTCCACTTTCCCGCGCTATAGCCAATTGGCTGGAATTCACTGATGAGAACCGATCAGAGGTTACAAGATCTGAGTTCCGACACTCAAGCTCATGTGTATAACTTTCTCACACACTCTCAACCTCTAAAAGGTTATACGATGTTGCTCACTAAATCAAATGCAAAAATGATCACAAACATCCTTTAAACTTCAGAACTAAAAGCTCCAATACTTGTAAAAGCGAATTATTGTCCTTCTGCTATGAGATCTCCTCTTATACCCCTCCTAGTCCAAGCTGATCGTTAGACATGCCTTTAAGAGGATCATCCAGCCAACCCACCCGTTGGTCTTGGATTTGGTTGAGAAGATCTGATGGCGTGAGGATCACCAAGGTTGAAGCTTCCCATAAGATTTACTGCTCATACAGCGAGTCAGGATTCCAAAAGTCGAGTGTCTATGTTTATAAAGAATAGCTCATCTTCAAAGATTGAGGAAAGATTGGAAACTTGAGGATTTTTTTATGAAAACCTTCCTTTTCAAGTTCCTCCATAGAAATGGCAAGTTATTCAGTCAATTTAGCCGTTGCATGAGAGATATATTCCTTCCTAGCCGGTTGATTAATTGTCCGAATAATAAAGTATTATCCACGACTTTGATTCTAATCACAATCATCAGACTTTCCTTCCTGAAAAATACTTATAATCAAATTCCAAAGTTGGTAAAGTTTGTCAATCGTTAAAACCACTAAGGGAATATTTTCTCAACATAGATAACTTATAAAGTTGTTTCTAAGGAACTATCGAAGACTTTTACGAAAGTCTATCCATCCCCAGGAGCACTTCCCATTCTGACAAAGTCAAGAACGAGATCATGTCCAGAATGAGGAAGAGTACGAAATCAGACTTATCGATTTTGTGATGCAAATTCATAATGAACTCATTAGGAAATTATTCTACATCGTCTCCTTTGCTGGCGAAGGATTTCACTTACCTTTTATAAATATGTTGATAGAATCAATCACAAATTAAAGAAATTAAGCTTGAAGACATATTCCTTTTAGGGAAAAATCTACTTATGAAAACTAAGATTCTGATTATGCGGGTGACCAGAATCAAGTGGAAATTCTATTCCTAACTTCAACAGCCATAAGATCCATTTGATTGATTCTATCCAACAGCTTGATTGGAAGAAAGTTCCTCCAGAGATTGCCAACGCCTAGTATGGCATGGAGGATCATTTAAAGGAGGTCATTCAGTCTAGAAGAGTGTGGGAATGTCAATTTGAGATTCCAAAGTCTAAAACTACTCTCATTTTACTTATCTTTGTTTGCGAGCATAAAATAGTGTTTAGTGAGTTAGAGAGTTCTACCACTGAATATATGCTTATGAGTTAGTGAAATCCAGCCAATATGCTTTCAACGTGGGAGAGTGGATGTAGGCTTAATCTAAGTCGAACAACTATAAAATTTGTGTGCACTTTTCTTTTTCCTTAACTCCTTCATTATAGTCTGTTGCACACTTTTTGATTATCATAGAAGTCTAGAGTTTTGTGTTTCTAATCTTCTTCTAGACTTTGCAAGTAATTTATTCTATTTCGCAACTATTTGTCAAAATTTCTTTTAAACATCTATTCACCCCCTCTCTAGGTGTGAGTACTAGCTTTATTAGCTACGAATATATGGTGTCTCTATCGTCTTGTCTTGAACCTTTTCCCTTACAAGGTGACAATAGACCTTTATGTGTTTCATCCTCTCATGAAAGACCAGATATGAAGCAATGCGTGTTGCTACCTGATTATCACATAATAGCTATGTAGGTTTAAACATGGCATCACAGCCCAATTCTTAAAGTAATAGACGAAGCCATATGATCTCACTAGTGGCGGTAGCCATGGCTTGATACTCAGCCTCTACGTTAGATCTAGCCATAACTGTTTGCTTCTTACTATTCCAAGTAACAATGTTTCCACCAACAAAGGTACAAAAACCTGTGGTAGATTTTCTATCCATGGGGTTTGCAACCCAATCAGTATTAGTAAATCCCACAATCTATGTATTACCATTATTCTTCAATAATATTCCTCTTCTCGAAAAAGGTTTTAGATATTGAATGAGCTGTTTTAGCAACTCCATATGCCCTTATGTAGGTTTCTACATAAATTGGCTAACATAGCTAACAGAATAAGTAATGTTGGGTCTAGTAATGATTAGGTAAATCAATCTCCCTACCAAATGCTGAAACTGCCCAATATCCTTTAATGGTGTTTCCATAGACATAGTCTTACTATTGTAATCCATAGGAGTGCTAGCAGGTTTAATGCCTAGCTTACTAGTCTCCTTCAGTAGATATAGGATATGTTTCCTTTGAGTCAAGAACATATATTTATCAAAACTTGCCACCTCTATGCCAAAAAAAAAAAAAAATACTTCAATTTTCCAAGATCTTTAATATCAAACTCCTTGCTCAACAACTGTTTATGTTCTATAATACTCGTTAAGTTACTGCCAATAATAATAATATCATCAACATAAATGAGAATAACAACAATAACTAACCAACTGCTTTAGTAAACATCGAAGAATCAGCTACGCTCCTTTTGAAATCAAATCCAACGAGTGCGGAACTTAGTTTGCCATACCATGCTCTAGGCAACTGGTTGAGACCATATATTGCCTTCTTTAATTTGCAAACCATTCCCCTATTATTTTCCAAGGGATGTCCTCAAGAGAGATTCAAGAGCAAATGTTTCCTTGTAGTCTATCTCATAGGTTTGAGTATACCCTTTTGTGAAAAGCCAAGCTTTACACCTCTCAATCGAACCATCACTATTATATTTGATCTTGTAAATCCACTGGCATCCAACTGTCTTTTTCCCATTTGGCAATTTAACAAGTTCCCAAGTATGATCACGGTCCAATGCTTGAAGCTCATCTTTCATGGCATTTGCGCACACACTACCTTTACATGCTTCCAAGAAGGTATTGGGTTCCTATTGGTTTTTAAAGGCGAATACGAAACTTAAATAATTATGGGAAATTCTGTCATACCCAATAAAATCCTAAATGGGATGCTAAACAGTATGACTTGTTGAAAATCATAGAGCCGTGTTGAAGGCCTTAGAATGCATGATGACTTGGGGGTTAGGACTGATAATGGGTGCTGCATCTACTTGAGCTACCTCTGTTGCATTTTTAGCCCCAACTTCCAAATCAACCGCATCTATTGTAATGGCAACTATATCCGGAATGGCGGCGACATTGTGGACAAGTTGACTCCTTTGAATAGCTGTTGTTGGAATTTCCTCTTGATCCAACATTGAATTCCCGACAGGTAGGATAGGAAGCAAAAATTCAAAATGGGCATCTTGATCCCCCTGAGTTTGATTCTTGGCAAATAACATGTCAACCTCATTGAAGACAACATCACGAGAAATATAAACACGTCTAGTACATGGTTCATAGCATTTGTATCCCTTCTTGACATTCGAGTATCTCACAAACACACATTTTCGAGCCCGTGGATCCAGCTTGTCAACATATGGAGAATGCACGTAACACACACATTCGAAAATTCCTAGGTGAGAGATACCAAATTTTCAGCCACGCAGACTTTCAATTGGAACTTTATAGCCCCAACATCTTACTAGGCAAATGATTGAGGATTGCATCCGCCCAAAATGCCTTGGGTAAATTTCTTGAGAATAACAATGCGCGGGTAACATCAACCAAATGCCTATTTTCCTTTCTACAACTCCATTATGCTATAAAGTTCGCACGCTGGAGGTCTAATGAATAACTCCCAAGTCACGCAGGAATACTTGAAAAGCCTTATTGGTATATTGAATTCCATTATCTTTACGAAGAATCTTCACCGTAGTGTTAAATTGATATTTTACCATATTGCAAAAATCTTGAAACAAAACCATAACTTCACTTTTGAATTTTAAGCAAATAAAGCCATGTAACTCAGGATTTATCATCAATAAATGTAACAAAATACTTGAACCCCTCCTTAGATTCAATAGGAGAAGCCCCCCAAACATTCGAGTGAACTAAATCAAAAAATTGTTCTAATTTATTTGTGCTATGTAAAAAAGGTAACCTAAGTCGCTTAGCATAATGACAAGGATCACAACAATTGGAATCATAACTTAAGTCATATCAAGAGCTTGTAACACCTTATTAGAGGGATAACGCAGATGCCAATGCCACAACCGGGAAGTGTCAACAGTCTACTTTGCGCCATCAATAGTTTGTCGTTGAGGTCCACTATACAAAGCCATCCTGCAACTACCCTGCATCAATCATCCTCCTAGTGGTTTGATCTTGAAAAAACACCTTTTGAGGAGTAAAAATAACATTGCAATTCCACTTATTAGTATATCTGCTAACTAACATTAGATATGAGGATAATTTAGTTACCAATACTGCTTCAGAATTATTTGGGAAAAATTTAATTTGTCCAACACCACTAAGTGGAACTTGGCCACGATTAGAAACACTTATAGGTGGATATGAAACACCTAAAGTAATATTGGGTAGCAAGTTTGGAAAACTACAAATGTGGTTTGTAGCCCCAAGGTCAACAATAGACTGAACTTTGGATAAAGCAAAGTAAGCATGAACATTACTAGATGTCATAGCCAAATTGCCAATTTCAGTGCTAGAAGCATTCGTTCCTTTGCCATGTATCTAAAGCAATTATTGAACTTGTTGAGACAAAGCCTCCAACTTGGATTGAAAAGCATTTGGATTGTCTTGGACTGCCACCTTAGCTTCTAAACCCCTATCTTTGGAAAGACACAAATGTAGATGAACAACCCAGCAACTCTCTTTGGAAAGGCCATGGCAATTGCAATTATCACAATGAAACCGTGTTGGTTTCTTATATTTTCCTTTGGCAAACCGAGCAGTGTAGTCTCATTGTTTCGTGTTGATAGCACTATGGGCCGATTGTCCACCAAGCTCTTCTGATGCAATTGGAGCTGAAGGCATGACTCGACTCCTTGTTCCTCACTTTAGATTATGGCACAAACTTCATTGAAAGTAGGTAGTTGAGGACTCATAACAATGTGACATTTGGTGTCCTCAAATTCAAGCCTAATGCCTGCTAACAACTAAAAGATTTTATATTGCTCTTCTTGATTGACATAATCCATCACATTCTAGGTTGTATGTCTATATTAATGAAGCTAATCCCATTGCTTCTTCATTTTTCCCAAGTGTTTAGTGAAAGATTATGTTGTGTCTTGCTTAGAACAAGCAAGTCCTTGCTACAACTCTAAGATCTGAGATGCATTTCTGGCTTGACCATACATCTTGTATATCGAATCCCATGACTCCTTTACTGTGCAAATATCGACACCCGCACCTCTGGAGTGCCAAAAGTTGGCACAAAGGAACACTTAAATGCTAAAAGTTACGAAAATGATACTTAAGTGCCAAAATCTGAGCAAAATGGATCACTTAAGTGCCAATTCGGCCAAAATCCTGCCAAAACACTAACGTGTCAATTTTCCAGCGAAGCAAGTGCAAAATAGCGTCGTTTTGGTACGACGTGGTAAAAAATTAATATAAAAATTATTAAAATAAATTTATTTAAAACATTTAAAAATAAAAATAAAAATATTAAAATAATTAAAATAAATTAAAATAAATTTACAAAAAGGGAGGCGATCGAGGGCTCCCCCCTTTTTTTAATTTTTAAATTTTTTTAATATATGTATTTGTATTATTTAAAATGTTTAAAATAAATTTAGTTTTAAATTAAATTTAATTAATTTTTATATTAACTTTTTACCACGTCAGCACCAAAATGACATCGTTTTTACATTGTTTGGCCACGTCAGCGTGCAAAACGTCACCGTTTTGCACTTACTTTGCCATAAATTGCGCACGTCAGCATTTTGGCTAGATTTTGGCCAGATTGGCATTTAAGTGATCCATTTCTCTCCGATTTGGCACTTAAGTGTCACTTTCGTAACTTTTGGCACTTAAGTATCTCTTTGTGCCAACTTTTGGCACTTGAAACATACTTTTGCCTATAAATATTTTATAGATCTCTAGTTCATGGAATTGAATATCCAAGACGTCACATTGTAGCCATTCACTTGTCATTCATCAAATCTAGGATCTATTGCGAGAGGGGCTTTAATCTTTCCATTGATGTGACTAAGCTTCGATCTACCCCCGAGAGCAATTGTTATAGCTCGTGACTAAGGAAGGCAATTTCTTTCGTTTAGCAACAATGAAGTCAATTGTTGGTTATTTGTCTCTTGCACCTTTATTGCATTGGATGCATCTACTGACTTCTTTGACTCCTCCATGGCGTGTTGCTAGTAATAGGATATAACACCGACAAAGAGATGAACAAGCATTGACCAAAGAACACAGATCATTATAGAACAGAAATAGATCTGAACATTAGTAGATCAAGTCAATTAGATGTGCAAACAAAAAACACTCATAAAAAATTATAGGTTGAATCAAACCTGCTCTAATACCATGTTGAATTTTAGTAAGGCAATCACAAGAAAGAACACAAAGATTACGAGGTTCAGCAATGTGCTTACATCCTCGGACAAAACTCTCAACTCTCTTATTTTTTTGTCATGACATTCTTCTGCAATTTGTACACAAGGGTTGCTACAACAAAAGAAACAAGCAAACCCAAAAAAATAGGAAACTCCAAAAAATAGGAAAACTATTAATATACAAATTTGCCTACAATCTCTCCTTTCCTTGAATAGGAGCACAAATCCTACCAATATACCAAAAATATAAGATCATTAAATAGCTAATACAATGGTAGATCGAAAAACCCAAAGATCAATCTATCCTCTTGTTTCTCCAAAGTTAGGAGAGAACACTAAAGCATCACCATATAGGGTCATTAACAAGAAATAAGAATGGAGTAGACCTACTAACTTTAGAAGGAGTGAATGTAGTAGTAGAACAAAATAATTATAGTAAGTTATTCTTGCAATGTTAGGTAATCAACATAATAAAATGGAAATAAAACTAGGGAAGAGACCATAAGGCAAAAAAAAAAAAAAAAGGAGCAACACCTATTATTACAATACCAACAAGAGAACCAAACCTCAAGTTAGGAACCAAATTAGATGATGTTATGAATTAATTAAATCAACCTATTTTGAAATCTCACCATATAGAGGTAAAGAAGACAAATCAATATATCAACAATGGATGAGAAATCAGAAAGTGAAATAAGATAGAGAAGTGGGCAAAATGTTTTCTCTAAATAGGATTGTATATTATAATAGTTGAAGGTCTCCATACTAAAAACAAATTCCAAAAGAGCTAAGAACCTGGAATAGTTATATTGGCAATCAAGAATTTGATGGACCTAAGCTCAAAAAATGGGATATTGAAGGAGTGTCTAAAAGCATGATGACTTATCAAATAGCATGGTAATCAAACATGTGAAACTATAACAATAGGATTCAATGGATAGCTAAAAGGATGAAGAGAGAATTATACACATGCACATTTAGAAGAAATCCATTGCACTTTGATCATATAAAGCCATGAGCAACTTCAAAGAAATTGATAGTCTAGAATTGTCTGAAATTACATTATTCCTAGAGACCTTGCATAAGCTTTCTCTCTTAGAAGAACCCATCCTCTCTATTTCCAAAAACATTTTGTCATAGTAATCAAAAATGTTCACGAGCTTTCCCTTTCCAATAATCCTATTATCCCCGTAAATTACCATTGGTTATTCGGTAATTGTAATTTAATTATGCTTTTAGTGTACTTGTCCTATTATCCCTGTAAATTACCATTGGTTATTCGGTAATTGTATTTTAATTATGCTTTTAGTGTACTTGTAATGACATCCAATATGTTTTAGATAAAGTTTCCAAATGTGATAATGTTTAGTATGCTTTTAAGAAAAGACCATGTTGATTTTAGTGTCAAAGCCACATTACATTATCCTCATAATGGATATAGCTCTTTCTAACTTTAGTGAATGGATGTTTTATTTTGATGAAGATTGGGAAAGCACTAGAATGAATTGTGATGAATTGAATATAACAACCTTTAAATACAATGAATATATCCATTGACTAGTATTATCACTTACAGTGCCAAATTATATCAAAGTACTCCTTTCAAGATATTTAGATTGGTATCCTCTAGTTGAATCAGCTCTAATGTAATCAAGAATGCTCATTACGGATTAGAATGAAAATATTGAAGAAAGCTGGGAACATTGAAGAAAAATGGTTTTTTGTATAGAACAAATTGATAAAAAAAAAGGGGGGTCTTGAAGGGTAAATCTAGAAATTTTGAGAGAATATTCCATTTTTTAATGGACTTATTGGCCGTTAGTAGATCCATCTTAAGTGTATAAGTTCAAAAGTTTTAGTGAAAACAAATGAAAGTTTAGAGTAAAATTGTCTCAAAAAGAAAAGTTTGAGAATTTTGTGGGATTAACCAAAATAAGGACACCATTAGATGCCATCACTTTCATACAGTGCTCAATTAAGTGCCATAGTCATAGCTTCTTTTTCGACCACTTAAGTACCATAACTTCTTAAAAGTGCTGAAAAATTCACTCAACTGCTGGAAAAAAAACGTGGAATGGCATATGTAGCGAAAGTTTTTAAAAAATTATGACACTCAAATGATCTATTAAAAATTCATATGACATTTGAGTAATCGAATAATCGAAAAAAAAAATGATATTTCTTAAGTGAGCGTCGTACGTAAGTTACAGTACCCAAATGATAAAAAAAAATCATAGTACCCAAGTGAGTATCGTGTGAAATTTATGGCACTTGTGATATCATTATCCCAAGCAAACCCTTTTATGGAAATAAGTCATGATTTTCTTTTATGCCAAGTCCATGTAAGCAAACATAACTAAGTTTCGAGAAAAGTTGTTCAACCAAAAAATGAAAGGGTAGATTTCATGGGCTATATATATTATGTTGGTACGTTTAAACACTACATGAGATAATGTTATATAATGTTTCATAAATAGGGGAGACCTAATTCCCTTTAAAAACAACTAACTAACTTTAAGGCCAGTTCCAATTTTGCCCCAAACTATGTTTTAGAAAACCCCATACTTTAAGTCTAGTCCAAATATGTCTCAAACTTATTTTTGTCCAAAAAAACCCAAACTTTAGGTTTAGTCTCAAATATAGTCCCAAAACTACCCATGTTAAATATTTGCACAAAAATTGTCTATTACTCATCCCTAATTTCCCTAACTTTCCCATCAAAAAATGATTTCATTTTAGAGATGATTTTTCATGTCAACTTACCGATGTAGATTTGTTACCGACATAGAAATACCATATCAAGCAACTAATGGCAGTTTTTGGACTAAGGGTTAATGAAGGCAAATTTGAAATTATATTGAAAGTTGGTGCTTCTTTCTATACAAAAAAAAAAAAGAATCACGGTACATTTAGGACTAGAGTTAAAACTGGTAAAATCTTGGCCATTCCTAGGACTGGACTTATAGCTGAAGTTTTATTTTAGACAAGAAAAGTTTGGGTAGAATTGGAACTAGAGTTAAAGTTTGGTGTAGATGCTGTCATGAATTCCACGAAGTTTCGATCGATTCGACACTCTGAAAAGTTGATCAGGAAGTCTAGGAAGACAGATTGCTTGCAAGCTATACATTTCTAGATAGATTTCCTATTTTTGGACTTATCTACATGGAATTTCATGGGAAATAGTCCTAATTCAATGTAACTGGGATATGTCATTATATTCCTAATATTTAGGGGATAATAACTAAAGATTTTATTAGTTAGTTTCTTAAATTGATAAGATCTTTAGGGTTGAATTCCTTTCCTATTGGGATTAGGGAAGTGGTGTGACATCCTAATTTTCAGGTTTTGTTTTCAATTGAATAAGTTGGACTTTTTATCGATGCGCCTATAGTTTTATTCTCTAAGTTGATCACTCACGAGATAACTAGTCTATCTAGTGAAGCCATTAAGGAATTTTAATGCAATAGATTTGAGAATTCGACCAATAATTGACTGCTCGACCGTACTGGTTTACAAGGGTCATTACTGCACAGTTAAAAATTGATTAGAGACCGGAGATAGGCCAACTCGACTGAGCCATGTGATTTAGTGTGGGTGATTCCACCTAAATGTAAAATTCTCGTCGATCAACACTAAACCGATTTTTCTATCGTTTTGGTACTCTGTGTCCGTATTTGAAATCTCGAGATTTTCACGACAACCGAGAGTTGCCAATGTGTCGAAGATGTACAATGTGGCTCGAAAATAATCGACCACTGGTCAATTGCACTAAAAATTCCTAAAAGCTACCGGTAGGCTAGGTCACGTTAAAATCACGCCAAATTGAAATTAACCGCGAATTTGAACCCGATTTCAGAAATTGAAAGTTCTGTCATTTCACGATTTTTTTTAAGAACGTCGACTCATCCCTCGAAAATTTTTCTGCAAAAATTCAAAATAAGGGTATTTTTGACCGGGAAAATCAAAGGACCGTTTTTGGTCGCATTTTTGGGATTCAAGTTGGACAAGTTGATAAGGAAAAATGTTGAATTTGATGATGGCACCTTGGTTGGATTTATGGACATCAAATTGGATCCAATTGGAGGGGATTTGGTTCAATTTGGGGGAAAATGTTCCAAAATTCGTAGGTCCCTTGGTGTGCAACATTTGAGGCATCAATGAAGCTTCTAAGGGAAGATTGAGGGCTGCATTTTGGCTTGGATGACAACCAAGACAAGTGGGGGCCAAGCAATGATCAATAAGAGGATATTTGTGGCCAAGAGGGACACTCTAAGTCTTCAGCTGTCTTTTTCTTCTTCAAAGGGCCTCTTTATCCATTGTTGTGGCTTGAGAAAGCTTAGAGAAACCAGAGAAAACCGGCAGCCCCTCTCCCTAGCCCATCGCACACCTGCCGAGCCACCGGAGCCACCGCTCGCGCCGCCCAAGCCCATCGCGCGACGCCCCACCAGTCCGCACCTCCTGCTCCTCGTCCCACCTGTCCCGAGCCACCTCGCCGTCCCCCGAGCTGCCCGGGCCACCATCAAAGCCCCCTGGCCGCCGTCCAGCCGCCGTCCGCCTCTGCCTAGCCCACTGCAATCGCCCGCCAGGCCTCCTCGCCGTTTCAGCCCAACCAACAGCCTCACGTCAGCTCCTTCGGCCCAAGGTCAATAGCCGAAGCTAGCAAGGACTTTGAGACTTCAAGGCCCGTTTTCAAGCTCGTCCAGTCCCCGTTTGGTGTCACCGCAAGATCGTTTATCACCCGTCTCTACGTCGCCATTGTCGTGGACTTACCGGATTGCTATATCGATGAGTTTACTTGCTAAACTCTGCTTAGGGAGTTAATGATGTTTAAGGGGTGATTAGTTTAGGATAAGTATGGTTTAGGTTGTTAGTTAGAATAGATTAGCAATTTAATTATTTGTTTATGCATATTAAGCGGTTAGAACAGATAGATTAGAGACTAGATAAGTTGTGCTATTTATCTAGATAGGTTTGAAAATTTTCCCGGTCTGTTCGAGCGGTTAATTCAGCATTTCCGGCCTAAGTTGGTATTTTTGGTAATTAATTGTATTTATTTAATTATTTTTGGTATTTATTTAATTATTTATTATTTTCCGAAAATTATATGAGATAGCCGGTGACCGGAATTTCATGATGATTGCAGTGGTATACTTAGTTTCTACAATTGAATGCTATTTTGTGCAAATTGAGTGGAAATTATAATTTTGGGTATTTATCTCAAAATTGTGTAATTTCGGTATTTAATCAGAAAATACCGGGGCGTCGGTTTTAATGCCAAAAATGGCTTTAGGCACTATATTAAATAGTGGAATTTTTTAAAAGAAATATATAGCATTTTGGCTTAGACAGACCGTATACCCACACACGATTATTTTTATCGGGTATTTTTAACACGATGATATTAGGCCAAGTTCATTATTTTAATTGAGAAATTGGTGTGCAAAGCACAATGTCCTTGGCCGGAATTGATTTATCGTGTATAAGCTTATGTGAGCATTATTGAATCGTCAACTTGTGAGAGCATTGAATCGTCAGCTTGTGTGAGCATTATTGAATCGTCAACTTGTGTGAGCAATGATCATCAGCTTGTAAGAGCAAAATTCTATATCAGCTTGGGTGAGCTATAATATATATCAGCTTATGCAAGCTACCATCTATATATCAGCTTGTGAGAGCAATAACCATCTATATCAGCTAATGAGAGCTATAATCTATTTCAGCTTGTGTGAGCAGTGATGGTATCGATTGAATTAATAGATGAAATTGATTGATAGATGGTATTGATCGTATCGATTGTATCAAATTGAATAGATTGAATGATCGATTTAATGGAATTGATTGGTTGAGATTATGAACTGTACTAACGTGCAGGAGAAAACTGTGGCAAGTTAAGTCTTCTGACTGGTGTGCTTAGACTGCCTCTAGGTGTATTTCCTTCATAGTCGGAGTTTAGGGGGTGAACTTGCTGAAACATTGTCTCACCCCGTCATAGGCTCAACTTTTTCAGGTCCTTATATGGCGGTTCCTCCGGAACGTTTTGGGCAGCCCAGAAGGATTTCTGAGCTAGTTACTCATTTCCCTGTTCCTGGGGGCCACAAGGTCTAGGTCTATGAACTCATGATGACCACCGTCTGGGTTGATGAGGATTTACCTCAAAGGGTACCCCATCAATTTAGGGCGTGGTATCATCGCAGGCTCAATAGACACAGAAAGGATCCCCTGCAAGATTATAATGTCCCAACTGCAGTAGTAGACGTCACTCTTAGCGAGGGTACAGCTGACCCTCCTGCTAGTCAGGTGGTGGACCCAAGTCCCCAGGAGATCTCAGAGTTTTCAGTTGGGGATTCGAGTGCCTAGAGGACTTATAGGCTTTTTTGTTTAAGTAGGCTTTTGACTAGAAGCTAGTTTTGTATATAAACCGGGGTGTTTATAAAAGTATTTTGATTGTGAATATGTTTCTTGCTTTTCTATCCCGTGTTGGTTGTTGTCAGGGATAATTGTTTCGCTTCCGCATGTGCATTAAAAATAAATGGGTCGGTGACACATCCTAGGACATCGCAAATTTATCGACTACCGAGGGATAGGCACGCGCTCGAGGATTGGGGCGTGACAAGTGGGGATCTAAGAATCTATTTATTCAACATGGTACCTTGTATCTAAAATTACTCTCTAACAAAAAAAAAATCATCTCTCTCTCTCCCATGGACGTGGGCAGATTTTGGCCGAACCACGTAAATCTTTGTATTCTTGATTATTCTTGTTTTTCCTTTTCATCTCATCTAGTTAGGGTGCTCTGAGCACAACAATTGGTATCAGAGCAATCTAGGTTGTCCATTCATGTACTAAGACTTCTGACTAGATGGTTGGAAAATGTTCGAATGTTCGATCCGATATCGAACGATTCACCGAGAAGAATAATTTTACACTATGGTTGTCACGCCCCGGATCCTCAAGCGTGCGCACATCCCTCGGTGGTCGATGAAATTACGACGTCCTAGGACGCATCGCCGACCTATTCATTTTAATGCACATGCGGAAACGAACGATAACCCCTAACAGCAAACAACACGGTATAGAAAATCAAGATAACAGATTCACAACCAAAACTCACCTTTATAAATAGCCAACTAGTTTATATATAATGCTAGTCTATCTACCAAAAAGATCAGCCCTCAAAAAGGAAACTGTCCTACAGTCCACTAGTCAAACACTTTCACCAACCCTTCAGCCTCCACAGGCTCCGAGGGCGCTAGGTCCACCACAGCACCATCGGGATGGTCAGTTGTACCCTCGCCAAAAGAAGCGTCGATAACCGCAGCGGGGACCTCAAAACCCTAGAGAGGAGCAACTCTATATCCATTGAGCCCATGGCGAAACCACGTCTTAAATCGATGAGGTACCCTCTCAGGTAGGCCCTCATCGACCTAGACAGTGGTCACTACGAGCTCATAGACCCAGACCCCATGGCCTCAGGGAATAAGGAAGTCAGTAACTAGCTCCGTAACCCTCCTAGGCTAACCATAACGAACCGACGAGGCCACCATCTAAGGACCTGAAAAGAATTGAGCTCACGACGGGGTGAGACAATATCTCAGCAAGTTCACCCCCTAAACTCCGACTAGGAAGGAAATATGCCTCGAGGTAGTCTATGCACACAAGACAAAGGACTTACCTTGCCTCAGTTCCTTCCTGCATATCGGTACCATTCACATACTCAATCAATCCAATCCATACAATCGATCAATCAATCAATTCAATCCATACAATCGATCCAAGGGTCCCGATTATGAGACCAAATCATTATGACACGTCCCATACCGTACGACACAATTTTGTCCTATAATCTAGCGGGTCAATTTCAATCAATCACACGTTCCAATTCAATTATTGCTCGCACAAGCATGATCTACTGACGCACATCGGTCTTCTGGCTTAGCCAGGCTTCGTCTCACTCCTTTGAGCACGGTAACATCCACCTACGCACATCAAGGATAGCATTCCCGAAGGAGCATCGGTCTAGAATCTACTACGACCGACATCCATTGTCTAGGGGCATCCCATATAGGGGCAACGTCCTACCGACACACATCAAGGACGGGTTCACTTAGTATCACACGATCAATCAATCTCGGCCAAGGACATTGTACTTTGCACTCAAATGCCTTAATTAAAATAATGACTTGGCCTGTTTTCTTTTTTCTTTTTTTCTTTTTTTTTTATGACCCATGGAACCCCGTACATCCAGTAGCCAGCAAGCAAACCTTGGGGTGATGCTAGCGAAGGACCCACCACCCCGGCGCCACACTTAAGACACAAAATGCCTCCACTGGGTTTCGAACCCCTCACCTTTGAGGAAGGATCAACGGAGCTCTTATCCAGCGGAGCCACCAAGGCCGGTGGTCTTGGCTTGTTTTCTTTGTATTAAAAAACACACGATAAAAATAATCGTGTGTTAGTACACAGTCAATTTGCACCAGAAAAATTGATATCTTCCATTTTAAAATCTCACTGATTGATATAGTCTTTAGAACCATTATCGGTGTCAAGACCCGACACCCAGGATTTTCTAATTAAATATCAAAATTTCACAATTTTGGAATAAATACCCAAAATTCCAATCACCACTCAATCTGCACAAATTAATACTCAATTGTATAAACTAAGCACGACATTGCAATCAGCACGAAATTACGGTCACTGGCTATCTTGGTATACTTTCCAGAAAATAATAACTAATTAAATAAATTAAATAAATAATTAAATAAATAAATACCAACTTAGGCCGGAAATGCTAATCTAACCACCTAAACGAGCCTAGAAAATTTCCGAACCTATCTAGATAAATAGTACAATCTATCTAGTCCCTAATTAGTCTATTCTAACCACCTAACATGCAAAATTAAACAATTAAATCACTAATTCAATATAACTAACCACATAATCCCTAATTAGCCTAAACTAATTATCCACTAAGCGTCATTAACTCCCTAAGTAGAGTTTAGCAAGTAAACTCGCCAGTATAACGATCTAATGAGCTCACGGCGACGGCGACACGAAGGCAGGCAACAACCAAGCCTGCGACGACACCAACCAAGGCCCAGAAGAGACCTAAAACGGGCTTCGAAGACCTCAGCCTTTGCTGAAGCTTTGGTTCTGCTCGTGGTTGAAGGAGGCGGCTCGGCTTGGCTACGGCGACTGGAAACAGACCAAGCGGGCGGTAGTGGCTGCAGCGGGTGACGGCGAAGGCGGACGACGGCGGAGACAACTCAAGCAACCTCAATGACGACCAGGGTCACTTGGGGGAACAACGAGGAGGTGCGAGAAGGAGACGAGACGCAAGCAAGGCTGCTCGTGGGGCTCGGGCAGTGCGCAATGGGCGTGCAACAGTGCTTGACGGCGGCAGGGGCGATCGACGGTGAAGAGGGGGCTTCCTCTGGTTTCTCTCTGGAATTTTGAGCTTCTAAATGTCTCAACAATGGAGAAAGCAACCCCAATGAAGAAGAATGAGTGTGCTGAAGAGAGGGGGGACCCATTTGGCCAAATATCAAGCCAAATATCTCCTTTCTACTCAAGTTCATGCCCCCACCAGCCTTGGCTGTCATCCATGGCCAATTTGCTGCACCAAATTTCCCCTAGAAGCTTCCCAAATGGTCCAAATGTTGTCCACCCCCTTGGCCAACGAACTTTGGACCTTCCCCAACCAAATTGAGCTCAATTCCTTTTTAAATTGACCCAATTGATGTCCATAAATTCAACCAAGGTGTCCACATCTAATTCAACATTTTTCCTCACCAATTGAACCAACTTGACGGCCAAAAATGAGACCAAAAATGGCCCTCTAATTTTCCCAGTCCAAAATAACCTTACTTTGATTTTTTGCCGAAAATCCCGGTTTGCTAAAAAATCTTCATAGGACGAGTCAACGTTCCTAAAATGAATCGTGACATGACAGAACTTTCAATTTCTGAAATCAGGTTCAAATTCGCGGTTAATTTCAACCTAGTGCGACTTTAGCATGACCTAACCTACCGAGTAGCTTTTAGGAATTTTTAGTGCAATTGACCCGTGGTCGATTATTTTTTAGCCATATTGTACATTTTCGACACATTGGCGACTCTTGGTTGTCGTGAAGATCTTAAGATTTCAAATACGGGCATAGGGTACAGAAATGAAAGAAAAATCGGTCTAGTGCCATTCGACAGAAATTTTGCAATTAGGTGGAATCACCCACAAACTAATCACATACCTTTGTTGAATCAACCTATCCCCGATCTCTGATCAATTTTGACGGTGCCATAATGACTCTTGCAGATTAGCACAATCGAGCAGTCGATTTTTAGTCGAATTCTCAAGTCTATTGCGTTAAAATCTCTTAACAGCTTCACCAAATAGAGTAGTTATCTCGTGAGTGATCAGCTCAGAGAATAGAACTATAGGCGCGTCGATGAAAAGCCCAACTTATTCAATTGAAAATAGAATCAGAAATTCGAGATGTCACAATGGCGGATAACGATGGATCTATTGATTCAATAAGGTTTATCAAAGGTTCTACTAAGAAGATTGAACAAGCCGGCCACCATCATCGATGATGACTGGGTTGACATGGAGGAAAAGGCGTGCAACACGATCCGATTGAACTTATCGAACGAGGCCCTTCAATACCTAGCGAAAATCGAATCCGCTCCAGAGGTATGGCTCAAACTCGAAAGCATCTACATGACAAAATCTCTTATAAACAAATTGTTCTTGAAGAATTTATTATATTCACTTCAAATGAGTGAAGGAGGAGATCTAACTTACAAGCTTGGAGGTAAAGTATGGGGATGAAGACACAGCGCTTCTATTATTGGCGTCATTGTCGAATTCGTTTGATCCCTTGGTGACTATGCTCCTTTATGGCAAAGAACCCTAGAGACAGGAAAGGTGACTATTGCCCTAATTTTAAACGACATCCAAAAAAGGGCAAGTAGTTCAAAATCTTTGGAAGAGGGACTCTTTGAAAAGGAGACAAGCAACCAAGGAAGAGGAATATCAATAAATCAAGGATCAAGTTGTAAGGGTCAATCAAACTCCAAGGGAAATTTCAAAGGAAGATGCTTCGGGTGTAATGAGGAAAGGCATACCAAGAGATTCTGTCCAAATAAGAACAAGAAAAAGAAGAAGAACGAGAATGGAACAAGTGTGGCTGACAACACTAAGACCAATGATATGGACGTCTTGTCTATATTATTAAGGGACACCTTCCAAGATTCGTGGATCTTGGACTTTAGATGCACTCCAAATGCACTTATCACATGTGTCCTCATCGAGAAACCTTCCATGAGTACAAGGCATATGATGATGGTTTAGTTCTCATGGGGAATGATACTTTGTGCAAGACTATGGGAGTTGGAACAATGAAAATCAAGACATTTGATGGCATGATCAGAACCCTGGCAAATGTGCATCATGTACTAGGTCTAAGTAAGAAATTGATTTTATTGGGAGCGCTTGAATCCAATGGATGCAAGTACTTGGCTCAAGGTGGAATCTTGAAGGTGATCAAGGGAGCTATGGTTGGTCTAAAGCAATAGAGGCACAAGAACCTATATCGATGTGGCATCCCAAAATAATTCAAGGCAACCTCTAGATGTATTAAGTCTATGATTAGGTAATGAAATTGCCTTTGGTTTATGCTTTAGCCATTGATTTTCTTTTAAGATCAAGTGTTATATTTTGTGTTCATGAGTTATCAAAATTAGTATTATAGGATAAGTTAATAAGAAGAATTTATTATTGGCTATGCACCTCATAGATTTAATCCCTATAGTTTAAATGTTACAAGATTTATGGCCATATGAAATTGAGAATTTGAAATCTATAAAAGAGGGAATTAAGATGAATTATTGAAAGTTAAATTTGATTTAATCAAGCATTGGGTCTTAGGCCCAAGAGGGATGAGCCTAAGTGGGCCAAATTGGCTTGGCCCATGAGGCCCATGAAGAGGGCTTCCGTCAACCACAAGGGGGAGGAGCCGGCCCAAACCTTCAAGCCCAATGCATGGGATTTGCCAAGTGGCAAAAAGAAGGCTTCATCTATTGGTCTTCTTGGGTGGCTCCTAATGATGGCTAATGATGGTATTGAGGGGAGAACAAAAGGAAGGAGTGACCGGTTAAGGGGGAGCTGTCGACCATAAGGGAGAGAGAGAGAGAGAGGGTTGCCGAGAGAGTGAGGAACCGAGAGAGAGGAGGAAGAAGCCGTGTGTCCGTCCATCCGCTCGTCCGTCGCCCGTCGCCGTGCGTCCGTCGTCCACCGTCGTGCTCGCTGTAGCTCGGTACAAAGGAAAGTTGGGATCTATATTCTGCTCTTGCATGTTGTATCTAGCATGTGTGTTTGAATGGTGATGAATCTCGGACGTTTAGGGTGTGAGAAACCGAAGCTTGAGTGTGTTGTTTTTCAAATAGCATTCTGTTTTCGAGTATACCGCCTGACCCAGAATGTTGTAGTGGCTTGCATGCGATGTTTGAGTAGGATTTTGGCTTCGACTTCTTCACGAAAGTTGTAGATAACATCTCAAAGTAGAACATACTAAAATTTGAGACAAAATGGCTAAGTTCTAAGGGGTGAAACCCTTCCTCTACGAAAACGCTAGATCTGAAGCTGTTTTGTTGACCTCTTGGTGATTTTGTGTGTTGCATGTCACTTTTTACTAAGAATTTCACTTCTACTTCTTCACGAAAGTTGTAGAGAACATCCTGAAGACTAACATACTAAAATTTTAAGTAAAACGAACAAGTATAGCCTAGTGAAACGATTTCTCTTTTGAAGATGATAGATCTGGAAGTATTGTACTGGACTCCAGTGACTTCGTGGACTATAAAGTTACTTTCCTTTGAAAATCTCACCTTGATTTCTTAATGAAAGTTGTAAAGGACATCTTGAGGATTAACATATCAAAAATTTAGAGAAAAATAACGAGAATAGATAGGTGAATTTGTGGTTTTTCGGAGGGTGTTGAATCTGGGAACTTTCGGTATTGAAACAAAAGCTTCAACTGTTTATATTAAATTATCCAGAATGAAATTGACTTTGGTTTCTTCATGAAAAACCTACCTTATGATCTTGACTACAACATAGTCGAATTTCATGAATTTTGAAGGTTATTAGAGTATTTAATCGGAAATATTTCTAAAGCCCTATAATCTGACGCGTTTGGACTTAATCAGTTTCAATGCATGGGTCATATCATTTTATATGAAGCTCTTTTGGCAAAGTGTTCTTCATGAAGTATCTGCCATTATGTCTTGACTATTACGTGTTCAAATTTCATAATTTTTAGAGACCATTTGGGTATTTAATGGAAATATTTTCTAAAACTGTGCAAGCTGGATTGTGCAAATTTTGAATGCTGAAGTTTATGATTGTTTCTGTTTTGGATGAGCCCTATTAATTATATTGATTGAGGTGATTGAGTCTTGCTGAGCATGTGATGAAAATTGGCATTGTATATAGAATCAAATGCTGAATTTGACTTTGTTGACATACATCATGTGCCATGTTGATTGTGAGCCATATATTGGCGAATATGAATTGTGATGAATGAGGAAACTGTTGGAGGTGAGTTGATAATGCCCTGGGAGTGTTAGGATGCCCGGAATGGTTGGGTGCCAGATGCCTGGTTGTATTGAGATACATGCCCGGATGTCCTTGGGAGTTTCGAGATGCCCGGAATGGTTGGGTGCCGGAAGCCTCGGAGGTTTGTGCCTGGGGAATGCCTCGTGATGCTAGTTGGGATGCGAGATGCCTGGAATGTGGGGGTGCCGGATGCCCAGTGGTGAGTGCCGGAGGTTTTCTCGCGATGCCTGGATTGGGGTGCGAGTGATAAAATGTGGGATGAAATTACTGATCTCGAGAAAGAGAGAGGTGGTGATCAAATTGAAAGATAAAAAGTGGAAATTGAATTATGCTCATATGGTATGATTGCATATGCAAGGCTATGATATGATGATGATGAGTGCATGGTTGTGTGTGCACCTATGGCATGATGGTACATCTATGACATGATGATGATGAGTGCATGGTTGTGTGTGCACCTATGGCATGATGATACATGTATGATATGATGGTGATGAGTACATGAGGATGTATGTACATATGATATGATGACATATGCATGGCTTCAAGGTAAGTTATGCTTGGATGCATGAATGACATGTACTATGCTATGATGTGGTGATTGTATTGTGTGATGCATTAAGTGGTTTATTGGATCTTTTACCTGCTGAGTGGCTGTACTCACCCCTCTGGGGACCAACATTTCAGATTAGAGAGATGCCGCTCCCTACTATCACGCGGGGTAGTTTCTATGGCCTCCCATCTGACGTGGAGGTAGAGTGTTCGGAGGTAGATTCCACTATCATCCCTGGTCTGACGTTTGTGCGAGTTCGCGTGCTGGTCATGTACGATGTGGGCCTAGCTGGGGACCCGATCATTCAGGAGTTTTTGTCGGTACACGTCCACCGAGATAGAGTGATTCGGGGGATGTTGCCGCCGCCACCGCCCGACGCGCCAGGATGGGTGTGATGGCCGCGTGAGGAGTAGAGAGTTGACGTTTTTTGATAGTAACCGACACTTGTAGATGGGGGATGATACACGTTCGATATAGGGGTCGAGATACTTTTTGGGTTATGGTCAAGCGTAGATAAGAGTCTTGGCTTTTCTTTTGGATGTACCGACCTAAGAAACCCATCATGAATATATGTAAATAAAAAGTGGTTCGGCCTCATCTTTTCATATGATGTGTAGTTGGTGTGTATTGTATCATGATCGTTGGAGGGAGAATTGGTAAGACTTGATTATGCTTCCGCAAATAAGTTGCGCTGGGACCGTTATAAAAAAAAAAAAAATGCCTATGAACGGTGATGCTTCTTCTAAGAGATGCAGTTAGTGGAGCGTTAGGTACCTGTGGCGACCTTAGGTGTTTCGGGGTGCCACAATCGACTTATAGGAACCACGATGCAAGGAGGAGCATCTGTGTCCACAGATGCTAGCACGAAGATAGATAATAACTATCTATGGCATATGCGTCTTAGGCATATGAGGGAAAGAGGATTGATAAATCTTCACAAGAGGAATGCACTCTAAGGTTTGAAAACATGCAAATTAGATTTCTACAAATTTTGTGTGTTTGAAAAACAATGTAGAGTATTGTTCAAGGTTGCGACTCATACAAGCAAGGGCGTGCTCGAGTATGTACACATGAATGTATGGGGTCCTTCACCAGTAAAGTCAAATGGCGAGAAGGAATACTTCATGATATTCATTGACAATTTCTCTCAGAAAGTTTGAGTCTACTTCATGCGACACAAAGTGATGTCTTTAACAAGTTTAAAGAATGGAAAAACGAAGTTGAGACTTCAACGGGAAAGAAGCTTAAGTGCTTAAGATTGGACAATGGAGGAGAGTACAAATCGACACTATTCATGGAGCTTTGCAAGAATGAAAGGATTAGATGTCACTTCATAGTTCCACATACGCCCCAACAGAATAGCGCAGCGAAAAGGATTAACTGGACCTTATTAGAGAGAGCTCGGAGCTTGAGGTTGCATGCAGGACTGAGCAAGGAATTTTGGGCAAAAGCTGTCTGCATGGCATGTTATCTTATGAATCGATCTCCATCAAATGCAATTAAATGCAAAATTCCCAAAGAAGTATGGACTAGTAAAACTGTTGATTATTCTAATTTAAGAATATTCGACTATCCTGCTTTTGTACATGTGTAGAGTTCAAAGTGCTCGAAGTTGGATTCGAAGTCCAAACAATGCATATTTCTTGGTTACGAGAAATGAGTGAAAGGCTACAAATTATGGGATCCAAGTGAGAAGAAAGTTCTGACAAGCAGGGATGTTGTGTTCGATGAATCTGCAATGTTGAAGTCAAGCTATGTGCCACAGACGGCTACTGAAGAGGAGAGTAATAAATCTATCGTTATGGTGGAGCTTGAAGCCAAAGAATCTGAAAAGAATGGCAAGCCATCCAATGAAGCTCTAGAAATTAAAGAAACAGTAGAAGTTCTTCGTACCATTGCGACAAGTCGAGTAATGCGCGCTCTCCCTCTTTATTATCACGTTTTGTTAAACAGGAGCACCTACACCTAATTTCTGCAATCTGTTTCTGCCAATGCTTGAAGTTGAACTTGTTATCTTCCGCAAATGTTTTTCATAGGGCAAAGTACAGCCCAAGTACCAAAACTTGGCACGAAAGGACACTTAAGTGCCATCTCTGGCGAACCCTACCGGAAATCCTACGTGGCAATTTTTTATTATTTTTTTCATCTACATGACTCACCGGAATGCTGACTAGGCAAAAACGACATCGTTTTTTAGCGGATTCGAACCCTGGCCAACTGACGGCGAGGGCCCGCGAGCCCTCACCCAGATCTGGGGTGATGGTCGCGGCCTTGCCTAGATCCGACAAGGGCTCGCGGGCCCTCACCGCCGGTCGGCCCCCGACCCTCGCCCCAGATCTGGGGGAGGGCTCGCGGGCCCTCGCCACCAATCGACTGGGGGCCGGCGACCCTGGCCGACCCTCGCCCCTCCGTCGCCGCCCCTTCCCGACGGTGGCAAGGAGGCGGCGAGGGCCCGCGAGACCTCGCCGAATCTAAACAAGGGTCGCGACCCTCGCCGCCGGTCGGCCAAGGGCCGACGACCCCGACCGACCCTCCCCCCTCCTTCGCCGCCCCTTCCTGGCAATGGCAGGGAGGCGGCGAGGGCTCGCAGGCCCTCGCCGCCAATCGGCCAAGGGCCAGCAACCTCGGCCAACCCTCCCCCCTCCGTCGCCGCCCCTTCCCGGCGGCGACGGGGAGGCGGCAAGGGCCCGCAAGCCCTCGCCAGATCTAGGCAAGAGCTCGCGGGCCCTCGCCGCCAATCGGCCGGGGGCCGACGACCCCGGTCGACCCTCCCCCCTCCATCGCCATCCTTTCCCGACGATGGCAGGGAGGCGGCGAGGGCCCTCGAGCCGTCGCCAACGATCGGCCGAGGCCAGCAACTTACCTCTCCAGAAATTCGCCACGTTAGCATTTTGGCCGGATTGACACTTAAGTGATCCATTTTGCTCCGATTTTGGCACTTAAGTGTCACTTTCCTAACTTTTGGCACTTTAGGTGTCCATACCTCATTTTTCTTAGTTCCCAAACAACCTTTTCATCCCCCTCAAGGTTATATTGTTAGCCCCAACATGTATGACCCATTTGAAACACATTTAATATCTGTTAAGTTCTTATGTACACATTTATGACACACACCATTAAATATGAGTTTTTTTTTTTGTCAAATTTTTACATATTAGTTAAAATATTGGTTTCTAGACCCATTTTGCCACCTTTAGGTTGGGAGAAAATATTGGGTAGAGCTATTGTAGCCACCTCAATAATGCATTAGTCTTTTCTACTAGCGACACATGTCATTCACAAGCTTACCTTTCAATAAACCTGCAAGCCCCTCTCTCTTCTTTGTTTCTCTCTCTTCTTCATTGTTTCTTTCTTTTCCCCCTTTTTTTCTTTCTTTCCCTTTGGCCTATGGTGAGTGACTAGCCACGAGTGAGGGTCGACGAGGGTTGCTTTCGTCGGATTCAATGAGGGCTCGACCCTCACGACCAAGGCGATGGTTGCCCTCGCTGGATCTAGCAAGGTTTGGAAGGCAACAACATCGATGAGGGTGTCGCGACCCTTGCTAATCACAGACTAAGGTCACTTTCATCCGCTTTGGCAAAGGCTCAACCCTCACAACTAGGGTACTTGCTAGATCCGGCAAGAGTTTAGGAGGCGACAACATTGAAGCCACTGGGGACCTCAAGGATGCAAGGGCTGAAGGAGGGCTTGAGGTCGCAGACAATGGGTGTGGGGCTTGGACTTATTCTTGGACTAGGGGCGGTTGCGAAGACGGTGGACAACTTGAGATAAGCATCGGTGTCGTTCGTGAGCCAATCATCCATGGCTAGCTGCGAGCATCATCCACGGCTGGATTGGAAAGAAAGATACCTAGGGATCAATGGCATGCCTGAACAACACCAACGACGGTCATGAATGAGCATTGGCATGCTCGTGAGCGGTTCATCCATGGCTAGCCGCTGCAATCCATGACACAAGCGTCGTCCATGGCCTAAGAAGGCAAAAAGAAAAGCAAGAAGAAATGGTGAAGAAGAGAGAGAAACAAAGGAGACAGAGGGGCTTGCAGTTTTTTGAAAGGTGGCCCATGAACAACACGTGTCGGTCGCAGAATGGATTAATGCATTGCTAAGGTGGTTACAACAGTTACACCCAATATTTTCTCCTAGGTTGGGACTTTGGACACGGGAAGTTTTGAATAAAATTTCACAATAAAGTGTTCACGCTTCGGGGGCAACTTCACCTTGATTTTACAGAATCCCAATTCTAAGTGTTATAATTAAGACCTGACCCTAGTACACAGTAGAGTTCTAACAAGAATTCTGAAGGTACTTTGTTCGAATGACGTAAATTTGAAAGTGCAGAGTAGTTATTGAGTGTGACAAATAAAGACAACATTAAAATTATGTTATCATTGTTTGTGCTACATTTACCAACTTCGTGACTCCCGACTTATTGGTGGCCATGAAATTAACGTTGTGAATAGTTTTTGTCAGGAGAAAACAACTTAATAGGTTCTTTAAAAGAGAAAAAAAAAAAAACTGGTTGTAGACAGGTCGAACGTATCTTGCATCGCTTAAAAATAATGGATTCAGTTTAATTCAACTTACATAAATATTGATTTCCCTCCATCACCCAATATTTCATGTTCTTTCTTCAACACTCCTTCAAAACAACTCTTTGGCCTTCATATGAAAATTCGACGTCTTACTATCAAAGCCGCGTCAAAGATGCTAAATCTGCAGATTCTGCGTGAACAATATTGTTAAGATGATGTCAAAGTTTAAGCATTAGAGGTGTACCACCACCGTCCGAACTTAAACCACACACCTATTTATAATAGCCGACATTGATTTATTCTATGGATTATAAAAGTTTTAACTAGTATGAAGTGGGAAGTCACCTAATTTTGAGGAGAAAATCCGTCGGTGCTAAGAAATTTCCTTGTCTCCCGGAAGGTATCACACGTTGTTTTTTCCTTCTTTCCTTTTTTCTTTTGTGAAAGACAAAAATGGCAATTTTGAGGTCTTTTTAAAGAAGTTTCTCGGCTAACCGGAAGCTTTTTCTCTTTTCTTTCGGGTGCGTTTTTTGACATCTTTGAAAAGGTTTGATTGAATTTATTGTCTATAGTCCATGGCCAACATTCTTGAAGGTCGAACATATTGAAAGATCTGTCAAAAGGAGGAAAATAAACAAAGCAAAGTTCTACATGAGTCCGCGGCACATCCCTTAATCTAATTACATTTAAAATAAAATAAAATCACAACAGTTTTGTTTGTTCAATCCATAGAACATAAAATTGCCATCGGCAGAAAAAATCGATGGAAAAATTTCACCCTTCGGCTCTATATTTTCAAGTTTTTCTAAACAAGCATTTATACTTTTAATTTTATTGAGCAAGATCGAGTACTTAAAAGTGGACAAGACATTCGGACCGCACCAGAGTGTCATGCCGTTGAAATTTTGCTACGTAGATACCACCATCGGAAATTAAATATTTGTTAATAAAAAGTTACTTTGTCTTTTCTTTTCTTTTCTTTGAATAGGTTAGGAGTGAATTCTTTTCAGCTTCCCCAGAAAGTCAACCTGACCTTGTCCCTTAGATTTTCGGGTCGGGTCTGGTCAACTCAGTTTGACCCGGAATGAGAGTAAGCTTCTTCATCCCGCTTTTTATTTTTTCCTCGAATCATACTTGCAATTTTGTAGTCAAACTTACACAATATCAAGTCTTGTTATTCATAATATGAGTAATGTTCTCAAGAAGTATATAATTTAATAGGTGAATCAAAATGCTTGAACATCGTAAACATATCAAGTTTCATGGGCTAATTCCATAAAAAAGCATCAACTTTAGGTCGATGGACAAATCTGGCCAAAACTTTTTTTTGTCTCATGAAAAAGCATAAACTTTAGGTCGAGAGACAAATCTGGCCCGAACTTTCTTTTGTCTCGTAAAAAAGCACCAACTTTAGGTTAAGTGACAATTCTGGCCCCAATTTTTTTTTGTCTCATAAAAAATCACAAACTTTCACTCATATCCAAAATCTAACCCCTACCATTAACTTTCTATTTGAAGTTAAACTTATTTCAGGAGAAAAGGTTCTAGCCGTGAGGTTGGTGGATCTCATCCATGGTTTCTCTTGATGGGCGATGATCTACAACTTCATATTATGACAAAACAATAAAATCTAGCCAGAGAAATTCAATCTTGAGATTTTTTTACTTGCTAGTGAAGTATAAGAGATGACACAGTTTCACCATTATTCTTCGAGCTATGGCTCAAATAATAAGACAATGGATGGTATTAGCCAGCAAGTGCAGAACAATCAATGAATCTAAGTTAAGGGGGGCCAAATTTAAAATTTAAGTGAAAGTTGGTGATTTTTTTTAAATGAAAAAAAATTTGCGCCAGAATTGTTACTCGACTTAAAGTTTGTGCTTTTTTATGTGACAAAAAAAAGTTTGGACCAGATTTGTCACTCGACCTAAAGTTGATGCTTTTTTACGAGACAAAAAAAAGTTTGGGCCATATTTGTCCATCGACCTAAAGTTGGTGCTTTTTTTTGGAATTAACCCCAAGTTTCATCTTATAAATTTTGTAGGTTGCTTAAAATGCCACTAACTTAAATAGCTACTTATAGAGCGTCACATTTACTTAATAAACTAATTTAGTATGCAAATCTTAATATTTCTGACATTGCTCAAATAATATACAGTTGGGTCAAGTCAACCAGGTTTAAGCCGAATTGACCTGACATATGAAGAAATTATTTTTTCTTTTTGCTAGAATTATTATAACTACAGTTAAAAATCGGGGATAATGGAAATTATAGGATATTCATTTTTATTGGCTAAGATTTGTGTAATATCCTGAAAACTTATGATTTATATTATTCCAAAGGAGTGTCACTTTTTTGTTAGGAAGCTGAAATTGGATTCCATCATGCTACAAGTAGGAGCTTTTAATTCAAACATGTTTTTTTTTTCTTTATTATAAATGTTTTCTGTTTTAAAATACTCGTCACATGATTCGCTTTATTATGTTTGAGGATAAATTTAGTGATAAAAACTTATGAGAATTTTTAAAATTCTATTTATTTGTTATTATGATGTGTCAAGCAAAATGGTTCTTCAATTACTTAAAATTATCGTAAGTTTGCCACTAATACACAAATTTTCTATTTATCATTTTCCGGAGATTCTTTTGGCAATATTTGCGCACGAAAAATAGGAAGAAAAAGAATAGGGTCGAATAAGGGTCAATTCAATTACAACAGGATTGGATGTGTGGGTTGATGAAATCTCATCCCCTTTAGAATGACCCCCCCCCCCCCCGTTATGTGTTCGATCCTTATTGACCCGGATGAGGAGATCCCTCCTATATAGAGGCCACAGTATCTGAGTGATGTTGCGATTTATATGCACATGAGCCCAACGAGCCACGTGATTAGGTCACACTATATTTTCCATGGTCTACTAGCAATTGAAAGTGAAACCAGTTAATATTTGAAATTCTACTAATATTCTACCCAAATTCCTTGGCCTTTACCAATGATCATTAGGGCATTTTCCTTATCAGAAATAGAAATTAGGGGATGGATCCGGAAAAGTACGCTGGAAGTTTAAGCATTGTAATAAATTCTAAACTTTTCAATTTGTTCAATTAATTCCTAAATCCTTTTCAAAAAAATGCAACCAAGTTCTAAGTACTTATATTTGTGTACTTAACACTGTAAATATCCTATGTGGTATCCTTAAATTGTGTTCAACATAAGTTTTAGGAATTAGTTGCATTTTTATTAAAGGTTTAGGACTTAATTAAATCAATTGAAAAGTTTAGGACTCGATCATACTTTTAAGAAAAAATTTGTACTCAATTGCATTATGTATGTAATCCGTTAAAGTTTAGGTCTCGCGCTGTAATTTTCCCACAATGAACTTGTACGTGGATTAGACAACTCATTAATTTCTCAGTCCCTCTAGATCCTTTTCGTCTTTCTTTTTTCTTTTTAGTTGATAGACAAGACTTTGGTTCCACATACTATAAAGTGCGACTGCCTCTAGGAATTGACTATCCATCTATGCATTAAGCCGCGATTTACTGAATCCGTGAGATAAGTGAGGTTCTCTACGGCGTATATTCCTAAGGTGGGGTTTCTTAAATTTTACCCATTTTACATGAGTGGAAATTGCAAAGAATAGGTACATAATTGCCAAGTTATTTACTAATAATGTTGATGCGCCTTTCATGCGCAAAGTTCCCTACTTATGTTGATGTGCCTTCCATATGCAAAGTCCAACCCAAACTCTTCCTTTTTATATTCAGCGACCCATATAACGACCCACTAAATTTTGTCAATTAATAACTCAATAAAACCACTCACGACAAAGGGTTCATGTTCCAAATCCAAATGTTATTCCTCTCAATCACTTGCTTTGTAAGCTTCCCACTAATCAAAGAAGTCTGTCGACCATTAGTCATCTTAGTTTAATCAATAATCAAGCACGAAATGATGGGCAAAGTAGAAGGTTCCTCCGCCAAAACAAGCTGGCCAGAATTGATTCGCCGCTTCACTTCTTGTCTCGAGGCAACAGACAATCAGTTGATCCACTCAAGAGGAATAAACATGTCTACAATCATTGTTTTATGAAGTCTTCCTCTAAAGAGTTCCAAAGCCTTTCTCCAATGGCTTGAGCTCTTTTCCAAGATTCCAATGCTGACATTCATTAAGAAGTGATTATTTTGAGCATGGTTCTTCAAGCATTGTTATTTCATGTGGTTATGGGAGTGCCAAATGAAGATTAGACGTCATGGCCTTCGTCAGGGAAGAAAACATTTTTGTAGTCGCGTTTGAGCATGGATGAGAAGGTGGCAAGAGGAAAATGCAATTCCAACTACCCCATCAATAGGAAGTTTTACAAATAGGAATCAGTGTTATTACGTAAATAAACTTCGAGCTTTGTTTATCACTCCACGAGACTGGCTTGGTTGAATAAATAGATTTGCTAGTGTGATATAAGCATGCGAAACAAATTTGGATTTCCGCACCATTTAAGTATCAAGCTAACGACTTCATATTTAAGTCACTAACCCTGATTTGAGCTCATATATTAACTGATGAATAGGTCCGGTATGATATCAAGTTAACTCACCCATAATGGCCTTTCTGTGCAAATAAAAAGTCTTCAATGGTCATCCGGATTGCTCATATACAAAATTTAATGAGTACTAATCCTCTGTTTCAAATAAGTTTCGAAATACTTTTCAAAAGATAAGTCTTTTCGCTGAACAGTACTGACAGTTGTCTATTGGTGACTTAAAAATTCTGTATAGTATCAAAAAACTGTACTTTTCAATATAAGTTTTAGCACTTAGTTGTATTTTTTCAGTAAAAGTTTAAGATTTAATTGAACCAATTGAAAGATTTACAAGTTGATTGCATTTTTTAGTAAAGATCTAAGACGTGACTAAACTAATTGAAAGGTTTAGTATACAATTGCAGTTTATAATTTGCGCATAAAATTTAGGGCTTATGATTTTCCCTCCCTTTCCTGCTAGGATTGGAAATCCTGTATTTTACGTATCCAGGACTAATTTGTATGTCGAATTAGAAACATGACTCTAAAAATTAATTAATTCCTCTAGTAGTGTGGAGGATACGAGTTCGATCCTGTTTTTTTATTATTTTTATTTTTATGGTAGAGACTACTTCGATGCCACATATTATTAAGTGCAAAACGTTCTTATGGGAGGTGTATTCACCTACGATTTAACAGCACTTTATTTAATCCTTGAGAATAGTGGGTTTTCTACGCGTGTGGACTCTTAAGGTGGATTTTCTAGGCGTGATAAAAAAAAAAACATTAGGACAAAGGAGAAAACAGAATAAAGACCCGAACCATTGTTTGAATATATAGTGCATCACTTGCATAAAATAATTAGGAATAAGTACACTGAAAGTCCTAATGGTTGTTAAGAAAATGCAATCTAGTTCCAAAACTTACAAAAAATATAATCAAGTCTTAAAACTTATTAAATTGATGCAATCGAGTCATTTCGTTAACTCCATTCTACTTAATTAACAAAAAATATGAACATGAATTTTTTATTATTTTTTTTCTCTCGCATGGCAATGATGTGGCTAAAAAATAAGGTTAAAGAACATCGTTTTGGTTAAATTTTGATTTTTTTATCCAAATTTTATATAAATTAAATTAAAAAATAAGTTAATTTATTTTATAAAAAAGAGGAGGTGAGGAATCAGCCCTCGCCTGATTTTTCCTTTTTTTCTTTTATAATATAATTTAAATTTTGTACTAATAATCAAATTACACAGAAACAACGTGATTTAGCCACGTCATCGACATGTAAGATAGAGAAAATAAAACTAAAAACACATTAAATTTCTGTTAACCAAGTTGGACGGAGTTAACGGAATGACTCAATTATATCAATTTGACAAGTTTTAAAACTTAATTATATTTTTTTGTAAGTTTTAGGATTTAGTTACATTTTCGTGACAAGTTTTAGAACTTTAAATAGACTTATTCTAATAACTAATATAGAAACAACTAACCTATAGGGCACCACTTGAGTATGATATTAAACAGAGACATGCCAAAAAAAAAATCATTTAAACGAAAAAAATAAATTAATTAACATATTTCGAAAAAAAAAAGATTACATATAAATTAACATATTAACATTTACATTTTGTGAAAGTTTCAAGTGTTCGGTTTTTTAAAGGCCAAAGTGCATGAATCACACAATTTTAATCTAATAAAACTAAAAAAGAAAAAGTCAATCCAAACAAACGTAATTATGTCCATCGAAAGATTTTTGATAAAGTTTATCAGAAAAAGTCGCTTAAATTTTACACTTTCTCTGCATGTCGACATTGCAGCGTAAAGGTACTTAAGTGCTAAGTCGTTTACTAATAATTTATTATGTGCCTTCACATAATTGTTAAGTCATTTACTAATAACATTGATGTGCCTTTCATGGGCAAAGTTCCCTACTTATGTTGATGTGCCTTGCATGTGCAAAGTCCGATCAGAACTCTTCGGCCTCTTTAATATTCAGGGGACCGTATAAACCACCCACTAAACTTTGGCACTTAGTAACTCAATAAAACCACTCACAACAAAGTGTTCATGTTCCAATTCCAAATGTCATCCCTCTTGATCAATAGTTTTATAAGTTCCCCACTAATCAAAGAAGTCTGTCGACCATTAATCATCTTAATTTAGTCAATAATCAAGCACAAAATGATGGCAAATTAGAAGGTTCCTCCGCCAAAACAAGCTGGCTAGGATTGACTCGTGGCTTCGCTTCTTTTCTCAAGGCAACGGCCAATCAGTTGATCCCCACTCGAGAGTGATAAACATATCCGCAACATTGTTTTAAGAAGTTTTCCTCCGGAAAGTTGCAAAACCTTTCCCAAATGGCTCGAGCTCTTTTCCAAGATTCCAATGTTGCCATCTCCGGAATTCAGTTGACTCTGATGTTGAGATTTATTAAGAACTGATTCTTTCGAGCATGGTTCTTCATGCTTTGTTATTTTATGTGTTTACACGATTCATGTTCCCAATCATATAGGGACCGGAAATAAGTTTTAGACGTCATGGCCTTCGTCGAGGAAGAAAACATTTTCCTGGTCCCGTTTGTGCATGATTGAGAAGGTGGCAAAAGGAAAATGCAAGTCCAACCACCCCATCTATATCTCCCCGGCATGGGTCTCATGCATCGTATTATATTGAATCTCGTGAGCCGCGTGGAGGATTAGTTTTTCCGATCCTTTTAGACGCGGTAGTAATAGGAAGTTGGAGTGTGCGACTACTTGTTTTCAAAGCTTAAGTTGTTAAATATAGAACTCGATGTGGCTTATATTTTTGTATATTGACGATCTCCCTACTTGAAGGTGGTGTAAAACGATGACGGCTTGAAGCATACGGATCCGCTGCTGAATGTAATTGATGTCTATTTTAAAAGTTTTAAGTAGTTCACCAAAGACCTCCTTAAGGCACACGGATCCCTCGCCCTCTCTCTCTCTCTCTCTCTCTCTCTCTCTCTCTCTCTCTCATCAGATTTAGTCCCAACAACACACAAATTAAATGGATTATACACAACGCAAAACATTTAAGATATGAATTGTTGTATTTGAAAGTGCATAATTGTGTTTACATGTTATGAGTATTTCTAAATGTATCTAAACATATCGTGTCAACACAAGAATATTATTGTTTAACTAAATTAGTCCGAGAACGTTATGAAGTGGTAAATGTGTTGTGTTTTGCCAGAATTTGACTTTGCCACGAAATAATGCCTCATATCCTGCTTGATTGCTGGAATAATCAAAATCAAATTTGAACGTAAACTTAGTTTTATGTCCTTGCTAACATACTATCAATATTCCTACGCCCAAGGAATTATTCACATAAGAATACAGAGTCCACGGCACCACCCTCATGAAATTTTCATCTTCTTTTCTTTAGGGTCCGTTCGTTTCGCGGAAAATGAGGCATTTTCGGTAAATATTTTCCCAAAAGTCATTTTCCAGGAAAATGACAATATTTTCCGGTGTTCGGCTAATACCTGAAAATGTTTCGGAAAAAATTTTCCGGTGTTCGGTAAGGAAAATATTTTCTAAGACTTCATCACTTAGGCATGCATCACTTAGTAACCTATAAATCCATCAAATATGAACTTGCCTTTACCAAGTAAACTTACTTTATATCTTTGTTCTCTCATTGTCGCCAAACACTCATCTACTCTAAAAAATGTTCGTATGGATTTTAAAAAGAAGCAAAAGAGAAAAGAAGTAAAGCATGTACAGCCTTCATGTGAATCTTCCAGTTGAGTGGCCTGTTCTCCCCCTGTGTCTTTTGTGTTCTAATAAACGAAAGAAAAAAGAAGCAACGCATGTAAAGCCATTTGCTTGAGCAATGTACAACTGTAGGGTAGAATAAATAAAGAAAAGGATAAGCAAGAGTGCAGAGCGCGAGCTTGAGATTAACGAGCTTGAGGTTCGCCTGGCAACGGCCAACGACTAGTCAAGAAAGAAGAAGATGGGAAACAAAGAAAATAAATAAAAAAATAAAAAGAAAATAAATAGAACAGAAAAATGAATTAAAAATAATTTGAATTAAAAAATAATTCAAACAAAAAAAGAAAAGAATAAAAAGAAAGGGGAGGAGGAAGTAAGGATTTGTAGAGGTGTGAGATAAGAAAGATCAAGTGACGAAAATGTTTTCCACTTTTCAAAAGTGGAAAACATTTTCCCTTAATTTAGAAGATTTTTTTCCTTTCATGGAAAACATTTTCCCCAAGAAATTCATTTTCCATGAAATGAACGCCAAAAAATTCGGAAAACATTTTCTCGAAAATTATTTTACACGAAACGAACAGAGCCTTAATCTGCACACGTGAATACTCTGTAATAAAATCAGCAAGTGCTTATCTTTTTATGACTTTAAGAGGGACATACACTAAGTTGATCTTGGACAGAGCAAGTGCCCATTTGGCGACACGACCTCTAACGATAGGCTCACTCAACATGCATTTGATTACATCAGTCTTGCATATTACATTAACCATAGTTGGCAAAATATAGTGTCGGAACTTAATGCACGCAAAATGCAAGGACAGGCATAACTTTTCAATAGGGGTTTACTTCCAACCGGAAAAAAAAAAAAAAAACAAACAAACAAACAAACAAAAAAGAGGGAGTATCTCCTTTCTGCATCATTTAACATCCTGTTAAAGTAATACACGCTTGCTTTTTGCCTTCATCATTCTCTTGTGCTAGCATGCTTTTGATAGTTATATTGATGGCTGACAAAATAGAGTTTCAAGGCCAACTTGCTTTAGGTGGCATCAAAATAGGAGGATTAGTAAAGTACCCATTCATATGATTGAAGTTGAACAAGTGTTTTTCTCCCTAGATGAACTCTTTATGATTTTTAAATTTGATCAAAGGAGAAAAAACTTCAGTTTTCTCAAATAGATTCACAATAAACCGACACAAAACATTAACTTTTGCAATAATCATTTGCAACTATTTTTTAGCCATTGATGGCAATAATTCCAAAATTACTTTTGTCTTTTTTTTTTTTATCTATCTCAATTCCTTTTTGGTTTATCAAAAATCCTAGAAATATATCAGCTTTAACTCCAAAAGCACATTTAAGAGGATTCATTTTCAACTTGTATTTTTGCATCCTAACAAAAGTTTATTTAAGATAGTACAAACGACTTAGCTGGCTCTATTCAGCGATGATGTCAATGACGTAGCCTTCCATGAATCCCCCAACCATGTTATGGAAGATGAAATTCATTGCCCTCTAGTATATTGCTTAAGCATTCTTCAATTGGATTGGCATTACCAACCATTTGAATGCGCCAATAGACCTGAGACATTTGGACACCTTCTTGTGTACATATTCCTTTGTTATGAAAATTTGATTGTATCTCAAATGACCATCCATTAAAGTCATAATTTTATTGCCTGCTGCTGAATCTATCAATATCAGCCATCAGCATCTGGTACTCATTCTTAGGGGTTACTACACTCAAGTCTCTAAAGTCGATACAAACCATTACTTTCCCATTCTTCTTTTTCACGAACACTTTATAGGAAAGGCATTCGACGTACCGAGCTATCTTTATGAATCCTACTGCTAACAGTAACGTGACTTGTTCTTTTACTTTTAAGATGACTTCTACGGCAAACCACCTTGGAGATTGTTTGTGTGAACGAAATCCCTTTTTAATCAGCAACCTATGTTCTACCACAAATCTTCCTAGTTGTGGCATCTAGCGATAGTCCCAAGTGAAACAATCCTTGTATTTATTAAGCAATTCGACCAGTTGTATTCTAAAATTTTCATCTAAAATTGCGCCGACATAAATTGGTCCACGGCACTTTTCATCACCAATACTGATCACGATCATTGGATCTTGAGCTTCCACTATTTTATCATCTTCCTCCAATGGTGATTCCTCAAAATCTATTACATAATCAGCAAGTCGATGGTTTATTCAGTCTGTTCGGCCAGGTAAGCTGAATAGCTCTTATCAAGGTCTTCTAATAATGCATGTTTCCATGTACAATATCAAGTTGTTGATCTGCCCGCTCAATTTTAGGAATCCGTTCACATTCCCATGTTAAAGTGGCAAAATGCAAGAACTTTCAGATCGGCTCTTGGAGAAATTATGACACATGAGTGGTCGATGTCTCTTTTAGTATAGTTCCGATTCACTTTTAATGCATTTGCCCATGTCACGTACGCATTTTGATTAGCCTTGATGTTGACACCTAAATTTTGGCTAGGTATTTTATAATTAATTTGCATAAAAAATTAGGGATCAATTTGACCCTAACAAAAATGATTTTCACATCAATTAGGTTTTATTTTTATGTTTTGCATCCATTTCCTGCTTTAGTTCCTTTATTATATATATATATATATATAAGAGAGAAAGCAGCCCACTAGGGCTGGGCGTTTTTTCTTCCATTTTCTTCCCCTACAAGGGCCCGTGGCCAGCCTTCTTTTTCCAAGCCCCGCCCCCTTCCCTCTCCTTCTTCCTTCTTCCTTCTTCTTCCCCTTCATCTCTGCAACTCACGCACGCAGAGGACACCGACACGCGAGGGACGATCTAGGGTAGAGAGAGGAGAGTAGGCCAGTGACTGAGGGGACACACCATCAATGCCGAGCAGACCTCCGTGGAAAAGGCAAGAGCTTACATCGGTTCAGCCGACAAAGGGAGGCCGATCGGCGCACCAAAGATTGCCGACCCAACCTCCGTTGATCGGCCCCCCTCGCCTATAAATAGGGCGTCGAGGGAAGGTCGAAAGGGAAGGTGTGACATCCTAATTTTCCAATTCTGTTTTCAATTAAATGAGTTGGGTTTTTCATTGACGTGCCTATAGTTCTTTTCTCTGAGCTGATCACTAACGAGATAACTAGTCTATCTGGTGAAGCCACTAGGGGATTTTAACGCAATAGACTTGAAAATTCAACTAGAAATCGACTAGTCGACCGTGCTAATCTGCAAGGGTCAATATGACACTATCAAAATTGATGAGAGACCGGAGATAGATCGATTCGATAGAGGCATGTGATTAATGTGTGGGTGATTCCACCTCATTGCGAAATTCTCGTCGAATGGCACTAGACCGATTTTTCTGTCATTTCTGTACCATGTGCCTGCATTTGAAACCTCGAGATTTTCACGACAACCAAGAGTCGCCAATGAGTCGAAGATGCACAATGTGGTTTCGAAAATAATCGACCACGGGTTAATTGCACCAAAAATTCCTAAAAGCTACCCAGTAGATTAAGTCACGCTAAAATCGTGCTCGATTGACATTAACCGCGAATTTAAACCCAATTTCAGAAATTCATGTCACGATTCATTTTACGTACATCGACTCATCCTCCGAAAATTTTTCTGCAAACACGAGATTTCGGCGAAAAATCAAATTTAGGCGTTTTTGGACCGGGAAAATCAGAGGGCCCTTTTTTGTCGCATTTTTTACCGTTAAGTTGATTCAATTGATAAGAAAAAATCATGAGATGAACGATGGCATCTCGGCTGAATTTATGGGGACCGAATTGAGCCCAATTGATGAGAAATTGAATGAAATTTGAAGGGAAATTCGTAGCCAAAAGGGTGCAACAAATTCGCTGGGGATGAAGGCTGAAGTGGTGGGGGTCTTTGTAATGAGTAAATTGGGATATTTTCTTGGATATTTGAGACAATTGGGACCCCCCCCTCTTCAGCAGCTGGCTATTTCTTCTTCATTGAGCTTGCTTTATCCATTGTTGAGAGTTTTGAGAGCTCAAAATTCCAAAGAAAACCAGAGAAGACCCCTTGCCGTCGACCATCTCCCCTGCCACCATCGTGCACCGTCGCGCCACCCAAGCACCGCGCGTCTGCGCTCCCATCCGCCTACGTCTAAGCCTTCCAGTTGCGTCCCGAGCTCCCTTCCAGCCGTCGAAGCCCCGCCGGAGCTCCACCGTTGCCGTCCAGCCGCTGGAACCATCGCTGTCAACCGCTACAATGGCCTAGCCGCCTGCCTAGCCCGTTTCAACTCAACCCGGCTGCTCGAGCTACCTCATTCAGCCCAAGGCAGAACTGAAGGCCAGCAAGGGTTCTTAGACTTCTAGGCTTGTTTTAAGGCCCGTCCGAACCTCCGTTGGTGTCACCGCAAGCTTGTTTATCACTTGCCTTCACGTCGCCGTTGCCATGGACTCACTAGCCTGCTAAACCGGTGAATTTACTTGCTAAACTCTACTTAGGAAGTTAATGACGCTTAGTAGATAATTAGTTTAGGCTAATTAGGGATTAGGTGATTAGTTAGCTTAGATTAGTAATTTAATCGTCTAATTATGCATGTTAGGTAGTTAGAATAGACTAAATAAGGATTATATAGATTGTACTATTTATCTAGATAAGTGCATAAATTTTCTAGGCCTGTTTAGGTAGTTAGATTAGTATTTCCAGCCTAGGTTTGCATTTATTGGATTTATTGGTATTTACTTAATTAATTTTGCTATTATTTAATTATTTATTATTTTTCGAAAATTATACCGAGATAGCCGATGACTAGAATTTCGTGCTGATTGCAATGGTGTGCTTAATTTATGCCATTGAGTGTTGAATTGTGCAAATTGAGTGGTGATTGTAATTTTGAGTATTTAATTCAAAATTTGGAAATTTTGGTAACTTTTTAGAAATTATCGGGTGTCGAGTTTTAACACTGAAAATGGTTTTAAGTACTATATCAAATAGTGGGATTTTAAAAGGAAGGATATCACTTTTTTTCTTTTTCAAATTGACCGTGTACCCACACACGATTATTTTTACCGTATGTTTTTAATACGAAGAAAATGAGCCAAATACATTATTTTAAATGGGATATTTGAGTGCAAAGCACAATGTCTTGGCCGGGAATTGAATGGGTGCATGAATGGTTATGAGAACCCGTCCCCGATGTGAGTCGGGTGGACATTGCCCCTATATAGGATGCCCCACGTCAACAGATGCCGGTCGCAGTAGAAGCTAGACCAATGCTAGTATGTGGAATGCCGTCGACGGAGTGACGTTGCCGTGCTCGATGGGGAGAGATGCTGCCCGGTTACGCCAGAAGATCGCCGAACGTCGAGTAGACCGTGCCCGTTGGGCCGTGATTAAAATTGGAACGCATGATTGAGTGAAATTGACGCGCCGAATTATGGGACAAAATTATGTGGCACGGAATGAAACGTGTCATAACGATTTGGCCTTATAATCGGGACCCATGTGGCTATTTGAAAGATGAATCGTGGCGTTCCAATTGATTGAGTGTGATTACTGCTTATGGTTGTGTATATAAACTGTACTGACATGCAGAGAGGATCTGAGACAAGGTGAGTCTCTATGGTTGTATGGTTGCGTGGCTGTGTGGTTAGAACGCGCTAGGCGTATTCCCTTTCTAATCGGAGTTTAGGGGGTGAACTTGCTGAGACATTATCTCACCCCGTCATAGGCTTATTCTTTTCAAGTCGTTAGATGGAGGAGCGCCAAGTGCAGTATGGGGTTCCGCAGATGATGGATTTTGAGTTCACCTACATCCCTATTCTCGGGACCACCTTGACTCGAGAGCTAGTTGAGTCTATAGTATGGGTCAACGAGGGACTACCTCAGTTGGTACCTCACCAATTCATAGCATGGTTCATTGGCTTTCGACAAGGGGGTCGAGAGGGTCCCCTGTTGAGTTTCAACGGGCCTCCGGTTGGGACCGGACAGTGGGAGGTAGTGCACCCGATGGACCTCGACACTGCTAATGGTGTCGTGATAGACCCGGAGCCCCCTGAGCCCATGGACGAGGAGTCTGGTGCTTAGATAGCCTAGTAGCTCTTCTTTTTGAGTTAGCCCCTTTTTGTTATAGACTCTTTTGTATATAAACTCAGTTTGTTTATAAAAGCGTGTTTCTGTTGTGAATTTGTTATCCTGCTTTTCTATCTCATGTTGTTTGTTGTCAGGGGATTTGTTATTCGCTTCCACATGTGCAATAAAATTAATGGGTCGGCGACGCGTCTTGGGACATCGCAATTTTATCGACCATCAAGGGATGTGTACACGCTCGAGGTTCAGGGCGTGACATCCCCGCCCGGAGTGGTATCAGAGCTGGTCGGTAGTTGGAGTGATAACATGCGTTGGGTTATGGGATAGTTAGTAGGAAATGTCGTTTTATTATGCCGATGCATGTGATTGATAGTTGATTGGTAGATTGTTTGGCGTGGATCGCTCAATTTCTAATTCTGTGTGGAATTGGAAATCAAGTTTCTGTAAAGATCTTGCATAATGAGTTAAAGAGTAGAGGACTCCTAGGAAGAGGACCATTGGACCAGTGACTCGGGGTAGAACACCGACTAGGGTCGATACCCGAGGTGGTCGTGGTAAAGCGCAAGCTCAGGCCAGCGCTAGTGGAGTAGTACCGCCTCTAGTCGGTGCTGTGGTAGCAACCCTTGGCAATCCTAGGATAGACGGGATCGTTCAGGCGCTTGAGACTCTTGGAGCGTTGATGGGGCAGTAGGCCCAAAATCAAGCCACTGCCACTACTGATGTCGCTACAGCTACTGCTACTACTGCCGTAGCCACACCTGTCGAAGTTCCACCTAGGAACGTGGTTGTTGAGAGAGAGAGGCCAATGCACAAGTTAGTGGAGCAGTTCTTGAAGCTGAACCTGCCAAGGTTCACCGATGCAAGAGATCTTGAGACTGCAACCCTGTGGATACAAGACGTAGAGAAGGCCTTTGCATTGCTAATGTGCAATAAGGAGGAGAAGGTTGTCCTAGTAGTATACTAGCTGCAAGGTAACGCGAGTACCTAGTGGAGGGCCACTAGAGGCATGGTATTCCAGAAGGCATGGTCCCGGTGTGGAACGCCTTCCTTAGAGCCTTTAATAGCAAGTATTTTTTTGATAGTACCCGAGAGCAGAAGATGGAGGAATTCCAGCGCCTTCGTCAAGGGATGCTGATAGTAGATCAATATGAAGCTAAATTTGCTGAGCTGTCATAGTACGCTCCTAGACTGGTGGAAGATCCTGAAGACAAAGCTCGGAGGTTTAGGAACGGCCTCCGACCAGAGTTGAAGAATCTGCTGGTGCCATTTGACCTGAAGGATACGAGTTATATGGTCAAGCTCAATTGATAGAGAGGAACCTGACCGAGCTGCTACATTTGGGTCAAGATTCAACTCGAACAGGGATGGAAATAGGTTTAGGAAGAAACCTATGACAGGAGGAAGGTACCCTATTCCGCCCAATAAGAAGGGTGGGATAGGTAAGTCTGCACCGAGCCAGATGGGTGTATGTCGCTTCTGTGGAATGCGACATGGATCAGCCCCGTGTCATTCTAGACCGAGTGCTTGTTATAAGTGTGGCTAATAGGGTCACATAGCTAGGAATTGTCCCAGAAGACCGATGGGACCGCAACAGTTGCCGCCGCCGCCATAGATGGGTCAGAATAAGGGGTTTGCGTCTCAAAACGTGCCACGGGGTGGACAGAACAAACCTACAGCTCAAGGAAGGATATACGCCGTCACCAGAGGACAGGCAGAGGACTCGCCTGATGTGGTCACAAGTACTGTTTCCCTGAACGACCATGCTACTTATGCTTTATTTGACCCTAGTGCAACTCATTCATTTATAGCTGAGCAATTTGTTAAGCTGGTAGGATTGAGTCCTGAAATGTTGGAGTCAGTGGTTAACATATCTACACCGTTAAAAGAGAAGGTGTTGTCTACGATGGGCTGTCCTAGTTGCAAGTTAGTGATTGGTGAGCAAGAGGGGGGGATAGACTTAATAGTCCTAGCCATGTATAATTTTGATGTGATAATTGGCATGAACTGGCTCACCAAGCAATGAGCCAAGATGGATTGCTATCGCAAAGTGATTCAGTTTAACCCGTTAGCGGGTGAAAGTTTCAAGTTTATTGGGAGTCGAGGAGGACCCTTGATGACCTTGATCTCGTCGCTTGAGGCAATACGTTTATTAGACGGGGGTTGCCAAGGTTACTTAGCGACTGTCGCAGATATGACAATTAAGGAGCTGAAGATTGAGGACATCACTGTAGTGAAAGATTTCCAGACGCGTTTCCAAAGGAATTGCCAGGCCTGCCGCCAAAGAGAGAGATTGAGTTTGTGATTGAGTTAGCCCTTGGGACAAAGCCAATCTCTAAGACTCCTTACCAGATGGCACTGTCTAAGTTAAAAGAACTGAAGGTACAGATGCAGGAGTTGTTGGATAAGAGATTCATACGTCTTAATGCATCACCGTGGGGAGCACCAATGCTGTTCGTGAAAAAGAAAGATGGTTCGTTGTGGCTGTGCCTCGACTATCGCCAACTCAATCAAGTGACGATCAAGAACAAGTACCCACTCTTGAGGATCGACGACTTGTTTGACCAATTGTAAGGAACGTTGATATTTTTTAAGATCGACTTGAGAACATGGTATCATCAGCTGAGGATCAGAAAGGAGGACATACCGAAGTCAGCGTTTCGCACTCAATACGGCCATTATGAGTTCACTATAATGCCGTTTGGTTTGACGAATGCCCCAACTGCTTTCATTGATCTGATGAACCGAGTGTTCAAAGAGTATCTGGATTAGTTTGTCCGGTGTACTCGAGAAGTCCTGAGGAGCACAAAAGGCATTTGAGAATGGTGCTCCAGACTCTGCGGAATCATGAACTGTATGCCAAGTTCAGCAAGTGCGTGTTTTGGTTGACTCGTGTAGCGTTCCTAGGTCACGTGATTTCAAGCGAAAGAATCTCTGTGGACCCAACCAAGATAGAAGCAGTTATCAACTGGCCAAGACCAATGACAATGACAAAGATCAGAAGCTTCTTGGGATTGACAGTTACTACAGAAGGTTTGTGGAAGGATTTTCAGCCTTAACTTCACCATTGACTTGACTACTGAAGAAGGAAGAGAAGTTTGTGTGGACTAATAAGCGCGAGTGTAGTTTCCAAGAGCTTAAGCAGAAACTGACTACCACACTTGTGCTAACCATACCATTTGGTTTTGGAGGGTATGAGATCTACAGTGATGCATCGTTTAGAGAACTAGGTTGCGTGTTAATGCAACATGGCAGAATCATTGCATACCTGTCCCGTCAATTGAGACCTCATGAGCTTAATTATCTAATGCATGACTTAGAACTCGTGGCAATTATTTTCGCTCTGAAGATTTGGAGACATTATTTGTGCGGAGAAAAGTTCCAGATCTTTACTGACCATCAAAGTCTCAAGTATTTATTCTCTCAGAATGAGTTGAATATGAGACAGCGTCACTGGATGGAACTTCTGAAGCACTATGATTGTGATATCTTATATCACCCTAGAAAAGCTAATAATGTTGCAGATGCGCTGAGTTGGAAATCTTCAATTGCACAGTGATGGTTAAGGAATGGATTTTACTCGAGAGAGCTCGAGATTCGGTTTTCAAATTTAAGGTATACCACCTTTCAAATCTTATAGCCACCCTCAAAATTGAACTAGAAGTGCAGATCAGAATCAAGACGCTTCAGTTGACAGACCCAGAGATTCAGAAGATCCTACAAAAGGATACCAAAAATAGAAAGGCTGATTTTCAGATTTCTGAAGACGAAACACTAAGGTTCCAAGGACGATTGTGTGTACCTAACGATGCAGAGCTTAAAGAAGAGATTTTATCAAAAGCTCATCGTAGCAGTTACAACATTCATCCAGGCAGTACAAAAATGTATCAGAATCTGCGTCAACATTATTGGTGGACCGGTATGAAAGCGGATATCGCCAAATGTTTGACGTGTCAACAAATGAAGACATGGCACTGTAAGCCGGGAGGACTTCTGCAACCTCTCGAGATTCCCAAGTGGAAATGGGAACACATCACAATTCACTTTGTGATGGGCTTACCGAGGAGTTAGAGGGGTGATGATTCCATTTAGGTAGTAGTCGACAGACTGACGAAGTCGGTTCACTTTATTGCCATACGGAAAGACCTTGCTTTGGATAGATATGCAAAATTGTACGTGAGTCAGATTGTTCGCCTGCATGGAGTGCCGATGACAATTACATCTAATAGAGACCCGAGATTTACAACTGCCTTTTGGAAAAGTTTGCAGATCGCCTTGGGAACGACGCTGCAATTCAGTACGGTTTACCATCCGCAAACAGATGGCCAGTCTAAGAGGACAATTCAAACTCTCGAGGACGTGTTGAGAGCGTGTGTACTAGATTTCAAAGGAAGCTAGGAGGAACAGCTTCATCTCGTTGAGTTCGCCTACAACAACAGCTACCAGCAGAGTATTCGAATGACACCCTTTGAAGCGTTGTATGGCAGAGCGTGCAGAACGCCAGTGTGTTGAGAGAAGGTCGGAGAACGAAAAATCACAGGCCTAGAGTTAGTCCGGCAGTCTGTGGATGCAATTGTAGTTATCAGGGACAAATTAAAGACCACTCAGAGCCGCCAGAAAAGCTACGCAAATAAGTGTCAAAGACCATTGGAATTCAAAGTTAGTGAGCACGTCTTTCTGAAGGTGTCACCGATGAGGGGTACTTCATGCTTTGACAAGAAAGGAAAGCTCAGTCCGAGGTACGTAGATCCCTTTGAGATTCTGGAAATGATAGGGACTCTGGCGTATCGTCTTGCATTGCCGCCGAGACCGGCGCAAGTGCATGACGTCTTTCACATATCGATGTTGAGAAAGTATAAACCTAACCTAACCCACGTGTTGAATTTTGAAGAGTTAGACGTGGACGATAGGGTGTCGTACGTGGAAAGACCGATTCAAATAGTACCACAAGTTCTGCGCACCAAGACAATCCCGTTAGTCAAAGTGGTCTAACAACACCACGGCACAAAAGGAGCAACTTGGGAAAGTGAAGATTCGATAAGACGACAACACCCTCACATTTTTGTTTAAAGATTTGTAATCGTTTAAATTTCGATGATGAAATTTTTATAAGAGGAGAAGAGTTGTGACATCATGTTTTTCCAATTCTGTTTTCAATTGAATGAGTTGGGCTTTTCATCGACACGTCTATAGTTTTTTTCTCTGAGCTAATCACTCACGAAATAACTAGTCTATCTGATGAAGCCGTTATGGGATTTTAACGCAATAAACTTGAGAATTCGACTAGAAATCGACTACTCGACCGTGCTAATCTACAAGGGTCAATACGGCACTATCAAAATCAATTAGAGACCAGAGATAGGTCAGTTTGACAAAAGCATGTGATTAATGTGTGGGTGATTACACCTAATTGCAAAATTCTCGTCGAACAGCACTAGACCAATTTTTCTGTCATTTATGTATCATGTGCCCGTATTTGAAATCTCGAGATTTTCACGACAACCAAGAGTCGCCAATGAGTCGAAGATGCACAATGTGGCTCGAAATAATCGACCACGGGTCAATTGCACCAAAAATTCCTAAAAGCTACCCGATAGATTAGGTCACGCTAAAATCGCGCCCAGTCGAAATTAACCGCGAATCTAAACCCGATTTCAGAAATTAAAAAATTTGTCATATCATGATTCATTTTAGAAACGTCGACTCATCCTCCAAAGATTTTTCTGCAAACCCGAGATTGCGGCGAAAAATCAAATTTATGCATTTTTGGAACAGGAAAATCAAAAGGTCGTTTTTTGTCGCATTTTTAGTCGTCAAGTTGGTTCATTTGATGAGGAAAAATCATGAGATGAACGATGGTATCTCAGCTGAATTTATAGGGACCGAATTGAGCCCAATTGATGATAAATTAAATGAAATTTTGAGGGAAATTGTCCAAATTCGTAGCCAAGGGAGTGCATCCAAGTTTGGACCATTTCAATGGCTTCTAGGGGAAGTTTGGTGCAGCAAATTGGCTGGGGATGAAGGCTGAAAGTGGTGGGAGCCTTTGCAATGAGCAAATTAAGATATTTTCTCGGATATTTAAGGCAATTGGGACCTCCCCTCTTCAGCAGCTGGCTTCTTCTTCTTCATTGAACTTGCTTTATCCATTGTTAAGAGTTTTGAGAGCTCAAAATTCCAGAGAGAACCAGAGAAGACCCCCCTACCGTTGACCGTCTCCCCTGCCACCGTCATACACTGTCATGCCACCCGAGCCCCGCGTGTCTACGCACTCATCCGCCTGCGTCCGAGCCTTCCAGCCGCATCCTGAGCTCCCTTCCAACCGTCAAAGCCCTGCCGGAGCTCCACTGTTGCCGTCCAACCACCGAAACCATCGTCATTGACCGCTGCAGTCGCCTAGCCGCCCGCCTGGCCCGTTTTAGCCCAACCCAATTGCTCGAGCTACCTCCTTTAGCCCAAAGCAGAATCGAAGGCCAGCAAGGGTTCTTGGACTTCTAGGCCCATTTCAAGGCTCGTTCAGACCTCCGTTGGTGTCTCTGCAGGCTTGTTTATCACTCGCCTCTGCATCACTGTTGCCGTGGACTCACCGACCCGCTAAACTGGTGAGTTTACTTGCTAAACTCTGCTTAAAGAGTTAATGACGCTTACTAGATAATTAGTTTAGGCTAATTAGGGATTAGGTGACTAGTTAGTTTAGATTAGTGATTTAATCGCCTAATTATGCATGTTAGGTGGTTAGAATAAACTAATTAAGGACTAGATAGATTGTACTATATATCGAGATAAGTGCATAAATTTTCTAGGCTCGTTTAGGTGGTTAGATTATCGTTTCCGGCCTAGGTTTGCATTTATTGGATTTTTTGGTATTTATTTAATTAATTTTGTATTTATTTAATTATTTATTATGTTTCGAAAATTATACCGAGATAGTCGGTGACCGGAATTTCATGCTGATTGCAATGGTGTGCTTAATTTATGCCATTGAGTGTTGAATTGTGCAAATTGAGTAGTGATTGTAATTTGAATTATTTAATTCAAAATTTAAAAATTTTGGTAATTATTTAGAAATTACCAGGTGTCGGGTTTTGACACCAAAAATGATTTTAAGTACTATATCAAATAGTGGAATTTTAAAAGGAAATATATCACTTTTTTCTGGTTCAAATTGACCGTGTACCCACACACGATTATTTTTACCGTGTGTTTTTAATACAAAGAAAATGGGCCAAATACATTATTTTAATTGTGACATTTGAATTAAAGCATAATGTCTTGGCCGGGAATTGGATGGGTGCATAAATGGTTATGAAAACCCGTCCCCGATGTGAGTCGGGTGGACGTTGCCCCCTAAATGGGATGCCCCACGTCAATGGATGCCGGTCGCCATAGAGGCTGGGACCGATGTTCCTATGTGGAATGCCGTCGACGGAGTGACGTTGCCATGCTCGATGGGGCGAGACGATGCTTGGTTACGCTAGAAGACCGCCGAACGTCGAGTAGGCTGTGCCCGTTGGGCCATGATTAAAATTAGAACGCATGATTAAGAGAAATTGACACACTGGATGTTGGGACAAAATTGTGTAGCACAAAATGAGATGTGTCATAACGATTTGGCATTATAATCGAGACCCCTATGGCTGCTTGAGAGATGAATTGTGACGTTCCAATTGATAGAGTGTGATTACTGCTTATGGTTGTGTATATGAACTGTACTGACATGCAGGGAGGATCTGAGATGAGGTGAGTCTCTATGGTTATGTGGTTGCGTGGTTATGTGATTAGGATGCCTTAAGCGTATTTCCTTTCTAATCGGAGTATAGGGGGTGAACTTGCTGAAACATTATCTCACCTCGTCGTTGGCTCATTCTTTTCAGGTCATTAGATAGAGGAGCGCCAAGTGCGGTATGGGGTTCTGCAAACAATGGATTTTGAGTTCACCTACATCCCCATTCCTGGGACCACCCTGACTCGAGAGCTAGTTGAGTCTATAGTATGGGTCGACAAGGGACTACCTCAATTAGTACCTCACCGATTCATAGCATGGTTCATTGGTTTTTAACAAGGGGGTTGGGAGGGTCCCCTATTAGGCTTCGACAAGCCTCCCGTTGGGACCGGACAGTGGGAAGCAACGCACCCGATGGATCTCGACACTCCTGGTGGTGTCGTGATAGACCCGAAGCCCCTTGAGTTCATGGACGAGGAGTCTAGTGCTTAAAGCCTAGCAGCTCTTCTTTTTAAGTTAGCCCCTTTTTGTTATACTCTTTTGTATATAAACTAAGTTTGTTTATAAAAACGTGTTTTAGTTGTGAATTTGTTATCCTGCTTTTCTATCCCATGTTGTTTGCTATCTGGGGATTTGTTATTCGCTTCTGTATGTGCAATAAAATGAATGGGTCGGCGACGCGTCCTAGGACGTCACAATTTTATCAACCACTAAGAGATGTGCACGCACACGAGGTTGGGGCGTGACAGAAGGACGCTGAGAGAGATCAAAGGCAGTGAGCTCTGAAAGCTTCCCTCGAGAGACTTCGGGGGAGGCTCAAGAACAAGTAGGCCGAAATCTGAGAGGAAAGCCAGAGGAGAGGGGCTGGGTGAGGGGGTTTAGAGAGCAAGGATCGGCAAAGGCCAAATCTGAGGGTGTTTAATCAGATCTGGGTGATCGAATGCCACGCTGCCGACCTACTATTGACCGCCGCCTCGCCGTCAAGTCTGTTGGTCAATCAACGACGGGCTACTGCCCATCCTGACGCCGTACTCGACAACCAGCCGCAATCCCTGCTACGCTAAGTCATTGCTGCTCACCTCGCCGCCGCTACTTAGCCACCGACACCATCCATGTGCCAGGCTATTGGTCCATCAAGCCGTGTCGTCGTCCCCTAACACCATTTGCATCAGCACTGCATCGTCGCCACCCGACACCGCCTGCATAAGTGTCGCCTGCACCATCCCCAACAACCCGCCATGAGCCCCACCATGCTGAGCTCGCCGCTGCTCACCTCATCGTTGCAGCTTCCGAACTCCTCTTGCCGTCCTTACACTGAGCCGATCATCACTGCTCATCGCAACTGTCAGGTGCCGCAGAGAGACAAAGAAGGAAGCGACCTCATGTCTGGTCAAAGCCGGGTCGAACGCAAGTATCTCAACCGGGTAAGGTTCCAGCCAATCTGGGCCAGCTCGCATGGGCCAACTGATTATTGGGCCGGGCATTTCTTTTAATAGAGAGTGGGCTTGATTGGTTCGGGCTTGGATTGTTTAAAAGGGAAAAGAAAGTTCTGGGCTGGGCCCGTGCTGTAGGCCCATCCAGGCCTCTAGTGAACGATCTAAATCGAACCCAATTCAGGAATCCCACCAGGGCCGCTGGTTTTAATGAACCGAGTCGATCCCAACCCAAGAATCCAACCCGGGTCGTTCTTTTATATAATATTATATTATTATAATAAAAATTAATTTATAAAAAATAAATAAATAATAAAATAATTTATTTTTCAAAAATTAAAAAAAAATCCAAAAATATTCTATGTTTTCCCAAAAAGTCATAAAAAAATCAAAAATGATTTATATTTCCAAAAAAAGATCAAAAAAATTCCGAAAAATACTTTTATGTTCAAAAAATAGAAAAGGCCAAAAATATGTTTTTTCTCCACAAATGCATGAAAAATCCTTTAAAATCCAAAAGCCTTAGGGTCTAAACAAGATTAGGTACCGGAAGGGTATTAGTAATTAACTAGTGTAATCAAGTTCTCGATCATAATTTCTCTAGTTGTGCAGGAGCAAATATTTCTCCTAATATTTCGCTTGGGTTTCTAATCGACCCACCCCAAATCGATTAGTGGCGACTCTTTTTTAAAATTAACTTACAGGCTAAAAACTCCAACCATAAATCGTGAATTGGTGGGTTTGGGAGAGCCCGTGCTAAGCCTAACAGACTTAGTCAAGCCATTAGCCTCCGCAAGCACCCGCACGACGAGGCGCCGAAAAAGAAGTCGCAACACTTGACATATTCGACTTTGTCTCCGTTCCAAAAGGCTAACATCTGATGAAGAGAAGCTAAGACATAGTAATTTCCATGGATCCAATCCCTTCCTAACTGAAGATTGTATGAACCATCAACTTCGACAACAAAGAAAGAAGTCTTTGTGGCTTTAGATCCAACAATAAGATCAGCGAGAAACACTTCCTTGGCTTCACTGATCTAAGAGTAGTAATTTCATAGGGATGGTGTCATCATCTTTCCTTCAAAGCTTCTTGAACTACTTGCTTGGAATGAGACAACGCCGACCCTTCATAGACTAAAACCCTAGATACCAGCATGCCGTTGGTTTTAGCTGATTATCGACTACCATATTTGGCCTTTGAGAAATATATCCAGGATTAGGCTGAACCAACGCTTCTCCTGAGAGTCTTTGACCATCTTGCCCTCAGATGGATATGGTGATCTAACTTGTTTGTCCATTATAGCATTAATCCTAAAGGGCCAGGTGCTATGTTTGGTTGAGGTATCACCCCCATAAGCCACACGTTATCGACATGAGGTATTATCCAACTGGTTGTATGCTTTCCATATTTGGCAATGGTATATTCTGTTGAGTATTTTGATTTACCAAATTGCCATTATCATTCCCACCTAAGTTAGCCTAAAAGGGATCAACTAAGTTATCCCATTGACAACGGTTCCGTTATTCTGAGTTGTTCCAATGACTTTGGGTCTTTGCAGAATTCTAATCCAGGGCGGAAGTAAAATTACCCGACCTATTGTATTGAAAGTAACTTGAGCGGGTGTCAATGAAGGAACATACCCAATATGTGTTGGATGTCCTCATTTCTAAATTGACTGGCTTAACAATCCAGATTTAGATATAACATCATAAAGGACGTTGGTAATCATCGGCTTAACTATATTAACAAAGTATTTTATCATGTGATTAGTCAAGTCATTATGCTGTTCCTCATCCTTCTCATGGTGGCCAGGGATACAGGGCTTGGCTCCAACTACCTTTTCTACTCAGCGATTGCCTTATGATATTGACATTTCCACCTTGATCTTGTTCAGCAACCGACTGAGCAGGTGATGACTCAGAATGTCTTGTCATGTCATTGCTAGGTCGTTGTGACTAGTTGTTACTACTAGCATTGTTAGGATCAAGTTGATACCTTATTCTTTTTTCTTTTTTTTTTGGTCGGTCCTACTCTATTCCTACTCTAACACTCACTCTCAGACTTTTTCCATACCTCCTTGCAGGGCATGGAAGTCGAAACCCACTCCTGAAATTTAATCGTCCCCACCCCAACCCCCCTGAGAAGGTGGGAATTCGAACCCCCCACCTCCCCCTTCCATGTTGGAAGGGTAGCCACTGGGGCAAACCCCAGTGGTTGATTCCTTATTCTAACCACTGTACATCCTCAAATCAACCAATATGGTCCTGCAAGACGTGCCAACAGTATGTTTGCCAAAATTCGACTCTATAACGGAATGCCTCTTAACAAAAGCCATTCTTCAATTTTTATTAAAAGAGATAGGTTTTGTGGCGTGGAAATGTCATAGGTAGTAAGGAAATCAATACTTCACTTTAAATGAAACCGAACGTACACAATCTGTGCCGGATTTAATCAACAATAAAGGCTATGAACATAAAAATGCAACGCTAGAATTTAATCAACGACGAGACACCCAAGAACTACATTAGATATATACACTATAATTTAATCAATGACGCAAATCTGAAAACTATAACTTAGAAACACGCCATAATTTAATTGACGATGCAAATCTGAAAACTATAATTACGGTACAAGAATTGAGTGATGATTCAAAGATAATGTGTTTATTTATTAGTGTGCGAGGGGTGCCTCCAATAGCTGAGCACTAGAATTTATAGTGCTTATAATATTACCGTTTGAGAGCAGTTTTTCTACAATTTTAACCATGTTTCCATATGTCCGTGAATCTTGAACCCTTTTTTTTATTATACAAGATCTTATCTTTAGGTGGTTACTTCTTTAAAATCAAGCCTTTATCTTTCGTTCTAGTTGAGTTGAGTTTATCTATTTTCCACGATCGGTTGCATTGCATTACTCTTTTCACGAATGATTTCAAATTAGAAATTCTAACTATTTCTTGGCACCTCCCAGACATCCAGTCTTAGTTCGATGTCTCTATTGATTCTCTCCTCCACGATCTATTGCACTTCATTGCATTAATTATTCTTTCTTCATCGGCATCTCTGCCGACTTGTTATGCTATGACAATCATCAACCATACAACATCATATATCAACAATTGATTCATGATAATTAATGCATATTAATGTTGACAACACTTTCAATCGTCAACAATGGCCCACATATCTAGTATCGATAACGATTTGTTTTCTCATCATGTGTCTACTCATGTCAACGACTTGGTTGAATTTTTGTGCAAACAGATCGATTTACACCTGAGATGTTTATTATTCATCACAATTAAGCTCATGCGAACATATCAACACTTGCAGCGTGATGTCTTGTCAAGGGGCCATATCGACAGTTAGTATTTCAGATAAAGGTTACAGAGATTTGTCTTGGAGACGATTAGACCCTGACCATGCTTAGGCAAAAGCTTTAGAGAGAAAGGACCAATATACAATAGCTTAAGGATGAAATTAATCAAAAAAATAAAGTTCAATGACGAAATTGAAAAAATGACAATTTAGTAACTTTTAACGGCCACATCCACATACTCATGCTAATCTTTAATAGAAGGATCAAATTAAACAAAAATGACAAAGTTCAAAGACAAAATTAAATAAAAAACTTTCAAGGATGATATTTGAACGATAAGTGTGTACAATGCTATTTTTGGAATTCCAACAAATTACTTGCTTGTCAAAGGACCCTCTCTCCAAAGAAATCAACCTTAATCTTCCCCTCTCTCTCTTTCTCTCTCTAAACCTTTTTTTGTCTTTTTCACTTTTGGAGGGGAGGGATTAGACTCTAATCCCTCCCCTCCCAGTTCCTTTTCCTTCTATTTACTTTTGTTTCCTAATTCTCTCGGATCTAATTTTAAATTTGGGAGCTTTGCTCTCCTGATCTTATATCTATGAGCTTTTCTCTCCGATCTAATTCTAGATTTTGGAATTTTAATGAATAAATACTCCACCTCTAGTTTTGATGATGTTCATAGCAACTTCGATGTCAAATTTGTGCTTATTCAATGTTTTTCACTCAAAGTTTTGGCACTTTGCATTGATTATAAAGCTCACTCTCACAAATGTCAAATCTGAGATTTTTCAACATATTTATGTTGTCTCCATATGATGATGGTGTTGGGGACACCAAACTTAGGCGCACATCATCAAAAGGCAAAGCCATAATTACATATGGAAATCTCAACATGTGCTTATCACTTATGGTACTATGTAACTCGGTAAATGGCTACCGATTCTTTCACTTGGATCTAGTTTTGTGATGATTTCTACCATTATGGATTTGTTGTTGAAGGACGAGCTTATGATGATCTATGTTAATCACTAATCATACTCTGATGAAATGCCTTGATTTTTTCTTCTTCTTTTTCTTTATTTTGGATATTTATGGGCTTGTTTTGTCATTATGACTTTTTTTTTCTTGGTCGGTCTTGTCATTATGACTTTAAAGATTCCTTTTTATGTATCAATTTGGTAATAAATGGAAATTTCTTTTTGATAAAAAAAATTCTAACAATGCAATTTAAGCCAACACACTGGAAAAATATAAACACGAGTGGCAACCCACCGAAACAAGTGGAGCACGCAGAGTGAAACACTCAATTTTTCGTATTCCCATAAAGAGGCAACTGAATGTTATGATAGAACATAACAAACAAGTACTGTGGCCACCCTAGTTTGAGGTATTACTGTGCCAATCGAAAATTAGATGACATTAAAGCAGCAGAAAAAGATAATAGGATATGATATATGATATTGTTCGAGTCCTTAGCATTCTCCGCAAACCTGTGTAGACGATTCTAGAAGTGTATAATCCCATGTTATTCCTTGAGGATTTTCGCTTAAATAAACTTCAAGCTTTGTTCTTCAATTCAGGAGACTGGGTTGGTTGAAGAAATAGATTTCTTAGTGCGATCTAAGCACGTGAAACACATTTGGATTCCGCACCATTAAGCGTCAAGGTAACAACTTCATATTTGAGTCACCCACCCAGATTTCAGCTTGTATAATAACTAATGAAAACATCTAGTACGATGTCAAGTTGACTCACCTATAATGGTCCTTCTTCGCAAATAAAAAGTCTTCACTTTTCATTTGGATAAATGCATTTCTACAAATAACTCAGATATTTTATGTGTTACCGGTCAAAATTGAGATTATGCACCATAAAATATATGCTCATACTTATTTTACCATAACATCACTTCATCGAAGGAGTGATTGATTTTTGTGGGTCATATTTGTCTATATAATCCATCGGAAGGTCGGTCGCTAGAATTTCTTACCGTCAGAGATGGAGAAAATAAAAATGCTTATTTTTGTCCTTTCAATGTTAGCATTAGATGTGTTCTCCTACCATTAGTATTCTACTAATTGACATGACATCACTTCGCGCAATGAATTTATCTCATAATGCAGCATAACTTTTCATGTCCATGCTATGATAACAAATGAACTTATAAACGAACATCAAGTTCTTTAAAGGATAGTTTCCACGATGGTGAGCTTTTGTTTGGACTGAGAAATCAATTACAATAAAGTATGCCTATCATTGCTTACATTTTTTAATAATGGCCTTCATCATATTCTATACTCCAAAAGCATCTAGATGTGCATAAAGAACTGGGACATAATGGTTTGATTAGACTGAATAAAGCAGATCTCATTCAATGCTAATTCACATGCTTAGAGGTGATGTTAATTTGAGCATTCGTGGATTGTGACCCCATTATGGCCATTAATCTATTTGATCTTTCATTTCTAAGATTAATGAAATGCCAAAAGACCATCACCAAAAATATAGAAAGACGATTGATCTGGTCACACATGTTGTGGAGCCAAGGACTCTCATTACTTAAGGAATTCATAGGACCCCCTAGACCATGAGATTAAAGCTGTAAATGATTGCAACCTATAGAGTCGTGATAAGAAGACTAAATAACCTAACGTATATTTAAGTACATACGGAGCTAATAATGGCATCATTAAGGCTAATCATACCTGTATGAGCTCATAAATAAATGGATACAGTTCCCTTTAGGTTAAGAAAAAGTTTGCCCACCGTACATAACGGCCCAAAAGTTCTTTATCCAGATCTGGCGAGGATGTCATGAACCTCACTAAATCGGGCGAAAAACCCTGAGCCCTCGTTGTGTCTAGCAAGGACCGGCAATGCCCTTGCCTATGGCTAGCACTTTCCACCGGCCACTACCGAGGCCCCCACCAGAAATGGGAAATAGTAAAAATAGAAAAATGAAAGAAAAAAAGGAAAAAAAATCATAAGATTAAAATAAAATTGCAAAAATAGTCAAAGTAAGCAAGTTGTTCATGTCATGTAAGACAATTAACATTTAGGTCAATAATAATAATCAAAATTGACTGCAATGACTACATTGATAAATTATTAAAAAATTAGGATTAATTTGCCAAATTAAAAAATGTGGCAGAAGTTACCACCGTACAACAAATTTAGAGTTTTCTGGACAATTATCCTCAAAGAAATCTCATGAGTAATGTGATCCCGATGGCAGCATTTATGTTCAGATTAGCAAAAGAAAACATGGATGAAGGTGGGCATAGTTGTTGTGGTGGTCCTCATGCGCAACAAAGTGGGGATTCAAGATCTTAATTCGAAAGCAAATCTGATTTGAGAGGGAACATACCTAATACTAAGCTCATGGGTAAAGGGAAGATTATTGAGACGCACAAGTAATTATTATTAGAAAAGTCTCACATTGGAGAATTTGTGTGTTCTGGAGAAGTTAATTGTCCTACTTGACACATAACTTATTAGCTTAAACGTTTAAATGAAGGTTGGTCCAACTAGTTATTTTGATAGTCTCAAGCTTGGACTCAACCACTGGGGGTTCGCCCCAGTGGCCACCCTTCCAACTTGGAAGGGGGAGGTGGGGGGTTCAAATCCCCACCTTCTCAGGGGAGATTGGAGTGGGGATGATTTCATTTCAGGAGTGGGTTTCGACTACCACGCCCTGTAAGGAGGCAGGGCAAAAGTCTGAGAGTGAGTGTTAGAGTAGGATTAGAGTAGGACCGACCAAAAACAAAAAAAAGCTTGGACTCGCCCTTGGTGATCTCCTAAGGCAAAAGTATTAGTTTTCTGTTGTGCACTTCCAATAGTTCATTGGTCACGTTTCTCATTCTAACTATTTAATAAAAAATGAGCCAACATGCTCATTCATATTCTCTTCTTCAAAATAACATTAGTGGTTGTCTGAGTATAACTTTCTTTTCAGTTTTACCGTTAGGTCTTATCTTTGCACCACTTTCTAATGAAAATGGGGCAAATTTCCAAAAAAGTCATAAACATATTATATCGATACTGATTCAATCTTAAACATTTTAATTGAGCCTATTTGTCCTAAACTTTTTTAATGGGCAAAAGTACGCTTCAAGTGCCAAAAGTTGGCACAAAGGAACACTTAAGTGCCAAACGTTACGAAAGTGACACTTACGTGCCAAAATCGGAGAGAAATTGATCATTTAAGTGCCAATCCGGCCAAAATCTTGTCAAAATGCTAATATGCGCAATTTTCAACGAAGCAAGTGCAAAACGGCGTCATTTTGCATGCTGACATGGCCAGACAATGCAAAAACAATGTCGTTTTGGTGCTAACGTGATAAAAAATAATATAAAATTAATTCAATTTTTTTTTTGTCGGTCCTACTCTAATCCTACTCTATCACTCACTTTCAGACTTTTGCCCCCTCCTTGCAGTGTGGGAGTCGAAACCCACTCCCGACACATTTAAAACTAAATTTATTTGAAACATTTAAAAATACAAATACAAATATTAAAAAATTTAAAAATTTAAAAAAAATTTTAAAATTAAAAAAAAAAAGGAGGTGGCTCAGGGCTCAACCCTCAGTCACCTCTCTTTTTAAAAAAAAAATAATTAATATTTTTAATATTTGTATTTTTTATAAATGTTTTAAATAAATTTAATTTTAAATTTAATTTTATTAATTTTTATATTAATTTTTTACCACGTCAGCACCAAAACGATATCATTTTGCACTTGCTTCGCCGGAAATTTTTTTTTTTGATCGAAACCCCGGAAAATTGACACGTCAGCGTTTTAGCCGAATTTTGGCCGGATTGACACTTAAGTAATCCATTTTGCTCTAATTTTGGCACTTAAGTGTCCCTTTGTGCCAACTTTTGACACACCAGGAGTCCGGGTATCCTTTTTAATGATTTACCAATGTAGTTTTTTCAGCCAATTATAGAAATCACTGACGTGGACGCCAACTGTCTAACGTGGTATGGCTAGCACTGATGTGGACAATATTTGTACGCTGACATCTTGAAATGATATGCTGTGATCTCTTTACCCCCATTTAAAGATACACATCTAGAAGTGGGTGACAAAAGCTGCCCCCTTGAGGTGGCCTTTCTTACGTATATCAAGATTCACGATAAGATATTATCTCTTATTTACTTTTTACTTGGTCAAAATTTTCATATACATAGGTTTATCTATCACATAGATACGGAGTTAGGTTATTGGCATGATTTGGTTCAGTCTCGTGTACCAGTGAGAGAAGGACATGCATGCTTGCTCTTACCGCACTATCTTGTGCCGCCTTCTTTCTAAGCAGCCAATTAGTGTCTCTGTAAGCTTCAGATTTCAACGTTAGAAAGAGAAAATTAATTGAATAATGGGGCTGCAAATTGGGAAGCTAATCTTGCTTTTTGTTTAATCGATGGGGCACATTTCGAGGCCGCTTCTGGCTAATCGTCTCGCTAGTGCGATTCTAATAATGGAGATTACCAGATTGATACGGATCTGGCGTACATAATCAAGTCAACCGCTCTGTAGCTAATTTTTTGACCGTACACCAAGATGCATGCACATGGCATGGGCACGTGTTGAAGCAATGAATGATGGATTAGCAAAAAAAAACCATTTGAAAATTGGTCATTATTTGAGGAATAAGTGACCACTAGTTTTGTCGATCGTGGTATATACAATGCATTAGTCTAGTCAACAACAATGTCCTCTAGCTATAAACATATATTACATCGAATCAATGAATAAATTATATTTATTGTCCTAACGTTCTTGGTTGTTGACTAGACAATACGGAGGAAGAATTTTCAAAAAACACATTTATACATGTTATAAAATATGGGACAAGGTTTTTAATTGGGTGAAAAGAATCAGTAGAAACACAATCATGTCAAGAAATATGTTTTGAATATCCAAGCATAAGCAAAGGGACTTCTTTATTCTCATCACTAATTGAAAATACATTAAATTTTTGTTATTTTCATGCGAAGATAAAATTAGTTTCTTTAGAAGTAGAGAAATGGTACATTATAGAGAAATAAACTTCATTGTCTCCTTTCTTTCTGGCTTGTACGTCCTCTTTTTTTCTTTTTTTTTTGCATAACTACATAGTAATATTTGATCCAAGAAATGAGATGACAATTTTCAATGGATTAATTATGGTCCTTTATGGGGTTAGTTGAAGTAAATTAAAAGCAAAACACAAAAAAAGCAAAACAAAAAACAATCGTCTAAGTGACGAAAGAGAAAAGGCTGAGTGAGAATATATGTCACAATTTCATGTTTTAATACAGCATGACTATTTAATGTAAGATAACTTTTGTGAGTCATATGATTTCTTAAACTCGACAAAATTAGAAAAATAAAACAAAAAGGTAAAAGTAGGGTTAAGCATCGAGTCTACTTCAACTGTCGAACCGGATTGGACCGACCTGGACAAAACGGTTTGGTTCCCAATTGTCTTCACTTCTGTATAGAACTAGACTAAGGTTGGTTTGATTTCTAGTTCTAAGGCCGGAACCACCTATTCAACCATTCTAGTGTCCAGATTAAACACATTCTAACTCGGATTTGAAGTCCCTCGTGGGAAAAAATAATAATAAGTTTCACACCTATCAATAATTAAACCATAATCTTCAACATTAATAAATAAATAAATAAAACAGCATAATTACTTGACCAACAAATATAATAATAATAAAATGGTGCAACTTTTGGTTTTTATTTTATTAATTTTTATTTTTATTAAAAATATAACGTATGCAAGTTCCCGATCCAAAACTGGCGGGTCTAAAATCGACCAATTTAGTGATCATTTCTCAAAGAAACATATGCGGGGAAAAAAATACGAAGAGCAGCACTTGGCAAAATAACAACTGGGCCAAATGTGCGGCCCCAATTACATCGGAGAATTTTATTACAAAAACTTATTGGAGAATGATCGGCCAACAACTGCTCATGTCTCGTCTATTTGACAAAAATTCTAATTGATTCTCTTCATAGGAAGCGAACAAAAAAACACAGAATTAAATTCCGATTGATACCCATCTCTGCACGCACGTTCTCTCATTGGTCTGAACACTCGACTGACACATTCATAATTTGTAGCCGATAGCCATCCGGTGGCCCTGTAAAAGCGTGACGATGTCGTGTTTGGCTTCATTAGGCCCCCTCTTAATACAGCCTATAAGGGAAAGACATGTAGTCATCCGACGACTGTCTAGCCAAAAATAATACGAAAAAGAATTTTCTGCTAAGCCTGCTTTTGTTTCTTTGGGCGGCTACACTCATTTTCCGGTGCTCTGATTGGTTATGCATTGGTTTTGGTGAGTTAATCAACCGCCCATCGTCTTTAGCTCTACTAGTCTTGATCCGCGTCCAAGGAATTTGAATTAGGGTAATGAGATAATGACACGGATAGTCATTGAATTTTGAATTAGCATATAATATTGTCCTTGAATGTTTAAATTTTTAATCTATTTAATATGATCATTGAACTATAAATACATATCAAATGTAATCATTTCGTTAATCTAGGGACTAAATTGAATATTTACCTATTCTTCAAAGATTACATTGAATAAATTAAAAAATTATGAATTACATTATACATTCGACTAAAGTTTAAGAATTATATTGAATAAATTAAAAGTTCAAGAACAACATTACATATGAATCAAAATTTAAATACCACTTATGTCATTTTTCCTAATGTGATCAACTTTGGATTTCAACAGCATATGTATTCTCCTCTTTAACACTTTTAAAGAAGTATAACCGTTTCCTCCATTTGTTTCCTTTCTCAACCTCGATTGTCCAAAATTAAGAGATTCCAATGGTAAAAATAGTGAGATTCACCTTGTCATTAGCTCTCAACTATTTTGGTAATTGGTCAGACTTTATTTTAGAAGTGAGGGTTTGATGGTAAGGGGTTATGATATTACCTTATGAGGAAAATCAGAACAAATTTTACTTCGTGAGGAGATTTAGTGGAAAAGAATTTCCTGCGATATTAAAGCTTATGAGAAAAAAAAAAAAAAAAAAAAAAAGAGAGAGCTCCTATTCTTGGTATTGAACATATATGGAAAAACTTAGGTTGATGAAATGAAGAATATTTTCTTTCAGCAGACCGTGAGACAGTTGATTTTTAGTGGTTTGTCACAAATCTTCTTCTTCTTTTTTTCACATCAATGCTGTGAAATATATAGATAGGCCATTACTCAATCAAAATAAAAGTCAGGTCAGTAAATCATGAGCAAAAATTGAGCAAACAAAATTACCATGATTTATATTGAGCATCTTGTTAATCTATTCACCTATGCAAATTTTGAAAAAACAAAGACGGAAAAATAGAGTAGGCCAATCCCAGGATTTGCACAGTTATTTGGAATATTAGGAGATTTTCAGTTTAAAAATTGAGCTCATTCGTTCGAATCACACCAACCAAATGCAAATAAGTGAATTGCTCACATAAGTCAAAGGTCTTAATTAATCAATTCATGAAACTTATAAGATATTTTATGGGCTTCCAGAAAGTCGTGCTCATTCCTAATGGGCATAACCTCAAATTTTCCGAGCCTTTCATTTTACACTTTTTCAATTGGAGTACAGAATTCTTGTGGGTGTTCCTGAATGGGAAGACATGAAATAGACTTCCTGGGACGTTACACCCAATCTCTAACCCTAAACCCTGCTAATTACACTTTTAGCCTTTGTAAGTTTGACATGACGGACGCACGTCTCAGATCACATCGCTTGTCACAGTTTTTGGCAGCAGATATAAATACCGTTGGACAGCTACAAAGCTCAATCAATGAATGATGCACATGAAAATGCAAAAAGACCCCAAGGCCACGCAAATCTCTTCTTAATTACAACAAGTCGATAGCCTTGTCATTCATGACACGTTAATTATGCCGTACATATAAAACATGTGATTTTATTTCCAAATAGATCCTTCCAAAATGTGATTTTCAAAATTAACAAGTTCCAAAATTACTTTTCTAGTTATGTCACTCATTGTAAAATCATCTCTGAGATTATCCACTCATCATCATTCTCATCCTAATCACTCCAATTTCTCTCCTAAAGTCACTCATTGTAAAATCATCTCTGAGATTATCCACTCATCATCATTCTCATCCTAATCACTCCAATTTCTCTCCTAAAGTTAATTACAATAATTTCGAACATTTTATACACACATTCATGTAGTGCTAAACTATCACAACTGAATATATGATTGTAATTAGGCTCACTGCCAATGAAAAGTTTTTGAACACGCTCATCATTAAAATGAATGAGAAGTGTACTTAGAAATAATTATGTAATCAAGTTCATCCACATATAGAAAAATTTTACACTACAGGTGACCAAATAAAAATATATAATTAAACTTAAAAAATAAGTTGCATGTGATCAACCTTATTTAATTTGTTGGTTTGTTACTCCACGAATTTAATCTCTCATTGAGTCTAAATTACAAAAATTTTGCTAAGGAGTTCAATATGGCATTTCTTAAGTAGCGAATAAAGGAAACTATACAGTTTTAAATGTATTGTCTTTCTTGTATTATGTGATCAATGCAATAAAAATCGGAGCATTTTCTTATTAAATGTGGTTAACAAGTTGATTAGATGCACTCGTTAACAGGATCTAGATAAAAAATATAGATAAAAGATATTTTCGAATACATTGTGTAATCTTTGTTGAATTACCCTAATGTATGCATGATATTAGGTACAATATTCGCAGAATATGTAATTGAGTATATTGGTGAAAAAAAGTCGATGGAGATTACTTAAAAGAAGAACATTCCCTTTGTTTTATATAATATTTGCAAATGTGCACACGTACACGTGTTTAAATTACATTTGAAAGATTAAACAAAATCACTTTGTTATGAAATATTTGAATTATGAAATAATGAAAAGAAACTATTGATAAAAGTAGACATCATGAAGAAATTGTATACATAATTATAGAAAGACGAACATTTCAAGATTTGAAACCTTTTTAAGAAGGTTGTTGTAGGATATAAAGATCATAGTTTCTCTATTGAAATTGTGGGAGATAAATAAAATTACAAATCTACGTAATCGTCCATAGACACAATAGTTTTCAGAGGGCAATATTATAAGTAATTAAGGACATGTGGGAAATATAAAAAAAACGATCGAGATCCCTCAAAAATAGGAACCTTCCTTTGCTTTATCTAATAATGTAAATAGTATAGATTGTGAGTATCTGTATTTTCTTCCTAAAGGGTTAGAAATTCCGAACAATTATCAATAACCTAATATTACACCCAATATATATGCCAAACCATTGCAATCTGACTGTGAGGTTTAAATGATAAAGACAATTTAAATCAAATCAAATTAATTATACGAAAGTTTGACTTTGAAATTTGAGAAGTAAAATTAAGTTTTAAGAAAATGAAATTTGACAAATGAGGGTTGGGAGAGAGAGCACTAAGAACGCATGTCGGCATAGAACCATGTGCTAATCTAATTGCCTAAGTTTGATGATTACCAAAACCAGCTTTCATATAATAAAAAATCATATGCTAAACTATAAATTCTCCAATTCCCAAATCTTAAATTTAATCGGCCACCACAACATCCCTATGACAAAGGATAAGCATGTAAAACCGTAGAAGCAAGAGGTTAACTATTCGCTTTCGCTACGGAATTGCAGTCTATGAAATTCCTTCATTATTGTCATAGTGCAACAACTTTCATCTTTACATTATGTGAGGAAATTTCGATTTTTCCTCTCATTCTCTTTTAATTTTTAGCAAATACATTTTAAGTTATTGAAAGAACAGAAAATGTTAATCTAATATTTGCTTTCTGGTAAGACAAATTTGTATAAAATTAAATTAAATTAAATTAAATTAAACAATGTCAAGAATTTTTTTTCTCCATCCAACCAAAGTAATGATTTGATTATTAATTCATTTTGTTGAAGTAATCACGCTCATGCATAGTGCATACATAGAAACTAGTTACTTTTGTGCTATATCCGTTAAGTAAGTTAGGATAAAAAGTTGATGACCCTTAAAAGGATGTAATAAATGAAAGGTTTAATACCCTGGAAATTCCCAAACTAGTATACGCGTAACAAATTTATCTAAAACTAATTTTTTGACCATGAAAAACTCCAAACTGATACACATGTGATAAATTTACTTCAACTAATCATAAAAAAACCCAAAACTGGTATATTTGTGACAAATTTACCCCAAACTAATTTATTCAATTGTCAAAAATCATAAACTGGTACATTTGTGATAAATATACCATCCGTTAAATTGGCTTAATTCCACAAAAAATCACAAAAATTGTATAACTATGAGAAACGGAAAGTAAAATCGCAAATTGGTACACCAGTCAATTGTCACGTGTCATTCAACTTAATAATTTGATAGTAAAATTTAACGGAAACTAACATAGGGTAAAATTGTCACAAGTGTACCAATTTAGGGTAAATTTGCCAAATGTGTGTCAATTTTGGGTTTTTGATGGTCAAAAAGTTAGTTTGTGGTAAATTTATCATAAGTGTACCAATTTGGAGTTTTTCAAGGTATTAACCCTAAATGAAATGCCCCCTACTTTTTTTTTTGCCCACTTGATTATTTGCAAAGTAATCCATTCATTTACGATTCGAGAATTTGTGTACTTTGAGTTTCTCTTTTTTTGAAAAGGAAGTCCCCTAAATAGTTTTAAATTTGAATTCATTAAATACAATAGTCACTTGTTTTGATAAACTTACATAAGGTCACTGGATAATTTAAACTTGATGATATAAGTAACGTAGTCACATACAGTGCTAGAAGTAATTATCATTGCCTCATCCTTTTCACTTTATTTAAAAGTACCATTGTATAGGCTCATATTACATCTCAATTAAAATTATTGTGAATTGTTGAGACGACTTGTGATAATAAACAAGCAATTAAAGTTTCACATTTTTCTTCGATATAATTAATTACGAACTTTCACATGTCCTGACATGTTATCTTTGATTTGTTTTCTCTAGTCTCCAATTTGTAATCTCTAGTATAATGATGACCACAAATTTGCTTCGTACTTGTCACTTCTCATACTTTTTATTATTACTTGACCAAATGAAGATGGTTCCAAATCATAATTGATATCACTTTCATAACCTATCCATTTCATCCATTTTTGTAAGTGTTGCTCCCTCCTTTTCAACCTGATACTCTTTTTCATACATAATCATTCAATTCTGTTCAAGTGCATCAACGACGATCGTGTGATAATTCTCTCACTGCGCCTCAATTTCTAATGTCCTTTCCAGTGTTTCCACGTCCACTCCCTCCTCCCATTTTCCGGTAGTCAATTTTGGAAATCGACGAGATTCCTTAAAAAGGCAAAACGGGCTCACAATAAGGCCGCTAGATCCACCCCCACAGAAACATGTTCCCCCCACCACAGATCCTCTTTCCTATTCCCTTCGCTCTCACGCACGCAGGCTAAGACTCAGAGATGCCACGACGCTTATAAATTTGAGAACCGACCCTCTCTTTTCAATTTTCCGAGAAGCAAAAGTATTGCCACTTCTTCTTCTTCTTCTTCTTCTTCTTCTTCTTCTTCTTCTTCTTCTTCTTCTTCTTAGCCCCTCCCACCGAACTACACAAAGCAAACCAAGCAATCATGTGTCTCTCCGTCTCAGAGAAACAGAGATGAAACAGAAAAGCCTTTTGGACTGGTAACAAAAGATCTTCTCGGCGCCCCCACTGTTCATTCATTCCTCCCCCCCGGGCAATCTCGGGCCTCTCTGGTTCAGGGCGTGTGAGTGACCTCTCCCTCTCTCCCTCTCACTCTCTCTCTCTCTAGATTTCTTTCTTTTTCTGGGGTTGATCGATTCTCCTACACGCAATGGTAGGTGTCTAAGCATTTTGGAATGTCGTCTCCTCGTTAACTTCCCATCTTTTCTGTTACTTTTCAGTTCCCCTGTTTCGCTGTGACTTCCGAAAGTCTTCATCTGTTTTTGTATAATTATGTCCGGGTCGCTTTTTATCTGCCAAATCTGAGAAATCTCTCCCACGATGATCGAACGGGGAAATCATTCGCGCGGGGACATTGATCTGATAAAAAATTGAAGTTTCAGATGTACTCCTCTTCCCTTTTCAGAACTCTTTTGATTTTCGTTTTGGAGATGCCCGGTCGAGATCGAGAGAGAGAGAGAGAGAGAGAGAGAGAGAGAGAGAGAGAGGGCTTCGATGTAATTTAATTTAATTAGAGAAAAGCTCAAACTTTTTCTTTCGTTGTCTTGACGATTCAATTTTGATCCTGCCACTCTGTTTCTATCGTCTCTGTAAAGGATTTTAAAACAATTGCTTGCCCAGAGAAAAGGTTGAAGCTGGCCTATTCTCTCTCTCTCTCTCTCTCTCTCTCACGACCATTCATTTAATTAAAAAGGGTCATGTGGGTATTCATTTTTTCTTGCCTACAGGCTACGGTCTACGCTCAGAAGCTGTCTCCATTTCTCCTGCAACTCGCTCTTTTATTAACTCCCCATTGAATTCTGCATTTGACACTTCTATATTCTCACTCCCTTTATATACACATATTTTCCGTCCACAACTGAAGTTAGAGATTAGGAGAAAACAAGACAGAAGCAGTCCAAAATTTGTTACTCCTCGATCAGCCCCCTACTTCGTTTTCATTCGTCGGTTCCCGCATTAATATAAATCCAGTAGAAAATGGAAGATCTTTTCATTCTTTTATACACAGATATCCATGATCGCAATCGTTACGTATATCTTTGGACAAGTTGAGCAAGAAGTGATGGTCCTCGTTTCCCACCATTTTCTTATATCTAATTCCCCCATGGGATCCTTATCTATGTAAATTCTCGGTTGTCTTGGCACAGAGCCGAACAGAGACGGTGAAGAGCAATGAGAGAAGAGGCTCGCGAGATCTCCAAGGTCAGCGAATCATCTTCGCCTTCCTCCTCCTACGACGCGTCGGATTTGCTGACTTTTGGGAATTCAATCTTTATTCGATTTTCTCTTCTTTCTGGGCAGAACTCGTGGCCGAAAGTGGTGGTCAGAAAATGGCTGAACATCAGAAGCGGAGCCGATGAATTTCACTCCGATTACGCTGTAAGAGGTAGCGATCGGAGTTGATGGTCTTACTTTTCTTTATTTATTAATATTTTATGTGTTAATAGCCATTTGTGGAATTCAGAGAAAAGAGCGGAGAGAAGGAAGAGCTGCTCAGACCAAGGCTGTTATGTGTTCGTACCACAAGGATTTTCAGGTAAATTGCTAAAACGGCTGTGCCCATTTCCTTCTTTTGCTCGTGCCTTTCTTGACTTTTTCAAGCTTCTTCGATGGGGCCTCTTCCTCCCCGCCGTCAGATTTTTAAGCTTTGATATCATGATTGGACATCGGGGAAACAAAAAAGGACGATAATAATAAGTCGAGAGGTTGATTTGATTGTCTGCTTTCCTTTTGCTCGAATTATTTCTTTGTCTGTCAGATTCAATATCGCGGGTGATTTGCTGCTTGAATTATTTTGACAGATGTATGTCATCCTTTTTTTTCTTTTGCAAATATAGTTAATAGATCTTATTTTTTCATGATTATTCAAAATTTAGTTGAGATATAACCTGATATTCACATGCTATATCTAAACATTGATATATTCGATCTCAAATTCGATTGGATTAGATAATAGTGATAATCTTATTACAGGAGAGGACATGATAAAACACATGTGTGGGCATTTAAATTTTGACTTTTTTCTTACCAAAAAATATTATGATTCTTTCATGATTTTAGGCTTGTTGACTTAATTCTAATTGATTAAAGATAGTTTATCTACTTTTTTGCTCACTGATTTGATGGATTACTCATGTGTGACTAAGTATGAATTTGCGATTGTGACAGAAGGATGGCTCGTGGAAGCAAACAATAGTCTTAAAGAGTCTAAGTTCGGCTGCGAAGCTATGCCCATCGCGGATACTCTTAATCTAAGGCAAGTCTTTACATAAATTCTACTCATTGATCTTTATTTCTATCTATATATAAGTCTATTTATCTCTTGCGCATCTAATAAAATTAGTTAGATGTTCAAATTAAAAAGAATGATTATATAGTACTTAGGTCACCAAAATCATGGGTTTATCTTTGTGGGGTCCCATAAAAGAGGAGAATCGATTTCGAGAAATTATGTATGGGTAGTGTCGATTATTGAGTGTAATGCAATTGGCCTTCGATGTAATGATTGGGTTTTCATTGGACATTTGCATAGGATGTTTGTGGGGACATGGAATGCTGGAGGGAAGTCGCCGCATGAGGGCTTGAACTTGAGAGATTGGCTCAAGTCACCTGCTCCTGCTGACATCTATGTTCTTGGGTATGCTCCTCTCTCTCTCTCTCTCTCTCTCTCTCTCTCCTCTTCTTTTTTTCGTTTTCATTTTCGAAAATTATATTTCATTCTACATCTCGACGTATAAAATTTGGGGGATTTCAAATGTTTTAGGAGGATTTAATCAATTCAATTAGATAATTTGGATAATAGGAACTTCTGCTCAGGGAGCCATTCACTGAACTAGACATCTCTGGCTAGTTCTCTGTTTGCTTTGCCTCCAAAAAAGCTGCAGCTTTTCATCTATTTGTAGATATAAAGGCTGCGTGGAGTTCTTGCTTTTCAACGACTTTGTGCATTACCAGGCTTTCAATCATTGTCCCTGGTAGGTGTACTCAGTCCCCCTCAATTTAGTACAAACCCTAACCCATCCTTTTCCTATACTCTTTCTATTTTATTTTTTATTTTTTATTTTTTTGGTGAATTTCTCACCTGTCACCACCTCCCATCAGCAAATAAAAGAATTTTATTAACGAACATTTTATAAAAAAATGCCAATTAAATTTTTTAAATTAAATATATGTTTTTGATGAAATATTGTGTGCCACAATGCTTTTTTCGTTACATTAAATTTGAGTGAAATGTACTAAGTTTAAAAATGCCGGGTAATCACATTTTTGATTAATTAAAAGACAGTTTCTTTCTCTTTTTTAAAACTTGGTACACAAGAATTTTAATCAACACAATATGTCTTTGTAAAATAAAATAAAATTCGAGTTAACTCTGCTCAATGATTGTAATTTTTTTTAATTATTATAAAAAAGCAGCTTTAAACACATTGATCATAGTCTAATGAGGCCTTTCGACTGCATATTCTTTAGTGGTGGGTTGAGTTGGATAGGCCACACTCGACGCAGACTTTAACATGTTCTAACAGCTCATCATTGACATGCTCAAACTTACATTACTTACCATTTTTCCCTCTTGATCGGATGACATGAGATGGTGATGGAATTGAATTGGACTTAAGACCATGATCAGGAACATTATTCACTGAATCGACTCTATTTTAGCGACATGATATAGACAGACTATTCTACTGTTAATTGCAAAAGACATGTTGGGTTTCTGGCCTTATCTTTTTCCTGAATCATCAAATCATCGATTTATATCTTATCTGCCATGTTGCACGTAAGAGACTGCAAAAAATGATGATGATTAACTCAAGCTGGATTGAGATGATGGTGATCCTTCCGACTCTTATTGACTTGGGTGCTCAATGTGTTCATTGGATCAGGTTCCAGGAAATTGTGCCGCTAAACGCGGGGAATGTGCTTGGAGCGGAGGACAATGGGCCGGCTGTCAAGTGGCTGTCCCTGATTCGCCAGGCGTTGAATAGCGATGGATCATCCCAAACGGAGTTTTCGGATTCTCAGCAGAGCGATTTGCTGCAGAGTCCCAAACCGAGGCTCAGCTTCTCGGACTTGCTGTCTCTTGAAGATGAGCTTGACCAAGAGAACTTCGACAGGCTGCTGAGCCTTAAGCTGAGTGGCAGTGAAGAAGGCTCGCCTAGCCCGCCGAGCATGTCTGGGAGGCACACGAGCCCAGTTTCTCGGCGTTATTGCCTCGCCGCGAGCAAGCAGATGGTGGGGATATTTTTATGCGTGTGGGTTAGGGAAGATCTCAGGAGGCATGTCAGTAATTTGAAGGTGTCATGCGTGGGGCGAGGAATCATGGGCTATCTTGGAAATAAGGTCAGCATCATCAGCTAATAGTTAATTAACGCCATCCGCTAAACCTTTTTTTTTTCAGGCACTTGAACTGAATTTTACATGATTGTATCGTGGACAACGTGAGGAAGCTGATGCATTGTTTTAGTGGGTCTTACTATTTCTGAATTTGCATAAGGTTAAATTGTTTAGATGATTGCCCTAATTTGTCATGATCCAATTGGCCCTTTGCTCATCAGACCGGTTTTATGTGGTCAAGTAATTGTCTTGTGTCATAACTTACTCATCTTGTGAAACATGCGCTAATAGCTCGAAATAGATGCATTCTCTTTAGAATATCATGAGCAGTTTAAAAAGATTTATTTCTTAGATAGGGATTAGTAATTAGTTTTACTAGATGCGGGCTGGGAACCAAAGTAGGATTCTGTTCATTAAATACGAGCCTCGAGTTAATGATCTAGTGATTTCGGTAATTAATTAGATTTTCCTGCCCTTTCTTTGTATCTTTGATCTAGGGTTCAATCTCCATAAGCATGACCTTGCATCAAACCACCTTCTGCTTTGTGTGTACGCACTTGACCTCTGGGGAGAAAGAAGGCGACGAAGTGAAGAGGAACTCGGACGTGATGGAAATACTGAGGAAGACGAAGTTCTCCAATTCCTCTCGACTACAAGGGCCACCCTTTTCGCCCGATAGCATTCTTGATCACGAGTAAGTTCTGTACCTGTCTTTGCACCTCTATTGGAACATATTGAGGATGTAGCTGATGGTATTTAATAGAAATTTCTGATAATTCATGTAGCAAAATCATTTGGCTAGGCGATTTGAACTATCGGCTAGCTTCAAGCTGCAGTGACATGCACGAACTTCTCCGGAGGAACGATTGGCAAACACTTCTGGAGAAAGACCAGGTACTACTACACTAAGCTCAAAGTCAGTTTTAATCATATTCTTCTAAACTCAATGTAATTGAAATCGATTTTCTCTTTCATTTCTTTATTGGGAAGAATCCTCTGGACTTAATGGCTTGTTCATCTTTAATGTGTTTTGGCAGCTTAAAATAGAACAAAGGGCCGGTAGAGTATTCAAAGGGTGGGAAGAAGGGAATATCTATTTCGCTCCGACGTACAAGTACCTCGTTAACTCTGACCATTACGCGGCTCAAAACTCCAAATCTAAAGAAAAGCGTCGCACACCAGCCTGGTAATTTAAATATTCCTTCTAATCGCATCTTTTTTTTTTTTTTTTGGGGGGGGGGAGAGTTTATTAAGGTCTCTTTCCCTGGTCTTTGAGTGGCGTGACGTTTTGTACAAGCTCTCTCCTTCCTGATAATTGTAGAATACAGTGATATCAATCCGTTTTACATGAGGAGCAAGTTGAATACTTTATGTCACGTGCCTTTTTTTTAAATCATTTTCTTTTCTTCTTTTTTTTTTTTTTTTTCATTCTAAGCATGGTAAACAGACATGTGACTCCTGTCCCCTTTACGTTGCCGAAAGAGAGTTCGTTTTTTCGACCACTGCATGAATTGGTCAACCATGAATATTACATAGCAAACAACTTCTCTGTGAGAGAGAGAGAGAGAGAGAGAGAGAGAGAGAGAGAGAGAGAGAGAGATTTTTAATATAATTTGGCACGGCATTAACGTGGACTACAAGAAAAATCGGTGCACAGGTTTTTATAGGCGACGGAGAAAACACTCATGGTTGCTATCTATACAGCAAGCCGATTTTTCTAGGTTTATTCTCGTACTTTACTAATGAATGGGTCTTAGGTTGCATTTTACTAGATTTATTCGAAAGGGTCGGCTAGTAAGAGTCTTATCTTCACTCTAGATTCAGCAAAATATTCATTGAGGATAAACTATATACCTGCCGACCATCTGTTATTATATTTTTACTAGATGGTCGGCTCCTAAGGTTCCTTATCTGATAATTTTTTAATTGCGACACTTGCTTTAGTTTTTTGTAGAGTAGTAAAGAAAATTTGATTCTGTCTATCTTCGAGGAAGTTTTTTACATACCTTAATACAGATGCAGAAGCTCTCGTGGCTCATTAATTTGCACGTGATTCGTTGTTTTTGATGGACGATTCACCGACTCTGTGGACCTTATTTGATTGAAAAATGGCAGGTGCGACAGAATATTGTGGAAAGGCGATGGGCTGAAACAGATATGGTATATGAGAGGAGAGTCCAGATTCTCGGACCACAGGCCTGTTTACTCGCTCTTCTCGGTCCAAGTGGACGTCCCGAACCGGCCCACCATCGCCCCCACGGCCGGCCCACTTCGGCCCCTGCCTGCTTCGTGCGTGGCCAAAGTACAAGCAGAAGAGATACTCCTCATCACCAGAGCTCAGAGCTGCATCTCTGCTGCTCCCAGATTTTTAAAACCCTCCTAAAAGTCCCTTGGAAATTTTTGGGAGATCAAGGGTTCGAGTCCATTCCAACTTATCGACAGGCTCTCAAATGAATTGTAGTCCGGTATCTGGGAATCGGATTACTTGTTTGTTTTCATGGCCTTCGGATCAGGTGAGACTCACTATATTCAAGGCCAGGATTAGTACAGGTCAGGAGCCTAAATCAAGTCATTTTAATTGTGCAAGTTGAAGTGATGGACACCATCAGAAAACCATGTGGTGGGCATGTGATAAGGTACATAATTCAAATACATAGCAAGGCGATGGAAGCAGGAAGAACATTTTTGGAAGTGTCTTACCGTCCTAGCAGACTTGCTTGATAAGGAATTACAAAAATGATCAGGTGTTTCCATCTTTTTCATTTGGCGATGGAAGCAGGAAGAACAGTTTTGAGTGAAGTGGTTATTGACGACTTAAATTTTCGGGAGGAATATTGTGGATTCAGACCGTATATACAAGTGCACAAGATGATGATTCATTTGTTTCTACTGAAGAACACCAGATAATGAAAGCTGGAAAGGAACTTCTTTTCCTTGACCCTAAGACAAGGAGTTCAATTTTGAAACATGTCTTCTTCTAATATTAGGAAGCAGTGAAGGCTAGCTTTTGTGTTTTCCTAATCTTCTTTTCTCATATACATCTTAATGTAAAGGATTGTGGGCAGCTTTCTTTTCAGAGCTTTTTTTGAGTTTGTGTATAGGAAGAGGAAGTTCATACAGCTGCCTGCATGATTAATGCAGCAAGACTTTGTGCCAGATTTGGTGATCCCTCCGACATGGGAAAGATGTGTTTGTATCCCCTGTATTTGTTTCCTCTTTCTAAAGCACTAGAATCAGAAAGGTCATGACGATTGACGAGTGTCTAAATAGTACTGATGAGAAAAATTAATGCACTGAGAAAGTGCTCCGTTGAAATTAAAACTGTTATTGGTTTCTGTGTGACGTGTCTTTGAGGGGCTATTTGGGGTTTATACAAGACTTTCTTTTTCTTGCAAAAAATGAAATATTTTTGAAAAATATTTCATTTTTAAGAAGCTATTTATTAGGAAAATTACAATATTTTTCAATGTTGCGCTTAAATCTGAAAATGAATTGGAAAAATTTTTCCGTCGATGGATGGGGAAAACTTTTATTCCTTTTCTTATAGAGAATGGATAAACATACTATCATCAAATTATTTTTTGAGTGCAAAGGAACCTAGCTCGAGCGTTGAGAACCAAGGGACTTGGGTCCAACCACTAGGGTTCCCAAGCCCAAGCGTTGAGGTAATGGTTGTAGGAGTCCACGTTTGTCGGACCTAGCCACTAGCACGGGCATTTAGTATCTTGACCGATGCAATTATGTCTACCACGAGATAATCATACATTATTATATATCTAAAAGGCAAAATTGTATCTTTTTCATCCAATAACAATTTAAACTTACCTATTAACTTGGATCACAGTTTTTCTTCCTTCATTAATCGTTTAATATATTTTCTTATAAATGCATATGTGTGCATTTTGTTTATCAGTGTGCATAAATTGAAGTTTGTGACGTTAAATGTATAAGTATTATACTATTTTTTTAGCCTAATTTCATTATAAAAAAAAACTGTAAACTTTAGATTTAGTCCCAATTCTATCTTGAATTTTTTTCTCTCTTCAAGAAAAACCTCCAACTTTTACTCGAGTCCCAAATTTGCCGTGCCGTCAACATCCTATCCAAGTGGCTGTTATTATTTGACGTGGCATCTATGTGGATATGCTGACACGTAATTTAGGTGCCATGTCACACATCATAAAAGAAAAATAACTGAGGGAGAACAAAAAGAAGAAAACTCTTCATTGCGTTACTGTTCGCCCTCGTCCCACCTTGGCGTCTCGCTCCTTGGCCAGCCATTGCCCTCACAGCGCTGCGACCTCGATTGAGAAAAACTTAAAGAGATGCAACCATGGCTTCTAAATCTCTAAGCTCGCAGTGACCGTGGCTGCTCGAGCTTTGGGCTTGCGGGGTAGCCATGGCCATTAGAGTTTTGGGCCACAAGCTCATGGCGGCCATGGCTACTAGGGCTTTGGGTGCAACGGCCATGGCCACCATGAGCTTTAAATCAATTTTTGGCTGCCTTCAATAGCCTCAAGGCCCCTCCTCTAGCTGTCGCCCCTCCATCTCTTCCCGCGCTCATCCCCATCTCTGTTTGCTCCTCAAACAGAAGGGGCGAAGTGTAGCGACGTTGACAATTAATAGCGATCAAACTAGGTAAATAAGGCTCAAGAGAGGTCTTCATTGGTGATCGGCGCCGGTGAAAGAGGACTGAACAAGCGCAAAGCACTTCAGGCACTTTCGACAGTAAAGGAAGGGGGGGAACAGAGCAACCTTCGGCGCAGTGGCCTAGGAACAAAGCAACTTTATGGAACAAAGTTGGAGGTTGTATCCCATAAATATAGATTTGGTATAGATTTATGAAAGTAGGTGTCATCCCACCTTCACTGCTGCGTCGAAGGTTGCTCTATTCTGCCTTACTTTACCATCAAGAGTGCTCGATGCTCTTTGTGCTCGTTCAATCCTCTTTCGCCAAGACGCCTCTTGAACCTTAGTTACCTAGGGCGTGCATGATAAAATTTCTATTTCTCTATCTCTTTGTTTCTCTGTTCCTCATAACAGGTTTGGAACAAAAATCCATTTGGTAATGCAATTTGATTTTTCTATTTCTGGAACAGATTTCTATTTCAGAAATAGATTTGAAGAAGAAATCATAAACTAAAATTTTTAACTTCTCATTTTTTGAAATAGAAATTATGAAATCAATTTCTGGCCATAAATCAATTTCTATTCTAGAAATTTTGTCATGTGCACCCTTAGTCTGATCACTATCCATAGTCATCATGCTGTGATTTGCCCCTTTTGTTCAATGAGCAAACAGAGATGGCGATGAGCACAGGGAAAGATGGAGGGGCGACAGCTAGAGGAGGGTCCTGAGGTTATTGAAGACACCCAAAAATTGATTTGAAGCTCGCGGCGGTCTTGGCCATTGCAGCCATCACTTAGGGGTGGTTGAGGTAAAATCTTGCACAGAGGTTCTCTGGTAGGGAGCGTATTTTAGCACACGATCCAGAGAAAGATTCTGACTTTGGGGGGTGGGGGGTGTCTGCAGGTGTCAAATTTTGTTGGAAGAAGAATTTGATTTTATCCATTGAGATTACAATTGATATAGTAGATCATAGACATATAATATTTTAGGAAAAACAATATTGTGCATATATTCTTTTTTATTCTTTTTCTTCTCTCTTGTATTACAAATACCAACACTTCTTGTACATTTTTGTGACAATGAAATACACAGAATAGTATTTTCTCCATTGTTCTGCATTTCCTTTGATGGTATTAGAGCTACGTTTTTGACCCACCTTCCACACCAAATTTTCCAAATTGCCTCCAATTGTATTCTGTTTTTTTTTTTTTTTTTTTTGCTGCAAATCACTACCTGCAGAACAAAATCAACACATTGAAAAGAGGAATTCAGCCTTTCATTCAATATGCAGAACCCAACAACCCAGAAATTCAAGATCCAGATCAACCCAGAAACACAACAGAGGAATTGTCCCACCAATCTGCATTTACAATCATCGGACAACTCCCTATTCCAGCTTCATGGCCGTATGTACCATGGGTTCTGGTTCAAGGACCATGGGCCACTGGGCCAAATCAACAGTGGCCCAACTATAGCCTAAATGGAGACCCCGATCCAAGTTCGGGCCATAGACTCGAATTGAACCCGGGTAGGTCGGAAATGAATCCCTTCCCGAGTTTCCCACCCGGGTTTGCGTCGCTGATCCTTCTGCCCATCGCCAGCCGTCCAGAACTCGGCGAAGCACTGTACACGTCATCAGTTGACGGCTTGGAGCTCCGATTAATCACCCTTCAACTCACCGGACCAGATCACTACTCAACATGGGCGAGGGACTTTCGGCGGGCTCTCGTTACCAAGGATAAGGATGGATTCCTTGATGGATCCATCCCTTTCCCGATCGATGAATGCCTGCAGCGCCATTGGCGCAAATGCAACCAATTAGTGCGTACATGGATCGGAAATTGTGTGTCGCCGGAGGTTGCAGCTAGGCTTCCTCCGACTGAAGACGCAAATTTAATGTGGAATCACATCAAGGAAATGTACGGGAAGCTCGACAGGGTCAAAGTCTTTTCGCTCACTCAAGCCCTCGCCGAGTTGAAGCAGGGGAACTTCTCGATTACCGCCTGTTTCAACCGGCTCTCAGCGCTCTGGAACGAGCTTGAGGCGGCCAAGGAGCAACTTGAAGGACCAGAGTCGACACTCAAGCAGTACAAAGAAATCAAAGACTGCGAGAAGGTGACCCAGTTCCTATTAGCCTTAAATGAGAGCTACGTACCTTTCCGCTCGCAGATCCTCGCCATGGAGACTGTCCCGCCGCTCGGCCACATCTTCCAGCTCGTTGTCCAAGAGGAGAATCAACGAATGGCTGCTGTCGGAACTGAAAATGGAGGAGAAAGCATGGCCTTTGCTGTGCTGGCAAGAGTTTCGGGTCGCTTTCACAGCGGCCTTCGTGCGCCGCAGCGAGCAGCAACCTCAAGAGGAAACCCTCGATCTTTCAGGGAAAATGAAGAAGACGAAGGCAACCCTAATTTTAGGGCTTACCGAATGAACGGTCAAGATCAGAAGCTTGGATTAGACGGCCCATATTCTTTCGGTAGAATCGACGGTAGAGATAAACAGGGGTGCGGATCTGACAGCCCAAACTTCATCTGATCGGACGGTGTGGGTCAGAGGAGAGGCCGCGGATCTGACAGCTCTCATTTAATCTTGTATAAGGCCTAATCTAGTGGTCATTATGATGCCATGTCATCACAGAAGGGAGGAAGCCAAAATTACAAATTTAAAGGTAAATATTGTGAATATCGTCGGCGTCCTCATCATACCATTGAGACATGCTGGAAATTACATGGTAAGCCCACTAACAAAGAAAAGAAAGGAAAAGAATTTTCTGCTTACTAGGTGTCAGCACAAGGATATGACAAAGCTCATCAACCTATTTCCCAGGATCAATATCAGAACATCATGAAGGCACTAAAGCAGTTACAGACAGTCGACAAAACTGCAAATTACTAAGGTACTTCATCAAACAAGACTAATAATATTTTAGTCGATGCATGGATTATTGATTCAGGCACCAGTGATCACATAATTTGCCATGAATATTTGTTTTCTAGTACCTCTACAAAGCCTGATTCCATATATGTTCGGCTTCCAAATGGAAATATTACTGATGTAAAAAAGATTGGTACTGTTCACCTTAGCCCAAACATTATCCTTAAAAATGTTCTTTATATTCTGGAATTTGAATTCAATCTCATAGTTGTTTCCAAAGTCTGTGAGGACAATTATTGTTGAGCCAATTTCAACTACGAAAATTGTTCCTTTTAGGACCTTTCGACTGGGAAATTGATGGGCTTGGGTAGAATGGAACAAGGGCTGTACTTTTTGATCAATTTCCCCAAAGATTTTGATCTTTCCTCTTTGAATAAAGGCATTTCTTGTAATGCTGTTGCTGGAAATAAAATTCCACTTTCCCATAAGCGTCTGGGTCATAGTGCTTGTTTTCCTTGTTCGATTGTAAAGTATGCCCCCTGGCAAAACAAACAAGACATCCATTCCCAACTAGTGTATCTCGAGCCAGTAGTATTTTCTCATTAGTACATATGGACATTTGGGGTCCTTATCATACACCACATCGTGATGCATCCCAATTGTTTCTTACCATCGTGGATGATTATTCTCGTGCCACTTGGGTATTTCTCCTATAGTCCAAAAGTCAGGCTTTTTCATGTCTGTCGAAATTCTTATCTATGGTTAAAAATCAGTTTGATAAACATGTTAAGAGGATTTGTACAGACAATGGAAGTAAATTCTTTTCAATTGAGTATCAATCTTTCCTATCATTGCAAGGAATTCTCCATGAGAGTTCTTGTGCTTACACTCCGCAACAGGATGGAATTGTCGAACATAAACATCGACATCTCCTAGAAGTTGCTCGTGCACTGAAATATCAAGCCTCCATTCCTGAATCTTTTTGGGGAGATTGTGTGATCATGGCGGCCTATTTAATTAATCGCATGCCAACTAGAATATTAAAAGGTTGCACCCCTTTTGAAATGCTCTTGGTAAGCAACCAGATATTAGTCATCTCCGAGTGTTTGGCTGTCTTTGCTACATGACGAATGTTCAGTATCGACATAAATTGGATCCTTGTGCTCTTCAATGTGTCTTTATGGGATACGCCACCCTACAAAAGGGTTATCGGGTTATGGAGGTATCTACAAGATGTTTCTTTGTTAGTCGTGATGTTATATTCCACGAGGATATATTTCCCTTTCAAGAAATGGCATCTTCACATGAAGCATCCATGACGGAATCAAGCCATCGACAATTTTTATCAGTGGAGGATATTTCTATTCAGCCACAATATATCTTGATTGGACTAGATTAGTCATTTTCTGACCCATATTCTACGACGGCATGCCCTGGATCTCCTGCTCTCACTACTGGGTCTTCTGATTCTCCAACAAGACAGACTAGTAATGAACCTCTAGCAACATGTAATGGGCCTCCTTTGTCACAGCAACATCATATTGGACCATCATCCCCAGCAGATGACAGGCCTAGACACTCAGGACAACAAGTTTGTCCTTCAACATGGACCAAGGATTATATCTGATCTACCTTGAGAACTTCAGGTACGCAATATCCAGTATTCTCCTATGTTTCTTTCGGTCGATTATCATGGGAACACATGTGTTGCATCAGTCGGATATCTGAAGAACAAGAACCGTCTTCTTATGAGGAAGTAGCGCATGATGTCCATTGGCAAAGGGCCATGAAAGAAGAGATTGCTGCTCTCACAGAGAATAACACTTGGGAAATCGTCCCTCTACCTCCTCACAGAAGGCCCATTGGCTGCAAATGGGTTTATAAAATAAAATATGAGGCAGATGGTTCAATTGAGCGATACAGAGCTCAACTTGTTGCTAAAGGATTCACGCAGCGTGAAGGCTTTGACTATCATGAGACTTTTTCTCCAATTGCTAAAGAGGTCACTGTTCGCTCTTTTCTGGCGATTGCTGCATTACATCATTGGGACTTACATCAACTGGATGTCAATAATGCCTTTCTTCATGGAGACCTTGATGAAGAAATTTACATGGAGGTTCCACAGGGATTACGTGGACAGGGGGAGTCTCGAGTGTGCCGTCTCTGCAAATCCCTGTACGAGCTTAAACAAGCCTCTCGACAGTGGTATGCAAAATTCACTGCAGCACTTACAAATGCAGGTTTTCAACACTCGAAGCATGAATATGCATTGTTCACGTGGACCAAAGGTACTTCATCAATCTACTTATTGATTTATGTTGACGATATACTTATCATGGGAAATGATGATGTTGCAATCCAAAAGTTCAAAGGATACTTGCATTCGGCTTTCCATATTAAAGATTTGGGTCCTCCAAAATATTTTCTTGGTATCGAAATAGCTCGATCCAGTGAGGGAATTTGTCTCAGTTAGCAAAAATACGTCCTGGAAATCATATAAGATGTTGGATTATCGGGGTGCAAACCAGCTGCTGTACCTATTGAGCAGAATATTAAGTTGACAACATATGAATATGATGTAAGTTCTTCTTCTCCAAATGAAGATCCACTGCTCAAGGATCCATCGGGATATCAACGACTTGTTGGCAAATTAATCTATCTCACCATGACCAGGCCTGACATATGTTATGCATTACAAATACTAAGTCAATTTATGCACAACTCGAAGCAATCACATATGAATGCAGCCCTGAAGGTTGTAAAGTACTTGAAGGGATGTCCAGGACTTGGAATTCTACTATCCCGTGATTGCAACATGAAGATGATAGCATATTGTGACACAGATTATGCTACTTGTCCTATGACAAGAAGATCCATTACTAGTTTTTGCATCAAGCTAGGAAAGTCCTTGATTTCATGGAAAACGAAGAAATAGTCAACAGTTTCATTGTCATCAACAGAATCAGAATATCGAGCCATGGCAAAAACTGTTTGCGAGATAGTTTAGATATGAGGATTACTTTCAGATCTTGGAGTGCAAGTCAACGGAGCAAGTGAATTGTTTTGTGACAATGACGCTGCGCTAAAATTAGCGGCAAACCCAGTTTTCCACAAGAGAACGAAGCATATTGAAGTTGATTGTCATTTTACTCGAGAAAAAATTCAAGAAGGCGTCGTTACAACTCAAGGAATTGGAACTGTAGAACAGCCAGCAGACATCTTTGCCGTTATGCCGGAGATAGCATAGACAATTGTTGAGCAAGCTTGGCGCCTTTGACATTTATAGGCTGCTAGCTTGGGGGAGCGTTGGAAGAAGAATTTGATTTTATCCATTGAGATTACAATTGATATAGCAGATCATAGACATAGAATATTTTAGGAAAAAGAATATTGTGTATATATTCTTTTTGATTCTTTTTCTTCTCTCTTGTATTACAAATACCAACACTTCTTGTACATTTTTGTGACAATGAAATACACATAATAGTATTTTCTCCATTGTTCTGCATTTCCTTTCAAATTTGGTGCCATAACTTGCGGGTGGCTGATGAGATGATGAGGCTTGCATTTTATTCTGTTTTTGTTCCTCTTCACAAAGTGGATTGTAGACCACCAAGAATAGGTTTGTAGAGCAGTCCGGGAATTATTATTGCTAATTGTGGTGCTCATAAGCAAAAGTTCTTACTGAATGAATATTTTCAGAGCCACGTCAAAGTACTCCCTAGTTTTAATTTAGGTGCAAAATGAGACCGTTTTCTACAGGTTAAATAGCAAAAAACTAGTTGGTGCTTCTTAAAAAAACAAGGACATAATGAAACCAATTGATTGCACTAGGCTTATAAATGCAATCTTCTCGAATTGAAGTTACCCTGATAAAGTAGTTACAATGTCTATTTATATGTGTTGAACTTCTGTAGTTGCAGTGTCCACAAATCGAGCTTTAAATTTGCATTTGGATGTAGTGCAGGTTAATGCTTTTAGAGAACGAAATGCACTAGCTTTGACGCTGGATGATACTAAGACAGCTACGAACAAACTTCATTGGATGGTGAACCCTAGTTGCCATCCTCATAGCCATTATATGGCTCCTTATCTTAGGATTTGCTGCAAGAAAGTTTCTACTTCTCATAAGCTCCTATTTGTTACTTGTGATATTCATATTTGGAAACTCTTACAAGATGACATTTGAAGCGATTATTTTCTTGTTTGTGATGCATTCATTTGATGTCGGCGATTGCTGTGAATTCAATGGAAGTACACAAGCGAATACAGCTCTGTGCTTTCAACAGGTGTTCAAAATATATGTTTCTAAATCATGATGCATTGTGTTTTAGATGGTGGTGGAAGAGATAAACATCTTAACGACCATTTCCTTAAGATATGACAACCAGAAGATAATAATTCCAAATAGTGTGCATGCTACTAAGGCCATTAGTAACTACTATCGAAGTTCTCATATCGGAAATGCAGTTGAATTGTGTGTGCAAATATTTACACCAACTAAGAAGGTTGCCACGATGAAACAGAGAAAAACAGGGTTAGTAGCTATATTATTAGCTAATTCACTTGCCCCCTTTAGTTATCCACTTTCTACTTTCCTAATGATTGGATGATTGAGCATCAATATTTGAGGAATTTATTGGAAAGTGTCCATTCAAAAAAATTGAGGATGTTGTTTTGGTTGTGGATCTTCTAGCCATGTAGAATTGATGCATAAGCAAAAGTAATCTAGCTTATACAACTATTTAGAATGTAGACCTTCCCTCACTCATTATACATAATTCGTCTTAAAATGAGACATATTATTGCCTATAAGATCAAAGTTCTTCTTTGCCAATATATTGATTCTCACAATTAGTGACCCCATAAAACAGAAAACTATTTATATGGCGGATTTATTATGTGTCTGTAATGCAGTTTTACAAATTTTGGTAAATCTTTAGTTAGGGAATCGTGTCAAGTTGGTTTATATTACTATCTTCAATGCAATTGCTTTAGCAAGATGCACATGCATTGCATGAAATAGGGACGTTCCATGCATGAAAAATGCATGGCCTAATGGGTCTCGAAAATTTGGCCGACAAATGACTTCTTGCATTGAACGTGCTAAGAGGTATGTCATGGGATCCTAGTGGTGGAAGAGATGAACATTTTAACAACTGTTTTCCTGAGATACGACAACTAGAAGATAATAATTCCAAAAAAGTGTGCTTGCTTCTAAGGCCATCAATAACGATTATTGAAATCCTTATATGGGAGATGCAGTTGAATTCTGTGTACACCAATTGAGAAGATTGCCACAATGAAATAGAGAATAACAAGGTTACTAGCTATATAATTAGCTAATCCACTTGCCCCCTTTAGTTATCTACTTCCTGCTTTCCTGATGGCTAGATGATTGAGCTTCAAAATTTGAAGAATTTACTGGAAAAGTGTTCATTTAAAACAACTGCGGATGTTGTATTGGTTTTGGATCTTCTGGCCATGTAGATATGATGCTTAAGTAAAAATTACCTGGCCCGTGCCTCTGGTTAGAATGTAGAGGGTCCCTCATTGATTATGTGCAATTTGTCTGAGACTTATTATTTCCCTATAAGATGACAGTTATTCGTTGTCGGTATACATACTTAAACAATTGGTGACCCATTAAATAGAGAACTGTTTTTATAGTGGATCTCATATGTGTCCGTAATGTAGTAAAACTACTTTTTGGAAAATCTTTCTTTGTTGTGGAATTGTGTCGAGTTGGTTTAGGAGTCCCAGAAAAGAAATTGTATGGGCAGTATCTTTCTAGACAACGGCTCAACAAAAACTCTCAAACGATCACCTATCTCTCTAAATCAACCTCAACGAATAGTTTGAGGAAGAGTATAAATTAGAAGGCATTGAAGAACCAAGAGAGTGCATCACACAAAAGGATCAAGTAGTTTACATATTGTTGTTCTTCTGAATCTCTCTATCTTACTATTTTTACTTGTTGTGCTGTTTAGTAATTGTGTTACAGATTAAGTGTACAAGCATAAGAGTAACAACTGAGTTCGGATAGTGTGATCTCTCACATAAAAGATCAATGCTAACCGACTGTAACTTTCCAAGCAGATTGTTAGTGGAATCCAGCCCATTTTGAGGCTATTAGTTTGAAGAGTGGACATATGCTTGAGAATTAAGCCAAACCACTTTAACTCTTTGTGTCCCACTAATTTTCATCTCTTTACTCATATTGACATTCAGTCAATGAGAGTCTAGTTAAACAACAAGTCTTCGTGATTTTTACTTAGCCATTAGTTAATTTCTACAAAAGATTATCAAAGTTTGAAAATAACCTATTCACTCCCCTTTAGGTTGTATTATTAGCCCTAACATCGAGGATGATTATGTGTACTCAACAATGCAAAATGCAAGGAAGAGATCCTACTCAAAGCTCATCGAAGCAACTATAGCATATATCCAAGTATCACGAAGACTTATAGGAATCTTCTGTAGTATTATTGGTAGAATGGCATGAAGGTCAACATTGCTAAGCACACAGCCAAGTGCTTAACATGCTAACAAGTTAAAGCATAACATTGCAAACCTAGTGGACTACTACGATCCCTCGAAATCCCAGAGTGAAATAGAAGCATATCATGATGGACTTTGTGATGAGATTACCAAGAAGCTAGAGAGGTAATGATTCAATTTGGGTCGTTGTCGATAGACTAACCAAGTCAGCCCATTTCATTACAGTATGAAAAGACTTTTGCATGGATAGATATGTTGAGCTGTACATACGTCAAATAAATCGGTTGCATGGAGTGCCCATAAGGATCACTTTAGATCAAGACCCCAAGTTCACCGCAACATTTTGGAAAAGCCTATAAACTGCCATGGGAATGAAACTACAGTTTGGCATGGCTTATCATCCACAGATGGAGGGTCAATCTGAGAGGACCATTCAGATCCTTGAGGATATATTGTGAGCTTGCATCATAGATCTCAAAGGAGAATGTGAAGATCAAATACACGTTGTCGAATTCGCATACAACAATAGCTACCAATAAAGCATTTGAATTGCAATGTTCAAGGTACTATACAGTCATGCCTATAAAACACCTGTCTATTAGGATGAAGTTGGAGAAAAGAATATTATTGGCCCCTAACTAGTTCAACAATCCGCAGATCTGATTAAGCTTATCAGGTATAGGTTAAAAACAGCATAGAGCCGCCAGAAAAATTATGCGGATAAATGACGAAGGCCTCTGGAGTTTCAAGCAGGTGACCATGTATTCCTCAAGGTGTCGCCAATGAGAAGAACGTCTCATCTTGTCAAGAAAGGAAAGCTGAGACCCAAGTTCGTTGGACCCTTCGAGATTCTAAGATGAATAGAGACTTTGGCCTTTCATTTAGTATTGCCGCCCAATCTTGCTCAGGTTTATAATGTGTTCCACATATCCGTGCTAAGTAAATATGAACCGGACCCGACGCACGTGCTTAGTTATGAGGAAATCGAAGTTGATGACAGGGTGTCATATGTTAGGCAACCAATGTGGGTCGTCGATAGAAAAGAGCGAGTGCTACGCAAAAAGGTCATTCCTTAGTCAAAGTCATTTGGCAACATCATGATGCTAAAGGAGCAACATGGGAAAGTGAGGACATAATGAGATGCCAATACCTTTAAATGAGTAATCCTGCAAATATCGAGGACGAAATTTATTTAAGGATGCGGAATTGTGACATCCTCAATCCAACACCGATCTATAATGTGAAATTATGACAGGGATCGACAAACCATAGAAAGGCATGTAAAGACCACTTTGGAACGAAAAACTCAATTTTTCATCAACGGATCGCAAAATTTTGGAAAAGTAAAAATGGATCGTGAACAAGGAGCCACATGGGCCCAAGCACACAGTTAGACCCAATGGCCTCACACCCTCCCATAGGCTTCACGCGCATCCATGGCCAGCCCAAATGGGCCCTATTAAGGCAATTGCCCATTTTAGGATTTTTGTAAGCTTGCACACTAATAAGCCCATCTGCATGAATAGTCCAAAGGCTTAGTGTAATCACCCATTTTCCTCTTCTAGAAGCTTAAGGCTAATGAGACAAAACTTATGGGTATGAAGAATAGGAGTGGTGCCCAAGTTAAGAGAGAAGAGAGAAGATGACCTCATCCTAGCCTATTCTACCTAGCCTACCCCCTATTCTTACTTGTGCCAAATCCAAACATTAATGAATTTGGATTGGCAATCTTCATGAGCATTTTCTAGCCATATGAATGCTTGGACAAGAGAAATTGAAGGAAAATTAGTACAAGTCTCTCTAATGCAAGCCAATCTCTCTCTCATGCTCTCATTCTCTCTCTTTCCCTCAATCCCGCTTACTACCAGCTCCCCTTACTCTCTCTTTCTCTCTCCCCCTCACCCTCTTGGCCAAAACTCATTTCTTTCTTGCAATCTTATTCTCACACCCATTTCTCTCTTATTCTCCCTTGGTTCTCATCTTGTCGTCCACCGTTCACCATCCAAGCTTGCCGTCTGTGTGCTATCATCCTCACCACCACGCTATCCTCACCACTAAGCCCTTTAGCCATGAGCTGTCCACCATTCAGCTCTCCCTTATGCCTCTTCGTCGTGAGATCTCGCTGTGCCGTCATCCTCGTATGTTAGTTGTGAGTCCCGAGCCCTTGTCGAACCCCCTACAAGCCGTATGCCACCATTTCTTAGTTGTTCTAGCCTCTGTCGTGGGCTGCCAACCACCATCCAGCCCACCATCGTGCCTCACGCTCGCCGCTGTTGCCACCGTTCATTGTTTAAGTCGAGATTCGAAAGTGAGTAGCTTCCTAACCCTTACTTAGGGTTGTAATTGCGCTAAGGAGTAGGATTAGGATTAGATCAAAAACTAATGATAGTTAGATTAAGTGATAAGTAGATTAAGGTGATAAGCTATCGTGATAGGTGATAAGTAGTGGCGATAGGGATAGGTGATAAGTAGTGGTGATAAGTTATCGTAATAAGTGATAATTAAATGTGATAAGCTATCGCAATAAACTATTATCGTATGCAATAAGTTATTGCAATAAGCTATTATGGGATGCGATAAGCTATCGCAATAGGTTATAATTAAATGCAATAAGCTATTAAGATAGGTTACAATTAAATGCGATGAGCTATCTTGATTGTGATAAGTGCTTATTGTGTTGCAAGTTTTAAAGTGATGAGTGCTTATTCAATACTAATTTTTAAGGTAGTATAAGCTTATGCAATCCCTATTTTTGCAAATAGTAAGTGTTCTTGGCATTCTTTGTTTATAAGTAATAAGTACTTATGAAAAACTATTTTGAAAGGTGAATGTTATATATCATGAGATTGGCACATAATTACCTTAGTGAATGATTAATTAAAATGTGATTACGTGGCATTATTGCATGACATCTTTGTATGCAATTATTTCTATTGTATGATGTATGAGTATTACACACTCTTGCATTTGCTAATGAGAAAGATAAGAAATGGGCCTGGATTGTTATATACTTGTGTGATCACATAATAGATTCCGTACTCGTATGATTACAATGGATGATGCCCAATGGATTTCGATACCCCTACGTCAACGGGATGCCATTCGTGGATGGATTTCGAAATGAAGCTCCTTAATTAGAATGCCATCGTAAAGTGAGGTCAAGACATTGCCATGCCCGATGGGATGAGATAGTAACTAGTTAAGCTGAAAGACCACTGACGCGAGTGTTGGTTGTGGCCGAAAGCAATTGTAACAATCTGAACTCATGTGATGCATTGTGCATGGAAGTATTATTATTCATGTCATGATTATTAAATTGTGATCATCATATACTTAATGGAATGATGCACTCACGTAGAGATTATTTATGCTATAATTGGGCACGCGGTAAGGTTTTGCATATTGAGTGGCCTATTTTCTGTTAATAGATAATGCAAAGTAAAGGCTTTGCTACTGATTTGCCATCAACAAGTTGCATGTTTAGGGCGATTTTGAGGCGAATTATCTCCCTACATGAGGATTAGGGAGTTTACATGCTGAATTTTATCTCATTGTTGTTGTTTAAATGTTTCAGGCCCTAAGCATGTTTGAACTCTTATGTTATATCTGTTTTGGGGTCCCTGTGGACCAAAGTTCTGAGGTGACCACATATCCGGTCGTGGGGACAGATACCCGTTACGAGCGCTATGTCACCATCGTATAGGTGGATAGGTGGATGAGGGGTTAACGAACCTAGGACACCACCAATTCATGGCTTGGTATGTGTGGTTTGGGGAGGATCTGTACAACCCTTTCCGAGGCTTCAATGGACCTCTAGGCACGGGACCTAAGAACACCAGCTAGGATCCCATGGACCTAGACATCCTTAACAGTGTTGTTACCGATCCAAAGACTGACCTGGATCAAGACCCCGACCCTAAGCCATGGTAACTGGAGCTGGTAGGGTATTAGGAGCGCATGTGATGCATCACTTTTTTAGATTGTCTTCATAGTACTAAGGGTACTAAGCTTACCCCTAAACCCTTTTTAGATGTGTGTATGGCCGAGCTTTTGGGATGAAAAGAAAGTGGCATGTAATGGTTAATGCATATGCATATATGAAGGTGTGTTCTGTAATATGTGTCTTATGCTATCCTTATTAATGAATGGTTGGGTGGTTTTGTTTTTACTTCCACATGCGTATAATCGAAAGATAAAATGAATGGACCGATGATGCCTTATGGGACGTCGCAATTAATGACCAAAGAGAATGAGGCTTATCCGAAGATCGGGACATGACAACGACACACTTGTTAACACCTACATTTTGGCCATCATTTTTAGTCATTAATTGCATAAAAAATTAGGGGTAGGTCCATCCTCTTAACAAAAATATCATTAATTTAATGTTTACATCATGTGTGAATCGTACGACTTGAGCAAGGTGTTACCACATACCATCGTACATGTGATTAAAGAAATTTCTTGAAGATATAATCAGCGTGGAAGTCAAAAAAAATTGCACTTAATCCCTTGTTGATAAATTTGATCTCCAATGATTATTGATAATTATTAATTCTAGTCTATTAATTGATCTTCAAGAGATAAATTGGGATTGAATAATTTCAAAATCATATATAGAAGTAGGAAATTTTGGAGGATGAAGGCTTTTAGAGATAATAAATATTAACATTTAAGCCATCTCTTGGACTTTAAATACGAAACCAATTGGGAGATAGATTGAGGAATAAAATTTTATTGTCCTTATCGAACCCGAGCAGGTCCTTAAACTGCTTCCCCAAGCCCGTGTGGGGTAAATCACAGGGAAAAGAGGTTGTAAAGCCTCTCAAAAATCTTTTCCACAGGGATATCCGCCACAAACCCCCTTTGGGGGGTAAAAAAAGGATCCCACCCTAGATCCCCGCGACGCCTTCCCCGGTAAATAAACCGGGCGTGGTACAGGGAAATGAAAGGGGCTCCCCCCGAAGTCCTTATCAATAAGGATAGCTATTCCTTTAGAGGCCTTAGGAGGCCGAATAGAAGGGTCTTTTACGAGAAATTAAAAGAGAGTTTGGTCATAGTGTTCAGAGATAGGTTTGTCCTTTCTCTTTGACATACTATCAAAAGAGGGGAACAACATAAAAGGAGAAAAGAGAGAAGCTTTCTTCTTCCTTGTGGCGTGCATTCCTTACTCTATGGCTGGTGCCATTGCCAAGTGTGTCTTCACACCCGAATCATCGCCGCTCACCTATGCCTTAGCCCACTATTGCTCGATGTCCCATCGCCATGCTACCCATAGAAGCCAAACAACGGCCTACTCGCTACCCCTGCATGACACCGCTGCTACGTCGTCGGCCAAGCCCTTGTGATGGCTCGCTGCTTCGCTGCTATGCCTACTACCCGCACGATGTTCTTGCTGTCCTCAGCCGTGAAGCTTAACATCGTCAAGTCCGCCGTGAGCCCGATGTGAACTCGCTACCGTGACCAAGCCAACCAATTAGGCTGCTGCTTGTTGCCACTGGAGACCAGCTGCTGCTTGCTGTCACTACTCGCCGTCGCTGCCAGACAACCTGTTGTTCACCTGACTCCACTGCTCGGCGCTGCTGCTCGCTGCTCGACGTCACCCGATGTCGCTGTTTGCTGCACTGCCAAGACTAGGGAGCCATATGGCGACCCACCAGTAGCTCATGAGGTGGTCAACAACTAGGAATAGCACTATTCGCTGCCTGTTGTCAACGTGGGACGTGGAACACCTAACTTCCAACGTGAACCACCAGCCGCGCCCTTTTGGCTTCTGTTTTGCAAATTCTTTGACAAGGTTTTTGGCTGAAATTGATGACCCCTCACCGTCAATCTCATCGAGATTACGACCATTGGCCGACACCACGATCCACTTGCCGGCTTGAATTCGAAAGTGATGTTCATGAATTAGATAACGATCATTATCTTTAAATTTCATTCCTTATTTTGAACAATCATTGTCCAACTTTGATTATGTTGAGATTTTAGGCATTATTAAATAAGATTTTATTGATAAAGATCATTATAATCATTAATTTGATCTGTAAGACTTCAAATAACTTTTTTAATTATTTCGATTTTCATAATATTGGTAATGTTTTTAGAGTTAAATATAATTGCTAATCTAATTCGTGAGATAACAGATTATTTTTCAATTATCTTAATTTCTTGTTGGAAAACTTGATGAATATTCTAAGGTGAGACGTATTACTACTGGATTGTTGAAGAAGAAGAAGAAGAAGAAGAAGAAGAAGAAGAAGAAGAAGAAGAAGAAGAAGAAGAAGAAGAAGAAGAAGAAGAAGAAGAAGAAGAAGAAGAAGAAGAAGTTTAGCTTAGGTTATTTCCTGGATTGAATAGGCTAGCTTTTCAAATTTGGTAGTTAATTTTCAATATTTATTTATAAAAGTACCAAAAAATCACACGCATGTCATATAATTCACGTGTTTAGTTGCATGTTGCATGTCATATAAACTATTTACATAAAGAGAAAACCCCAAAATAATAATAATTGCTTTTTTCAGCAAATTTAGTTCATTTGGTGCAATTCTTTGTTGATTTGTTTATTGAATATTATTTTACTGATTGCACACTTGCATGGTCACTATTTGCATGTTAATGATTTAGGTTAAAATCAATCCAGGTTACTAAGTTTTCAGACTTGGTAATCCATTAGCTTTCCCTGAGTGTTTCACTCTTAGGAAGGCCGTGACAACAATTATGGCACATGCGCAAGGAAATTTTGGCAAGATTGTCGTTCTTGGATTTGCAATGAATCGTTAGAATGGTTTTAGTCAGAAATTTCAACTACACTGGATGATTCTTCTTTAGTAAAGGCACAATCTCTCTCTCTACAAATGTTCACACCCAGGGAAGGAGGTGATAAGATCGCGATAGAAGGTAGGAGATATCTTGGTGATGTAAACGAAATCGATAGTGAGGGCATAGCCCATGCCAATATTGATGACCAGGCGGTTGAGCGTGATGGAGAAGAAGTTGGGCACTATGATCATAAGCAGGGCCCCAACGAAGAAGAAGGCCACTGCCAACACAATCTTTTAGCGGCTGCCAATTCGGTTGGAGGTCCACTCTGCCAATGCCAACCCAAGAAAGGAGGACGGTTTAGAAATCCCCATAAAAAAATCATCATGCTCATTGCTCATTTGTACGTTTGCCTTTATGTATGTTGTCACCTCGCTCATCAATCCTATGTCTGCCAAAATTTAAAAAAAAAATCTTATTTATTATCCTAATGTTCCCAAGTAAATCTAACCATATACAAGAGATCGAAAACATAAAAAATGAAAGAAAAATTTGTGCCCTAATTTCCTCTATAATATATGCTTACAAGATAAGAATGATGTAATATAATAAGTACTCTGGACTTTATCCAAAACTAACTTATTTGGCTAAAAAAGAATGAAAAAAAAAGTGGATGATGTTATCCAAAATTAAGTAGTTTTTTCTTTTTTATTAATTTAAAAAGTACCTTTAGCAATAGAATTATAATTTTTATCGGTAATAAAGCTAGACAAAAAAAAAGGTGCACTGATTAAGTTATAACCTTTTTTTTCCCAACATAATTAAGTTGCGAGGAATTGATTCGCTATATGGAAAATTGATTTGCAGAGATACATTGTAGGTTCCAAACTTGATGGACGAATACTGTGGTGAGTCTTCCTATACTTCATAATATTGGACACATTGCTCGAGAGAGAGGACTAACCAAAACCTAGTAAGATGTAGACAATGGAGGTTGTGATGGCATAGCCGGAGGCATATTAGCATGGGTTCGCTTCCTTGAGCAGATTCATTTGGACGTTGGCATTGACTTCAGAATCACTGACTTCTAATTCCTGTAGAGTAAGTCAAATGGCACCTCATGTATGCCAATCAATTAAGTGAAACTCCAAGAGAAACCATTCAAAGAGCCCTTGTATTATTGCCAAGAAGAAATTCCTTTGTCCAAACAATAGAGAACTTGTAACATCAAAACCCAAAAAAAAAAAAAATGCAAAATAATGAACATTCTGGAAACTTTAGTTGAGAGAATTACAAATAGAGACAAGTAAGCGAACTCAATCGTTGCTTCTTCTTCTATATCGGCAAACTGTGCCAGGGCATGTAGGCCCTCCTCTTGCTCTTCTTTGAATAGAAGCAATAAGAACTCCCTGTAAGTCTCATCATCCCCGAATAGATGGTCAACCATGCCTTCTCTCTTCTTGGTCTGCCATGAGAGATGGAGAGAGAGACGCTTTTACGTGAGGAAATGAAAAAGGCACAATAATTTTCGAATATTCAAGTAATTAGCCAGCCAAAACAAAATGTAAATGAGGCTTTTACATGCTTAGACAACTACACTTTCAATGCAAGTCTAACATATTGCTCATATTTCCATACTTACGAGAACTCAAGGGTGTAGCCCCTTAAGGAATTCGCACCTCAAATTTTAAAAAGAGGACCGTATGGCTAAAGGTTGTTTCTTGTTGCAATGTCTTCACTGAAGAGACCGAAGTTGTGTTTATGGAACACGCACGACATGTGCACGATGGATGCACGAAACTGGTATGACACGTGCACGGCAATGCACAACACACTCATGGCACATGCACAATGAAATTTCAACATAATCATCATTCTTGGAGTTGCAATGAACTATTAAAGTAGTTCACTGGGCGAGGGCCACAACGCCCTCACCAACATAAGCAAGCCCGCAGCCCTCGCCCAAATTTGGTGACCTTCACTGGCCACTGTCAAGGCCACAGACTAGCATAGGGAAATAAGAAAAAAAGAAAAAATTCCAAAAAAAAATTATTAAACAATTGCAAAAATTTTCCACATCTACATTGATAATGCCACATAGGATGGCCATAATCTACATAAGAGGTTTCGGACCAAAATTGGTTGGAAGAACTATATTGACAAATTGTCAAAATGTTGATAATTAAATTAAAATATTAAAAATTGAATTGAGATAGAACACATGAAACACATTTTTACCACACTACTTACCTAGAGAACCTTCCTAGCTTGCTTCTCATATAAAATCAAGGTTTGTGCTTGCACATAAACTGCAAAAGCCTAATCCCACGTTAGTTAAACAATTAAAAATATGATTTTTTTTTTTTTTGCTGTTAAGAAATTAGTTTGGAATAAGTTTATCATTAATGTACCAGTTTGAGAGTTTTTTTATGGTTATTTGGAGTAAATTTGTCATAAGTGTATTAGTTTTGGATTTTTCGTAGTCAAAAACTTAGTTTGAGGTTTTTTGTAGCGTTAACCCTTAAAAATATGATTTTGCCTAGTTTATAAAAGATAAAAATCTCTCATTTTCAACTCTTAAGTAAGCAAGTGATAATTTTTGTCGTGTAATTCTTAACCCGTTAAATTAAGATTAAAATAGGAGAGATGCATAAATAAAATGTTTAAAGAGTATTTTTGTATAAAACATATACGAGACATACTATTTATAATCATTTATTGGTCAGGCGGATCGTTGGGGCGGGCCAAGGTCAAAACCATCCCCACACCCCGTCCCGTCTCCCCGATTTTCTTCCTTTCCTTTTTTTTTTTTTTTCGGCTGGGAAATTTTGATACCGGATCGGGGATCTGTCCCGTGTCCGTCCCTACAGTTGACCGTGATTTTTTTGATGGACACTTTCACTAGATAACACTTGGTAGACTTCCCCTGTATCTGTATACAGAGCCTAATGACACGGACTCGTGGCGACGATGCGTCGCTCTCACCACGTATGGTAGCTAGGGAAAGTTTTGATGAACAAGCTAAGAGCTCTTCGTTATCAAAAGCGATGGCAAAGCAACCCCCAAGTTACATATAACGAACAAAAAGGAAGCTGGGTTCTCCTTAATCTTTGCCAACTAACTAGACAGTAGGCCAGTTCGAAAGTCAAAGGTGACCAATTTAAATTCAAATCAAAGATTAAGAAAGGAATGCGTCATACCTTTGAGTCCATATCAACTCGGCCTACTAAGATAAGCTCATAGACAAAAGTCTGAGCATTATATTTATTGTTGCATCTTCACCCGAAACATGGAAAAGGTACAAAATCAGTCTTAAACCAATTACACCAATACTAAAACCTTTCAATTAAATCGATTTATAACATAAACCTTTACATATTTGTACCAATTAAGTCTATCTGGCTAATTTAGGTCATTGGTCGACCAAAGCAATGATTTAGAAATTCAATTTATTTTTTTAGATATTTTTTCAAATTTATTATCAATTTTTTTCTTCTTTTTTTCATTCTCTTTTCATTCTTTTCTTTTCTTTTTCTTTCGTTTCCCCTTTTTTTTTTTTTTTTTTTCCTTATTTCCTTCTGCCAATCACTAGCCTCTGTGATGGTCAGTGGAGACCACTAGTTGCCAGTGAGGACAAGGGCCAAGATGCCCTCGTCGGGGATCCGGCGAGCGACGTCCTAGCCCCCGCCCTTGCCAATTATCACAAAGCCTAGTGACCGGCAAAGGGAAATAAGGAAAAGAGGGGAAAAAAAAGAAAAAGGAAAGGGAAAAACAATCAAAAGAGGAGAAGAAAAAAAAAACCTAAACAATAAATACAAAATTCTAAAATAATATTCGACTAATAAATAAATAAAATATTCATATTAGCTCTAACCGTACTACATATAACGATCGACGTCCCGTCAACAATTTTCAATTTTAATTGACCGGATAAACTTAATTAGTATTGATGTGAAAAGATTTATAAATAAATTGATTTAATTAAAATGTTTAGAACTAAATTAGTATCAATGCAATGAATTTAAATTTTTTTGATACTTTTCCCTCGACAAATAGGAGAAGCACAAGTGATGACCAAAAGAAAACTCAAGCCATTCGTCCCGCGTAGAGCACTACCTAAGAGTAAGAGGCTAAGAGCCCAAGTGTACGATTGGAACTGCAGTGAAGAGTTTCATCTTGCATCAAACCGGATGAAAGTGCTTTTCTAACTTTTGCAGTAAAGTGCTACCGCTTGATATCTTGGGATGTCAAGGAAGAAATGGAATTGCAATCCGATAATACTAAATACAATAATCCACACCAATCACATGCACAGTACTTCCTAAAATCGTAATACTCTTTACCAAAGTAGAATAGAGCTACCAGTCTTTTCTTTCCACAGATATGTCATATCTACCTGTTAGTCAGCTGCACACTTATCATTAATTAGCAAATGCTGTTTAAGAAAAAAAAACATGCACGATAGAACATACAAAAGAAAAAAGGAATTCCGTGAGACAGTCATAGCAAAGCTAAATAGAGAGAGCATTAGCGCCTCAAAAGGAATTTGAGCATTTTTTAAAAGCTTCACTTTGAAGGAAAAATAATTCAACCAAAAAGGGAGGGGGCTGGTTTTTTTTTTTTTTTTGGGTGGGGGGGGGGGGGGGTGGTCGCTTAAAAAATTACCAGAACATCATAGCAACCTCTTCCAAGAAATAATACAGTAGAGTTGATAATGAGATGTCAAACTTAATGAGATGAAATCTCAGCGGAAATCTGCACATAATTAGTTCCTCATATTACAGTTGCCCAAGAATTCATTCTGCTATTGGATGTCGACAGATCTACCATCCACACAAAAGTAGCATTTAGTGATGTATGGCGAAAACAATGGGACCCACCAGATATATAACAAAATCAATTTTCCCCACTACTGCAGTGACTTGAGCAAAACTTGCTTAAGAACCACAGCAAGCAGATCTCTGTGAAGCTTGAGCAGCCCCTGATGCCTGATCCGGTTGATTGATCCTGAATTCTGCTCGAGGCTGCAATAGTTTGACCAAACAGCAAAGAGGTCAAGAATCAGGAACAGATAATTGATATCTGCAGAAAGAAGTTCAATTCTTTTTCCTCCTTTTATGGTACTCTCAGAGGAGTATTTCCAAGAAACTTAAAGTGCCGACCTAAAATGCCCATCCAGCCCAACAAAGCATCCACACGCAAGGCAACATAATATCCGATAAAAAATTTAAAAAACATTTGAGCCTTATCTTGTTGGCAAAATGGAGTTTGTTAACACATGTAATAGGGACTGAGAACCCAACCTGAAGAGGACAGTTTTGCACACAAAGCTAAATTTGGCCTTCAAATCTAGGTCTTCTCTATGGTACATGCTGTGTCACATTTTCAAGACAAGCCAGCTTTATCGCCGTTGATTTGGATGGTTAGCTAGTTCTTAAAAATAAAGTTACATATGTCAACGACGATGGAAGTGGCTTGTTTCACAAAACACAATATAAAGACCATGTATCAGAGATTAATACTTAAATCTATTCACAAGGCAAGAGACATCTGTGGAAGCCGTTATAGTACTTCTCAGCAGAACAGGTTTGCCCTGGTCTTACAAACTGCACAAAGATTGAGATGTTCCCTAACACAAGCTATGACTGAGGTCCCTGGCACAATCTATTTTAATGAGCAAATTAAATTGATAAGCGCTGAAAATCACAAGCTTTAATCTCGATATAGGAAAGTGTACCTCAGACTTTGTGTCGTTATCTGCAAGCCTTTGCTTGATATCTCTCGCTATTGAAAAGAAAACCTCCTCTACATTCAAGTTCGTCTTGGCACTCTGAAGTTGAACACATACTCAGCACAGGCATGAATTTACAAAAATTCAGTAAGAAATTTCAACAAGAGAAAGCCAACTGTACTTACAGTCTCAAAGAACTTGATACCATATTCATCGGCCAGTGCTTGGCCCTTTGAGGTAGGAACAGCCTGAAAAAGGATAAGGACCCATCAAGTATAAAACATAAATCAACAAGAATGACCAGCAGGTGAATGTATAACAACATGGAGGCATACTTTATGCAGGGATATGACATACCCTTTTGCTCTCATCCATATCAGCCTTGTTACCCACAAGTATCTTGTTCACATTATCAGAAGCATGCTGTTCAATGTTACGGATCCAATTTCTGATATCTGAAGGAAGAAATAGACTGAATCAACCAAAAGGAATAAGGTGTGCAAAAGACAAATAAATCCTGGATCAGAAAAGGAGTGTACTCAATAATGAAACAATTTTTTCAAACATGAAAGAGAAAGAAACAACTATGCAAGAGCTAACTGATGAGGGAGATCCAATTACTGTTGAAAGATGATTCGTCAGTCACATCATACACAAGGAGTATACCCATGGCCCCACGGTAGTAAGCTGCAACACAAAGATAATCCAGTTAGCCAACTTTTTCAATCACTCGGGTTGGCAGAAATGGACAGCCGTAAAGAGAAAATTTGTAATACAAAATTTTTGTTATCAGAGCACGATCAGTAAGGACCTAATTACACTACCAAGGCATAAGCTGGATTCTTGCATTTAAAGTTCTCTAGTAGCAGCTAAGATTTTATGAATTCACTCTTCAATATTCAGAAGGAAACCCTTCAGACCAGTTCAAAATATAACCAACTACTATGTTATCCCATGAAGAGAAATGCCAAGGAGAAAGCACCACATCCATATTACTCTAGAGATCAAATAAATAAATAAAAAAATCCTATTATTACTTTAAAACTTTCACAAACAGCAATTGGAAAACAAATTGGTGAAGGATCAATTCCACGTCCAAATTATTAGGTTTTCCTTTTACTGGCCAACATTTAGTTTATTAGGTAAATAAACATTGATCCAGATTATGAGTTAAACAGTCACCACCCCATGGCCCAACTGTATTTGAACCCAGACACTGACCAGTTGTAATTGTTCGGAACCTCTCTTGTCCAGCAGTGTCCCAAATTTGCAATTTAATTCGTTTTCCATCTAGCTCTATGGTCCTGATCTTGAAGTCAATCCTGCAAATTAAAAGACAACCTACTACAATTAGTTGAGCTTGTCAACATCAAAACTGAGACAATTTTTGTTTCAGATAGCCCCACCCGATAGTTGTTATGAAGCTGGTAGTAAAGGAACCGTCTGAAAAGCGCAAGAGGAGGCAACTCTTACCGACACCTGCCATAATAACGCCAGAAGAGAAGGGGATATGAGGTGATCACTGCTAGTCCATTTTAGAATTATTTGACATGAAGTGTTACTCATAAACCACGAAATTTCGAAAAAAGAAAAAACAGTTTGAACATGTCTAAAGGTGATAACATCCCACATGAATAATGAATCGAATGTTTGTATTTATATGTTCATTCTTTTTTATATGGGACGGTAATAAATGTTTTTTTTTCAACAAAGGACAGTACGGTAGCACTTTGCTAGTTGGTGATGTCACGTATGCATACAACATCGTATAAGTATTACATAAAATACTTTTTCCCACATTCAACTCCTTATAAACTTTCTTCCCACCTTGAAAATATGTATAATATGAACCAGATTACATTAACGAGTGCCTATCACAACTGGTTAACCAAATTTAGGAAGGCCACATTTAATCTTCGAAGCAATGATGAAATAAGACATTATATTAGCTTTTGCAATTATTCCTTATTTGGTAGCTTAACATGTCAGTCTTTAAGAAACATAAAATTAATGCCACTAACGAGACCTTTTCAATAAACATACTAGCAAAACAAGCAGTATAGATAGCCAAAGTAGTGTCAGAAGAACAATCCATTGACTTCAATCCACCAAGAGAACATACAACAATCTACAAAGCCTCACTATAAGTCTAAAGTACCAAGCCGTTTAAAACTCGCTAAAGTAGATGACAGTGTAGTCTTTATGCCATAAAAAAATAAGTTGAGCTCAAAATACCACTAACTTCGTTGGCATTTCAGTTAAAATCCTGAAACTTAACGGGGGTTTGGCTCCCTGTACCAAAGGAAATGAACAGAGACCGTAAACAATAATCGCATGAGATTACTTTCTCATATCCTTTGTCCCCTGTGATAGCATTGTAACAATGCTCCAAATTCTCCCATCTCCCCAACTTCAAATACGACGATGCCGGCTAACCATTCAAATAAAGGTCACATGCCTAGTTCGAACCACGAGAACTCCAAACATGAGCTGGATTATCGATGAGGGAGAACAATGAGATGGGGTTGTGTTCACGGGAACTATCAGTCCATTTCGCGTGCCGATGGAAAAGCCCCAAAAGAGAAGGGGGGAAAATGAAGGGCATACCGCTATCGCCGATCAGGAGGAGCTTTATGAGGCAGTCGTAATCGGCTCGAGCCCGCGCCGGTGCGACTGCCATTCCTCGTTCTCGCGACGCTAGACACGCTCGATCTCAGGAAGACGAAAACCTAGGAAAACGACCAAAGTGCTTTTTCAGCGAACCAGCCAATCGAACACGCACATCAAGTCAAGCCGATCCCAGATCGGGGACCGAAGCGAGAACAAGAGATAAGATCTCATCGACGCGCCGGTGGAGTTCGAAGAATACCAGATCAACAAAAGCCGAGGGAGCGAGGGGGGGAGATCTGGCCGATGGAGGATCACGGCGGCGTCTCTGATGCGGCGGCACCGGACAGCCGTTGAAAAGTAAGGAAGTTGCAGAGAGAGATAGAGAGAGAGAGAGAGAGAGGTGTAGAGGGAGGAGGGAATATAGAGGTGGAGTGCAATAATTAATTAAACAAATGGGTGTCGAAGGTGTTGGAGCCGTTGGATTTGACATTGAGCCTCGAATCAGACGTGTTCTCCGCTACCATCATCGCTGTTTAAGTGTTGCTTGAGATACCATCCAGGAGGGCTGGCCCAAATGATATTTTCTCATATGGTTTGACCATATCAGGATTTTTTTTTTATAAAAAAAAAGGGTTTGACCGTATCAGGATAAACCTTTCGATCTTTTTTTCTCAAATGTAAATCTCATTGGTGGACATATTTCCATTTGAGTTCGAAATACCCGAAACTTTTATATACACATATATACATACGGTATGGAAATTCCCTTATAAGTTTCTCCCATTTTTTAAAAACAAATAACATAAAAAATGCCATCACAATACAGATGAAATGATCAGCAAGGAGTTTGACTTAGTGATAAATAGGTCACATATTATATATATAGCTTGTGTTATGTGGCTTAGCTACGACATATTTCATTTGAAAAGACTTCCCAATAACTAACATATTTATTAAAAACCTTGTACCTTTAGGCGTCACAAGCTATAAATCGATCTAGTATGTTTAGAAATGAAATGAGTCAATGACTTTACTCAATGTTGTCATGACCTTCCTGAAAGTTGAACCACCTAAAGAATTAACTAATGGAACACTAAGCTTGCACCTAGCTCAAATTCTCCCAAGCCATTTCCAATTTACAACTTTTGGTTCGAGTTCTTGATATGCAAAATAATTTATTTTGGAGTCACCACTAATTAATTTTTTGTGGGGAATTAGAAATCCAAGTGTGAGAGAATACTTTATTTTTATGAACCAGAGATTGAAGGGATTCGAAAACTTGATTACGCTAAATTATTCGAATGTCTTTTAAGTACATTTTCTCTTTTATTTTCAAAACTATTTTAGCAAGTAGCTCTACTTAATTTTAAACACATCCACTAATATGTGAGGGATGAATATGCAGGTGCTTAATCATTTAATTAACACTCAATAATCAAAAGGAGTAGATAAATGGATTGCTAGAAAAAATAAAAAAATCATACACCACGAGTTAAAAGCCTAGCCATGATTTTCTAAAAAACTACACAATTCTAATTAACTCATTTTGGGTTATCTCTTTGTTAATGAAGATTAACTTTATACAACGAATGTAAGTTTAGCTGTAAATTACGCCTATGCAGCCTAACTTTACAAGGCATGCAATTTAATTAAATAAACTTAGCATAAAATCATTTAATAACTAGCATAATGACATGTAATTGATGACATGGCATGAACGATGGTGACATGGCAATGACTTGGCATACATATGATGACATGGCATATAATGATGACATGGGCATTTGACAATGACGTGGCAAGATGAGACAACAATATGAAATGGCTAGTAATGACTTAGCAGCCTTCTGAATAGTATGATGTTACTTTTGGATTTTTAACTCAAATTCGTAATTAATAATTAATAATAATAAATTATCTAAAGTAGGATATTGTCCAATTCAAACAAGGAAATAAACTAGGTTAAATCCTATTTTTAATTAGAACTTTATTCTAAACCTGTAGATAATATCTATTATACAATCCTATCTACAATTTATCCTAATGTACTATGCAATTTTATCTAAAATCTGTTCTCAATTATCGTGGAACCTTTTTTATATTTTTCAAATAGAAAAAGGTTCAAACAATAAAACTTGAAAATTGCACTAGCTAAACTCCACAATCACCAAAAGATATCCATTCGAGCTTAAACTGAGAACAAATAAAACTGACACACTTCTCTTAAGGTTTAAGGATTAGATTGCCGATTTTTCATACGATCGATAACCCTATCTCATTACTAGAGATCAAGCTACAGACTATGCACACATTGTTGAATTAGGAATGTTTCCTAATAAAAATATGCCTAAAAATCTCAAAATATGCAAGTTAGGTCACAATCTATTAATATTGGGCGATAAGACAGATAATTCAAATCCTGATAAGATTTTTACCTAATATGAAAGATTGTTTCTGCTTCAAGGACCGACAGATGGCGGATTTGACTAATTTTACTCGGGCGGCAGTGGTGCTTGCAGCGAGGACTCCTCAGCTTAGTGGACTCGATGTTTAGTGGTGGACTAATGACACAGGGGACTTCTCAGTGGCTACTCAAGAGCGGTGTCTCGGCCAAGGCAACCGCACAACAGCTCTCGGTGGCGATACGTCTACGGGAAGACCTGCAAAATAGAGGAGACTAGGCTGGAGCATAGGCACAGATTGCAGATGTGCCGTCTTCATCGGTGTAGGGGCAAAGTAGTAGATTGTCGTCGGTCAGCAGGTGGTGTCGCAGCTAGACTGATGTCGTGGGCAACGAGAGTAGCAACTCGTCGGAAATTGCGGCAAGCTCGTGATGGCAGGGCTCAGGGCAGCTTTTCCTCGTCGGTGTAGGGAAGACAGTAGTAAATCATTGTTGTTAGTTGTATTGCGGCAAGGAACTCGGCTTAGCAACGACTAAGGCTTGGGTTCCAGCAGGCAAAGTAGGCTGAGGCAACGGCAAGGAAACAGCAAGGTCGGCGTCGAAGAAGGGAGAAATAGCCATTGTCACAGGCAATGGAAACAGCAACTCGTCGTTGTTGCGGCGAAAGTCTCAAACAACGAAGAGTCTTGATCGTGAAGGTTTTGGCCAGGACTCTCTCTCTCAAAACTCTCTCTTTCACGTGTGTTTTTTTCGGCGTGTATTCTCTCTAGAATTTTCAACCTATTAATCGCAAGATTTTTTTTGTAAAAGAAAATTTATTTCATTTATTATAATCAAACATTAGAGGAACAAAAAAAGCTTTCAAGCAAAGCAAATCCCAAAAGGACTACATAACAAAATAAAACCCAAAAAATAAAAAAGTACGGCTTACAACTCTAAACACACTTTTGTCCCCAAAAAAATAAGAAGATTTGACACACTTTCATCTCAAAATAAACATATTGTTATGGCAATAAAAGACAATTGGTGCCCAATATTGCCATACAGAGACAACAACAATAATAACATATTGAAGACTTAGATTTAGATCAAGAGAGAAAAGCTCCCAAATTTATATCTACACCTAAATTGAGAGAGGACAGCTTTCACTAAATCTTGGAGAAATCATAGAACCCCATATTGGGCATCTTGCTAGCTGGACTTGTGATGACATTCTCACAAAATTTGTAGCTATAAGCAGATTTATTCAATACAACAAGCGAGAAAACGTGGCAACGAGAGAAAAAAGACATCAAACGAGGCGAAATATGACTTCCATATTAGATTTGGAGGGGGAAAAAAAAGAAATCAAGACCTAGAAAAAAAAAATCATAGCAAAGCAGGCTCTCAGCTTTAGAAATTGAAGCGCAGCAAGCTCGCGGTGCCTAGGCTCAGGGTAGCTCGTCATGGTCAATGTAGGGAAGACAGTAGCAGATCGTCGTTGTTGGTCGTGGCACAGCAAGGAACTTGGTGTAGCGAGCAGCAACGACAAAGGCTCGCTTCTGGAGGGCTAAGCAGGTTGAGGCTGAAAGAACGCGTAAGGAAGCAAGGAGCATAGGAGAAGAGTAGAAATTTTGGGAGAAATCTCTTTCTATTTCTTCAGATTGTAATCAATGTACAACGCTTAGTAATTATAATACAAGATGTACATGAAGAAAAGGAAATAAAATATTCTACAAATATTCTACAAATCAATTCAATAGTTGTATCTAATCCCTAATTGATCAGATCAGATCAATTAAATCAAATCTGGCGGATCATCATGCATATCTTCCAATAGAAGCGATGACTAAGAAGCAGCATGGTCGGCGTCGAAGGAGGGAGGAGCAGCCGTCGTCACATGCAATGGAAACAACCAATTATTGTCGCGGTGGCGAAAGGCTCAATCGGCAAAGAGTCTCAGCCGTAAGGGTCTTGGCCGGGACTCTTCTCTCCAAGTTCTTTCTTTGCTCTCTTTCACCTATTTTTTTCTCAATGTGTAGTCTCTCTAGAATTGCCAACCACTTGTTTGCGAGGTTTAAGAGTCTACTTAAAGTATTAGGCTCTGTTCGTCTCGTGAAAAATAATTGAAAAATCTTTTCCGGATTTTCTGGTGTTCATTACACAAAAAATGAATTGATTAAATAAAACATTTTCCATGAAGCAAAAAATCTTCTCAATTAGGGGAAAATGCTTTCCACTTTTCAAAAAAGAGAAAACATTTTCCTCACTCTCTCTTTATCTCACACCTCTACTAGTCCCCATTTCTTTCTTTTATATATTTTTATTTTTAAAAAAATTCAGATTTCTTATTATTCTTTTCTTTTTTTTTTAAATTGATTTTTTTATTATTTTACTTTTCTTCTTTTTTGACAGGTTGTTGGCCACCCTCAGGCTGATGCTCACAAATCTGGCCAGGCCCAAGGTTGACAAGCCTTAAGCTTGACACTAATGCTCATCGATCTAGCAAACAGCGAGCTTAAGCTCACTAGAGATTGCCTTTGGGTGGTTGTCGATCCTCACTGTGGTCAACAACTGACGAGGAAGAAGAATGTGCAAAAGAAAAAATAAAAGGAAAAGATTAAAAAAGAAAAAGAAAAAGTAGAAAGAAATTTAAAAATTTGATTTTTTAGAAAAAATAAAAATAATAAAGAAAATAAAAATTTATTTAAATGAGTGTAAGAAGAAAAATCAAATCGAATTTTCTAAACCAAATGGCGAAAAATATTTTTTAGTTCGTTTTCAAATCTCAGTCAAACACCAGAAAATATGATTATTTCTTAGAAAATTACTTCCTAGAAATTTTCTAAAAACGCCATATATTCAGCGAAACAAACTAAACCTTAATTTATTTGTTCTCTAATCTTGATTTATGGGCTAGGCTCTTTTAGCTTTGCAGGCTTATAATAGACTTAATTCCTTAAGGGCTCGCTAAAATAAACTAAAGGCCTTTACTAACTATAACTTTCATGGGCTAAACCCAGTCCAATTAAAGCTCAGATCCCTCTTTTCTTGATCATGAAATTTGGGGATTGCCGCCTCACGACTTGGCCGAGTTCTACTTCCGCATAGGCTCAGCCCATATATTTTAGTTAAATCCACTCATCTTTATTCGAGTCCTCTTTTGCCAGTCCAATTTAAATGCAAATTATGGGCTTATGTATGTGCTAAATGCTCCTAAAATCTATATGAAAATTAATTAATTTTTTTGTGTAGTAGGAATCAGGGTTGATCCCTAATTTTCTATGTAATGAATTACTAAATGTTGCCAAAATTTAAGTGTCAACAAATGTATAAATTTATTTTATGACATGAAGGGCGTTCCTATTTTTCAGAAATATTTTATCTTTTCTTTTGCCTAACTACTCTCATTGGAGTTGACTAAATTATATTATGAGGATAAACACATAATCGATATTATATTTAAGAAGTCGCATATAATTTTCTCTTATTTTAAGGAATTTTACCTTATACTCTTTAGAAGACTATAGATGCACAATCAGAACTAAAATAACTTCTTTATAAAAATTGGTCACACAATTATGTCATGCAAAGTTTCTAGTGTATAACACAGTAGCATGTGAGGTAATTGTGCAAACTTGACAAAACGAGAAGAAAATACTGGATTACCGAAATAACAGTAGAAGAAAATTATATATATACATCTATATATCACTTAAATACCTCCTCCATTAAATAAATACTTAAAAGAAAGAAGAAAATGGAATTGCACCGTACACCTATTAAGAATATATATTATTTTATTTTACTATTCAATTAGGTAGCATATTGACATACTTTGAGGCTACAGATTTCATCTTGGCATTATCAGGCCTTAAAACATGCATTCTTTCGATGAAATGACTAGCTCTAGTGTCAAATCTGTACTCATTTAACGTGTTTTTATTAGAAGCTTTAACGTCTCGCACTTATTAAATGACTCGCTCTCACGAGTATTAAATTTAAGCTTGTTTGACATGTTTTTTTGGTCTGTGTACAGTGATGTTGTTCAAGAGGCAAACCCTAAGCTCACATCACCAAAAGGTGAGGTCATAACTATGTAGTAGGGGTGAGGGCGGTTCCCGAGTAGAATTGGGAACCGGAGAACTGCACCGAAGGGTCTAGTTCGGTTCTCGGTTCTAAAGGGACCGGTTCCGATTCCCGGTTCCTTTTTTCTACGAACCGGTTACGGAACTGGTTAGGGCTCCAAAGTCCAAAAGAAGCCCCAACAAATAGGAAATGCCCCAAATCTCTCGATGCTAATTCAGTGTTCACAATTTCCCTTCATTCACAATTTCACACTTTCATTGACGCTGCTCGCCCTCAACGCCGCCGTCAGACGCTGCCGAATGCCAGTCATCGACGCCGCTCGCCCTAACCCTCGCTGTTCGACGCTAGTCAAATCTCCGAGTCTCTCCCGTTCTCTGCCTCTGCCTGTCGCCGACGCCGCTCGCCCTCGCCGGACACTGCTGGACTCCAGTCGTTGACGCCGCTCGCCCTAATCCTCGCCGCTCAACGCCAGTCGCTCTTGATGTACCTCTAAGTCTCTCTCGTTCTTTGCCTCTGCCCATCGCCGACGTCGCTCGCCCTCGATGCCGCCACCAGAAGCCGCTTGCCCTCGCCGGACGCCGCTGGACTCCAGTCACTGACGCCGCTCACCCTAACCCTCGCCACTCGATGCAAGTCGCTATTGATGTACCTCTAAGTCTCTCCCGTTCTTTGCCTCTACCCATTGCCAATGCCGCTCGCCCTTGACGCCATTGCCGGACGCCGCTCGCCCTCACCGGACGCCACTTGCCCTCGTTGGACAAAGTTGGGGCTTTTGGCTGAAAGTTCTACCGCTCTTCTCTTAGTTTAAGGATCTTGGTCTTCAACGCTTCCTGGCCCTTTTTAAGGGTGTCGAGTTCCACTTCCTCAATTGCGAGTCTCTGGCCAATACTTCATCGTCGACCATCCATTTGCTTTGCGAATTGCAGGTAAAGACCTCTCTCTCTCTCTCTCTCTCTCTCTCTCTCTCTCTCTCTCTCTCTCTCTCTCGCCTCCATCGCGTGTCGCTCCCCGTTCTTGGGTGTTCGAATCTATCGAGCGAAATCGATTCGTGGTCAGAATGGCGTGCACATTTGCGGTTATCCCGTGGTTTTGGGACTCTTTTGTTGCATATTGAAGTTGCAAAACTAGGAAGTCGCGTCTGTACCTCCTGGTAGAGTCAACACCAATGCTAGAAATGGTTTTTTGTAGTAGCATGGAACTTTCTTTTTCAAGTGATGCGTATGTTATGTACTCCATTTCTTCAGCTTACTTAGCCTCATGTTGTGGCAAAGAAACCAAAAATCAATCCCATCAATTGCTTGCCACTTCATTTTAAGCTTTCTAGTGACAGTACTACTCGATGTTTTTCTATGCTCACTGAATTTGCATCTCCTCTTTATATTCTTCAGCAAGTGCTTATTTCCAAATCCTATTTAGGAATGCATTTGCCATGTTTTGTAGCTGCATTTGCTTAAGGGTGAATAAGAGGGTACTCTCGCTTTTGTTGGAATTTCTATTATCTGATGTTCTTTAGAAGGTTTTTCACATTGATGAGATTATCCTCACTCTGATCCGTTGTATTTATGTCACTCTGCTCGGTCAAGCTTAATTCTTTCATCTTGCAATGTTGTAGCTGTGCAGTTTTTTCTGTTTTTGCTTTTGTTGTATGGAAATAGTACGTGGGAGGTTATGTTGGTAGGAGAGCATGCCTTTTCTATGGCAAAGTGCAGTATAATTTGAATGGGATTTTGATTTGATAGGGTAGAGAACTTAATGGGCCTATTCTTTCGTGCTTTTCGAATGTTCTGCTAGAAAAGGACTGTGTGCTCAGTTGTTTTTGCTAGATTAGCAAGCTGAACTGACCAGTTTCAATTTCCAAGTTAAAGTTGCTGGTTTCTTGTCAAAAACAAAAATTCCTTGATTTGCTGGTATGAAGGGAGTCTCATTTCTATGCTAGACATTCTTGTTCTAGTGGTGTTTCATTTCTAGTCTGCTCTTTATTTTGAAATTTCTAATCATATTCTATTATTGTTGTGTAGTGCGAAGTTAATGTATCAAAATAACATGTCAATGGAGGTGGAGGGACATGAGGAGACGACTTCGATCACGGAATTGGAGTTTTCTGGCGAAAAAATTGAAGAAGGGGCACCTCCTACCATGAGTGCCACAAATAAGGTACTTGGTTCTCATCTTCCTCATGATAAGAAATATACATCCGAATGCTGGAATCATTATTCGAGAATCAATGATAAGGATGGAAAAACATATCAAGTGAAGTGCATTCATTGTGGGTCTATGCTTAAGTACCGTGTTTCTAACGGTACTTTTGCAATGAGGAAGCACTTGACCACATGCAAGAGGTTTCCCTGTAATGTAGATAAGAGGCAAAAAAATTTTGCACCACGTAATGTCGACATGGCTGGCAAGGCAGGAGGAGATTCTAATACCGGTAGCGTTTTATCGACGTGGTCGTTTAATCAATAACGTTGTAGGCAAATGCTTGCTCGGTTCATCATCCTTGATGAGCAACATTTTTCCTTGGTTGAGTGTGTTGGATTTTGTGAATTTGTTACTGAGTTACAACCTCTCTTCAAACATTTATCACATTTCACAGTGGCAAAAGATTGCATGAAATTGTTTTTATATGAAAAAACTTCTTTGAAGAATTATTTTGAAAAAAATAATTCTAGGGTCGCACTCACGACTGATACATGGAATTCCAATCAAAATCTGAATTATTTGTGTCTCACTACATATTTTATTGATGAAAATTAGAAGTTGTATAAAAGAATCATCAATTTTGTGGTGATGCATAGTCATAGGGGTAGGGAGATTGGGAAAATGGTGTAGAAATGCATTCAGGAGTGGGGAATAAAAAAAAATGTGTCCACAATTACTGTGGATAATGCTAGCTCGAATGATGTTGCAATTGGCTATTTGAGGGAAAATTTTCGAAAGAAAGGTTGTTGATATTAGATGATAGTGTTTTGCACATGAGGTGTACAGCTCATATATTAAATTTGATTGTGAGAGATGGTTTGACTACAGTACGTGACTCCATTGCACATATTCGAAATGTGGTTAAGTATGTAAGAAGTTCTCCCACGAGAGCCAAAGCATTTCAATCTTGCATTGAGAAAGAACGGATCACTTATAAGGGTTCAGTAGTTCTTGACGTTGCCACTAGATGGAACTCCACTTACCTCATGTTAGACACCGCCATAAAGTTCAGAAAAACTTTCGAAATGATGGAAGAAGACGATCTATCTTTTGCAAGTGAGCTTAATCATGAAACTCATAGTGATGATGATTGGGAAAATGCTATTATTCTTTCGGAATTTCTAAAAGTATTATATGATGCCACCAATCGAATGTCGGGGAGTTCATATGTTACTTCAAATGATTGATTTGAAGGGATAGCTCTTTTGTAAATATTTGAAAGATGCAGTCGATGCTTTGGATCCTAAGCTTCAAGCTATGGATGTGAAAATGAAAAAAAAAATTGACAAATATTATGGAAGCTTGGATAAAGTGAATATGATGGTGTTGATTGCGGTTGTGTTAGATCCTAGAGCCAAGTTGAATTATGTGAGTTTCTTGTACGGACAAATATATGATGATGAATCGAAAATTAAAGAGATGCATTACAAGGTGAAGGATACTTTGGAGCGTTTATATGAATTTTATGAGCAATCTTCTCTTATTTCAAGTGATCGAAATTTTGATGGCCATAGTTTGGGTGCAAGTAGTAGTGGTTCCAATGCCGATACGGGTGGTAATGAAGGAATAAAGAAGTATGGTGCCCAAGCTTGGAAGAAAATGTTTTTATACTCGAATGAACAAGGGTGCGATGAGAACAAGTTCGAGCTTGATGAGTATCTTCAAGAAAAAAAAAATGAAAAGGTTTTTGATCTTGACCTTTTGATGTGGTGGAAGATTACTGGCTCAAAATATAAGATCATTTTTTTGATGGCTTGAGATATTTTGTCCATTCCCGTAACTACCGTTGCTTCAGAGTCAACTTTTAGTACATCGGGTTATGTACTTGATGGCTTTCGAAGTTCTTTAACTTCCCAAGTAATGGAAGCTTTGATTTGCACTCAAGATTGGTTGAAAGCCATTCGTGTACCGATTGATGTTGAAGAGTGCATCAAGAACGCATAAAAATTTGAGTTGGGTAAGTAATGTTTATATCTTTATATATTGTAATTGTTTTTGTATATCTAATAAGTGAATCTTTTATTTAATCTCCTCTTCTTCTTCTTCTTCTTCTTTTTAAGGTATGGATGGTCTTAATGTGGATATTATCATCGATAAATAGAGTTGGTGTTTCAATCCCTAGTATGTACCAGAGAATGCCTCACCTCGGCGGTTGCTGAGCAGAGGCTGGAACTTTTTGGCCACAACAAGCTTGAAGAGAAGAAGGCATTGAGATCACTCGCTATCTTTTGATTTGACCAATGTGTGTGTGTGTGTGTCTGTGGGTCTTTGTTGGTAATAAAGATTTGCACTTTGTTGATTTGTTTCAGGAGAGCAAATTCTTGAAGTTCTTGGGGGTTCATGTGGAATAACCTATCCTGGGTAATGGAGCTTGCTGCTATCATGGCCATCGCACTTACAAATGGAGGGGTTAGTGAATTTTTCCTCTACTGTTCTGTCTCTCTTTCTGTTTTAGGGTAAAATTTGAGTTTTTGTAAAAGATGGTATCCATTTGTTTCTGATTCTTCCTTTGCAGGGCAAGCCTCCAGATTGGCAAGGAAGATAGAGTATCTTAGAAAGAGATCCATAATGGGCAAACGTAAAAGAGAGTTCTTACTCTTGTGCACTGATGGAGAAGATTCTGCTAAAATAACCTTGCAAGAGGAGAAGCTTCAGGAACTTTCTCATAGGATTCATCAGTTACAGTGTGAAGATATGCTTCAAGATATGGTGCTTTACTTTCTGACAACAATTGCATCTGTTGACACTCATTTTGTTCTCGATGCATTTTTTGTAATATGTCGATAACTGGGGGAACCGTACATATTTCTAACTTCGAATGCAAGTTAATGTTGTGGATGGATTTGTATCCTTAACTATCTCTCTTCTTTTTGCAAAATGTACTTGCTCTGTCACTGCATTATTGTCCTAGCACGCTAGACAGGATCTAAAGACCATGCTCTTCTAAACTCAAGATATTAATTGAGTTCAAATTGCCATGTTATTGAAGTATATGACTGTTAATTCTCGTGAATGTATAGATTAGGCATGGTCTTTTGCAATATTCCTAAGACCAGTACATGGAGTTGCTTGACATCATTATTGTGATTTGCTTTGTCAAATGTACAGCTTTTCCCTGTGATACATAGTTGGTCGTCCTTCTAATGAACTGAATTGGTTTGCAGACCAGGCTTGAGTTCCATCGTGACTAGATATCTGCCAAGTGCATCCTTAATGGATTTATATACGTCATTCCCTTTGCAATGCTTGGAATGGCTAAACTAGCAGGTTATGTATCAAGGAGCAAGGAAGAGTTGAAAGCTTGTGACATGGTCTTCTACTTTCTCATGGGAAATGTTTTCTTTTTTAGCTTGTTGTCTGGATCTTTACTCGACGAAATAGGAGAATCAGTTAGCCATCAAAAGATCATCCCCAGTCATCTTGCTAGGGCTGTTTCTGCTCAAGTAAGGATAGCTCAAATGACTCATGCCTCTTCTTTTGTGTTTCCCTGAAGTTAGATTTCTTTTTACTGGCTAATAGCAGATAAAGAACGAGGGAAAAACTGAAAATACTATAAAGCAAGCTACACTATTTCCTTTGTGCACATGGACATCCACTCTGTCATCAGGTACTATTTGAAACATTGCACAACGTTTTGAAATTTAATATGAATAAGTATTAAAAAAATCATAGAAGTCAAAATGGTCAAAGGAACCTACATGGAAGTAACATTACCTTGTAAAATATATCTGGGATTAGAGTTACACTGCATCTTCTTTGATTTACTAGTTGATTTATCTAATCTGTATGGGTGTAGGTATTTTCTTTTGTTTCCTGGCATCTGTTCTATGAATGATGCGCATAGCTAAATCCTTTCCTTCTCTTTCAGGGAGATTTTTTTCATTACATACATATTGACAGATGGGCTGTCGAGTTTTTCATTGGAGATTCTTCAGCCTGGATTACTTATGTGGGATTTAATTAAGTCACTCACCTATAGGCGCGGGAAGAAAGAACCATATCTTTATTCTCTACCTTATTTTAGAGTTATCCCTATGGTCTCATTGGCGATGTTAATTGGAATGGTGTATGCGCTAGTTGCACCGCTGTTACTGCCATTTCTCATTTGCTACTTTTCCTTGGGATATGTCGTGTATCCAATAATAGTTCATTATGGATAAATTGTTTCTCCACCATCACCCATAATGTTTATTCAAGCATGGGGATTCCTTGGTTGTAGCAATAAGAAAGTATAATGTACTGTAAGTAATATTGTGAAAAGACTGGACTAAGTCTAAGCAGGCTGCATGTCTATTTAGGTAGTTTTCTCAAAGAGTTTGTTCCTCCGAAATTCATAGTCAAAATTAATGCTCAAATCTAGCTAGGCCTTCTGCATATAGAGTGGGTAGAATAAGAATCAACTGGTAGAGCTTTTGCTTGCTTTTACTTATGACCAGATAGGAGATTGGATTTGGAACTGTCAATTGTTTGAAAAGATTCATATGTTATTCAAAATATAGTTTGTTCAGAATTTAGAGTGGGTAGACAACATCGCAAACTTATGCTTTGATATATGCACATGATAGGATAAAAAGGCGAGTATGTGCACTTCTTTCTGTCACTGCTCTTTTGGGCCATCCATGTTATAAGTCATCAAGACTTTTACTTTTCCCATATGTTGAGATTACATAATATTGGGAGAAAAGGAAGTCATGGAATATATGCATCTTTCTTAACTAGATATGGTGCTTGTCTTTTTTTGTGGTGCCTCCATGTTTCATGTTTCTTGGGATTGTAGGACAAGTAGAACTTTGTCTTTCCTCGGTTAGAAGCATTGCTGGTGATATGGTAAATTGACCAACTTGGTTAAAGTTAGCTCCTAAGATTATGATCATGAAGAAGTCAAATTTTTGTTTTTTGACATTCTCTCTTCTTTGGTAAGGCTGTTTTGAGATTCCAGCCTCTCTACCTCTAGTCTGCATTTTGTGTATACCGGTTGATTCATGAACCTCATGAGCTATGCTTAGAACAATCAGGAACTGCGGAGGAATCTGCCTTTTTTTGCCCTTGGGTCTATGATAATTGAGGACTCCGAGTGTCTGAGTCTTGCAATTTTGAACTAAACTTTCACCTGTAAACTTGAAAATCTATGTTCCTGTGGCCTTTTGGCAAGGTCACGACCCTCCTTCTTCATTGCTGGATAGAGTGGTCTATCCTTTTCAATTACCTATGTGGTAATTCTTTATGTCGGGATTAGGGAGTCAAATCTCTTAATTCAGAAACTATTTACAGTTGTTTTTCACTGCAAAAGGTTTCTTTGGGTTCTATTTACTTATGGATGATATAGTGCTTGATGAGAGCTTATCTTAAGAGCTTTTCTTGGTCTACTTGGTTTCTCTTTGGTTTGTCTCTTTCCTTCTTTGTTATAGTTCAAATCTGAAAATGAAGAAAAAAAGAAACTGTTGAAACCTGGAACCGACCATGGAACCTGTGATAGGGTAGGTTCCAAGTTCTTGGTTCTGACAAGTAGGTTCCAAGTTCCAAAAAATGAGGAACCTATACCTGAGGGTAGGTTCCAAGTTCCAAACGAAACCGAACTGGAACCGGGAACCGCTCACCCCTACCATGTAGAGATCTCAACATGTACTCATTACTAATGTGATAGATGATTTGGTGGTCAGTCGCTAATTCTTTTGTTTGGATGCAATCGTATATCTGTCCATGAAGGATGACTATATGCTTACTTGGTCTCTCTTTTAATAATTATTTATCTTCTTTTTATTTTATTTTAGAAAATTCAAATTCTTAATTATTTTTTGTATTTTTTAAAAATCGAAAATTTTTGTTATTTTTAATTTTTCTCCCTTTTCTATTTTCTTTCTTCGGCAAGTGCGAACCTTAGCAACAGTCGGTAGCCCAACAATCAGCCAAGACATGGGCCAATGAGCTCAAGGCTCGATTGATCTAGGCGACCTGAGCTTTGCCATGGTCAATGAGCCCAAGCTAGAGCTCAACTAAGGCCAACGAGCTGTGAACTCGCTTGTGGCCATCGCTGGTAGTGGAAAGAGATAGGGGTGGTGGTGAGAAAGTAAAGGCCATGAAGAGGATGGAGGAAAAAAAGAGAAAAGAAAAAAAAGGAAAGAAATCTATAAAAAAAAAAAAAGAATCGATTTTGAGTAATCTTCTCCTGAAAAATCAAATGAGATTCTCCACACCAAATTGCGGAAAATATTTTCTAATTAATTTTCAGACTTAAGTGAAAAACTGGAAAATAAAGTCGTTTTCTTGAAACATGATTTTTTTAAAAATATTTTGCAGAAATTGTAAATTTTTCAAGAAACAAATGAACCCTCGATGTACAGATATTTATGGAGGGCTCTACCAGACAATTCCTTATATAAGCTCCATTTATACAGCAGAAAATCAAAAATTTGGAAAATCTTTTTCCTCTTCTTTTTATTGTCTAGGATAATGAGTTCGAGAAAAATATTTACATCAACAAAATTTGCCAATTTTTTTTTGTTGATAATTAAAATATTTTTCTTTAACTCAAATTTCTAACTAGTATAAAGGATCAAAAATTAGGAATTCTTTTAACTCATTTCCTAGCTAAACTAAGCACAAGGAGCTTCATTTATGGTGATTCTTCAATTCAAGTTGAAGACATTTCTCGTCGGTGGAGCATGTATTGTGACAGCCCCCAGCATATCACAGCTAACATGGTTACTCAAATCTTTTCACTTGTTATGCATGCAGAAGGGTATATGGACAAAGAATAACCCAAGACACAAAATTTCAAAGGAACACATGTGGAGATATAAACCAGTCAATTTCATTTTATTTCTTATTTATGTACTTAGGCGACCTGGGAGGGGTATAATAAGGGACCCAACAAAAATATCACCACTCCAAACTAGCACCACCCTGACCTAGCTATCTACAAGGTCACTTGTCTTCCATCCACAACACGTCCAAAATTCGCTGTCTGGTCTTCCTAAAAATGCTACCTCCATTCTTTTGTCTCCCTCTCACTCCACCATGCCGCCGCTACCACCTGGTCCATCGTCGCTCGAAAGTGGGAGTGGTCCCACTAAAAGCCCGCCAACTTGAGCGTAGATGGCGAAGAACATTAAGAGCACGGGATCAGCAGGTGCTCCTATCTCTGTTGTTAGAATCGATATGACCTTAACAAACATGACATCTGGGAAGTTGTTGTCGATAAACTTGGTCTAGTGCCATGTGAAGTCCATTGGGGCACCAATCTAATCGTGGGGAGGTAGGTGGAATCAGCATGGCTACTAATCTAAATGAGAATAGTCAACCACGAGTAAGCATAAAACTTCATAAGCAAACTGTCAACCAGTCTATACAACATACGTCAATAATGGCACAAGCAAGGAACTTCAAATCTACAAAATATAGGAAATCGTTCTAAAATCAACTTGCTTGAGAACCTTTTTCAAAATCAAAATAGTAGATTGGAAAATATTTCCTCAAAAAAAGGTACACCAGTAAATCTCAAATGGAATCTGAAAATGCCAATAATCATATTTGCTATGAGTTCAGCTGCCACCATCTTCCCGGGAACCTCATTACCCTTCGAGCATGTCACGCACATCCGGCATGGCAAGAACATTAAGGGGAATCATGTTACACCACAGGCATACTAAAAAATCTAGTTACCCCTTCAGACATCCCTACTAACACCCATTGTCGTCACGAGGGTCGACGACATTCCCACATATTCATACCATGGTGTAGCAATTCAATAGTTCAATTCAAAAATACCATTCACTATGCTAAAGCACAAAAAACAATTCAATTTCAGAATCAACCATCTTTTATCCATTTGCAAATCATAGAAATAGTACAAAATAGTTAGTCAACAGTACCAATCTAAAAAGACAAGTTACAAAAAGAATTTATTCAAAATCCCAAAATTGACCCAAAAAGGGCAGTTTGCACACCTTTGAAAATCACTAGCATTCAAGAAGTAGATCAATTCTAAAAATTACGAAACTTTAACATGATGTGGACGAGACCCTGTGGAACATCTTTCGTGGAGACATAAAATCCAATTCAGCTCATGCGGCTTAATAAAATTAAATCAAACTGAGCCAAAAACAGCTTTATAATCCAGAAATCATGCGGCCAGAAAGATGAACGTTTCACCAGTGAAATGAGCTCTAAAAATCATAGGAAAATTCCATGTTATAGTTCAAGATGAAATCTACAGCTTTCATGGAGAAGACTTATACAAATATCTTATCAAAAATTCCGTGGAAAATAAAAACTGAGTAAGGGTTGGTGTTGGTGTTCAAAAAGCTGATTTGAAATTCGTATGTTTTTCAAATATAAAATTGTCATGTAAAGTCTGAAGAATGCGAAATTAAAGTATGATGTAGAGCAAGGAATAAGAAGCGACTTTCGTGAAGAAAGCCTCATGATATTCATATTGTATAAACTGGTATAAAATTGGCAAAATTATGGATCTACAGTAAACCGAACCTGAAAACAATTGCGTCCCCGGATTTCGTCCACAATTCATGTCATTCAACATCAAACATACTTAAATCTCAACAACATATTCATGAACTCAATAAACCAAGGACATAATAATACTAGCAATGTACGTCTTCTTAAATCACTAATTAACACAAATATGTACGAAATCAATCGAGACAACGGATGTTGTCACAAGTCCTACATAGCATAGAAGGGAATCGACCTTGTTGAGCAACAATCGACCTACATAGCATAGAAGGAAGGACAATTTACTTGCCTCAAGTCCTAAGCGAATGTTGTCACGGCTAAGAGAGGTCTCGGAAGTTTCGACCCGCGGCTAGTCTCCCAACGAGTCGCCTTAGGCAGAGAAAGATGATGCGGACAACACAAGGCGGTGTGAGGGTCTAAAATGGCTAAGACGCTTCACTGGTGAGGCTACAAAAGCGATAGAGAGAAAGAGGGCTGCGACGGTGGAGGACGAAGACGATGGAGTGTGACATAAGACGCAAAGGTTGAGGCTATGAAAAATGGACAGGAAGAGGAGTAATTGTCCACTTTATACTTCAGCTTTGTCCACAGCTAGACTCGTTACACGGATGAGTCGGGTCATAAATGATCCAATCCAAATCAACCCATTTAATTCGTTTATGACCCATTTATCGTAGTTCAAAATTTTTGACCCATACCCGACCCGACCTATACCTAACTTATTTGACTAAACCTAAGAAAGCTTATTTCTTATGATTTTTTTTTAAATGATACTGCTAAAATAATTTTATGCAATGCAAATTTAATGGACAATTTTTATAATTTTTTTAAAATTTATTTTTTTTAAATAGAATTTTTAAATTATTTTTATTTTTATTTTCTAAAAATATATATTTTTCTTTTTTCTTATTTCTTTTTCTTCTTCTTTAGCCAATCGCCGGCCACGACAATGGCTAGCGACAGGCCACAAGCGAGCCTCCAGCTTGCCGGGCTCACCTAACGCCAGCAAGCTCGAGCTTTGCCGACGTTTGGCAAAGCCTCTGCCTCACTGGATCCGGCCAATTCGAGCTCACCCAATGATGGTAAGCTCGAGCCTCACCTGGTCGGTCGTTGGCCGTCGCCATTGTCACGCCCCAATCCTCCGAGCGCGTGTCCATCCATCGATGGTCGATTAAATTTGCGACATCCCAGGACGCATCGCCGACCCATTCACTTTAATGCGCATGCGGAAGTGAATAATAATCCCTAGACAACAATCATATGGGATAGGAAAGCATGGCCACAATTTTTTTGAAAACCACAACACACTTATATACACATCAGACTAAGTCATATACAGTACTAGCCGATATATACAAAGTCTGCAAGGGGGGGGGGGGGAGTTACAAGTCCTCTAAGCATTCGAGTCTTTAACTGAATACTCCGGGGTCTTAGGCTCTGGGGACTTCAGGTCTACTACTGCTCCGCTAGGAGGGTCTGCTGTGCCTTTTCCAAAAGCAACCTCCAGCACTGACATAGAGACTTCAGATTCCAATATGGGACCTTCTCTCTGTCCATTCCGCTCACGACAGTATCATGATCTGTATTGATGAGGTACCTTATGGGGTAGACCCTCATCAACCTAAACAACGGACCTTCTAAGTTCATAGACCCATCCCCTAGGGTTCCCATGAAGCGAAACATAAGATACCTACTCGGTGACCTTCTTCGGTTGGCCAAAACGCTCGGGAGGTACAGCCATCTAGGGACCTGTAAATGTTATCCCACAACGGGGTGAGACGACGTCTCAGCAAGTTCCTCCCTAAGTCTCGACTAGGAAGGAAATACGCCCATAGACTATCTAGTGACGCACGAGATAAAGGACTTACATATGCCTTAGTCCTTCCTGCAAGTTAGTACGATTTATATAATCATTGAATCACATCATCAAATCCATAAAAGTCATCAATCAATCGATACAGTTGATTGATACCAACAAGACCCTCTCTCAGTCAACCCATTCAATACTATCTATCAAGTTCGATCACATCAAGAACTGCTCATCCTAAGCTGAAGATAAGTAGTATAGCTTGTCAAAAGCTGATACAGCATATACTGCTCACCCTAAGCTGATATATCCAAGCCCGCAGGCCGATATAGTATACTACTAATGCTCACTAAAGCTGTGCGATACTTAGGGTATATTGCTCACTCTAAGCTGATATATCAAAGCTCTCAGGCTGATATAGTATATCATTCTAATCAACCAACAATTTTACCATTTTTATCATACCCGATAAAAATAATCATGTGTGGGTACACGGTAGGCCTAAGTCAAAAGTATAATATCTTTATTTCATAAAATCCCACTAATTATATGGTCGATAAAAATATTTTTGGCGCTGTAAACCGACACTCGGTAATTTTCTAATTAAATACTGAAATTATTAAATTTTGGGATAAATTCCAAAAATTACAATCAACACTCAATTTGCACAATTTAGCGCTCAATTAAATAAACCAATCATACCCCTGCGATCAGCACAAAATTCCGGTCACCGGCTATCCTGATCTAATTTATGGAAAATAATAATTAATTAAATAATTACCAAAATTAATTAATAAATACCAATAAATATAACTTAGGCCGGAAAAGCCTAATTAAATACCGAAACGAGCTCAGAAAATTTCCGAACCTATCTAGATAAATAATACGACTTATCTAGTTGCTAATTGCACTACTCTAACCACCTAACATGCAATATCGAATAACTAAATTGCTAATCCGTTATAACTAACCACATAATCCAAGCTTAATATAAACTAATCAACCATTAACCATAATTAACTCCCTAAGCGGAGATTAGTGAGTAAACTCACCGGTTTTTTAAATTTGATGAGTTCACGAGGATGGCGAGGCGGAGATGAGCGATAAACTCCGAAGTGGCGACACCTTTCGAGGCCCGGAAGCGGTCCAAAGCGAGCCAAACAGTGCACGGCTCCTTGCTGGGTTCGGTCTCTGGACGATGGGCCGAGAGAGCTGCTTGGGCTCAGCTTAGGCTAGAAATAGAGAAAGCAACTAGCAAACGGGCTGCAGCGGGTTGGGTGGAGGCGAAAGGTGACGTACGGCAGCTCAGGCGGTGGGAACAGCTTGCGACGGTGGCTGGACAAGCTTGAGGGACTGGCTAGACGCGGAAAGAGGCGGAGCGGTCATGTGGGCTAGCGCGGCACGCGACGGGCGAGCGACAGCGAGCGGTAGTGCTAGATGACTCGGACGGGCGTCAACAGGCAAGGGGAGGCTGATGGCTCGATTTCTTTTGCACTTTTAGAGCTCCAAGACCTCTCTAATGGAGAAAGCAGCCGGTTGAAAGAGAAGAGGGACCCTCTTGGCTTTTACTTATCCTTTTGTCCCCTTAGCCATGCCCCACCACAATCGGCAAACCACTCAGCCAATTTTTATTTTTTTTTGGTAAAGTCCACTCAGCCAATTTTGTGCACTCAATTCTCCCTAGAACAAGTCCTAAGAGGTCCAAAAAGTTGGGGACCATGGGACCTACGAATTTTGAAGCATCCCCCTCCAAATTGAACCAAATCTTACTCAATTGAAGCCAAATTCGATCCTATAAAATCCACCAAGGTGTCCACGATCAAATTGACATTTTCCTCGCCAATAGATCCAACTTGCATCCCAAAAACGCGATAAAAAAAGGTCCCCTAAATTTTACAGTCAAAAACTGCCCTATTTTGAATTTTCACCAAAAATCTCGGTTTGTAGAAAAATTTTCGGAGGATGAGTTGACGTTCCTAAAATGACTCATGACATGACAGTAACTTTCAATTTCTGAAATCAGATTCAAATTCGCGGTTAATTTCAATCTAGCGTGATTTTAGCATAACCTATTCTACCGAGTAGCTTTTAAAATTTTTTGGTGCAATTGACCCGTGGTCGATTTTCTTTTAGCCACAACGTACCTCTTCAACACATTGGCGACTCTCGGTGGCCGTGAAAATCTCAAGGTTTCAAATACGGACACAGGGTACCAAAACGACAGAAAAATTAGTCTACTACCGATCGACGAGAACTTTGTAATTTGGTGGAATCACCCATGTTTAGCCACACATCTCAATCAAACCGAACTATCCCTGATCTCTAATCGATTTTTAACTATGCCATAATGATCTCTGCAGATGAGCACGGTCGAGTAATCAATTCCTGGTCAAATTCTCAAGTCTATTGCATTAAAATCCCTTAATGACTTTCTCAGATAGTTTAGTTATCTCATGATTGATCAGCTTGGAGAATAGTACTATAGGCGCGTCGATGAAAGGCCCGATTTATACCAGCCACCGGCTAAGGAAGAAGGAAGAAGAAAGGGAAAAAAAAAGAAAAAAATTGAAATATAAAAAACAATTATAATTTCGATTTTTATAGAATATATATTATATATATATTATATATATATATATTTATTTATAAAGTTAAAGAGGGAAGAGAAAATTTGTGAGGCTTTAGTTGAAAATGAGTTTTAAGTCCAACCCATTTGAGACCCATTTATCTTAAATCTTCAATTTTTAATTTAGTTTCTTTAAAAAATAAATGACCCATATATGACCCATTTATGATTTATATGGGTTTAAGATCCATTTTGCCACCTCTATCCACAGCTCAAGCTGATGTTTCCCTTATGCGGTCGTGGGGTTGATCCGGTAGAAACGAAGAATGCCAACTGGATGGAGGTGTCGCTACTGGGGTGAGTCTACGTGTCACACAGAAGGGCTATGTGGAAATGCCATGATGTGGCGCAATGGCTGGCTTAGGTGGCATTGCAGAGTGATGCAATGGCACTGCAATGCCACCGAATGGCTCAGTGACAAAGCGATGAGGTGGCATGGCCACCATTGTGACGTCCTGCTGAGGTGGCTTGGTGGTGGTGAGAACAAGCTAGGGTAGCGATCCTTGTGGCGGTGCGATGAGGGGCATGGTGATTAGGTGACATGGTGGCAAGACACGGTGGTAGTAGCGTGGATGGCGTGGTTTGATGACAATCTTGGTGGCACGGCATTAACTGTTAAGTACTCAAGGCTCATGATTCTGTCAAGTAATGACCCGGATGTCACATGTGCTACATCTCACCATATGTCTATGCACAATCAATCGACTTTGTGTGCTCTAGACATTTCTTTCACCCTTGAGTTTTGATATCATATTGTCATCCCTTTTTACCAGTTTAGTTCATTATTTCTAGGATTTATGATAATGCCTTAACATCTTATGTGGCTTTTAGCGATTATCTTATTATCATTACAGTTACAGGCCTACAAGTTTACTGTTTCATCAATATTTACTCGTTTCCCAATTCGCAGCAGCCTTCCCAATAGGCAATAGGTGCGATCAAGTGCCTGGCCGATAGGCCCAAAATTCAAATTGGCAGGCGGCAAGCCTTCCATTTTGAAGCATGATTCGTTCTACGATCTTCGCTCAGTCCCGATCAACTTTACAATAGAATTCAAAGAGCTAATCTCGCCATATATATCCAGAACCCACACGGGGTCCACCATTTCCAAATATCTGAATTTAGTTTAATATATACCACACTTTATAATAATTCCCCCTTAAAAATACATTTTTGCCAGATTGACAATATATTTTTTAAAGGAGAAAAGCTTAGCTGACCATCACTCTATAAATGACGGAGTGACGGTCAGCTAAGGACCGCACATTTAAAATGGAAACCGGTTGACTTTTTCTACCGGTTTTCATCTTTTACCCAATTTTATTTCTTTTTTCTTTTTAGTTTGTATGTTTTCTTATGCCTTTAGAACGTGGGCATAAGCTACCTCAAGAGCAAAGCGGGGCTATTCTCCGGTCGACATTAGACACTTGATAAGTTTGAACGCGATCAAAGCAGAAATGGAGTTGTGGGAGAAGATCGTGTACGACGTCAAGCTGAACATCTCGCCAGGGTCAGTTTGCCACTGTAGTGAGCCGAGATGGTTCCAAGTGTGCTTCACAAACATGATCCAAGAAACCCTCGAGATCGCCATCCGGCGCATTAAGACATTTGTCGAATCTGCCTCCAGAGGCCGCCATGAGGCATCAATGGTCAAGGGTGCGACAAGGCCATTGTCGCGAGGAAGAAACATTGTTATAATTATTTGTATTAAACTGTATACTTTAAAGCTTAAGAACTTTTTTATTAATAATTCTAGTTAACACGAGGTAATTTTTTCATATATTTATTATCAGCTCGATAGTAGTTTGCTAAACTAATGCACCTGAACTTTTTTTTTAGAATAAAACAACCCCTAATCACTTGATGCACATTAACTCTCCTGTGAATTTGGATCGCACAGTATGGTGTTTCTAAATTATTTTTTAATAATTATGTAGAATTATTTGGAAATTTATGTCATAACATCTATCAATTGAATTAATGTATACAATTTGCCAGGATGAGCGTACAAGGAAGTTGATTGATTTTCACACAATTTGTAATTCGGATAAGATGAGTGCTCGACCCAAGCACTTATCACTAGGTGTTGCTTGGGTCATGCGATTCAGGTGATGGTCGCCTAGGTCGCACGACCCATGTGTCGCGTAAGGTCCAGCACCTAGTCACATGATTCAAGCCGACAAGTTGCGTGACCCAAGCATCACTTGAGGTCCAACGGCGGTTGCTAAGGTCAAGTGACCCTCCGGCGACAATCATCAACATGCACGACCCCTTGGCTGGCAGTCGTCAGCCTTCGATCAGCTTTTCCATGCAGCGGTCTTCGAAGAAGGTGAACAATAATCAAGGGCTAAGACTTGCATTCCGAGAATGCAACTTCTTAAAGGATCTATAAACCTGCTTTGGGCTAAATGCCCTTGAAGTCCTTTGAAGATGCAATTGTATTTCTCCAAAGTTGAGCAAAAAAACGAACCAAACACATTTACATTTAGCTAAGGGACCTTGGAGTCCCAAACCCTATTACAAATGCTGAACTAAAAAGGATCATAACGGCATTAACGATTTTTTTAATAGATGATAATATTTTTTACTTGTAATTATTTATATTTCAGTATCTTTTTTTTTTCTTTTATCATATATATGAAAATTGATTGGTTGGGCCTCCTTACAATTTTATCTATCAATTTAAGGTTGTAATAAAAAATAAAAAATAAAAATTGGGTAGAAGATGGAAACCGGTTGAAAAAGTCAACCGGTTTCCATCCAAGATTTGTGGTCTGACTGTCACTCCGTCATTTGATGGAGTAACGATCAGCTAAGGGCGCGAATGATAACCATTATGGCCAGAAATTGATTTATTCTAAGCAAAAAAATCTGTTTAATACCGATACAAAATTTCTGTTTCAGAAATAGAAATTCGTTTGATAACAGTATAAAATTTCTATTTCTTAAAACAATTTTTTCCTTTTGGAGCAAGTGAGATGTCTATTCTTACAAATTTCATATGCTTAAGAACCCATTGACCCAAATACAAAGTAAGAGTTTTTTTTTTTTTCGGTAAAAGTCTCCCTTTTTTTTTAAATACAAAGTAAGAGTTGTTATATCAAATTTTCTAAATTTTCACACAAAATTCTTTAGCATCCACCTAGATAGGCAATTACGGTCAAATAATATACTTATCAATAGTCTCCATACAATAGAAAAAAGATATTCATATGCATTACTCTTGAGCATGATAGCCGAAGGTTCCCAAAACTCTAGTAGAATGAAGGTGGGCAACCATGTCAGGTGCCTGAATTTTGGCTTTGAATTTTTAAAAAATAAGCACATTAGTAGACCTAAAATCCTTATGTATTATAAAAGGTTGAACCTTCTCATGCAAATATTCAAGTCCCCTTCATGCTAGTGTGTCACATCAATTGTTACCACGGTCTACGATATCAAGCAATCGTTTTAAAAAGCACAAAGAAGTGTATTGGGCAATTTGCGGCAAATTTTACAAAATCAGCGAATTTTACAAAGTGTAATGGAGCTTGTCATAAAGGACCACTACAAATAAGAGAAATCCTCAAGTATAACATCACATTACAAGAATTGAGATAGGAATCATCAAATACAGCATCACATTACAAAAGCAAAGATTGGAAATCCCCAAATACAAAATAATAGAAATACATTACAAAAGTTAAAAACATTATTTCATGGAATCTCCGGCATATTATGATCCCTTGCCATTTTATTGGCAATACTTTTTCTAAGCATATTCATCTCAGTTTCCTCCTCGGTTGATATATCGCCTATAACCTCATCTTGTGTAGGTCCAAATGGATACTCCGGATCTCCATATAAGGAAAAGTTTCTATCCCTCCTGTCTTGATCACGAATGTAATTATGGATAGCACAACATGCAATTACAACATGTGCTTTCTTTCGAATTGCAAATGCAAGCATGTGTTTCAAAATAAAGAAGTGATTCTTTAATGCCACAAATGATCTCTCAAAGACATTCCTTAGTGAAGAATGCCTATAGTTGAACAACTCTCTTGCTATTATTCTTGGTCGTCTTGCTCTACCCCTATAATCATTTAGATGATACCGTTCACCTCTAAAAAGAGTTAAGAATCCTGGAATTGATGCATAACCAGAATCTACAACATAGTATTTGCCTATAACAAAGTATTCATATATTAGTCGTGATTTGTAAATGCAATACAATCTTAAAGAAAATTGATACTTCCAGAACAAGTAAATACCTAGTGGTGGTCGGGGAAATTCCAAGCGAGGAGTCTTGAGTGCTGCTGATAGCACCCGGTAATTGTTGGCAGATCCCTCCCAACTAGCATACATAAGAGTAAATTTCATATCAAACGAACATACACACATCACATTTTGAGTGGTAATTCATTTTCTGCCTCTAAATGGAATTTGCTTCAACACAGGTATAGAAGCATGAACATGAGTACCATCAATAGCGCCCACGCAACCCTGTCGTTTTATCAAAGACTAGTGTTATATAATATTAGCAACAAAATGAAACCGATGTTGTAAATGAATATATTAAAATTTTACTTTGAAGTAAAGTTTATGGTTGGGATCCATAAGAATCTCATTTGAGACCACCTCAAAGAAATGTGGTATGATAATCTTTTTTGCAAGTTTGAGAACTGTTTTCAACACTATATTGAAGTATTTGCTAATAGTTTGTCCCGAACGTTGGAATCTCTCGCATAAATTTCTATTCGAGTTCTTGTGACAAATCATAAATAAGAAGATCCCAATTTGTTCATCTACCTTTATATATCGACTATCTTCTAGCCAGCCTCTTGCCTTCATCAAATCACAAAGGTTGAGAAAGACATGTCTCTTCATTCTAAAAGATTCATATATTCTATTTGAATGTCCTTGAAGAACCTCCCTCATCCATTCGGGTCCTGACAATATGCTATCCCTAATAAGTTCTCTCGAGTGTATAGACATATCCACCGCAACAATGCACGACCATGCTATCAGTATTTCAATATCAAAATCATCAAAGTCTAGTTCAACCGATTCACCTATTGCTACTTGATCACTAGACATGCTACTTTCATCCCCCTCCATATTACCTATGCCATCACATGAAAAAAGAAGATAAACACAATATATAAGTAATGAATCTAATAATAATCAACAATAGCCACAAAGTTTTCATAATTGCATCATAAAAAAGACCAAAGCATCTCAAATACATAAGTCATAGGGTGAAATTAAACCAAATATATGAATCCATAGCATACTGCTCAACATCTGCTTAAAGAGATTCAATAAGTCTACGTCTCCTTTCAAGTAGCGATATGATGAAAACCTCTCTCCAAGTGGCATTAATGCATGATTGGTTCATAGCTTTGTTGTAAAGATTCTGCTCCAAATCAGACATGCCATTTAGGACAGCAACCACGGCTCCTATGGAGTAGGGGTCTACAGGTAATGGGGCATCTGAGGTCACAGAGCCACTTGTTGATTAACCAGTCCTGATTTTAATCATTTCTTGAATAGCTTTGCAGGTGGCACTAACACCATATGTGTTACTCTTCCTCCTCCTCTTAAAATTTGAAGTCCTATCCTGCTTATGTTTCTTACGATCTAAGGTAGTAGTCGTATCAGGCATGAAGACTTCCTCATCAATATGATGTTCATCAAATTCCTCTGGATCACCTACTGCATAACCACTACCACTATCACCACCGTCACCACCATTGTCATCTCTCTCCGAGGACACTACCACTTCTTCTACATTTCCTGCTGCATACTCCCAAGTAGTATATGTATTACTAAACACGATACACAAATCAGGATACTGAGGAAACCCATCCTTTCTGAATTTAACCCATTCGCTATTATCTTGGAATTTATACAATAATGACAGATGTCAACAACATAATCAAAGCTTGCAATACAATATAAACAAAATGACCCAGGTAAATTGATACCTTGATGTGAGACTCCCACACACTTTGATCCTCCACAACAACCGTATTGTTTATATTATCCCATCCAAATCCAGATTGTGACAAAAGTTTCTTGAAACTACTATACTGTCTCTTCAGTTTGTTGACCATATTCTTCAACTGAACTATACTAAAGTAGAGTCCTGTTCGTTTATTGAATTCGGCATGTATATTATTCCATCATGCTTTGTTGTAGGTAAAAGTGCTGCGATTTCCCTTTTTTACCTCTGTTATCGACAAACTTACAAGCTTTGGTCAAAGGCTCAGTCCACTTTGCCATACAAATCTCTTTTTGGGAAGCCATTTAACCTTAACTAGTTGAGCATCAAATGAGTCATATCAATTGGTGTACCAGTTCAAGCGCATAGATCACATCAATATAATGTTCTGTGACTATCAATAAAACAAAATGCACAAAGAAAATTAAAAGAGAATCATCCTCATATAAGATTGTACAAGCAACCATATATTGCAAGCAAAAGGAACACTCCCACCAACCAATGCCTCAGCTATTTGCTCATAATAACCAGCAGTGAACATTCCCACTAAAAATTAATTCCTTCACCTATATCATCGGCATTCTAAAGGCTACTTCTTTTGCTAAATGAGTGAACAATATTATACATTTTGGTTTGGATCCTTGTAAGGCTACTTGGGCTTGACTTTTCATTTTGGGAACAACTTGGTTTTCTAATGACATCAACCTCTGATGATAACATAATCAACAGTGATTGAACTCGGTTGAGGAAAATTAAAGAGCCAGACTTGAAATATGGAAATGTCAAATAATCCATCACACAAATATAACAAAGTACAACAGCTACACAGAAGTTTCGTTTAACGGAATAAACAAGAAAAATCCTACGCAAATATACGTTCCTAGTTCAAAGATTTTGAGTAATGCATGCACCCATATAAAACTACAGCATTTAATCCAGTAGGGCCCCTAGAATTTACAAATGAGATGCGATAGTTTCAATCCAAAAACTGCATTTAAAATTGACAGTGAACATGTGGACCACTTCTTAACATTCCTCTATCTCCAAAAAGAAAATCCTAATGCTCCTCGAAACAAAGATACTCTAATAAATATTGAATAATTTGGTTCAACAAATCGAAACAGTCAACGATGCGAGATGCCATAGCTATGTTTCATAACATTCCGCATATATCATTTCCATGAAGAAACATAATTGAAGTCAACCATTTAAATATCCTTCCACTATGAAGAAACATCACATAACTCTGAATTCATCTATCTATCCTCCCATCAAGTTGCGTATCAACCCGACACCCCTCCAACATAGAACCACAGCTTAGACTCGAGGTTACGCTACATAATTACAAAACCGAAAATGCTAGCCATGTCTTAGCGAAATTACGGCAAACACCTTGTCTCCGCCGTCTTGCGTGGGAGAGGGAGATCAAATACAAATTACCCAAACTTCGACCCAACTTCCATTTTAATCCTTGTAATCGGGAACACACCGACCAGTGGACAATCATCCCCAAAAACGACCAAAAGAAACTATACCCTCCGAAACGAAACCTCGAGCACAGACTCCCCCGAGCACACTCATCCATCAAGAGCGTTCAACCCCAGCACAAATGCAACGATCAACTACTTCAGGCTTCACCTTACTCTTCATCCCTTAAAAGCCCAAAAAAAAAAAAAAAAAACGCCAATCGAGCACCTCAGGCACCGTGACTTCGAATCCATGGCGAAAAGAGGGAAAGAAAGGGAGCATGAGAGACTTGTAATCGGAAGCGGTGGCGCAGAAGTTGCCAGAGGTGAGGAGGGCCTTGGCGGTGTCAACATGGCGCTGGTCGTTGTCGAGGGTGCTGCTGTACTCGCTCTCGAGGGGGACATCGTCAGTGGATCTGAGGGAGGCGTCCGATGTAGATCCGAGGGAGGCGTTTGGCATAGATCCGAGAGAGGCATTGAGGGAGACGTCATCGAAGTCTACGACGGCGTTGAGCTGAGCGAGGCGTAGATCTGAGGAGAAGAGGAAGAGGCGTCGAAGGAGGAGAAGAGGTAGAGGCGTTAATGGAGGAGAAGAGGAAGAGGGAGGCGTCGGGTAGAGGAGATGAGGGAGAGTCGACGCGTCGGTGGAGGAAAAGAGGGAGAGGGAGAGCTAACCAGTGGAGGAGACGACGTCTAGGAGATGAGGAGAGGTAGAGAGCGTACAGTGGAGGAGACGATCTGAGCGTCTAGTGGATGAGACGACGTCAAGGAGATGAGGAGAGGCAAAGGAGGAGGAGGAGGCAGAGATGTCGTGGAGGAGATGAGGGAGTCACTGAAATTAGGGTTAGAGAGTTTTGTGTGAGAAATTATTTCTGATTTTTGTTCTAGAAATAGAGAAGTAGAAAATTTCTATTTCTGATTTCTATTCCAAACCTATTTTTGGAACAAAAATCTATTTCAGATTTAGAAAAATGGAATAGGTTTATCAAATGGATTTTTATTCCAAAAATAAGTTTGGAATAGAAAAATTGTTTCTAAAACAGAAATAAGTGGTTGTCATGCACCCCCTAAGCTGCACCCTTTTTAAAGTGGGCCCTCTAGTAAAATTGTTTCCTTTTTTGTCTTGGAAGCCCATCTGTTTCTCCCAAGTTTTATCAACTTTTTTTATCCAATTTTTTAAGCCCTCTGCCTTCCTAGTCAGCATTCACCCTCGGGTGCGAGCCAGCCTCTCCAACCTCTATATCCGACATTGCATCGCCATGAAGAGGAGGATACGCTGCCACCACAAAGCCCGAGCTAAGAGCAAGGTTTGGATTGAGCGCAACCCTTGTATCTCGGGCTTGGCAACGCTAGGCCCAAGCCCTAGATCTTCAATCTAGGTCAAGCTCAAACTCATATATGAGAATTGAGGCTCAAGCATACTAACCAAGCTCAGGCTCGGTGACCACGTGGAATAGCTGTGGCCATGCGACCGACAGCGCGGGTGCTAGCCGAGATTGGAGTGGCTGGTGGCGGAAATTTTTGGCGAGGGTTAGTGGAAAGTAGATTTGGCAACTACAGGGGTGAATGATAACCATTCTGGCCAGAAATTGATTTCTGGAAGAGAAATAGATTTTTCTATTTCTATTTCTAGAAGAGTTTCTAAGCAAAAATAACCGTTTGATAACGACACAAAATTTCTACTCTAAAAATAGAAATTCGTTTGATAACAACACAAAATTTCTTCCTTTCGGACGGTAGTAGACCAACGGACAGCGGTGACGGACGGCGGCGGCGATGGCGATCGGCGGCGGCCGGGTGACGGCCGCCACCGATCCAGCGATCGGCGGTTGGTGACGGCCGCCGCCGGTCCAGCGATCGGTGGCGGGCAACTGACGGACGGTGGTCAGCGGCAACAGATGAAGAACCGGTTGACGAACGATGAGAAAAATATTTATTTCTCATTTATGTTCCAGAAATAGAGAAATAGAAAATTTTTACTTCTGATTTCTATTCCAAACTTATTTCTTGAACAAGAATCTATTTTAGAAATAGAAAATTAGAATGATTTTATCAAACAAATTTCTATTCTAGAAACAAGTTTGGAATAGAAAAATTGTTTCTGGAACAGAAACAGGTGGTTGTCATGCACCCCCTATACAGTCAAGAGTAGAGGCAACGATGATCGGCCGTGGTAAGGTGATCCTCACGCCGTTGCAAATGGCACATCCAAGGTTCACGATATTGTTTCTTCTCATGCGCCTGAGCCCACAATTTTTATTTCCACCAATTAAACATGATCTCTCTCTCTCTCTCTCTCTCTCTCTCACATTCAGTCAACCTAACTAATGCACTAAACTGAAATTGGACAAGCATCACCATAAACTGAAATTGGACAAGCATCACCATTTGCAATAGCTTAGATGCAGTTTAGTGCGTGTGCCGCTCTCTTGGGAACTTAGTCTCAAGTCAAATATGACTACTAAGCATTGCTATTTTGTTGTAATTTTAGCCAAAAGATTTCCGAATTGTTCAAAATTTTGACAAATTAAAAGGACTAAATTGATCGATCAAGAGTCCCTAAATTTATGGTAAATGTACAATTTAGTTTCAAGATTATTATATCCTCGGATTCAATCTGGTTTTTGGATTATCTAATCTAGGGACTAAATTGAATATGAACTAGAAGTTTATGAATCACTTTAAACAAATTAATACTTATAGATCATATTATATATTGAGTTAAAGTTTACGGACATTATTGAAAAAATCAAAAGTTGAAAAATCACATTAATATTGAGTGTAAGTTGATGAACCATTTGTCTCATTTCCTTTTGGCCAAACACGATGCCCCTAAGTAAGGATGATGACACTTTTCCTCGCCACAGGATTGTTAACCAAAAGACTAGAGAGGGCACCTCCCACGATGCAAAGTGGCAAGCTAGGGCAAGCGTTCCATTTTGAGACCTTAGCACGTCCTGCAAGCTCCGCTCAGGCCTAATCAACTTTACAAGAAAATTCAAAACTGATCATGAGAGTTTTGGGCAAGAATATCAGGCCTGATTTGAGGCAATCTCCGTTCATTGATCAGCTCTATTTTGGTTAAGTTGTTATGATTGCTACACCTGTTCTTTGTAAATTTCAGATCTTTTCTTTTATATTGACTGCAGCTTCATGTTATATACATATAAGAGAGCGCTCTCACTTGATTTTATGGTATCAGAGCTATAGAAAAGGAATCTGTTTTTTTGTCTTAAGCTATTTGCAATGGCAAGTGCAACCTCCACGCCAAATCCAGATTCTATCGCATTGAAGCGATCTTGTTGTCTACTACAAGGATGGATCACCGGAGCCATAGCTGAAGGTATTCTTCGCATGGTTGTCAGGCTTAAGACTACCGCTAACGTGTGGACTATTTTGATTAACTATGTCCATCAAATAATCTCAAGACTGCGAGGACTATCTCCTCGACAACCTCAATATGCATGAGAAATGTACTCACACCATGAATGAATACATCAGCACATTTAAAGAAATATGTGAAGATTTTTGTGGCGATCAAAAAATATGCAGCCGCTCCAAAGTGTTTGACTCCTACATTGTCACCTATGGGTCTCCTACCTATCATTTGAAAATCGCGATTGAAATTCGCGAGGTTCAATTCGTAGCTATTTTTTTTAAAGTATTGCATTTCTTTGCAATTTCATGCACTCAAGCATAATCGTAAATTCAACAAAGCGCAATCAGTCTAGTGTGCGCTTACGGAACAATTCGACAAAGTTTACTCTAATCGGAAACTCTCATTTAATGCCGTTAAAAAGAATTCTAGTAAAGTCCGTTTCTGTCGGGACTAAGCCCAGTTAGGCTTGATTAGGTCCAATTAGACCCAAAAGGACGACACACGGAGAGCACTTTGTAGCTGCTCTATCGGAACGCTTGTGCCTTCTTTTTGAGACGCGTGTCATGGATCGATTTGTCCCATAAATCAAGAAGCGAGTCATTTCAATACTCTGGTAATCATAATTATTTCGGTTGAAAGAAGGGAATGGGTGGTGAATGTGAGGTGAAATTGGCCATAGCTTTGGTGTCCGGACATCGAGGTGCGTGATTTTAGGAGCGGGTGCATAGGACCAACGCCCAATACCAACTGGACAAGGTCGCAATACTACTGTTTGATTTTGGTGTTAGTAGTTGGTCTAGATATTGATGTAAAAGTGCGTGTATGTGTGGGCTTTTAGCAACAATTGGACGAGGTAAAGATATTTTCATAGAGTAATTTGAGTCTTATACAAATGGTAGAGTGCATGGCCTTTTCTACTTGGTCTATACTTTCAGGACCGAACAGCCCTCGTCAGTTGATATGCTCATTTTAACCGACATACACCATGACAGTGATACGTGTGCTCAATATTTTCTGGTCGAATGCGTGTACTCAAGTTCAGCTACATTATCCATGGATCTTTTGCTGGCTAAGCAGACAGAGAACCATGTGCTTTTCGGAGGCAAGTATGCATACATACGATCTCCTCCAACGTGCAGAAACGACAAATCTTAAGCCGGTAAGCACTCCAATGGTGCGTAAACCACATGCCCTGTCGGTAGCCTTCGCCGTTCGATGCTCGACCTTTGCCGGTCCAGATACTTTCTATAGGATGCATCTCAGTTCCTGCAGAACCTTGCTAACTCTCTCCGTCAGCTTCTGAAGACAGTCCTGCGTGACATAGGGAGGACATTGGACTGCAGTCTCTCTTTATTCTCTTCCTTTATCCATTAAAATTGTATGGATTTAACGATGCTGATTCGGCAGGCTGTCTACTCACTCGGTGTTCGACCACCGATAACAATTGTACTTCAAGGAATGCCGAGAAGAAAACATGCGGTAGCACGGTCTAGTAAGGAAGCTGAATTTCGGGCTCCAGTGTGCAGCAGTTGAGATTATTGTGGTGGGGCTACCTTATATAATTATATTTTAAGGGTTATTTTGACTACCTTATAAGCCACCCATTTTGTTTTGTCGTAGTTTTTCTCCGTCCATACTAAGGGTCAATCTCGTGTTTTAGGCTCGAATTAAGCATGTTGAAGAGGATTATCACTAAATCCTTGAAAAAAAGAAGAAGGAAATAATCAAATCAATTCTAAACTTGTTATACAAATATTAATTTAATTACAAACTTTTCAATTACACAAATATAGTCACAAATCTTTGCGTGAACTTCCACTAAAAAGGCAGAATTTGCTAATGTGGCAGTCGTACCACACTGCTAAGTTAGCAATTTCGAATTAAAATTGATTGGAAAGATTATATTGGCATTTTGTGCAAAGATATAGGATTAAATTGATAAAATCAAAAAATTTATAACTAAATTAGCATTTGTATAGTAAGTTTATGATTAATTGGATAATTTTCCCATAAAAAATTGCTCGTGCGACTTGATGTGTCGCCTCTAGTCATCAAACTGTTGCATATTTACTAACCATTGCCCAAATGGATCGCTTCAGTCCAAACTTAGCCGTTGTTTATCTCTGCAGCGCAGTTAGCATGGAAGATGCTGGCGAATTTAAATGATGTGGTTGAGCCCCAGAGCTTGATGTTGTTTCTCCAGTTCAATTGTTCCCAAAAATACAAAAACATGTATTTTATGCTCGGAGCGAGTCAACGACGGGCAAACTCAGTCCTAATGAAAGCGTGCTTCCCGATATAAAGCACTTTCCCACCTGTGTAGTCTTAGCAAAGTCTTAATGGAAATACCGAGCTCTGTGTCGAAGCAAAAGTAACGATTAGCGTATGTTTGTTTAAATGAAAATTTTCTTCTCAAATTAGTTTTTGGGACTTTCATGTATTTAATTTTCTCAAAATAATTGTTCAGCAGAATATTATTTACGGTCAAAAAATATATATATTTAAAATTAGAAAAATGAATTCTCTATTCTAAAAAGAAATAATTATCTTCTAAAATAATTTTTTTTTCATTAAATGTTTTCCAGAAGGGAGGCACCGTCCGCTAGGAAATCTACGTGCATATAGAATGGCGACGGAAGGAACAACAGAAGAGAACCAAAAATGCTTTTTAAAGGAATTTAAGAAATAATGGGATCCTACCAATTAAGCGGCTGTCCTGCTTTTAGACTTGATGCTTCCCGACTGAAGAGATGTCTTATTCCAACCAACTCAATAGTCAAAGCACGAGAGGCAGGGAAAATCAGTAGCTGCATGAGGAGTGCGTGTGCTCTGTGCAGATGGTCCATTGGATTGCATGAATCCCATAAGACCTCACATGGGACCCTCACGATCTAACGAATGATATGTATTGTGTATAAATATATCAATAACTACTTAGGAGGTAGGCCAATTCAATTCTCGACGATCATAAAGTCAAACAATTGAACAGGTCTTACCACACTTCTTGAATTTTCCTTTGTCCAACGAGAATCTTCCAACATATGAAAGTTGCAGTCCTTGACCTCGTGTTGGCTTGTCAACTTCGTCGCCCATGTCCAACTAATGGAACAACTTCCCCACTCAAAGATAAACAACGAAAGAAAGAAAGAAAGAAAGTCGTGGAATAGACGTTTGACCATTTATTTAAATTAATGCTCATTGAAAATTGCTATATGCAAGGCTGTTTCGGAAAAAGTTTTGAGCGAGAAAGCATAAATTTTGCACAGTATAAGACACTATATAAACGTGTGTCCATGAAACGAAATCACTAAGTCATGTAGAAAAGACCAATTTTAATACGACTGACACTCGTTTACAAATCGAAGGAGAAGAAAAGTTGAAGTTCGTTTGGTGCTCGTTTCTTTGGGAACAACCATTGAAGACGGCTTGGAATGTGCAGGAGACTGGTCGTTGGCCAAGTCAAAGTACATGTTTCATCAACAAATGTCATGGATGACCATTCCTCCCCGATCCCCACTCCTCCACATCGTTGCTTATCCGAGACGGGTGGACCAAAAGTGCATGTTTCTTTTCTCTTTGTTTTTTATTTTGCTTCTTCTTAATGCGTATGCATATCCCCTTGGTTCCCAATCTTAAATGTCACCCTCTTTTCTCATCAAGCTTCAAGCGAATGTTTAGTCGCCCGGATAAAATATAAAGTAGGATAGAAATAGTTGTATTTAGCATTTAGAGACTCCTTCAAGTTGGGATAATTAAGCCCCTCGATATAATCCCATATAACTTATTCGGACCCTAGGGATGTGATTAACACCTGGACAAACATAAAAACTTCAAATAAAAAATTAAAAGGATGAAGAAGTCCTAATGCCCTAGGAGTTGCCATCCTTGGTGTCGCTCCCAACCATCGCGTGGTGGTTGCACCCCTCCGGTGACCTTGTTCTGGTGGTTGCATGACTCAAGTGATTATCATTGCATGGTTGCCTAAAATTTCAATTTCACCCCCTTCTCAATTTTTGTGCAGACTTTCTTGATAATTAACTTGAACATTTCATTTTTTTAAAACAAATTTTAGGACAATATCTGCCATGATATCTGGTGTTTTGCCAAATAAAAGACAGGATATCATAAATTCCGCAATTTTTTTTATCTCATCTAATTATTTTATCATTTCTTAATTCTTGGTGGGGCGAACAAACACATCCTTAAAGTTTGTTTATAAAAATTTATGAAAACATGTGGATCAACGTAGGATTCTACAATGTGAACTTTAAAAAATATATATATATATATATATATATATATATATATATATATATATGAATGAATGTCGAGGGTATAATCAATCCAATCTATTAAATTTGACATTCATATACAAAATATGCTACTCAACATGACTTGCTTATATCTCACTTTGTCTAGAATATTAGACCGTGATAAACTAGCATATGATACACACTGCACAACAAATTAAGACGCATTAATTAGGAAAATTGACAGGATTTTGTAATGTCAAATTGCTTGAATTAAACAAATGATATATTATTTGATAAATCAATTTTTTCTTAATATTTTCTATCATATGGCAACAAATAAATTTCGCCTATTCATGAGTTAACTAGCTAGTATTGGAAACTTTCGACAGCTAGAATCAAGCGGCACTCAATAATGACAAACTATTAGTTGCCTTAGAATTATGTCAGTCAAGCTTATATGAACAGTTATTTAAGGTGAGACTCATGTGATCTAACTATTCATGTAAACTAAAGCAACATAATAAGGATGTAGATAATACCTACTTTAACAAAAGACAATAGGAGTTATGCTAAAGTGACTTTTATTATTCATCACTAATTTTTTTACTTTAATTTTTTTAAATTTGAAATTTCACTCTATTTCGAATACCTGAAAATATTAAAAAACATATAAATAGTGGCATTAAAGCCAATTATAATTATCTTCGTACAGATTTGAGTACTAAAAATACTTGTTATTTGGAAGATTTGAAGAGAAAGCAAGTATCACTCAAATTGGACATGACAACCATACCCTTCAATAAATTTCTAGTTCTTAAATTGTTAGCATTTTCTATAATACGCATGGTACATAAGATGTTAAAAAAATCGATAAATTATTCAATACGTAATCAATTTCTGTAGTGAAAAGTGTGCCGTGCTCTCTGTCCATCCACATCAGATGGAACCCGCCACCCGGCTTTTACGCATATTCCACACGCATCTAATCCGATCTCTTTCTTCTTATCCTTTTTCTTTTTATATGATTCTTTTTTCTTTTTAGGTGGATGAGATTGAGAGCATTCATGCCGTGACGAGCTCCAGCTATTTTATCATGGTTATGGGCATTTGCATCGACCCCTTCCCACCATACCGTATAATCTTAATGAGATGCTAAAATATATTTATGAGTGTTCGTACGTGGGACCCATATAAGAATGATTGCCTTATATCAATCCCATTTGATTTGGACGCATCCCTTGATAAAATTTGTTTAAGAGTACTTTATTGATAAATCTTACCGTCTTTGCAAATTTACTATTTCACTACTAGTGATATATTTATGAGTCGAGATGATGACTAAATCTTAATGGCTAACAAGGAATAAGATTGGGCGATGTAGTCTCTCGGTGATAAGAAATTTCAAAATAACCGCTTTTTGTATCATTTAGTTCTAACATGAATGACCTATTTTTTGTAGGATACAATGAAATTCAGTCTATTCGCTTGAAAGCCAATAAATAACAACCCAATACCACTTTTCAAAAGTAAATAGGAGTACTTCTATTTAATGAGGGTAACATATTGACTAAGTATGGTCTTACCAAATGTGACAAAAATTAGAGAAAAATGTGCTCACATATCACTCAACACTTAGCATCACCAACTTCCAAAACTCTCAATTTGCAATTTTGCATCTGGGACTAAAGTACATTGCCCAGTGCCCACAAAAGCTCAAAGTACCCTCCATGAAAAAAATCCATGATGTTCAAATCGCCGACGAACGCTAAACCCCTTATTCCAAATTCGGATTACTCATCCGGGTTTGGACTTCTTGTTATGTGGTCCACGAATCTTACGAGAGTGTTTCATGGAGTCGGGGTTTACCCCCACCCTAGAGGCAGGCTTTCCCGTCGCAAAAAGTGCAAAGGACACATGGAGGTAAATGCTCATCTTCTCGATAGGATCATGCTCTCGGTACCACCTAGAGAAATGAATGTGCACGTCACGCAGTCTCTACCTTTCGTGATTCGCCTGGTGGACCGGTGGCAGACTCGTGCAAGATTTGTATTTTTCAGTATATTCGGTAGTCCCCAAAGGAGGGAATCCGTAACCGAGACTCCTCACCGTCCCCAGTTACGCCGGGATAACGTTCCAACGCACTCACACCGCACGACCGTTAGGAAGTCGGTGCCTGTCCCTGGTAGGCCCCACTTTCCCACTCCATACAAAATAGAAAACTCCATGCCATGGAATTTAGTATCTCTTTTTTCTAATATCATAAAAGTAGAATATCTCGGGAATAAAGTTACACAACCCAGTATAATAAACATAGTTAACTCGAGAGCCCTTCCATACAAGGAGATGTATACTCAACAATAATGATTAAAACCATAATAAAGTTTTTTATAGACTCATTTTACAAAAATAAAATACAAAACAAATTGCGATTCAAATATAAATAATCTACACTCATTCAAATTGACTTATCGAAGTCACGTAGACTAAAATCAAATATATGGCAAGCAAAGACAAGATGTTCAAATAGTAAAAATATGAATTTTGTTGCGAAATGACGAGGCTATAATATAAGATTGGTGATATGTTGATAGGAGAAGATAATCTCTCAAGTTTCACATGGTATAACATATTAGTTTTTGTGAAAAGAGTGAATCGTCCTATTTCTTGGCAAATACTGAATTCTTTTTTACAAGTACCATTTTATGTGAGGTTGGATACAATAGATTATCCAATGCTAGCACAAATTGACCGATAATAATTTGACTTAATAAGGGCAAGGAGTGTTTGATAGGGCTAGAGGGCTCGAACAAGAAGCGACTCTTAATGGGATTTCAGGATAGGATTGGGGTTAAAAATAAACTGAATTGCACATCGAACATGAGAAGAGCGTTCTTGATATGTATGGAAGACGGTAATTAATCCATATTAGGTGTTTTTTTTTTTTATGTAACACACAAGATAACATTTATTATGAGAACTCCAAGTTTAAGCATGCTTAGGTAAGAGTACTACCATACTACCATGACGGATAATTTCTTGGGAAGTGTTCACCTATACACAAAGGACAAAATCATGAGAAGCAGACAATATCTCGAAAGAGTAAAACTATTGTCACAAGACCAAACTCCCAAAAGAATCAAGATTTCTTGTGATCGAATGATTACATATTTGACCTTTTTTTTGCCTGAACAAAATTGGTAGGAAAGGATCAACAAAGTGCTAATTTATTCTAGGAGTTACCTAAGACCCCCAATGAAGCACTCAAAATTAAAATAGTAGAAACGTCGTTACTCAGTACCTCTCACGACTCATTGATTTCAATGTAAGTAAGCATGATCCATGATTATTCCAGGAGGGGTTAAAAGTACAAAACACATTTACTAGATGTATGCACTTCTTTAGCGAGCAAGTAAGAGGTTGTGAGGTTGCATTTGAAAATACTAGTTCGTACCTTCACTTAGATCTTTTAGATAGACGAGTCAAGTCGGGTAAAAAATGGTCACATCCAAATTGATTAATTTCCACCGACCAAAAAAAAATGATTAATTTCCATATAATAAAAATCTAGTGACCAATACCCAATTCATGTTTGAGTAGATTATTTATAGGAAAATTGATGGACAAAATGAGGTGAAAGCATATAGTGAGAGTGAGCATGAGATTAAGCATGGGTGAAAAAAATGATAAAAAAAAAAGTCATAGAGATAGCTAGATTTGAGTAAGTTGAGAATTCATATAATATTTATATTATTTTGGACTATACCATTCTAACTCTATTTATTGAGTATATCTGATTTATATAAAACTCAATACATTAAATATGGATTGAGGGATGCATTTAATGATCTATTTTGATATATTTACCCTCGCCCAACATCGATAACAATTGATAAACGGTTGACTCAGATTTAGTCGAAGGGAGTCTTGTCAAAATGGAACGGGCTGACGCAGGCACTCTTCCCATCCAACCTAACAGAAGTCCAACGCGTACCGGCGCCCATTTTCCAGCTGGAGCCACCAATTCAATATTCGCATCTCAGAATATACGCATTTTCCCTCTTTTTCTTTTCCCCTCCTTTCATTTCTTATACGCAAGAATTTTCTCTTCTTCTTCTTCTCTCTCTCTGTTTTTTTTTTTTTTTTTTTTTTTTTTTACCCTTTTCGCCCTTTATTATTTTTCCCTTTTTTCTTTTCGTTTTCCCAATCCTCCCGACTCCTTTAAAATGGCCGGAAGAGGAGAGAGAGAGCGGGAACACCACGCAGAGTCTCGCTTCGCTTTTGCTCTGCAACCAAGGTCCGAGCTTCTAGGGTTGTGCTCGCTCGCCTCTTTCCCTCGCGCTCGGCTCTCTTCCTTCTCCGCTTCGCCCGAGATCTGCGCGTTTCTGCGCATCGGAGTGAGGTTTGCTTGATGAGTTTGACTGGCTGGATGAGTTTGACTGACACAGGTGCCTTTCTCGGCTTCGCTTCCGTCGGTTTCAGATCGCCGTCTTTCTTAGCATTCGTTTCAATATGGTCTCGCTTGCTCTAGCTGCTGCGGTCTCGTTGGAGTTCGCTCGGTTGTTCGGTGTCTAAACGTGTCTCCTGATGGGTCGTAGGAAACTCGTAGCGCATGCGATTGCGTTGAATGGGTCGGTTTGTTTTGCGTTGTTGGGTCGTGCTGATTTGCGTGCGTTTTGGAGATCTGGGTCGTCGAGCTTGCGCTTTCGATGCGATTTGCTTTCCCTGCTTTTGTGCGGTGGTAGTGGGCCCTGAACGATTTTGCTACAGGAATTTGTTTGTTCTGTCTCCTTTGCATGAGCAAAATTGGTAGATCTGTGTTTGTTTGACCTGAAGCTTTGGTTGATGGACGCACCAACTGTTGAAAATGTACAGAAGGGGGTGGTCGTTAGTATGTGTTTACATTTGAAGCTCTGGTTGTTCTACAAGAGAGAGACTTTTCAGTAGAATTTCCTGTCGTTCGTTTCCTTCGGAGGCAAGTGCAAACTACAAAAGCAGTTTGAGATATGATGAGGCTGCTGATATGCTTCAAATGAGCTATTTTGAGTTAGCGATAACCTTCATTTTGCTCTTCTTTGCATTTGATGCCCGGGAGGGTTACTTGTCCCTCCACTTTGTGATGTTTGTGGATACTTGGCATATGTTTCTACCTGGGCAACTGTTTTGGATTTGGTATCTCACGTTCCTGTAGATTGGTCCTCTAGCATCATCATGCCCTTTCCAAAATTTGTGAGGTGATGATAGCTATTACAAGAATATAAGCAAGTCAAGGATTTGGTTGATTGAGCAACTGATCATTTCAGTGGTCGTCTTTGTTGGATGGGGATTTCTTGTTCTCTGTTACTTGCTTCCTTCTGTACTTGCATAGATACTTAGTTATTGTTAATGGCACTGCCACAATGCAACATATCCTTTGTTGGTAATTGACTAAGCACCTTTTTTGCTTGGAACTGAAAATTGCTTCAATCTTTTAGACAACTTCAACATTCACCTTTTAAGTGAACATCCCTTTCTTTTTCTCATGTGCAAGTGTGTTAGTTGTTATCCTGCATGTTAATTTGTTAACGGCATTAAGGCTAAATGGATGTTTCGAGAAACCTATATGTTATATCCGTAGATTGAATGACTTAGTAAGAACTTGAATATGTCTCTAAACTGTGTCCATGTGCTTGTGTGCTCATTGTCTTTTTCTCCCTTTTGCAACCAAGTTCCATTCAAAAAGCCATTAATGTACTTTTTTTACCCAACGTTGCAGAAATGGCTCCTCCTATTGAGACCCCACAGAAAGTTTATGAAAACAGTCATTCGTCCCATCCACCTCTTAATGAAAGGATTCTCTCATCAATGACTAGGAGGTCTGTTGCTGCGCACCCTTGGCATGACCTCGAGATAGGTATGCTATATCACTAATTTACTTCAAATGTGATTTCCTTTACAATGTCATGGTCTTTGATAGGTATGTTTGGGTGTTTTGCCTCTCATTTACAATGTCATGGTCTTTGATGTGTGATTTCCTTTCATTACAGGACCTGGAGCTCCAACTGTTTTCAACTGTGTAAGTACATGATATTGCTTTGCTGGAGGCCGATTACTGATTGAATTTGTAGGTGTAGGTGTACCGTGGTTGCATAGTTTAGACATTAAAATAACAGCACTCTTGTAACGTGAATTAGCTGAGTTGACCGTCCTTTCTATCATATATGTTCTTTGACTATTTCCCCATCTTTGTTTTTCCATCTTTTTTATCTTCAGTTGTGCTCTTTCAAGATCTTTTATTTGTGTTGATGATTAACTCAGGATCATTTTCCAACTTTTGTTTTTGGCCCGACAATTTTCCAAGTGTTTTACTTGCCAACTTGGCCAGATACAAGCTTGTTTATCTCTAGTTTAGCATGGAGTGCATGCTACTTTTTATTGATATTCTTTGAGTACCTTTTCTTTATCAACAAGAGTGTAGACTTCTGGTGTTTCCTTTTACCAGTTTCCAAGTCGTTGAATGCTGACGGCATTTTAAGAAGTAAATTTATATCATGTTTTTCTTTTCACCATGTTTTATACTGGAAAATGACTTGTACAGGTGATTGAAATTAGTAAAGGGAGCAAGGTCAAGTATGAACTTGACAAGAAAACTGGACTGATCAAGGTAATTGATCATGGCAAGTGAAACTTTTAGCTAAGCCATAGAATTCATGATAGTTGCTTATTGGTGTAAATCATGCAGGTCGACCGTGTCCTATATTCTTCAGTTGTGTACCCCCACAACTATGGTTTCATCCCTCGAACTCTCTGTGAGGATAATGACCCTCTGGATGTCTTGATCATCATGCAGGTAAAATTTTGATGCAGAGTTCACCACAAAGTTCATCATGGTAGGATTTTTTAGTCAAATGCCACGCATGATTGGAAGGACATACAAAATCTTACAATTGATGTAATCAGTAGCATTGAATAATCTTTAATACAGATAGGCAATGGAGAGTCCATCCTTATATGTTTGGTATATAAATTAGGCTACGAGAGCTTGTAAGTAGTGAAGCTGAATTTACCCTACTATTGACTGTAATACTTGACTCAAGATAGTAGATTTTTCATATTTGCATATATCTATGTTATGTACATGCAAATGTATTTGTGCCTTAATATTTATGTATTTAAAGCTAAGTTCGAGTCCAGTTTGAGCCCAAAGTGAGGTTTCATAATTTTTTAATTCTCGAATTTCAGGTTGAGGTATGCTCGAGCATATTTTGTACTTTTTGTTGTATTGAGTACTTATATGAGACAAGTTCTAACTCCACAAACCAAGTTTGGTTGAGTTCAAATGGACAGTTGGCCCTTTATAATTAAGTCAAATTTAAAAAGTGAACTCTGTTGATTTAATCCTTCTGCACTTTTGCAACTGTATGTCTTGCACTAAACTTTGATAGAATATTAGCATCTTGGAATATGATTTAAAATGGCTTTATCCTACAGGAACCTGTTCTTCCTGGATGCTTTCTTAGGGCTAAAGCTATTGGGCTCATGCCTATGATTGATCAGGTAAATATCTCTAGGCTGGGCTGTTTTTGGTTCTGATTAAGCAAAAAATTTAAAGTAACCTGATAATTCTTGGAATGCAGGGTGAGAAAGATGACAAGATAATTGCTGTTTGCGCTGATGATCCTGAATATCGACATTACAATGATATTAAGGATCTCCCACCCCATCGTTTGGCTGAAATTCGTCGTTTCTTTGAAGATTGTATCCTTTTGCAACTTTTTAACCAGCTTACAATGCACTTAGCAATTTCCAGATAGTATTTTAGGTAGTTGATGTCAGAAATCCTTTCTTATTTGTTGCATACATGTGTAGTGAAGGGTATTCTTTAACACTAAGTAGACAAGAAAAATGAGAACAAGGAAGTTGCAGTTAATGATTTCCTGCCTGCCTCTGCTGCCTTTGAAGCAATTCAGCACTCCATGTAAGTAAATCTTCTCAGACATATTTTAAAGGAGTCACCTGCCGTGTGCAGTGTAAAGCGTATTGCGCCTCTCTCTCTCTCTCTCGTTTTGAAGGGGTATATGAGGTCAACAGATTGAATTGAAAAAGAAAGTGATGAGTACGTCTTCTTTTAGAGTCAATAACTAAAAGTAGATTCATTTGCAGAATCTAGTATGATCTTTTGAGTTGGATTACATGAAGTAAGTATCCATGTTAATATGTTGATGATATATGTGGATAGTTTTGTGGAAATTCCACAAATTCATGTTCAAAAGCTTAAGTAGATACTTCCTTTACCTGGATAAACAATTTTCTGGAGGGGTTGCTTTTGTAAGTTTTGTAGGTTGTTGTGCTCACATAGCGTAAATCGTGCATGCTAATGCTTGCTAATGCTTCTTATGATGTATTTTATGCAACTTCTAATGCATATCCACCCCAAAATCTTATTCTTATAATTATCTCTGAATCTAACTTGAAGGAACCTGTATGCGGACTACATTGTGGAGAGCTTGAGGAGATAGATAGCCCCTTCCAGCGTTGGTGATGCGATCTTCCGAAGCGACCTGAATACACAGATAATGACGATAGTAGTATATGTATCTATATTTTACTATAGGAAACTGGGTATTTTGCTGTATGTACGAGCATTATTTCGTGGTTCTGTTTATATTATGACGGTGGATTGGCTTTTATATCCTTTTCCTTAAAAGGAGAGCAAACGGCTTGGCTTCTATATTTTTTTCTTATGGAACTTAACGATTGGTCCAATTTGTCTGTGATCTCAACCTAGTTCCCTTGATGTTTTCGTTGATGCAATGCACTATAAAATGAAGCAATTCCATGATGAACATATGTTGGATACTGGCCTTCTTGCTTCTTCTGGTACTCTAATGCAGGATGTCAAGAGAGACCCGTGAGCGTCCCCATAGAATCTCAAGAGTCAAATTGTTGATTAGCGGCATTTGCTAACTGATTAGCAGCATAGTGGTGCCTGTATGTGCCGTTTAAGTGCCGGGTGGAGGATTTGAGTCCCAACTCTGGCACCCCTAATATAGTTTCTTTCCGTTTTTGTCATTTTTTTTCCCAATTCCTATATTACATTTATTTATTTATTTTGTTATAATCCTATGTTATAGCTTAGCTATTCCAATTTTTCTCTCTTTATTCTTGTTATTTTGAAATCTAATTAAAGAAAGTCTTTTCATTTCGACATGGGAGTGTACTTTAATTTCTATTCATTCGTAGTCAATATTAAAATGTACCATTTATCAGTGTCTTTTTTCCCCTTCATTTTGTTTGTTGATAGTCCTTCAAAAATATTTTGCAATGACTTCCGTGTTTCCAGTAATTCATTTCATCCTTTAAAATCTACGTATTAATTATAGATCAAGTTTAGGATGAGAAATTGAAATGTTATCATATTATTGTTGATTGATACAATACATCCTTACCTTTGATGATATACAAATTAAGTTCCAACCAAAACATTCTTTTTTAAAGAAATAGAATGATGTGGAAGTAACCTCCTACTTAAGAAATATGTTACATGATTTTTTATTTTTATTTTTTGGCGTTATTGCACGGCTTTTCTAGTTAGATCAACTTCCTCGGTTCTTTTCTCGAAGCTGATGACCCCAAGATTTTAATCGTACATGGAGTTGTACTCCAAACAGTACCTTCATCTTGCAGATAAAATCTTGCGGGAGTAAAGGGCGATCCGCTAAATCAAATTTTATGCTCTTAACCCACTGAAGCCCCGTTTGGTTCAGTATTTGGAAAAAGCCTTTAGTCAAAATGCAAAAATCTTTTTTTTTTTTGGTGATCCAGGGAACCTCGTACAGTTGACAACCGGCGAGCAAATCCTAGGGTGACGCTAACAGAGGACCCACCACCCCAACGTCACGCTTAAAAACCCTAGCGACGTCTCTGGGATTCGAACTTCTCCCCTTCGTGAGAGGGAGAGAGCCCGAAGCCAGCGACGCCACCGTAGGCGGTGGTCAAATGCAAACACTTTTAGTCCAAAGAGTTTCGAGGAAATGCAAGACAATTTGGTAAACTATAACTGAAAAGTGCTTTAGGGAAATGCAAGACTGTTTGGTAAACATATATTTAAAAAGCCATTTGGTGTGACCAAATTAAATATCAATTTATTTCGCGAAAAATAAATAATATGATTTTTTGTGTTACTTGAAATAATTAGTTAATAAAAAATATTTATAGTGTAGATATATTTTGTTCATTTATTTTTGTAGGTGATAGAAACGATCTTTTTTGAGAATTATATTTTAAATCGTTCATTTTTCACAAAACAAACGAAATTTTAAACTAGAATTCATTAGCATGTTTATTCTCACGAGGTCAGAGTTCTTGTTATTTATTGCTTGGATGCATTAAAGAAATTAAAGAAAAGACATCCTAAACAACGGAGATCGCAAAGGGCGGAATGGTGACTTAAAGGGATAATACTTGTAATTCCGGAATTTTTGGTCGATGTATGATGTTATCTCGTGACTTATTCCTAAGTCGACTTCATTGAAGTGAAAAATGGAAAAGGCGGAATGGCCATTAGAATGCTTCGTGACTAAGCACGAGAGATGAAATCTTGATTGAAAGTAAAATATGTAAAATAAGATTGAAAATTAGCAAAAGTACTTAGAAATGGAGGGAAAAAAAGAAGGAAAAAAGCAATGGGAGAGCACGGCCCCAGTTTTGACCACATCAGCGGTGGTCGAAGGACTAATCCTGCTCGAGAGTAGCGTCCATCGCAGAGTGGAGGTCGGCTGAGAGTAATGATCTATTCAATTTGCCTGCATAAGAAAGCCTCCCCCTCCCTCTCTCAATCGATCCACCAATTCGGCGGATGCAGAGGCAAAAAACCCATGCGAGGTGGTCGTCCAACTAACATGAGGTGGTTGTTACTCTGCTCATGCAACCCGCCACCGTGGTCGCCGCCACAGTGATGGTGGTTAGCTGTGCTTTTCCCGTTTCGAGAATCTCTAGTTTATAAATGCAACAGCGAACGAATACGTTTCCCTTAAGGCACTGTGAACTAAATCAAGAGCTAAAGATTTTTAAGCTCCGTCAAAGCTCCACCTTCTGGCGTTGTTCATTTTCTAGTCCTTTCTTTTTATTTTTTGAAATATTATCCGCGAGATTTTATGAGATCACTATTAACTGTTTAAGAAGTTCAAATATTTGATCACTCTTCCTCACACTTAGTTTGATCTATCAAGGAAACAAATAGGGTTAGGAAAAATTTGAACTCAGGACATTCTGTTTTGATATAATGTGAGATTTTGTAGGATCACAATCAGCTTAAATTATTAGATAAATGCGTGGTTTAATATTTAAATGTTCTCTCACCAACACTGATAGAAGAAAATGAGGAAGAAACCAGCTTTGGCAACTCAACTCACGAACGCATATAAATCACCTCGTTCACAACCAATTTAAGTTATTATATGAAAGCATAATTTAACACTTAAATGTTCTCTCACTAATACTGATAGAAGAAAATGAGGAGAAACCATCCTTAGCAACTCAACTCACGAACGCATATAAATCACCTTGTTCACAAGTATCGGATAAGTCTTCATCCATCTCTTTTAGATAAACAAATCGAAAATGCTCATTAGGGTCCTGTGGTGGGATCACACTTTAGTATCGAAATGATGACTTCATCGATCTCACACACGCAGCTAGTGAAAGTCTTTAAAAAAGTCTTCTTTAAGGCCTCGTTTATTTTGTGGAAACAATTTAAAGAAAAAACATTTTCCGATTTTTTAGGCATTTATTTCACAAAAAATAAACTAGTTAAGGAAAACATTTTCTGCGGATGGAAAAAACACATTCAAAAATGGGGAAAATATCTTCCACTTTTATAAAGTTGAAAATGTTTTTCATATCTTCTTTCACCAAACCTACTTTCACTAAACACATTTTCATTTTATTTTTATGTTTTCTTTTTCTTGTTTTCTTGTCTATTTTTTTTTTTCAAATCGAGTTTTTAATTATTTTTTCATTTTCATTTTCTTTTTTCCTCGACTGATCGTCGGCCATGGCAACAATCAGTGACCAACCACAGGCCAGGTCAAGCCTTGCCGTAGGGTGGTATGGCTCGAGCTTGCCACACCTAATCTAGCAAGCTTGAGCTCACCCAAGGTTCCTAGATCCTTGCCGTTGTTTGACGACCTTAGGTGAGGCTCGAGCCTTGCCCAACTCGCTGAATTTGGAAAGGCCCGAGCTTGCTTGACTTCCCTTAGGCAAGCTCAAGCTCGCCTGGATAGGTCGAGCCTTAAGCTCACAAACCCATTTCTTGGCCGGTCATTAGGCTGTCTGTGGCATACTAGAATTTCATGAAAATCCCTAAATATGCCATGAGCCATGGATAGGCGATGGAAATACCGTTATTGTATTTTGTAGCCTTCTAATCCATGATTTGCGATGAGATGTATGGTCAAGTTTAATGGATGAATTTTGGGAAAGAAAGTTCTATCTTTGGCCATATGTATGATAAATTGGAACTTATGAATTTATTAATTGCAAGTGTATAGTTATCTTGATTTGCAATTTAGTATTTTGATTTGATGGGGATTTAATTAGTTTTTAAAAAGGGTTAATCTTAGGTTAATTTAGCTTGGGTCTTAAGCCCAAGAGGGTTGGGCCTAAGCTGGGCCAAGATGGCCGGCCCAAAAGCCCATGAAGGGGCTGTCGACCGTGCAAAGGGGAGGGGAAGAGACCGGTTGCATGCCCTCCCCATTTGTCCCATGGTGATGGCCAAGTGTCACCCATGCATTCCTAATGATGACTAATGATTGAGGGGAAGAAATTGTGGGAGGATGGTGCCGGTTTAAGCGAGAAAGAGAGGGAGAGAGAGAGGTTCGTCCGAGAGAGAAAGGGAGGAGAGAGAGAAGAAAGAAAAGAAGAAAGGAAGAAGAGAAGAGGAAAGGAGGAGAGACCGTGCGTCCGTCGTCCGTCGCCGCCGTGTCCAGCCGCCGTTGTGCTTGCTGTTTGCTCGGTTTAGAGGCAAGTTGGGATCCTTAATCTACTCTTGCATGTTGTGCCTAGATTGTATGAGTGAATGATGATAAATTTCGGATTGTTTAGGGTGTGAAAAACGGATGTTTTAAGAGTGGTATTTAAAAGAAAACTAGTAAACTGTTCTTGAGAAAACAGCTCGACCTTGAATGTTCTAGTGGCTTGCATGTGATGTTCGAGTTGGAATTTGGCTTTGACTTCCAAGTAAAAGTTGTTAAGGACTTCTTAAAATATAACATACTCAAATTTGGGACAAAACGAACAAGTATAAGTGGGTGAAATCTTTATTTTTTTTGGAGAGACTGGATCTGGAAATTTCGGTAACTACCTTTGATGAATGCATGGACTGTAAGGCTATCTTTTTGTTGAAATTTCACTTCGATTTCTTAACGAAATATTCAAAGGACATCCTGAGGTTTAACATATCAAAAATTTAGAGAAAAAAAACAAGGATAGGTAGGTGAAATCGTGGTTTTTCAGAGAGTGTTGAATCTGGAGATTTTGGTACTAGAAACAGAAGTTTTAACCGCCTATATTTAATTATCTAGGACGAATCTGGTTTTGACTCCTTCATGAAAGATCTACCTTAGGGTCTCGACTATCACATAGTCGGATTTCATAAATTTTGAAGTTCATTTTCCTATTTAACCAAAAATGTTTCAAAAACTGTGCAAGATTGAATTGTTAGAATAGTAGTGCTGTGATGCATGGTCTATACCGAATTATATGAGAATCTTTTGGTGTAGTGTTCTTCATGAAATATCTGCCTTTATGTCTTGGCTATTACATGTTCGAATTTCATAATTTTTGAAAGTCATTTTGGTATTTAATTAAAATGTTTTCTAAAACTGTGCAAGCTGGATTGTACGGATTTCAAAGGCCGTAATGCATTGACTATTCTGTTTTGCATGAGCCCCATAAATTATATTGTTGTAAGTGATTAAATCTTGCTGCACATGTGATGATATTCGGCATTACATATAGCACCAAAAGCTGAATTTGACTTTGTTGCCATTACATCATGTGCCATGTTGATTGTGAGACATAAATTGGTGAATATGAATTATGATGAATGAGGAGACTATTGGAAGTGAGTCGACAATGCCCTGGGAGTGTCAGAATGCCCGGAATGGGGGGTGCCGGATGCTCGGTTGTATTACGATACATGCCCGGATGTCCTCGGGAGTTTCGAGATGCCCGGAATGGTTGGGTGTCGGAAGCCTCGGAGGTGTGTGCCGAGGGGATGCCTCGTGATGTAAGTTGGAATACGAGATGCCCGGAATGTGGGGGTGCCAGATGCCGGTGGTGTATGCCGGAGGTTTCTCGCGATGCCAGGATGGGGTGCAAGTGATAAAATGTGGGATGCAATTACTGATCCTGGGAAAGAAAAATGTGGTGACCCAATTGAAAGATAAAAGTGGAAATTGAATCATGCATGGTATGGTGACATGTACGCATGACTGTATGATATGATGTGTATGAGTGCATTGTGGTAAGTGCACATGAGGTATGGATACGTATGAATACTTGATGATGAATGCATGATGGTGTATGCACATATGGTATGATGATATATGCATGGCTAAGAGGTAAGTTATGCTTGGATGCATGAATTGATATGTACTATGCTATGGTGTTATGATTGTATTGTGTGATGTATTGAGTAGTTTAATGGATCTTTTACCTGCTGAGTGGCTGTACTCACCCCTTTGGGGACCAACATTTCAAATTAGGAAAATGCCTCTCCCTCCGGTCACGCGGGGTACCTTTTACGGCCTTCCATCTGATGTGGAGGTCGATTGTATGGAGCTTGATAGCACCATCATCCCTAGTTTGACATTCATACGGGTTCGGGTGCTGGTGATTTATGATGTGGGCTTGGCTGAGGGTCCGGTCACCCAGGAGTTCCTATCTATCCACGTCCGCCGTGACGGAGTGATGCGGGGGATGTTGCCACCGCCACCGCCCGATGCACCAGGATGGGTGTGATGGCCCGCGTGAGGAGTAAGAGCTGATGTTTTTTTGGGATAGTCGACACTTGTAGATGGAGGGTTATACGTGATCGATATAGGGGGTCGAGATATCTCTTTTGAGTTGTGGCCAAGTTTAGTTAAAAGTCTTGGCTTTTCTTTTTGATTGTACCGACCCGAGAAATCCATCATAAAAATATAAATAAAAAGTGGCTCGGCTTTATCTTTTCTTATAGTGCATAGTTGGTGTGCATTGCGTTATGGTTATTGGAGGGAGAAATGGTGAGACTGGTTAATGCTTCCGCTAATAAGCTGCGTTGGGACCATTTTTAAAAAGGTGAAAAAGAACAAAGGGGGACAACAAAGGAGATGTCTATGGACCTCGGTCCTTCGTTTAAACTCGAGGGGTGCCACACTATCGGCCATCACCAAGACACATGGTTGGCAGAGGAAGGAGGAGGAAGAAAGAGGAAGGAAAAGAAAAATTTTAAAAATTTTAAAAAATTTAAAATTCGTTTTTAAAAAATAATTAAAAATTCAATTTTAAAAAAGAAATACTTAGAAATTAAAAAAATATTTTTACTTTTGTAATGTTTCCCAAAAAATCAAATCAGATATCGAACGGTGGAAAATATTTTCTAATTTATTTTCAAGTTTCAGCCAAATACGGTAAAATATTATCATTTTCCTATAAATTTGTTTTTTAGAAAATATTTTCTAGAAACGTGACATTTTCCGCGAAACGAACTAACCTGAATCTTGTTCCACTAGGCTGTTTCAAAAACAAGTCTTCCCCATCTGCACTTAACTTTTCTTTCTCCTTTGTAGGGCATTGAAGATACCGAGCAAAAAAGCCAGGGCTTTAGTGCAATCTGCTAAGAAAGTTGTTAAAATAGATAAATATTAAGTCACACCTATATTTGACCCAAAAAAAAAAAAATCACGCCCGTTATATGTGTGGCATTTGCTTCTAAGAAAATTTAATCATCTTATTGCCTTATTATATAGGGAAAATTGCACAAATAGTCCATAAATTTTGACCAAATATACTGTATCGTCCTCGGGTTTTTTATTTATTGAATATGGTCGCCGAACTTTAGTCCAATATTCAATGTCAATGTGGTCTGTGATTTTTTGGTACATGTTGAATCTAATCCTAATACTATATAATAATGTCCAATGTTGTCCCCTAAACATGAATTATTGGAAGGACAATAGCGAGCATTTACACATAGTTTAGGAACTAAATTCAGTATGCACAAAAAATACAAGGACTACATTGTTCAAGAATGACATTGTACATTAAGCTAATCTTCAAAAATCATATTGAACAAATTAAAAGTTTAAGGATAACATTACATATTGTACCAAAATTTAGGGATTATTTGTGTCATTTTCCTATTATTTACTATTAATTGGAATCCATTTTTAGGATTTGTTTGCTTCATAAAAAATAAATGATCTAGAAAATATTTTCCTAAAAATGATTACTTGTATCACTTATAAAAATAAATAGACATAATTTTTCATTGTCCATGAAAATACTTAGACATAGATTATTGTTGATAATGGAAATATTTTTCAATAACTAATTATTTCAAGCAATATAAGTGACTATTTTTAAGAAAACATTTTTTAAATCATTCATTTTTTACAAAATAAATGGAGTCTTATTTCGAATAAATGAACAAGGAAAGAATTAATTCCTTAATTATATTTCCTTCTTAATATTTGTTGACACCTAATTTTCAAGAGCGTGTAAATTTTTTTTAAAAAAACAATTAACATTTAAAATAGAAAAAACAAAAAAGGGACGCGAGGGGGGCCGGGTTGGGCCGAATTTGACCTTGGCCCAACCCGCCCTTCCTTCTTTCCTCTCTCTCTCTCGCACACGTGGCTCGGCCTAGCCTCCCTCTCCTTTCGGCCCAACATGTGCCCGAGTCTTCTCCCTCCTCCAGCCATCTCTACGCCCAAGAAGACCTGGGGAAGGAAAAAAGCAGAAAAGCATCGAGCAGAGGAAAAGGAGGGAAGGAGGGGCAGACTTGAAAAGAAAAAGAAAAAAAGCAGTAGGGGGAGGAAAGCAAGGGGGAGAATGGAGGAGGGGTTTGAGTGGGAGGAATCGAGGGAGTAACTCGCCGCCAAAGTCACCCGCAAGTCTACCCCGGCCACCGGCGACATCAAGAAGCCTCATCACCAGGCCACACCTCTCCAGCAGCCGCCTATCCCGACGCCATCGCTGCCCATTTTCCCTGACGCCGTCTAAGCCGCCGCCACCTCAACTCGACGTTGCTGCAGCACCTGTAACCGCGAGCACTGCCGTGCCAGCAGTCGAAGCTCCGCCCGAGTGCCGCCACTTTTGCTGTGCTCCCCTCTGCCCGAACCCATGACGCTAGTAGCCCGAGCCGGTCATCGAACCCCTCTCGCCACGCGACTTGCAACACTCGCCGACGCTGCTGCCCGTCGCCGTCGCTCCCAGTCCTTTTGCCACGCCACCGCGGCACCAGTCCAGCCCCGTCGCAGCACTAGCCTTTCGCCGCCGCCACCCGCCGCGTCGTCACAGCCACCCGCCGTGTCGCCACCATCATCGACACAGAATCACCGCTCGGTGTCCCGACCATCCTCCTTCGGTGCCGCAAAACAGCAGGAGGGAGAGGAAGCTCGAACTGGGTCTTGATCGGGTCGGGCGCGGGTCGCGAACCGGGTAGGATTTTTAACAATTTGGGTTGGGTTTGGGCTGTTTTTTGCATGTGGGCTTTATTTTAAAAATTAGACCAAACTGGGCCTGCACATCAGGCCTAGCCCGACTGGTTTCTACTACTTGGGCCGCCTGGCCCAATCCCGTGCCCTTTTCACCAACCCGGGGATTCGACCCGGGTCGTTTTAATATATTATAATATTATAATAGTAAAATAATATTTTAAAAAAAAATATATAAAAAAATATAAAAAATATTTTTAAAAAATTTTAAAAAAATCTAAAATCTAAAAATGTAGGGTTAAGTTAGAAATTGCCATATTTTTCCTTCTTAGTGTAATTAGGCCTTTACTTGCTCGTATTTTGATTATATCGTATGTTTAATTTGCATATTTAATTATGTTTAATTGCACGTGTTTAATTACTCATATTTATAATGATTGTGCACCGGCATGATCTTCTCACATGTTAGTGGTTAGGTGTAAAAATCAATCCAAACTGCCTGACAAAAGTCTTCTCTCTAAAAGTGAACAAGATTAGGTACCGAAATGGCACTAATTGGTCAATTAGTGTAATCAAGTCCCCGACCCTAGATTCTCTGGTTGCGTAGGAAGTGAGGTGCACTCCCATACCTCACTTAGTTTTTAGCCGACTCCAATAGGCTAGTGGCGACTCCTTTTTGTGAAATTTTCTTGAGAATATTCCAATGTCACACGGGGTATGGGCTTGGGAGAGCCCGTGCCTAATTATTGGCCTTAGGCCCGTCCTTTAGGCAATACCCCTAAACTTGTTCCCTTCCCCCGAGGGATAGGTCGCGATAGCTTGGTGACTCCGTTGGAGACTTGGTTTTAGACTTTAAAGGACTTAGGCAAAAATTAATCTTGTTCAAAAATATTTTTGTTTGGCAACAAGGATTCCAAGTATGCCTCTAACATTAAATGTGTTAAATGTTTTTGCAGAATATGAGGTATAAGGAGAAGTGTTTGCTCACCTTTGTCTTGCAGGGAGGTGTAGGAATGTATGATTTATTTTTTTTTATGTGCGGAGTGTTGTTTGCCTATAAATTGTTGTGCATGTACCATTTGCATTGCACTATACCCTAGCACACACAACCTGTCGCCGGACCTGGGTTGCATAGGATTTCTTAGGATGGTGTCGAGATGGATGCCACTCCAACTACGATCAGGTAGTACGAGTCGCCCATCTCTACCTCGAAAATTCTTTCTTCATGTCGAAGGTACCCACCCTAGTCTACAACCGCGTGACATGGGTCGGTTCTTTGACGAAGCCGGAGTCATGGGTAACACGACCTAACCGCGATCTTGTTGGTTCGGTCCGGTGATCATATGGCTTCATTTTAAGCCGTATAGAGTAGAAATCGGACCACATCCCATGTGCATGTCCATGTAATTGAAAAAAAAAGAAGAGACAAAGGTCGACACCCATTGTAAGTATCATTTTCCTTTTTATTTGCTCATTTTGTATAGAACTTCCATCTTGAAATTCGCGAACATCAATTGATTGCCCTCGGTGTTGTAGGCTTATAATTTAAAAAAAATCGGCAATCACTTTTGACAAGTGAACATTGAATGCAAGTTATAAACACTTTGATTTGGCCTTGTTGAACACTTGGTTTTGTTTAAATTTCTAGTTATGAGCTCGAAATCATTTTGGAAAAAAAAAAAACTTTCAAGTTGTGATTTTATATTGGGGCACAAAAATTGAAATTGCATTTTTAATCAAATTCTCTCATCCACACACTTTGGGACTAAAATGCAAATCACACTTGGTGTACAAATTCCTCAAAAAAATCAATGTCATTTTTGCATATGAAACTTTTGGAATAGAGTGGACATTCGATTGATAACCGTCGATCGATCTTTTAAAAAAAAAATGATGTTTTCTCTTATGCTAAATTCTTGGCGAAATACTAAAACCCCATACTAAGGACTATGGGGCATGTACCGTCACCTCGATTTTGTTGTAAGAAGCGACATCACTTAAAGATTAGTTTTTCATTCACATATTGACATTGTCGTCTTTTTTGCAGGTTATGCGTGAAGCTCCTTGACATTCTTGTGTTTGACCATGTGGAGAAGTGAATTCTAGAGCTAGGACAAAAGTTGATTTTTACTTTCATCTGTGCAAGAGTTTCTTGTATTTTATCATTGTCTTATTCTTGTTAAGAACCATGTTTTCCGTTTTGGGTTTTGATTGCGAATCCAATTGATGCTTTTGTAAATCATGCGACTCACATTTTTTTATGATAGAATTCAATTTTGTGAAAAATCATCCCAAAAAAAAAAAAAACTCAGAAGTGATTGAAACAAACATTTACGTCTACCTTCAAAATGTTTTGAAAATGAATTTAGAGAAAGCCTTGCTTAAAGCCCTCTCTTCGCGTGGTCGCTTTCTCGAGTAGAATGAGGAGTTTATTTGAGATCGGCATCAGCCCCTTCTAAAAGATAAAAGTATAGGCTCATGGAAATTGAGGAGCAAGCATGCATCAAGGCTTTGTCAGCGCTAATCTTCCATAGAGGCGGAACGAAGTCGAATTCCGTTCTGGGAAGTTTCTTTATTCGCAAATGCCTTAGGTGCCAAAATAGCCCATCGATCTCGTTCACTTCGCATGATGAGACAAATGAAGGGAGTTGCCAAGCATCTAAAAAGGCGAATTCGAAGGAAGAGTAAACTGTATCGATTCCAATTATTCATTTCTGATACCGTTTCTCACATGACTTTCTTTTCATTATCAAGGAGACATCAAGAGTACCAAGTTTTGTAACGCTCCACCAAATGCTATGAAGCATTATTAAGTATTGTTCATCTTAAACAAAGAAGGATTCAAATGAAGCATAGGGGCAATATTATCCCTTCCTCTATAAGAGATACCTTGGGATGTTGATTGCCCGACTTTGAAAAAAGATGTATTTCGTTCATAAACTTGATTCTCTTTAGCATAAAAAATGATATATTCTTTTCTTTGGTACAGGACAGACTTGAACAGAACAAAGGTTTGCCAAATAAAGAGTGGGAGAGCAACATTTGATTTAGAAAAAAATCTCTCATTTCCCCACCAATGAAGTGTGCTGGAACAACATTGTCAAATTTATCAAGAAAGGATGTATAGAGATAACCCGTTTCATCTCCTCTTCTTACAGGGTAATAAATGGGGAAAAAGTTGCACCTTGACCATAGAAGCAGCGCCTTCCACCAAGGAATCAGGCAATAAATGGGCAAAGCATCTAAAGAACAATATCCTCAAGTGTGGAAACAATGAGCAATCCTCATCCTTTCAAAAGAAAGATCTTGAAAAACACATCTAATGATCCATATTTAAGTTTTTCAAGCTCCTTATCAATTAAATGTCTCTTCGAAAAGAGCATTTGAAAAAGCAAGAATTGAACTTTGTAAATTGTTGTATACAATAAAGAAGTGATTTTCATGGATAAAATCAGGGCCTCATAACCATTTTTCAATCAATCTTAGCCACTTCAGCAAAGTTCATACCTGAAGAACAAAAACATGTGAAGGGTAAATTGTATCAATTCCAATTGTTCATTTTGATAGCGTCTCTGACATGATTCTTTCTTTCCTTTGATAGGAAGACATCAGACACTTAAAGGCAAATGTAAGTGAAAGGTAATGTTGAGTTACCAGATATCCACGAGGGTGAATCCAAGAAAGGCAAACGTATCGTTTCCAACATTTCAATCCCTAAATATTTTTGCACTAACATATTCTTTCACATTCTCTACAGGGTTATTGAGTCACCATGCCGCAAATAAGTACCCTTCTTCTCAAACTCAAAAAAAAAAAAAAAAGAATTTTCTTTACAAAAAAGAACCTTTGGCGTTTTCCTAGAGACAAACACAAAAATGAATAATTGAGAAAAAATTTCTACAAACTTTTTTTAGCATCATTTTTATCTCAAAATTGTTTTTTTTTTTTTTCGCTTTGTGGGTTATTCATTTTGAATCAAATTTCCCTATGGAGATTGATCTACTCAGATGATCTCAACAGAGTGAAATGGAGACATGGAGATGTTAACCATGCCAAACAAGAAGTGCTTAGGATGAAGAAAGGCAAGCCCATTTCCAAACACATCTTTCAAACACTTTCGAAAGTTGAGTGAAAAAAAAAAAACCTTCTCTTAGGACAAATGATTCATTCGCATTGAGCGCAAAGATCGAAATAATAAAGGCGTTTCCTTCATCAATCACAAGCATTGCACTAATATCTTACTACCCCTTTGGACAGAATAAAGATGATCCGTCAAAGTACCCCTGTCGAGAATGACCCTACATTGGGGCAGCATAGGGGGTTACAATCGTGTTGTAGAGCGAAAGATTGAGAAAGATTTTATTATTTTCACTTGCATCAATCTTATGATGATATTGACTCATCCCAAGGTGAAGAAGAGCATTTCCTTCTTTACCCAAACACTGATACCCATTACTTTAACCAATTTGGGCCTGATTATTCATTTCTAAGTTTCGAGCGATGATCATCTCCCTTCACTGGGGCAAGGCATAAAGACTGACCACATGCAATTGACATTTACGAGAAAACGTGAAAAGTATCTCGAAAGTCATAAGAGCTTCAAAAGTTCAAAGAATAAAAAGTTTGACAAAATTAGGGGGCATGAAAAAGCAGTGTGTCTGGTAAAAGTAAGGCCAATGCCCGTCAAGAAAAAAAGCCAAAAGGCTGGATCTTATGTGAAAGAAAAATTATTAAAGTCCAAGTGCTTGCATAAAAAAATCATCGCAAGAGCAAAGGAAATTAGAGATGAGCAAAGCTCCCATGCAGAAATGATTAGTCAAGGGACTTTCGAGATGCGATGGGTTTCAAAAGCCAAATGCTTTCGAAAGGTCGAGTGACCTGGTCACAATGCCATGATGATCACCGATTCTTAAAAACCCTATTGAAAATTTTAAGCCTTACAACCCACTTCCGAAGTCTCTTCTACTTGGGATGGTTTGAGCGAAAATGAGAATGCCACAAAAAAGCTATTGTTTAAAGGAGTGGAAGTAATTCTATCTTGCCTTATCTTCCAAGTTCTCGACTTGTAAACCCGATGAAGATAGCGACAGATGTTCCTTTATTGGCCTCAAAGCAACAATCCCTTTGTGTAAGCCCTTGACCAAACCTATATTGCAGTCCTATCAAAAGACCTTTTTGATCGATCGAATTGTGCTCATCGCAAATGTTTCTAAAAGCCTTTGACATGGTTTATGTGAGATACCATCAGCAATCAGTTACTTCCCACGTGAATGGATGGGATCAAGTAGCCATTTTATTGAGTGTGCGAGAAACCCTTTCTAACTAAGAAGCTCTAATTTGGCATGCTTAATAATAATTTTTCATGAATAGAAATAATTTTGATAAGAACTTGTCTCCTAGGGAATTTGTTGATTAATGATACATCCCTAAACAATATGACAGTTTTGCGCAACATGATGCTCATTGACATCAAGTGTTTTTCTAAAAGCGGTCGGACTTAGCTTGATTAGCTTGTTCAATTAATGCTGCAATATTATCAATACGTCTCTTGATGACGTTCTTAATGACATTTGCTCAAGTTGAGTTCGATAGGATTCCTCAGTGAAGCCATTCAGTTTCAAGGAGTTAGCAAGTGCTTCCCTAAAAATCAAAGGTTCATGGTCAGCCTTGAACCACGCCATCTCTAAAGGTTCATGGTCGGCCTTAAATCATGCCATCTCCAAAGGTTCATGGTCAGCCTTAAACCATGTTATCTCCAAAGGTTCATGGTCAGCCTCAAACCATGCCGTCTCTAAAGGTTCATGGTCAGCCTTAAATCATGTCATCTCCAAAGGTTCATGGGTTTTTCTCAAACCATGTATTTTCAGCCCGGTCGAAACCCGTTGTTACACAGTGAAACTTCATTCCTTTCCTTCTTCTTATGACCCGGTGGGCTTCTGTAACTCGGAGTCCCTCCCCTTTTTCTTATGACCCATTAGGCTTCTGTAGCCCAGAGTCTCTCCCTTTCTTCTTATCACCTGACGGGCTTCTGTAACCCGGAGTCCCTCCCCTTCTTATTATGACCCGGTGGGCTTCTGTAGCCCAGAGTCCCTCCCCTTCTTCTTATGACACGGTGAGCTTTTGTAGCCCGGAGTCTTCCTCCCTCTTCTTATGGCACGGCGAACTTCTGTAACTTGGAGTCTCTCTTTCTTCTTATGACACGGCGTGCTTCTGTAGCCCGAGGTCTTCCTCTTTCTTCTTATTGACAAGACGCGCTTCCATAATTATGAGTCATTTCCGTCGACCGAATACGTGCCTATGCACCTAGGGTCTCTCTATCGCCAAAATAATTTAGGTGTCTTCTGTCTTTGAATGCAACCTCTTCGAGGTTACATTCAAAGATGAACAACTGTTGACACCTAATTTTCAAGTGTGTATAATTTTAAAAAAAAATTAATTAAAATTTAAAATAGAAAAAACAAAAAAGGGACGTGAGGGGGCCCGGGTTAGGCCGAATCTGACCTTGGCCCAACCCGCCCTTCCTTCTTTCCTCTCTCTCTCTCTCTCTCTCTTGCACGTGCGGCCCGGCCCAGCCTTCCTCTCCTTTCAGCCCGGCCTGTGCCCGAGTCTTCTCCCTCCTCCAGCCATCTCTACACCCAAGAAGACCTGGGGAAGGAAAAAAGCATAAAAGCATCGAGCAGAGGAAAAGGAGGGAAGGAGGGGCAAACCAAAAAAGAAAAAGAAAAAAAGAAGTAAGGGAGGAAAGTAGGGGGGAGAACGGAGGAGGGGTTCGAGCAGGAGGAATCGAGGGAGTAACTCGCCGCCAAAGCTGCCCGCAAGTCTACCCCGGCCACCGGCGACGTTAAGAAGTCTCACCGCCAGGCCACACCTCTCAAGCCGCCGCTTGTCTCGACGCCATCGCTGCCCATTCTCCTAGACGCCGTCTGAGCCGCCGCTGCCTCAACTCGACGCCGCTGCAACACCTGCAACCGTGAGCACTGCCGTGCCAGCAGCCAAAGCTCCGCTCGAGTGTCGCCATTGCTGTCGTGCTCCCCTCTGCTTGAACCCATGACGCTAGTAGCCCGAGCCGATCGCCAAGCCCCCCTCGCCACACGACCTGCAACACCTGCCGACGCTGCTGCCCATCGCTGTCACTCCCAGTCCTCTCGCAGCGCCATCGTGGCACTAGTCCAACCCCGTCGCAGCACTATCTTGTCGCCGCCGCCGCTCGCCGCGTCGTCACAGCCACCCGCCGTTTCATCGCCGCCGTCGACACAGAACCGCCACTTGGTGTCCCGACCATCCTCCTTCGATGTTGCAAAATAGCAGGAGGGAAAGGAGGCCCGAACCGAGTCTTAACCAGGTCAAGCGCAGGTCACGAACCGGGTAGGGTTTTTAACAATTCGGGTCGGGTTTGGGCTGTTTTTTGCATGTGGGCTTTATTTTAAAAAATTAGATCAGACTGGGTCTACACATCAAGCCCAGCCCAGCTGGTTTCTACTGGCTCAAGCCACCTGGCCCGATTCGGTCCGCGTTCGGGCTGTCTAGCTTTATCCCGGGCCCTTTTCACTAACCCGGGTCGGACTTAACCTAGGGATCCGACCCGGGTCGTTTTAATATATTATAATATTATAATAATAAATAATATATATTTAAAAATATATAAATATTTTTAAAAAATATTTTTTAAATAAAAAAATAAAAAAATAAAAAATCTTAAAATTGTAGGGTTTGGTTAGAAATTGCCATATTTTTCCTTCTTAATGTAATTAGGCATTTACTTGCTCGTATTTTGATTATATCGTATGTTTAATTTGCATATTTAATTATGTTTTATTGCACGTGTTTAATTTTATTGCAATTAAGATCTTGGTAGTTATAATTATTATTATAATGATTGCGCACCGGCATGATCACCTCACATGTTAGTAGATAGGTGTAAAAATCAATCCAAACTGTCTGACAAAAATCTTCTCTTAAAATGAACAAGGTTAGGTACCGAAATGGCACTAATTGGTCAATTAGTGTAATCAAGTCCCGGACCCTAGATTCTCTGGTTACGTAGGAAGTGAGGTGCACTCTTATGCCTCACTTGATTTCTAGCCGATCCCAATAAACTAGTGGTGACTCCTTTTTGCGAAATTTTCTTGAGAATATTCCAACGTCACGTGGGGTATGGGCTTGGGAGAGCCTGCGTCTAATCATGGGCCTTAAGTGATGCGTGATGGAGTGAGTGATTCCAGAACGGAAATTTCTATGAGGAGATTTTTGTGGTTAAGTGTATGGATACAGGGAAGAAACAAAAAAGAAATAAGAAAAGATAGAATGATCTCCTTCCAAGGTATAAAGGCCACGCCACCAACCGAAGAAGAGGATCGAGATCTACGAAGTTCACCACCAAGGCCTAAAGCTTCCACCAGCCAAGGATAAAGGACTTCGGGATAGGAAAAGCTCACCACCAAGGCCTAAAGATTCCACCAGCCAAGGATAAAGGACTTCTTGGCTCACCACCAAGGAGTGATCTACACTCCAAGGATAAAGAGACCGAAATGAGTTATCCACTCTCCAAAGATGTTCACTCAAGTAGAGGAAATCTCATCATTTTCATTGATCAAATTCGTATCTCCCATACATTGGATAGTTTTCCCCTATTTATAAGAGGATTTTAGACTTAGGAAATATAAAAAAACAGACTTTAATGACCTAGGAACTTAAACCTTCGACTCTTGAGTTACATAAAAATAAAGACACCTAGGAACTTAAGAAAAGCCTTTACTAACGCGGGAACTAAATGCCTTTAATCTTCGGCCTTCCGCATTCTTGAATCGCATTCTTGAACCTTTGGCTTTCCATATTCTTGAACCGCATTCGTGAACCTTTAGCCTTCCCAAAATTCGTGCTCCTCCCTTGACCAGAAAATAATCCTCCTGAAACTTCATCAATTGGTCATACAAGACATTTAAAATGACCTCCCATTGATACTTATTGATATACCACAAAGTACCGATAAGAAATTGACACTATTCATTCAAAATGATCCATTGAAGCACATAATACCCAATTTCTTTCTTGGCTTGGATAAGCATCGATGGTTTTGAGTTGGTCGATGGAGCTATGTTGGATGCTCCCACATCATCCTCCTCGGGTTGTTTGAGATTTGTCCTCAAATCTAGAAAGTTTTCATCCTCCAAGTAAGGAGAAAGGTCTCCCACGTTGAATGTTGCCGAAACTCCAAACTCTCCAGGAAGGTCAATCTTGTAAGCATTGTCACCAATTCGTTCAATAACTTTAAAGGGACCATCAGCTCTAGGCATGAGCTTGTTTTTTCGTCGAAATGTAAATCTCTCCTTCCTCAGGTGAAGCCATACAAGATCACCCGGTTGAAATTGAGTCTTCTTGCGATGTTGATTAGCTTTCTTCTTGTAAGATTCGTTGGCCTTTTCGATCTTGGATCGAATTTGCTCATGGAGCTTCTTCATTGATTCAGCTCCTTTCTTGCCATCAAAGCTTACTTGAGAGTTAGATGGAATTGGAATCAAATCAATGGGTGTGAGAGGATTAATTCCATACACAACTTCAAATGGCGATCGACCAATAGTATAACTTGGTGATCGATTGTATGCAAATTCAGCATGCGCAAGCTTTAAATCCCAATCTTTCAAAGATTTACTCACCGTACCACGAAGAAGAGTGGTTAGAGTACGATTTGTTATCTCCGTTTGGCCATCAGTTTGGGGATGACAAGCTGTGCTGAATAAGAGTCTTGTACCAAGCATTCTCCATAGTCTTCTAGAAGTAGCTTAAGAACTTGGAATCACGATCCGACACAATGGTCTTTGGTACTCCATGAAGGCGAATAATCTCTTTGAAATGTAATTCAGCAATATGAGATGCATCATTGGTCTTGTGACATGGCACGAAATGAGCCATTTTAGAGAACCGATCGACAACCACCATGATAGCATCTTTTCCTCTTCGAGTTCTTGGTAGAGCCACAATGAAATCCATGCTAACATCTTCCCAGGGCTGCAATGGTACCGGAAGTGAAGTATACAAACCTTGATGGAAATGGCTTTTTGATCTTTGACAAGTTGCACACCTTGAGATGATAGCATGCACATCTCCACTCATCTTTGGCCAATAGAAATGCTCTTGAAGAACCTCAAGAGTTTTGTTAATACCAAAATGACCAGCCAATCCTCCACCATGCGCCTCTCGAATCAGCAATTCGCGAAAAGAACTCTTCGGCACACATAATCGATTTCCTTTAAAAAGAAACCCATCTTGCAAAGAATATGTACCTTGAACTCCTCGCTTGCAATTGTTGATGATGGATGAGAACTCCACATCTTTAGAATAAAGTTCTTTCATTGATTGAAATCCAAGAATCCTAGAGTCCAGAACAGCAAGCATAGAATATCTTCTCGATAAAGCATCTGCTACAACATTAGTGTGCCCGGGTTTATATTTTGAGACAAAAGAAAAGGATTGTAGAAATTCTACCCATTTTGCATGTCTCGAATTAAGCTTGCATTGGCCGCTAATAAACTTAAGCGCCTCATGATTAGAATGAATGACAAATTGCTTTGGCCTCAAATAATGATTCCAATGATCAAGAGCTCGGACAATGGCATAGAACTCTTTGTCATAAGTTGAATAATTCCTCTTGGAATCGGATAACTTCTCGCTGAAGTATGCCAATGATTTTTGTGCTTGCACCAGAACAGCACCAATACCAACTCTGCTTGCATCACACTCAACTTCAAATACTTTATCAAAATCAGGAAGTGCAAGAATGGGGACTCACAAAGTTTCTGCTTGATTACCTCAAAGGCGTTTTGAGCAGCCTTTGTCCATTCAAAAGCACCATTCTTCATGCATTCAGTTATAGGAGCCATGACGGTACTAAAGTTTTTGACAAAACGTCGATAGAAAGAAACAAGACCATGAAAACTTCTTACATCAGAAATGGACTTCGGAACCGGCCAAGTCTTCATAGCTTCCACCTTGGTTTGATCAACAGAGATTCCATCTTTGGAAACCACATAACCAAGAAACACAATGTTTGGAGAGAAGAACTCACATTTCTCCATTTTAGCATATAGTTTTTGATCTCTCAAGACATTGAAGACCTATTTTAAATGAGAGATATGCTCCTCTTCATTCCTGCTATAAACAAGAATATCGTCGAAATAAACAACAACAAATCGACCAATAAACGAACGAAGAACCTCGTTCATAAGTCTCATGAAGGTACTCGGAGCATTAGATAATCCGAATGGCATAACCAACCACTCATAAAGGCCTCCCTTGGTCTTGAAAGCCGTCTTCCATTCATCACCTTCTCGCATTCTAATTTGATGATAAACACTCCGCAAATCTATCTTTGAAAACACAGAAGAACCATATAATTCGTCAAGCATATCATCAAGTCTAGGTATAGGGTACTTATATTTAATGGTGATGTTGTTGATGGCCCAGCTATCAACACACATTCGGTATGTACCATCCTTCTTAAGTACAAGTAGAGCCGGAACAGAACATGGGCTCATGCTTTCTCGGACGTATCCTTTGACGATAAGTTCATCGACTTGTCTTTGCAACTCTTTTGTTTCCTCTGGATTGCATCGATAAGCTGACCTTTTTGGTAGTGGAGCACCAGGGATCAAATCAATTTGATGCTTGATACCTCTTATGGGAGGTAATCCAGGTGGCAAATCCTCCGGGAACACATCTGCAAATTCTTTCAACAAGTAATGCATTTTTGGATGTACGGGTCGCTCTATCTCACTCTTTTTCTCGACCACAAGCAAAGCAAATACATTATTTTGTTTGCTAATGGCTCTCTCAACCCGTGTCTCACTCAAGAACAGATTTTCCTTACAAGTGTTTCTCTCCCCAGGTTGATTATTATGTATTAAAGAAGGACTCAATGGTAAAAGAGTAATGCATTCTTTTTCCTTATGAAGAGAGTATGTGTTTTTCTGACCATCATGCATAGCATTTATGTCAAATTGCCACGGTCTACCCAATAACAAGTGGCATGCCTCCATAGGAATCACATCACATACAACCTGATCTCGATAGTTCTTCCCAATCGAAAATGATATAAGAACGCGTTTGGTTACCTTGAGTTCATTCCCTTGATTGAGCCATTGGAGCTTGTATGGTTGAGGATGTTTCATTGTTGGAAGCTTCAACTTGTCGATAAGAGTTGTCGAAGCAACATTGGTGCAGCTCCCACCATTGATGATCACTGAACACACCTTTCCGTTAATAGTGCAACGGGTGTGAAATATATTCTCCCTTTGCTCTTTATCAGGAGAAACTTCAACATGCAATGCTCTTCGGATGATCAACAGCTCGCCATCATCGGCTTTCTCCACAACTTCTTCTTCCCGATCAGATTCAGAAATATTTTGGTCTTGATTGCCCTCAGCCTCTTGAAGCGCTGAATTGATCTCCTCAATTTCTTGAAGAGTTAGAACTCTCTGATTTGGAAAATTTGCTTGTAAATGCCCAAAATCATGGCACTTAAAGCATTTCCTTGCATTGCCTTCAAACTTCTTTTGGACTTCTTGGGAAGGCTCTGCAAGTTTTCCCTTGCCTTTGTCTTTGTCGATGTACTCTCGCCCTTGCTTGAGGAAGCACCCTTAAAATAGGATGTGACCTTTGTTGAGGTTCTGGAGGAAAACCTCTTGCTCTTCAATTGCTTTTCTATTTTTATAGCTAACTTGCATACGTCTTCAAAGGACCAATAAGGTTGAAGTTCAACCATATCAGCAATTTCTCGATTCATGCCGCCAAGGAAACAAACGATGGTTTGCTCAGGAACTTCTGGAACTTCACTCCTCATTTTGAGTTGTTCAAACTCACAAATGTATTCTTCAACACTCATCCCTTGTTGTCTTAGGGAATTCAGTTTTAGGAAGAGATCTTGCTTATAGTTGTCGGGCAAGAACCTCTTCTTCATCAACTTCTTGAGTTTTTCCCAAGACTTGATTTGGCCTTTTCCTTCCCTTGCTCGTTGATGCTTTAGATTCTCCCACCATAGAGAAGCATATTTTGTCACCTTTAGGACAGCAACCTTACATTTCTTCTCATCCGAATAGGACTTGAAGTCAAAAATTCGTTCGGTTTTGTGTAGCCAATCCACAAAGTCGTCGGGATTGAGATTACCGTCAAACTCAGGGACCTCCACTTTAATGTCTCTTTCATCCTCCTTATGCCTCCCTCTTTGTCTTTGTCTTCGAATTTGAGATTCAGAATCACTAGAGTGTAGAATTGTTCGGTTGTCTCCAATGGACTCAGAATCGCCATCAGAATTTTGACGAGTTTCAGAATCATCACGCCGATGCCGTTCATTGGGACGCCTTGCTGGCTGTCCTTGTCTCGCCGGATTCTCTAGAAGATTGAGGAATCGCTCCATTTGTTGCTGAAGATTTTGGATTGCACGATCTCGCCTTTCATTGTGTGCTTGCTCCAAAGTCAAGCCTCTTGGAACTTGATCATCCATAAGGAATTTGTAATAGAAGAAAGAAAGGAATCACTCAAATGAGTTGAACCTTGAGCTCTGATACCAATCTTTTGATGCGTGATGGAGTGAGTGATTTCAGAATGGAAATTTTTATGAGGGGATTTTTGTGGTTAAGTGTATGGATTAGTGTATATGGGGAAGAAACAAAAAAGAAATAAGAAAAGATAGAACGATCTCATTCCAAGGTATAAAGGCCACGCCACCAACCGAAGAAGAGGATCGAGATCTACGAAGTTCACCACCAAGGCCTAAAGCTTCCACCAACCAAGGATAAAGGACTTCGGGATAGGAGAAGCTCACCACCAAGGCCTAAAGATTCCACCAGCCAAGGATAAAGGGCTTCTTGGCTCACCACCAAGGAGTGATCTACGCTCCAAGGATAAAGAGACCGAAAGGAGTTATCCACTCTTCAAAGATGTTCACTCAAGCAGAGGAAATCTCACCATTTTCATTGATCAAATTCGTATCTCCCATACATTGGATAGTTTTCCCCTATTTATAAGAGGATTTTAGACTTAGGAAATATAAAAAAACAGACTTTAATGACCTAGGAACTTAAACCTTCAACTCTTGAATTACATAAAAATAAAGACACCTAGGAACTTAAGAAAAGCCTTTACTAACGCGGGAACTAAATGCCTTTAATCTTCGGCCTTCCGCATTCTTGAACCGCATTCTTGAACCTTTGGCTTTTCATATTCTTGAACTGCATTTGTGAGCCTTTAGCCTTCCCAAAATTCGTGCTCCTCCCTTGACCAGAAAATAATCCTCCTGAAACTTCATCAATTGGTCATACAAGACATTTAAAATGACCTCCCATTGATACTTATCGATATACCACAAAGTACCGATAAGAAATTGACACTATTTATTCAAAATGATCCATCGAAACACATAATGCCTAATTTCTTTCTTGACTTGGATAAGCATCGATGGTTTTGAGTTGGTCGATGGAGCTACGTTGGATGCTCTCACATCATTAAGCCTGTCCTTTAGACAATACCCCTAAACCTGTTCCTTTCCCCCGAGGGATAGGTCGCGACAATATTGATTCCTCGTTATGTTCTCATTGCTTAGCCGTTCCAAGGTCCTTAATAGGTTGAATGGTCATGCCGAGGTGGTGTGGACTGCAGTCCAAATTGACTTTTGTTTGAACGATGGGAAGATGAAAGTTTCTACCCTGACATTGGCTGTGAATAAGCCATTAAAGAGTTGCTACGGTAAAATCCATTGACAGCTGAGAGCTTTGCAGGAACGATTTACTAAGTAGTTTGGAGAGTAAACACTCACATGAAATTGTAAGTTGATTTACTACTGGTTCTTGTACGGTCTGAATGCAGAAGCTGGTTCTGCCTCTTATCGTCATTCAAGGCATACGCAAGGCCGACATAGACAAAATTCCTTTTTAAACTCTTATAACGATGATGTGACTTAAGTTCACTTTGTTCTGTGATCTAGCCCCATACTCGTGGAACTTCTAAAAAAATGCACTCAGCGTGATTCACTTTTTTTTTCTTGATTCAAGTAATTTCCACTTGACAATATTGTGTTAAAAATTATAATTAATCTTGTGCTGGTGGCATATACACATTCTTTAGCAAATCAAGAGATGATATCTACATCTTTATATGTTCTATTATCTATAAGAATGTATGATAGGATAAGTTGTTTCTTCTGTTCATTTCAGCATACAAATGTGGTTCGTCAATTTATAAAGAGTACAGATGGCTTTTCTGGGGCTTTTGTTGAATCTCTTTGTGGAAACCCAAACTTATACTAAATAATCATTTAGCTTTTGGTCTCAAATATTTTTTTGCCATCCAACTTATTCTATCGTCTAGAGTCTTCTTAGAGTAATTTGCCATCCGATTGATTCTATCGGTCTAGAGGCTTCTTAGAGTAAATATTTGAGATACTCTGCTTGCTGCTTTCTGGGCTTTCTAGTAGCATCTGTTACCTGATTTGTTTGTCAGGAAGGAGGAAGAACATGGAATAGTGTCAATTTTGTCTATGCACATGATGGATTCACATTGGCTGATCTGGTTTCTTACAATGACAAACACAATTTGGCAAATGGAGACGACAGCAATGATGGAGAGAGTCACAACAATAGTCGGAACTGTGGACAGGTAAGTACAGAATGGGTGTGATATCAACAGGAATGCTCTACTATGTGAAAAACGACTATCTGCAGGGGTTGTGTTGTCCATTACGAAGGAATTTTTCCTTCTTTTAGCACAAATAGAGAAGGGGGGGGGGGGGGGGGGGGGGGGGCGGGGATTAAAGACTCCCGACTTATAAAACATCAGTACTGAGTTTTTGTCTAATCACGTGTGAAATCCGAAAGTTTTGTCCAATCATTTGAAATTATGCCTGTGTTAAAAGAATAAAAATTCCCAGCTTGGACATTTATAAGAACTATTGACTGTAACATAGAGCCATGCGTTAGTTTTTGGCAAAGATTTTTTCCAAAGAAGCAAGACCTTTAACGAAAGGAATTTAGGTAGTTGGTCAGGATAACTATAATATTCTCCAGTTTTACTAAATCCAAATTTAATGAATGTTTGCAGTTGAATATAATCACATTTTGAATCGATGCAGTACATTTTGAGACCTGACTGTCAATAATGCTGAAATTAGAGATTGGTTTAAATATCATAGTCTTGCTTGGTACACATCGTGAGGGAGATTCTTTTGTTCTTTTTGCTCATAAAGATATTTTATTTGCTCAGTGTTTGGCCTGTGAAGTCTGTTCTATATCCTGTCCCTGCTGTTCATGTTAGTTTTGTAACGGAATATTAAAAACAGGAATTTATAATGTTTCAATGTCTAAAAGATGCTTCTAATGGTAATTTCTAGTTTGAACTTCATCTCAAATCAGAAGAAAGAATTATGTCTTCATCTGTTGGACAAACTCCTTAGTGTAAGTTTGGCCAACGTCCAAAACAGAAAGAAGCATCTACTTTATAAGAGAGTCTATTCACACTACAAAGTTGTCTAGCAAAATTTTCCTTGTATAATTAACCTAGATCTTTAAGTCACAGGATCACTGTGACGTTGCAGTAGGCTACCAAGAAAATATTTATCCTTCATCGACAGTTCAATCTCTGTGTCCCAAGAGAAATAATTGAATGTACTATTTGTTGTCTCTTCTAGAGAAAAATTACTCTCCCGTATGTTTAGATATCGTAATTCCCGAAAAAATTGCAGTTAGGATGCTCTCTAAATATATGAGACTACTTTTGTCTTGGATCAATCACTCTGACACCCTATGTTTTGAATTGTGGGGTCAATTGCACCTTACGAGAATTGTATTGACTTTCTATGGCAGCATTTGGTGGATCCACCAAGTTAATAAAATACGCTGAGATAATATGAAAGGTATCCTTACGAAAATTGCAAAGCCAAGTAATTAACCTTCACTCCATTCAACTTTTATGGGTACAATAACTTCTATTGACCATGGCATTAGTGATTGATATTCATTTGACTTCGTCCCCAACAACACACATGAAGACAAGAAGGGGAGTTTGCAAGCACTTCAGTAAAGAGATTAAGGAAGAGACAAATGTGAAATTTCTTTGTCCGTCTCATGATTTCTCAATAAGGATTACTGTACATTTGATTGTAGACTTCTGGTCCTGATGATAAATGATGATGAATTTACTTTGCCTGTGTTGCGTTAATCAGCAGCATATTTTCTCTGATGTTCCTGCTTTGACAGGTGCCAGCTAGCTTGCTGGAACTTTATCCCTCACAGTATGCTCCGTATAATTCGACTCTCCAGGAATAAATTGTTTGCCATGCCTTGCTCCTTTTCCACGTGACTGTGGAAAGACAAGCTTGATTAATTAATGACTCGAGCTTTGCGGAAAAAACTACTTAGGCATATATAATGTCTTCAAAGCTGTCCAATAGACATGCTATTTCCACATGCCTGGATGCCCTCTACGTAACTAACTTCACATGAAAAGGTTTCATCCTTGACTCACTTTAAAAGTGAGACGCCAATACTAGGAGATTCCACATTTCCTCGCAGAAAGCCTGCGTACCTAGTGTTTCCTTATCCAAGACACGATACAGTTCAAATAAAAACAAACGTTTTTGTTATGCTCATCTTTTCCCTTTGTGAGATTTTGGACACTGAAGTGAACATCAGACCATCTGATCCTCTTCAAAGATATACAAGTGACAGCAGCACAACCCCCCAAAACCCCCTTAAAGCAAACGCAGCAACAGAAAAGTAAAATGATGTTGGTAAAGTTTTGTTGTTTTTATTTGTTCGAGTTTTGCTTATTTGTTTTTCTATGTTTAACCAGGGATCCCGATGATATATATGGGGGACGTATATGGTCACACAAAAGGAGGAAACAACAATTCGTACTGCCATGATAACCATGTGATCATCTACTCCCTGCCACTTTTTTACATCTGACTCATTTCTAGCTACTAATCTTTTTTCTCTCAATTTCAGATCAACTACTTCCGATGTGACAAGAAAGAGGAGTCATCATTAGACTTCACTATTATATGTAGTATCTTTCCCTTATAATTGATGTTGTTGGATGATTCATCAATTGATCGATCTGTCTTTTAAATTGTTTTACAAGCTCATTCTAGATATCAGTGGATTGGCAGTTGCCTTTTTTTCCTCCACTCGGACTAATCTTTCCCATTTAGTATGTTTCTAAGGATGATAAATACGATAAAACTGGTCGATTTAGATAGACTAAGGCATTTGGGCTTCTTGAAGGAGTGATGATCTATTTTGCAGTCCTGTTGGATTGAGTTGCTGAATTTTTAGTCTTTGTTGGCATTATTAGGGGTGAGCGGTTCCAGGTTCCGGTTCGGTTCCGTCTGGAACCTGGAACCTACCCTCGGGTACAGGTTCCTCATTTTTTGGAACCTGGAACCTACCCGTCAGAACCGAGAACCTGGAACCTACCCTGTCACAGGTTCCAGGGTCGGTTCCAGGTTCCAACAGGTTTTTTTTTGTTGTTGTTATTTTTAGATTTGAACTATAACGTACACGCATACTCTACGGTCAATTCCCAATAACCTAATTAAGACCCAGCAAATGACAAGAAAGCAGCGGATGGCAACTCCCACTAGCATAATTAAGAACCAGCAACTGACAAGAAAAAAATATCCCATCTAGAAGGAAGCGCCAATATCGTACAATAAATGGCAAAATGAAACCTGACAATGCTCCTCAGACAATGCTTGGTTGGAAGGAACGAATGATTTGATGCAGATCAGTGTCCATAAGCTCATATGCAATATAAACATCATTGAAAACCTCTCTCTGTGGTGGTGGAATAATATCCCTAATTGCCACAACCTGCATTAACATAACAGAACCTCACATAAGCATACAAGAATCATAATAACCGAAAAGCAAGTTCTGTTAAAATTGCCATGCAATACCAGTTCTGCATTGATTAAAGAGCTTATTTTGTATCGGCATAGCCACGCCATAAATAAATGTAGCTTCATTAAGGACCGCATGCATGTGGATTCCCATCAATCATAGTTCAAAACTTGTTCTTTATACCAACAAGAACCACTTTCATACCATTACAAATTGCATCCAGTCAGGATATAACCATCTATTCCATCTCTAAGAATGATGAGTATCGGTGCCCTTCTATATCAGTACAATAGAAATTAAACTTCTGAAAAGTTCAAAGAAGGGATGTTCAACTCGTAAGTAGCAAAGTGACAATAAGACCTTCTATATCTTGATGAGTGATGACAATACTCGATTTGGTGTTTCAGTATGTTCTCTGTCTCATTAACAATTGATGCAGAGAAATGGTAACACAGAACAACATGGAGACCAGATTATCTTAAGCAATCGATATCCCTTCTAGTGAAATAGAAGATTCAAAGCTCTACTATTTGCTGCACTAACTCTTAATTCGTTGTCCACAGCAGGAAATGCTAATTCACCTGTACTGCACATTCGTTAGACTTAGAACCGAGACGGAGAGCAACGTAAATGCACCATTGCATAATATCGATGGCACTACCGACACCCATAAGCCAACCATCAAAGAAAACAACACACTTCAAACAACCCAGAAAGCCATTCTCAATCACGTAATAGAAAAACTGTAACGCAAGGGATTCACTGACGTTTTCATGGTCCATGTGCCGGAGGAGCTTGATCTCACGGAGGGTCCTCTTCGCGTCGATCTTGTTATCGAAAGCATTAGCAATCTTCTTTATGGCCACGTGCTCGTTCGTCTCCGAATTCAAAGCCGAGCTGAAACCCAGAAAAAGAAGCACAACCCAATCAAAAACAAATAAAAAAGAAAACTTTATGCATCGCTTCTAATAAGGAGTTAAAACAGAGCAAGTCCAAGAATCACCGAATCAGTCACTCACTCCCTACGCTGGTATTACCCCGAGATCGTACAAATGAAATTCACAGCATTTGATGGTATTACCCCGAAATCGTACCCTTGGAGAGAAGGTCCAGAAATCCAATTTCACCGGGCGAGCGGCGTCCGGCGCTGAGCAGTGAGCAGGGACGTCGGTCGCTGGTCTTCAGGGCAACGGCGTCAGGCGTTGCGACTGCTGGCGTCGGGTCGTCGGAGCAGAGGCGGAGACAACAGCGGCGGCGTCGTGGGTCAGAATCGGAGACCTAGTGACCAGAGGCGGTGGGTCGCGAGCGGAGACAGCAAAATCGGCGTCGTCGGGGCTTCTGCTCGTCGGGGCTTCGGCGCGAGCGCAGGCGGTGGGTCGCGAACGGAGACGAGCTCGGCTCAAATCTGCCTGCGTCGGGTAGTCGGCGACGGGCGTCGAGGCAGAGCACGGCAGTGACGGGCGTCGAGCGGCGAGGGTTCGCGCGAGCGATGTCGGCGACTGGCGTCCAGCGGCGTCCGGCGGCGGTGGCCTTGAGGGCGAGCGGCGTCCGGCGGTGCGACTCAGAGCGGCGTCCGGCGAGACTCTAAAAACTGAAAGTGAAAGGGTCGGGAGTCTCAGGGGAGGGGGTTCCTTTTGGAACCCTAACCGGTTCCGAAACCGGTTCCGCGATCGGTTCCGGTTCCGGTTCCGCTTGGAACCGGAACCGGAACCGGGAACCGGAACCGGGAACCGGAACCGGGAACCGGAACCGGTCCTTTAGGAACCGGGAACCGGAACCGGTCCTTTAGGAACCGGAACCGGTCCTTTAGGAACCGGGAACCGAACGGAACCTCCGGTTCCGGTTCTCCGGTTCCCGGTTCTACCCGGGAACCGCGCTCACCCCTAGGCATTATAAGGATGGGCAATGGACTGAAATTTGGAAGATTTCTAGGCATTTTAGGTTAGGGAAATCCCTTATGTTGTTTTGAAGATGACAAAACATATCAAAAGCTACTAACATGTTTAATGATTTAGTAACAGATTATGTAGATGATAGATGGTTTAATGATATTATCAAAGATTATACTTAAAAGAACAAAAAGATAGACTTTATGCTGAGGCTGAACTTATCTAGATTATGTCCAGACCTTAAGGCTAAATGTATTCAGAAGCAGACTCTAAGGATGGATATATTCACACTTAAGTCCAGATTGTGAAGTCTACTTTAGACTAAACATACTCAGACTTTATATATAGACGGAACAAGTCCATACATGATAGGTTCAGAACGACACAAGTACAAAACATGATCCAATACGTGACAAGTTCATAACGAAGTATGTTCAGAACGTAACATGTTCCGAACAAAATAAGTTCAAAATGAGACAACTTGACAAAACGTGACACAAGTCCAACATGTATAACAGCTAATGATCCTGTTGGATTTTACATCATGATAGATTTGATTGATTCAATCTAACTGATTGACAATTGGATCATAAAGATAAGAACTTTCTAAATGGAGAAACTCTACTTATGGAATCCACTATTCTATTTGTATGAGCGATCAGAATCAATTGAGGATTCTATTTATGTCACTTAACGGCTACCTAATTTTCTTGATACAGATTTGTCCAACGGATAGATTAGAAGATGGTCCTCTAGATACTATCCAATGGCTAGTTTGGAAGTGGAGGAGTATTTAAGGAGACTAAGGACTGAGGAGCAAGTAAGAGACGAAACGTAAATTCTAGAATTTCAAAGTTTGAGTGAACCTCGATCATACATTTGTCTTTCATGAGCTTAAATGTTTATGATCATGAGAAATACTAAAAGAATGACTTAGTGAGATAATATGATCTACCACTGAGTGTTTTCATTCAAAGTTGTAATATTTTGTTCATCACATAGTAGAATCTAGCCAGTAGGCTATCGAGTAGGAGAATAGACGTAAGCTTGATCTAAACCGAACCACTATGAAATTTGTGTGCAATCCTCTTATCTCTTATCTCTTTACTTAAGTCAGTTGCACTATTACATGTCATCTCAGAAGTTTGTTACATTGCATAACAGATTCTGAATATCCATTAGAAGTCCGGTGTTTCACAAAACTGATTTTGTTCTTCTTCCAGACTTTGTCTATAACTTATTTTATTCCACATTTATTTGTCAAGATTTCTTTTAAACACTTATTCACCCCTTAGGTATTAGAACTAGCTACATCAATTGGCTCGTCTTTTTGGATATGCCACAGTATTTTGATGGAAAATAATACAATTTGTGAAAAAAACAAAATAAAGACATTCCTAAGATCCAAAGATCCTCTGGAGTGGGATGTTGTTGAGAAAGGAATCAATCCAAAGGCTGCTTCGGCTTCAAATAAGGGAAATGAAGTTGTAGACAAAGAAGTTGAAGAAATCAATCAAGCAGAAATTATTGATACAAAGCTATCTATTCCTTATATTGTGCTTTGTCTCTTGCTGAATATAATAGAATTTCTTTATGTGAAAGAGTTATAAAAGTCTAGGATAGACTTCATGTCACTTATGAAGGAATAGATCGTGTAAAGGAAACAAAAGTGAGTATTCTGCTTAGCCAATATGAGTCTTTCAAAATGAAGCTTAGAGAATCTATTTGAGAGATGTTTAGCCGATTTATAGAAATTGTGAATGGTATGACATATCAAAACAACCAAATTTTTGTTCCAATGAAGGTTGACAAAATTCTGCAAGGATTCTCAAAGAATTGAAATCATGTCAAGACATCAATCTGAGAGACGCAGAGAATTATGCCATTATCTATTGATGAACTTATTAGCACCCTTCAATTCTATGTAGAACAAATCACGATGAAGATCTCGAAGGTAAGAAGTCAATTGTACTTAAATTTGATGCTAATTTTGACAATACAAACTCAGAAAATGACATGGATGACGAAGAACTTGCTCATATGATCAATAAATTCAGAAAGTTGAATAGAAAAGGAATGATGTTCAATTGGAAGAAACAATACAAGCAGAATGGGCAGAAAAGAGCAATGGAAGAAGATGATGAGTAAGGATGGCACATTTAGACTCAGACTCAAATTCATAATCAGAATAAGATACAGAACTTGAGGTAAATTACCTCAAAATTCCTCCTAAGATATCTAAATATATCGATGAATTATGCTTAAATCTCAAGTCTGCTCTTAAAAGAATCTCCAAACTTAAAAAGGAGAATTCATGTCTTAGGCAACAAGACCTTTCTCAAAAAGAAAAGTATGAAATTTTGCAAAAAGATTAGAAAGTTGAGATTTATTTGTCAAAGAAAATGATTCTTTAAAGAAAGAATTTTCAAATATTTCAACAAAATTTTCAAAGGGTTTAAAAACATTAAAGCATATTCTTTCCATATAAGTACCTTACTTTAACAAGTTGGGACTTGGTTTCAATAAGGAAAATAATTCTCTAATAGACTTTCCTAAAGTTAAGGGGACACTTAAACAAAGACCTCCTAGACTTGCTTATAAACAACATTTTCAAAAAGATTTCGTACGACCTGTTGGCCGAAATGCTCTCAAGTGCTTTAAATGCGGAGATCCATAGCACTTTGAGAATGAATGTCCTAAAGTCTGGAGACCAATTAAGAGAGGCTAGATAGAAACAACATAATCTACTAACTCTCATGGACCCAAGCAAATTTAGGTACCAACGAAAAGATGAGTTGTTTTTGTACGGAATAAAGGAAAAGAGAAAGATAATTTGGTAAGGAAGGTATATATATATAAATTCTCAATTTGGTTTGGGTATATAATTTCAAAATTCTCATTATACTTGATATTCGATACATGCTCTTTGTGCCTTGATTGATTTAGACTTTATAATGACCGTATTCTATGATTTTTTATATTGAATGAAGAATTGTATGATATACTTTTGGTAATTTGTAAGATGGAATTTGATTGAATAAATATGATTGATTGATATCTTGCTTTCAATTTAGAAATAATTTGGTCGATTGGATATATAGTCAAGGATTTTATTCTCTCTGATTCCATCATGCTTTACCTAAGTGAAAATTTCTTTTTCCAGATATTATTCTGCATAGTGTTCTCAAATGATATGTTATGATGAGTTGGGTTTTGATTTAATACGTGTGATTGATTTGATATCTTACTCAGAGATGATTCGGATTATTTGGTTTGATTTTATGCTATCTAATCTTGTCATATTTTACAAAGAAAAAGAACACCCGGAGTGCCAAAACTTAGCATGGGGGGACACTTAAGTCCAAAAGTTACGAAAGTAACACTTAAGTACAAAAGTTACTTAAGTGTTAAAATCAGAGCAAAATGGATCGGTTAAGTGCCAACGGCGGGAAAAACTAGCCAAAATACTAACGTGGCGATTTTCCATTGAAACAAGTGCAAAAGGACGTCATTTTGCATGCTGACGTGACTAAAGAAGTGCAAAAATGATATTGTTTTACTCATGTGGCTAAATGATTAATATAAATATTAATTAAATTAAATTTATTTATATATTAAAAAAAAAGAAGAGGACTAAGATTGCCGGCGATTGAGGGCTGGGCCCTCGTTGCTGCCTCCCCCCCGCCACTCGTCGGAAGGGCCGGTGATGGTGGGGGTAGGGTCGGACGAGGTCGCTAAGCCTTGGTCAGGGGCCGGTGACCTTGGCCGACCAGTGGTGAGTGCCTGCGCGCCCTCGCCAAGATCTGGGATAAGGGCTATGGCCCCCTCCCCCAGATTTGACGAGGGTCGTCGACCTTCGCTTAGCTAGGCCAAGGGCCATTGCCCGCTAGGGGTCAGCTGTTGAGGGTCGTCCCAAAGGGCGGTGACCCTTGGCCTAGATTGGAAAGGGCTAACGACCCTCATCGAATCTAAGGGAAGGTTGTGACCCTCGCCCCAGATCTCGATGAGGGCTTGTAGGCCCTCGCTGTTGGTTGATCGGCCCTCGTTGAGATCTGGGGTGAGGGTTGCGGCCCTCCCCTAAATTTGACAAGGGTCACTAGCCTAGCTCGACCGGGCCAAGGGCCGTTGCCTGCTAAGGTCACCCTAGAGGGCAGTGAACTTTTGCCCAGTCGACGAGGGCCGGCGACCCTTGTCGAATCTGGGGGAGGGTTGCAACCCTCGCCCCATATCTCAGCGAGGGCTAGCAAGCCCTTGGCGCTAAACGGCCGAGGTCGCCAACCGACCCTCCCCCCACCGTCACCAGCCCTTCCAGCGACGATGGGGAGGCGTCGCAAGGGCTCAGCCCTCGCCTTTTACCTCCTCATCCTATTTATTTTATTTTATTTTATTTTTTACTATAAATTTTGTAAATATAAATAATTTAATTTAACTAATATTTATATTTAAATTTAAAAAAAGACAAAACAACGTCGTTTTGGTTTTTCGTCACGAACTCAGCTCTCCAACGTGGCACATAAACGAGTTATATTATTAAAAAATTGCCACATAGATTTTCTTGCCACATTTGTCGGACTTGGCATTCAAGTGTCCCATTTTTCAAAAAAAGTAGCACTTAAATGTCACTTTCATAACTTTTAGCACTTAAGACGTACCGGGTTTTGGCATTCCAGGTATCTGGCACTTTATTTTGCAAAGTGGAAATCTGTTTTATGAGATATTAATTCATTATGCAATATACTCTCCCTCGAATGAGGAGGATTAAGTTCTAGAATGGCGTTCTTTGATCATCCGTAAATTTTGATTTATTATTATTAATTTTTTTTTTTTGCTCAAATTCTGCCTTCCGAATCTGTTGAATGCTTGGAGCACTAAATAAATAGAAAAGCATAGCGTAATACTAAACTTTGACTGCTTGAGGGAGCCAGACAAATCCAATTGTAACAAAAGCCCACGTTCGCTCGAGGGTGCTATAGAAATTGTGGCCGCTTGCTCTTTAGCCGAGTGGCGGGCGTAGGATGGAAATGGGGCGGGACAGGAGTGGGAATTGCATCCCCACGCCCTCGCCCATGATAAGTGAGGCGATCCCCATATCCGCCCCTCGCGACCCCATGGGACATTCGGGTTTCGTCGAGTAGGTTTGTCTCCCTGCATATTTATGTTGAGGAAAAAGTATCAGAAAAGTTATAAACCTATTATATTTATATAAATTTAATCTTAAACTTTTAATGGTGCCAATTTAATCTTAAAATCTTTTGACTTTGTGTCAATTCAATCATATATCTTTTAATGGTGTCAATTTAGTCATAAATATTTTCAAGTAATATCATTTTAGTCCTCAATCTTTTGATTTGGTGCCAATTCAATCATTCCAGCTAATTTTAACTAAATTTTGCTAATGTGGATGCCAGCTGGCTTACTTTGCACAACTGGTGCTGACTTTGATCAATTTTAAAAATATTTTAAATTTTTTTATATTATATATATATATCTCTCTCTCTCTCTCTCTCTCTCTCTCTCTCTCTCTCTTCCTTAAAGCGGTGGCTAGCAAACAGGAGATGGCCAGCCATCGGCCATGGCCCGGGTAGGTTGGCCTCTCTTGGCAAAGGCAAGGCCCAGTCCCGACGAGGGTCAGCCTCGCCTAATTTGTTTTGGGCAAAGGCAACCTCGCCAAGAGTCATCTTCGCTCCAACGACACCCGGCAAGGGTTGGCCTCACCGAATTTGGTGAGGGGAACCCTCGTCAGGGCTCGGCCTCACCCTGGCCAAGCGGGCTGGCCTCAGCTAGCCACTGTTTAGAGGAAGAAGAAAGGAAGGAGAGGAAAAAAAATAAGAAAAATAAAATAAAAAATATAAAAATTATTAAACCGACTGTTGTCCACATCAATAAAATCCAACCAAAATTAGCCGAAATGACTAAAATGGCACCAAGTCAAAAGATTTAGGACTAAATTGACATTAGTTCAAAAAGTTTAAGACTAAATTAGTACCATTGAAATGTTTATGATTGAATTGGCATCAACTTAAAAGGTTTATGATTAAATTAACACCATTAAAAAGTTTAGGACTAAATCAGTATCAATGCAATAAATTTAGGATTTTTCTAACACTTTTCGCTTTATGTTGAGCTTAACTTTAATTAGAAAGTACTTATTCAAATTTAGTGTCGTGCCTACCCTTTATTTAAATTAAGGATTGAAGATTCACTAACCCTTTATGTTGCTCCATTTCAATACCTCGATAAAAATGTCAATGGTTGATAAAAACCTTTTACTCATTAATTGATTTAAAAGATTATCTTGTCAAGATAACCTTATGCTCTTTTTTTAAGTACCTCAATAGAAATCTGTACGGCATACATGCTACTAATACAATGCTCACTTTGGTACTATTACTTTTCAATCGATCACTTCAATGCTATAACATTTCAATCAATCATTTAAGTGCTATAATTTCTGAAAAAACGTTCACCATAAATTCATAAATTTTTATGTCACGTTGGAATTTTTAGCAAGGTAAATAGCGAATGTCACTAAAGTGAGCTTTCTTTAAAAGTTATGACACCAAAGTGTCATACCAAAGTTATAGACTATCTATCATGAATAAAGACAGAGAGACTGAAGGTTTAGTACGTGAAATTTTTAGAGCATTGGAATATATGTGTCATAAGGTTCCAACTCGAGCTTGCTAGGATGAAAGGGTGTGAGCGTATGTGTAACCAATTGACAACATCTAAGAATATTATCATAAGAATAAAGCTAAACACGATTACCTAACTGAACCGGTGGCTAGCCTAGCAATTATTTATGAGGATTTCATTTAACTTGGTGATCTTAATGTTTTTGGTGGATTGTAGTTTTGTATATTGCAGATAAATAGTAGGAAAAAAAGATCACGATGACAATTTGCTTTTAAAAGTTTGGGTGACTATGCCGATTCATTTTAGCATACCTGCACTAATTTTTGCTTACAAAATTTTATTTACAATTACAAATCCTTTTTTGGCCTAAGATCCCCATCCTTATTCCTTCAACGTTCTTTTTCTATCCCGTACATATGTTTAGAGTTTCCTTTCTTATCTAGACATATGTAACTTCTTAAAAATAACTTATCTGCCCCACAATAGACCTGGGAGCCAACAGTCTTAGTATTAAAGTAGATATTAAAAAATATAATTCCAAAAATACAATTTGAAAGGATGATATAACCAGAAGAACTCTTCCAGTGATTTCTTCTGGTTATATTATTGTCCAACATCAGGACAAATGAATTGGCTCAATGTCAGGAGTGCTAAGTCAAAAGGTTCCCTCAAATAAAATTGTACGTTGCCCGGAAAAATTCAAACATACGGCCAAGTTAAAGAACATACTAATAGATATAATATCTATTCTTGAAAGAAGTTACAGTCCTATGTAAGACTAAATATTTGAGAGGCCATGAATGAATGATAGCTTGACGTGAAGAGTAGCATCAACCAATAATGAAGAATTCCCTAATTAAATCCCTCAATTATATCAATTTAAGTGTTTTGCACTTGATGCAGTGGATTTCCGACCTATTAAAATAATTAATCAAGTCAAACTGGTAACAAAGAAGGTTAAAAAACTTATAGATAATATAAATATCCAACAGATTAGTATCAAGCGGTCAGGTAGACTTCTCCATTTTATTTTTTTTGTCCAAACAAGAGATTTCATTCAAGTAAAAATAGAAATACACCCCACTTTTAAGGCATAAGAGAGAATGAGGTCTAAAAAAAAATGGGGGGGGGGGGGGGGAAGCAGCCCAAGACGAAGGCAGAGACCCGCGGGAATGGGCCTTGGCAGCCCAATCCGCAACTGAGTTTGCCTCACGATGGCAAAACCTAATCTGAAGACAAGAGAAGCAGGGGAGGATGGTGGCCGCTTCAGCAAGCATCGATCTAGCCTCCCATGGCGTCTTCTGTGGGTCAGACACATCCTCTACCACCGTGAGGCAATCCGTTTCTAAGATCAGGGGATCTGCAAACCTACCGATCCGCAAAAGATGACGCATAGCTGTGTTCAGAGCTTGGATCTCGACCTGCAAGGCCGAGGATGCATTGACTTCACTGGTAAATCCTTCTATCAATCTACCCGTATGGTCTCGACAAATATATGCTATTGAGCCTGATGTACTATTAATCTAAAAAGCCCCATCTATGTTGATCTTCAGCACACCAGGGTCAGGGGGTCACCACAAAGAACCCGGATCTGAAAGAGTCTGAGTTGATCCAGTCTTGTTGGTAGGTATTTGCTATGCTAGTCGAGACTGGGCGAAGGCAGCTTCAACTACAAAGGAAGGATCGGGTCTTTGGCGATTGAAGATGAACTTGTTTCTTGCTTTCCATATTTGCTAGAGAATTGCAGCAATAACCTCCATTCCTGGTGAGTTCTGTTTGTGTGCGATCCAGGCTTCTATGCAATTTACTTGAGTAGGGAGTATACGAGTGTTAACCTATGGGTGAGACTAGATGGTTGAAGTCCACGGACAAAGGAGAAAAAGGTGCTCCATCGTTTCCGGGGCTTGAGTTGCACATAAGCTACATACCGACTCTGCATTAACGTGTCTGTGAAAGAGACTAGCCTTTGTGGTCAAAGCGTTTTGACATATAGACCAAAGAAAAAACCTGATTTTGGGTGCGACTTTTAGCTTCCAAATGCTCTTCCAGAGGATTTGAGGTAGTTGAAAGGAAGATGATGCTATGTTTTCATTGATCTGGATGGCTGCACGTCTGATAGTATGATATCCACTTTTCACTGTGTAATGACCGTTGGTGGTGTCTATCCATATTATATGATCTTCTATATAATTAGGTCTCACTGGGATGCCGATAATCTCAGTTGTGATGTCTGCATCGAAGAAACGATGTAGTAGATTTTCATTCCATTTGTTATGTTCCAGTAAAATCAGATCAGCCACCTTTTGCAGCTCATCTTTGTCTGCTGGTCCTCCAATAATTCCCCTGGGCAGCCAGCGGTCTTCACGGATTTTGATCTTTGTCCTGTCCCCAACCGACCATTGTAGCTTAGTTGAAATTGAGTCCCGCCCTATTAGTAAGCTCTGCCATCCCCAGGAGGGGCACGCACCTTTATTAGCACTGTTGAAGTCCTGAGAGTGGAAGTAGAGGCCTTTAAACAGCTTGCTCCACAGAGACAAAGGATGTTGTATAAGTCTCCAAGCCTGTTTTCCGAGCATTGCTCTATTGAAAGCAATAAGATCTCTAAACCCCAGACCACCTTTTTCCTTCCCGTCCTTCAGTAAATCCCAGTGTTTCCAATGAATACCCAGCTTTCTACTATCACTTGCGACCAAAATCTCGCTTTTCGCTATCTTTTGTTCAATGGACCGACATAGAGACACATGAATTTTAAAAATGGACATTGCGTACTGGGGGATGGCTTGGACAACACTTTTAATGAGAATCTCTTTCCCACCTTTCAACATAAGCTTTTCTTTCCAGCCATCTAACTTCGAGTGCACTCTCCCCATAATCCAGGCAAACATATCTTGCTTAGATTGACCCCAGTCAGACGATATTCCAAGGTACTTTCCAGTCTTTTGAAGCACAGGGATCCGGAATTGTTGCGCCAGGTTTTCCTTTAGTCTACTAGGACAATCTTTTCTAAGAAAAATGCCTGATTTATTCCTATTGATTGCTTGACCAGTTGCTAAGCAATATTGATTCAAAATGTTTGCTAGATTCTGACATTCTAGGACTTTCCCATCTAAGAAAAAAATAGCGTCGTCTGCGAAAAATAAGTGGGAAAGAGTGGGACACCACCTATTCAACCGGATTCCCTTGAGTTGTCCCATATCAAGTGCTTGATGTATGAGTGTTGATAATAAATTCGCCATCATAATGAATATATAGGGAGAAAGGGGATCACCCTGTCGAAGGCCGTAAGTGGGATGGAAGTAGTTTAGTTGGTCACCATTAAACTTGACACTTATAGTGATTGTCGTGATACACTACATCACCCACTGCACCTAAGTGGAATGAAAACCAAGCTTGAGAAGGTAGTCTTTAAGGAAGTCTCACTCTACTCTGTCATATGCCTTTTGCATGTCCATTTTTAAAAGTGCTTGAAATTTCCTCTTTCTAATCCGAGTTTTCAGTTAGTGTAGCACCTCCTGAACGATTAAAATGTTGTCCTGTATCTGGCAGCCACCTACAAAGGCACTCTGTTCTGTAGATATTAGGGTAGGAAGGAAGGGTTTGAGTCTATTGGCAATGACCTTGGATATTATTTTGTATGCATAGTTGCATAGGCTAATGGGTCGAAATTGATCCAATTGTTCTAGGTTAGGGACTTTTGGGATAAGAGATATTATGGTCCGATTAAGGTCTATGGGCATCACTCCTGTTTGGAACAAGTTCTGGACCGAAAGGAAAAGATCTTCCTAAAGAATATCCCAGTGAGATTGGTAGAAAAGACCGATTAAACCATCGGGGCCGGGGGCTTGAGTTTTACCCAACTGGAAAGTGGCTCGACGGACCTCCTCTTGTGTGACTGCAGTAGTTAAGAGAGCATTCATCTCAGCTGTGACCACGCTCAAGCATTGGTCCAGGATTGGACCATAATCTTGGTAACCTGCTGACCTGTAAAGGTTAGAAAAGAAATCCGTAGTCATCTCTTTGAGAGTCTGATCATCGCTTACCCATTGTTGATTATTGTCCTGTAATATGCTGATTTTGTTTCTTTGTCTGCGTTGAATAGTTGTAGTGTGAAAGAATTTGGTGTTTTTATCTCCCCACTTTAACCAATTTAGTCTAGACCGCATTGCCCAGTACTACTCTTGCTGCCATGCTTTTTGTAACTCTTCATTTAACTTTGCAGCTAGTTGGTTGTCATAGAAGCCTTGGTTTTGATTCGTCAGAGCTTGTAGTTGCTAATGCAAATCTAAGATATGTGAAGAGGCATTGGAAAACTAGACTCGACTCCACTTTTGTAGCGCTAAGCTGACGATTCTTAATTTGTGTGGCAGGTTATGACCAACACCAATTGCTGAGGCCCATGCTGTTGCCACAATGCTGCAACAATCCTGGTGTTGTAACCAATAGGCTTCAAATACAAAAGGTCTGCGTCTTCGAGTCAGTTTAGCCTCTATATTTAGCAACAAAGGACTATGGTCAGATCCTACAGCAGGTAATGCAAATACCTCAGCTTCAGGGAAAGTGAGCCACCAATTTAGAGTGCAAAGAACCCTGTCCAACCGTTCTTTTACCAAGTCTTCACCTTGACGATTGTTCATCTAGGTAAAAGCGCAACCTTTACTCTCTCGATCCATTAGTGAGCAGTCGTGCATCATTTCTCTGAAAGAATGTATTCGATGAGAGTCTGCTGACCATTTCCCCACTTTCTTCCAGTGGTGGAGGATGTCATTAAAATCTCCAGCACAAACCCAAGGTAAGGAGTTGGTAAAGGAAATCTGACGCAGAGCTATCCAAATGAGTTGGCGAGAGTGGAAATTCACTGAAGCGTGCAAACAGGTTAGCTTCATCATTATGCCTGCCCTAGACTCCAAACATACGGTATCAATAATATTCTGATTATAGTACTCTACGTGTAGTGTGACGTGAGAATGCCAAAGCATGGCCAGACCCCTAGCCATTCCTGAAGGATTTATAATGTGAGAATTTGGGAAGTTAAGACGACGCTGAATTTTGGTAAGCACATCCTCTCTGTTCTTCGTTTCCATCAAAAACACCAGGTCGGGCTTCTCTTTGACCACGAGGGCCGTTAGAGCTTGAACTGTCAGGGGAGAGCCCAGTCCCTGACAATTCCAACAAAGGAGCCTCATTTTTCAAGCGGTGGCTTTTTGGGGTAAGCCACCTCAACCCACTTTCCAGCATCTTTAGCCAACATGATAGGAGTATCCAAAAGTAAGTTTTCATCTAAACCTTCAAGTAAAGAAGTGCGTGCATCGTACGGGTTGTACCTTTTAAGTTTCTTTGCAGTCCCAGCCTTAGTTGAGAGTCTGGAATGCTTATGTTTCTTCAGGGAAGCAGCCTCCCGAGTCTGTTTTGGATTGTCTTGCTTTTTGACTGGTGAAGCAATCAAAGCTGCAATTAGTGGATTTTTAGTCGAAATGTCTCATTGGAGATGTTGTTGGAGCGGAACAACCTCAGGTGTGATAATTATCGAGGAGTCTTATTTCAGCTTGGCTGCATCCCTGTTGTTAATAGTTGGTAATTCTACTTGTATACCCTTCATCTTGTTCAAAGCCTTTGCGACGTCGCTGATTGAGGTGTGTCCAGATTTTAAACTTTCAAGATAAAGATGGTGGAGTTGTTGTTTCTATTCATTGGAGTGTAATTGCAGCATGGCTGGTCTAGGTGGAGGTCCTGCTGCTATGACTTCTACAGGAGCTAAAACAGGTCCCTTTGTCTATTGTTGTTCAGTGTAATGAGATTGTTGCAAGTCTGATCTAGGTTGAGGTCCCTCTGATGTCATCTCTGCTGGTGGTAAGGTAGGTAACTCAGTCGTCATGGAGGGAGGAGTTTCTGGGATGACTTCTTCAATATCAATAGGATCTGCCTTTGCGCCATAAAAGCTTAGCCAATATGGACTATACTCCTTGACTTCTGCTCTTAGCCATTGGCCAAAGGCCATCTTTTCCTTTCCTTCCATTTTGGCTTCAATGAATGAGATATCTGGATAGTACATGGCATAGTGGCCCAAACGACCACAGGAGTAGCAAAAATGGGAGAGCCTTTCATACCAAAAATCAAGCCATATTGCCTTGCCATCTATACGAATTAACTGGCCCGTCTTTAATGATTGTCTTAAGTTAATTTCAACTCGGAGTCGGCCGGCTCTAAGAGTAGTGCCCTCTCTAGTATTAGTCTTGACCTCCAACACTTTTCCGACACGTTTAACCGCTTTGCAGAGCATATGATCTGTACACCATTCTAGGGGAAGTCCAAAAACTTGTACCTAGAATGCACATGTCGTGAAATCATAACAATGTAATGGTGTATTTAGTGTCCAAGGTTTAAAAATTACCAGATGACCAGAAAACAGCCACGGACCACCCTCTAACACACTCTGTTGATCACTCTCTGAATTGAATTTCGCCACATAAATTCTAGGTTCGCGTTAGGTAATTTCAACTTGCTCTATGCGCCAAGCGCGCTTTAAAGTACTTTGGAAAGCTGGAAAGTTGATTGAGGGATTAGAAAGTATTGTACCGACTAGCATTTTCTTGCATTCCTCGATTTGTTCCAGCAGAGGCGATTTGTCCCAGACATCGATGTCTTGCTCGGACCATAGATGACCCATCCTATTACAGAGGGCAGCAAGGCACAATTCCTCTTCATGATCGTGGGTTTCCATGAAAGTAACCCCAAGGGAAATTCGAGGAGGTTTAGGGCAAGGGAGCAAGGGTCATGCAGGGGATATATCAGAGAGGTGAGGCTGCGACATCGGGATGTCTTAACAATCAGAGTAGAATTGGTTTACGAAAGAGGACAGGGGATGATTGACTAAGATGGTGGAGGAGCTGTAAAAGGGTTACCGACTGAGGGGGTGGGTAATTCCGGTAGTGCTACCATCGATAGGGCGATTGGTTTAGGAAAATGAGACGGGCATCACTAGAAGTGAGTGGGGACAGGAAAACGAAAGAGATGTTGAAACAAAACAGATGGGTGAAACGAAGAGAAGGGCCGAATCGGACAACTACGGGGAAAAAGGAAGCGGAAGTACTCAGGTGGGGTAGTGAGCTATTGTATTACCAGAGTAATAGAGGGGTGAATAGTGAGCTAGGAGATTACCAGTAGGGTTTGAGGTTGAAACTACCATTGATGGTAGATGAAAGCTCTGCATGTCGAGAGATTGTGCTTTCCAAATGTAGTTGGTGTGAACTCGATAGGTAGACTTCTCCATTTGAATGATTGATTTGTTGAAGTAATGTAAAAGTAAAGTAGAACCAAGTTGTAGAATGTCAAAATATGGGATGGTAAAAGAATGTCAAATGTGAAAATCTTACACCTTGTCATCTTATAATTTTTTATGCACTGTGACGCTAATATCTCAATTTTTTTTATTGGGTCACAAAAATCCTACTTAATTTTCGTCACACTAGTACAAGTTTGGAATATTGTTAACATGAAAGAAAAAAAGTATGGGACATTGATGTCACAGTGGACAATATTTAAGATTTTTTATGGTAAATAGAGGGTGTTTTTATCGTATTGGTACAAGTTTCAAGGTTTTTTTGATAAAACAAAAATATAGTTTACGGCATTAGTGTCACAATTAGCAAAGTTTAGAATTTTTTGTTGTATTTTTTCAAATTAGCTCTCGCTCTCCCAGATAACAACTAATTGGTAAGGTGACCTTATAACAGTTTGTGGGTTTTCAAATCTACTTGGACATATGTAGTTCTTATTCATTTTAACTTACTCGTCGAAAGAATCATGTATAGTCCTTAGGAAATCAAGATGATATGTCGGTAAGCTTCGGCCTTGCATCGGTAGCAGATTTCTAATTTTCTATATGCAAAAATGGAAATTTTTTTAGTGCATGGTAAATTTGAAGAAACAACAGTAATACGGAGATATAATTGGTAATCAAAACCGACCGGCAACTTATTAGTCCAATCAACTGTTAGCAAGTTATAATGAAATTACAACTTCGTCATCCCGAAATCCCATTTTAGATTACCACTCTTCTAAAATTCTAGAAGTGGTCCTCTTTATTGGTTAATAAGTTACCAACACAATAATCTTACCACTCAAAGAGATTACATTCCATATTTAATTTTCACAAATGGACCCGTCAATTAATTAGTAATTTAAGGATGAAATACGATTTCGCACCGTCAAATCCAATAGTAGATGAAAACAAACAAAACCAACTTCAAAGATCGAATGAACCAGAATGTGCTTTCTCAATTGACCCATCGAGCTTCTCATTCGCCAGTATTTTCTCAGTCTCTTCTTTTATTATGCAGTCTTTGTTAGATCGTTCTCATGTCTACTTTTAACGTGGCCGACAACGTGGTCGACCCGAAGGAAGACTTCCCTCAGTAATCAATGAATGGACGGATCTTGCAAGGCCTTCCAAAGTCCAAGCAATTCCCTTGCGAGACTTTCAATCTCCACCTCTTTTCATGATCTAGTCAGGCAAACTCTAAGACATGATCAAGCTAGATATCATGGTCAACCTTCATTATGACAGTTGCGATTACTTCTCTTTCCGGAAATCTTTCCCCCTCGAACTTCGGTAATTGGAAATATCTGAGAACGAAAACAATACATGGATAGACAGGAATATGTGGACGAAACACCACGAGTTCGATAACACCTGTCCAATCACAGAAGGGAACGGAATTGGTCCAGGAGTCTATAACACGGAGAGGATCTTCATTTATCCCATCCCTGATCGCAGTAATACATGGTGATCCATCTCATTTATGAAGCTAAATACAAGTCTAGATGGGGTTGTGCAGAGGAAGACCAAGGTGAAGAGAAAGCATAACACCTGTCTTCTTCGGTAAACAGAATGTTTCTTTAAGTTCTCTGATCAGGAGGCCAAGTTTATATGCACTTGTTATGTAAACAGCGAAAACGACACCTCAAGATCTGCATAACTAGAATCTATAACATAGTAATAAAGAAAAAGGGATTTGCACACCTAATTTGAAATACATCATTCTTGACACCGAATAACGATGATCTAGAACTCAAAGTGCTTCTCCTTTATTGTCCTTTGTATCACTAGCTCACAAATTGCATTCTGTAACCACTCCTTATGTAAGGTTTCTTGTGCATCAAGATTAGAGGACAGACTTAAACACTATTTATTAAGTTTAGGCTAAGCTCTACTCGGCCCATACCAGTTAGCCCCATGCTACATTAATTAAAAATCTTTATATCTTGCCTTATTAAACTTATCCATGAAATGGTAAATTTCAATTCCATAGTTTGCATTAGAAAAACTCTTACATGCCTGCCATTCATGCCTGATTTAAAACTTAGCCAAAATCAAGTTAACAACCAAACACTCGAGTTGCTATCAAAAAAATTGTAAAAATAGATAGAAATGCCCGTGATGGCTTTTGATTGTCTAGTGATTTAAAACTTAGCCAAACTCAAGTTAACAACCAAACACTCGAGTAGCTACAAAAAGAAATTGTAAAAATAGATAGATATGCCTGTGATCCCTTTTGATCATATGGTGATTCGGCATAGTCAAAAAGCAGTTATCCTTTTTAATAATCGATCAGCCATATTAGTTGTTAATTTTTACTATCAATAAAGCAAACCCTCTCCCTCACTTCAACCTTAAACTTCATCCAAATTTTCCATAAAAGCGTATAATGCTATGAATTTAAATCTTTTGCATATGCTATTGAAACATTGTCCAAATAGTCACGTTGAAGAAGTTGCACATTCCTTAATTATAATGTTTTCCGTATATTTGATTAAACTATTATAATTTCACCACTACGATCTTCTCTATTTTTTTTTTTTTTTAAAAAAAAAACATAGAAACATTCCATTGCAAAGATCAACTAGAGAACTCCACTGATTTATTTAGTCAATCGTGTGTTCTTTTTTTAATTATTGTTTTGGTTGGTAAGCAGGGAATTGAATGAATAATAGAGGACTCGTCTAAATTTTCACTCATTTGAAAACATTGGTTGGTTCGGTCTTCTAGAATACCTGAATAACCAATCCCATCGTTTCACGGTAGAGTTAATTGGCAGAGTGGTAGTATAGATGCATTGAAAGGTCAAGTGGAAAAGAATTGAACTAAAAGAAGTGGGGATTGAGAAACTGAGTAGATATTATAGGATGTTTTTCTTAAAACGGGTCTTTGATCATCATGACTTTAGCTGGAAAAGATGCCGATGCATGTGCAGGTTAGGTTGCAAACCAAATGAAATGAAATATGTGACTGTTTATTAGAGGTTTATTATATTGTATAAATAGCTTCGCGAACTCCATATGGCAATAAGTATGGTTTTTCATGTTAACCCATTTCATATTCAATTTTCAATATTGAGATGCAAGCGCTTACTTGTACCCTTCTCCACGCTGGCTGATACGCAATTTATACAGGTTTTTTTGGTCAATATATATAGTTTTATGGAATTTGTGACCTACCATTTTAACAAAAAAGTGTCCTATTCTCCCAATATCGTATTTGTTGCAATACATATCGGCATTGGGATTATTGTCCAATCAATCCTAAACCTATTATACAAAAGCCTATAAAGTCTTAAACTTTTTAATTTTGTCAATTTAGTCTTTAAATCATTGAGCGAATGTAATCATTTCGGCTAATGTTTGTTACAAATCGTTGATATAATCGTGTGCCACATAGGATGGCCAACCAAAACTAAAGTATCACATCAGCGATTTCCAGCAAAAATTGACCGAAATAATTATATTAGAATTTCGAGCTAAGGTTTATGATTAAATTAGCAAAATTGAAAAGTTTAGGACTTAGTTAATATCCTTACAATAAATTTATGGTTAATTGGGTAATTTTCACTATCAACATTTGTTTGGGAAATTTTTATGACTCCTATTTTGTGCATCTTTATGCTTTCTATGTCATCTGATAATTCACAATTCTTGATGTTCTAAGACTGGCTTTCTGATTTTGGTTCTGTACTTTTTCTTTGTTGAATTGAATATGAGGGGTTCAACTGGTTCAACTGACAAGCTTGTTTATAATTGTAGAATCAGTCCAGTAAGTTGAAAGACTATGGTCCTAAATTGCGAAGCATTCTTCTCTTCTTCGCGAGATTCTCACGACGGAAATACAAGTTTTGAGTTCTCGTGACAGTTTTGGATTTCAAAACACTAGTTCACAATGTAGTGGAAAACACAAGGAAATAGCCGCATCTATAGTATCATTGATAGGATTGTTCATTTCGGTCGGGCATTACCAATAAATAACTATCAACATTCGTCAACCATGACCCAATTCTTATGCACTCTGAAGCAGCCTGGTTTACAATTGTAATTTATTTGAAGTCGTGTCCTCTCTTATTTGGTTCCTATTGAATTAACCTTGGTATCTGTGGATTTTTTGTCTTTAGCATTATTTGTCCATAAATATTTTGAACACCGTGTTTCCTATCTCCCTATGCCATACATCGCTATAAAAACATAAAGATGAATACATACCCCGTGTTGTTTCCAACAGATTTTGAAGACGGTGACTACGAAAATGCGTTTAAACAATAATCTTCTCTCCCTGTCAAGAAAAAACAAGGCTTGTGGACCAACATGAAGCAAGCAAGATCGATTTTTATTTTTAAAAAAAAAAAAGTGTACGTTTGAATAGTAAGGAAGACTAGAAATAATCAACACTGCTCTCTTAGTCATTTTTAGCCTGATTCAAGATCTATTTAAATATACAAAATTGGAAAAGAGGTCAGCTAAATAATGGTAGATATGAAATTGATGGAAGCGCCTTTCTCAGTCTGATGCAGCACCACTTGGAAAAGAACCGAAAGAAAAATTTTCCTCTTCTGGTGCTTTTAGTTTATCTATTCAATGACCTCCACGAATCTCTTTAGGAAATCTTCAGGTATTGTTTCGGTTGGTAAATTTTCACTTACTTGGAGATATTCATTGGGTCGCCTAGAATACCTGAAAGAACCAATCCCATCCAAGCATGGTAGCTTTTGTCCCAAAGTTACGAAGTGACGACCCCTTCAACAACGTGTCCCGTTGTATATACGTTGTATGGAATACTATCTCCTACTTAAAGCGGAGACGTACCAACACCGACTCCGCAAAGTCCTCTGAAGACCGTCGAATCCCTCGTCAATGAAAACAAACGTAACCAACTTCAAAGATCGAAGGAACCAGAGCGTGCCTTCTCCAATTGATTTGAGCTTCTCATTCGCCAGAATTGTCTGAGCCTCTTCTTCTATTGTGCAGTCGTTGTCAGGTCATTCTCATGTCTACTTCTAACGTGGTCGACACGAAGGAAGACTTCCCTCAGTAACCAATGAATGACAGATCTTGCATGGCCTTCCAAAGTCGAAGCAATTTTCCCTCGCGAGACTTGCAATATCAACCTCTTTCGTCATTTAATCGGGCAAAGTCCAAGAGAAGATCAAGCAATATATCACGGGTCGTCCTTCATTATGACAGTTGTGATTTCTTGCCATATCCTGTCTCTTTCCAGGAATCCTTGTTCTCGCACTAAGGAAATAAGTATCTGAAAACGAGGACAGTGCATCAGGGAAGTTTAGATTAAGCAGCCAAGGTCCGAAAAATCACGAGTTCAATTACACCTGTCCAATCAGAGAAGGGAATGGAATTGTTCCAGCAGTTTGAAACCCGGTGAGGATCTTCAGTTTTCCCATCCTCGATATGTCTTATTGGTGTAGCTAAAATACAAGATTAGCTGGGGTCGCACAGAGGAAGACCAAAGTCAAGAGAAAAGAAATAATCCCTTTAAATATTCAAACAGACATATTTGTTGTTATTAAGCAAAACCTCCCCCCCCCCCAACCTCAAACTTTCACTCAAATTTAAATAAATAAATAAAAATCTTTTAAAAAAAATTATATGCATATGTTATTGGAAAATATTCAAAATCGTCTTGTCACGGTCAAAGAAATTGCACGTAATTCTTTGATTATAATCTTTTCCTTTTATGAGATTCTACTACTATAATTTCACAATGACAATCTTCTCTAATTTTTTCGCATGCAAACATTTCATGCAAAGAAGGGATGTCGAACAGTTTGAGGTCTTCGACCTCAAATCTACCGTCAAAGCGCGATGCAAAGAGGAAGAGAAAGCTATTGGCGGATAATGGTTTATGGGATTCTCCCATGGTCAATTTGGCGGAGGAGAGAGAGAGAGAGAGAAATGGGAATCAATGATTTCCCTTATTGGAAATTGGGGCAGTGACTTAAGTGTCAACAAGGTCTATTATATGATTTAACTTGCACGCAATTTCGATTATCCTTGCTTGCTATGGTTAATTTTGCCAATAGAATTGTCATCGTCAGGCCTTAACTAAGACCGTGCTTCCTGAGGCAGAATCGTAGTGTTTTTAACCCACTCACCATCTCTCTGCTCTATTTATAATGTCCTGGTGAAGTCAACATTTAACTTCCTCTAGAAGCTAGTCTTTAACCTCTCAAAGAAGTTCTTGACTACTTTTTCCAGAAGCCGGTCTTGAACTTCTCAAATAAGTTATTGACCACTTCCTCCATAAGCTAGTCTATAACTTCTCAAATAAGTTATTGACTACTTCCTCCAGAAGCTAGGTGAGCAAGAGAGCAACTCTCATGAGTGGGCTATGTCTGATCGAGTGAATTGGTTATGGTGTGTGACATTTCTAGGTTCATCACTAAGCTGGCAGTAAGACTTGCACTAACACATTAGTACTCCCAAGAGAATTGATTGTCTCGATCAATCTCTAGGTCCTACAAGTCATGATTGACATCTAGCTATATGTCATGGCTACCTAGACAGTGTGAATATTTTAAGAACATAATGAACCTATCAGTTCGAGCTACATTGTAATTCAATCCCTTTGTCTTACTATGTCTTGATCGAACAAAGACCATGGAATATTTGTCAAGTCACAAATTCGATCATATGCACAAACCTAATTGACATGCATTTTATACAAGACATAAACAATTCATTCTCAGTTACAACCCTAGCCGAGGATTTCAATGGAGTGTCACAATAGATCGCATAGGACATCATTACTGTACCTTGCATGTAATAAGGAGATAGATTTCATGTTGCGCACATGTGTAAATTTGCATCTGAACGAGTTATGACCATTAGGTACAGAGACAGATAAATAAGCTGCCAATATGCGTACCCGTGAACCATAGCCGTCCAACAAACAAGTTAACACTATGCCTCAGGTCTCAGGATTATTTACACAAGACCAAAGCATGAACGATTTGTGACATCCGGAAATTTCAATTCTATTTTCAATAGAATAAATCGGGCAATTCATCGACGCGCCTATAGTGCTATTCTCAGAGCTAATCGCTCCTGAGATAATTAGACTATCTGGGAAAGTCATTAAGGGATTTTAATGCAACAGACTTGAGAATTCGACTTAGAATCGACTACTCGACCGTGCTTATCTGCAGAGATCATTACAGCACAGTAAAGATTGATTAGAGATCAGAGATAGGTCGTTTCGACTGAGATGTGTGGCTAAACGTGGGTGACTCCACCAAATTACAAAATTCTCGTCGATCGACACTAGACTGATTTTTCTGTCGTTTTGGTACCATATGTCCATATTTGAAACCTCGAGATTTTCACGACCACTGAGAGTCACCAATGTGTCGAAGAGGTTCATTGTGGCTCAAAGAAAATCGACCACGGGTCAATTGCACCAAAAATTTCTGAAAGCTACCCATTAAGCTAGGTCACGCTAAAATCGCGCTAGATCGAAATTAACCGCGAATTTGAATCCGACTTTAGAAATTGAAAGTTCTATCATGTCACGAGTCATTTTAGGAACGTCGACTCATCCTCCAAAGATTTTTCTGCAAACCGAGATTTTTGGCGAAAATTCGACATAGGGCTGTTTTCGACCGGAAAATTTAGGGGACCGTTTTTTATCGCGTTTTTGGGAAGCAAGTTAGTTCTATTGGCGTGGAAAAATGTCAATTTGATCAAGGACTTGACAGTGGAATTTTTTAGGGCCGAATTGAGTTAATTCAAGAGGGATTAGAAGTGGAATTGATGGAAATGTCTTCAAATTCGTAGCCCCTGTTCCCCCTTTCTTCTCCTCCCCTTTCCGTCAACTCCACCATACCAGGCCAGAAGAAGTTCCAAAAATTTGCAGAGAAGAAAGCCAGCAGCCTCCCCTTGCCGCCAAGCAGCCCGTCGAACCGCCAGCACGCCGTCGTCGTGCGCCCAAGCCCATCGCTGCCTCTCTCGTTCACGCGCCTAAACCCGCACGTCGCCACCGTCCCAACTACGACGTCCGCCTCTGTCTGCCAGTCCCACAAGTTCCCTGGCCGTCGTGGTGGTCGTCGGAGCTCGTCTCACCGCTATCCAGCAGCCGCCTCCACCCGCCTAGCCTTGTCTCACCATTTGCAGCCAACCGAGCCGCCGGTTCTACTTCCTCGACCAGTGAATAGAAGCAGAGGTTCTAGCAAGATCTGGAACTTTGAGGCTTGCTCTGGACCCTTTCCTGGCCTCAAAAGGTGTCACAGCTTCGAAGTTTACCGACCATCTTCGCATCCTTGTCGCCATGGTCCCGTTGGATCTCTAATCCAGTAAGTTTACTCATTAATCTCTGCTTATGGAGTTAATTATGCTTAAAGGTTGATCAGTTTAAGTTAAGCTTGGATTATGTGCTTAGTTAGAATAGAATAATAATTTAATTAATCGTTATTGCATGTTAGGTGGTTAAAGTAGTGTAATTAGCAAGTAGATAAGTCTTAGTTGCATTTATTGGCATTTATTAATTAATTTTCGTAATTATTTAATTAATTATTATTTTATGAAAATTAGACTAGGATAGCCGATACCGGAATTTTGTGTTGATCACAGTGGTATGATTAGTTTATTTAATTGAGTGCCGGTTTGTGCAATTTGATTGTGAATTATAATTTTAGGTATTTATCTAATAATTTATTAATTTAAGTATTTAATTAGAAAATCGTCGGGCGTCGATTTACAGCGCTAAAAATGTTTTTATAGACTATATAATTAGTGGGAGTTTATAAAGTAAAGACATTATATTTTTTGTGGAGGTCGATCATGCATCCACACACAATTATTTTTATCGGGTATGATAAAAGTGGTGAAATTATGGGTTGAGTAGAATGGTATACTATATGAGCTTGAGGGATATATCAGCTTAAAGTGAGTAGTATACCCTAAGTACTGCACAGCTTTGGTGAGCAATTAAGTACCGCACAGCTTTGGTGAGCATTAACCGTATATTATATCAGCCTGAGGGCTTCGATATATCAGTTTAGAGTGAGCAGTATACATTGTTATCAGCTTTTGGCGAGCATTTCTGGCTATCTCCAGCTTAGGGTGAGCAGTCCTGGATGTGATCGGACTTGATAGATAGTGTTGAATGAGTTGACTGAGAGATGGTCTTGATGGTATGGAATCGACTGGGTCGATTGATCGATGACTCAATCTGATTTGATACTTTGATATGCTGAAGTGATTTGTTGAATTTATAACTTATACTAACTTGCAAAAAGGAACTGAGGCAAAGATAAGTCTTCTGACTCATGCTTGTGCTTAAGCAGCCCTTGGGGTGTATTTTCTTCCTAGTCGAGACTTAAGGGGTGAACTTGCTGAGACGTCGTCTCACCCCGTTGTGGGATAAGATCTTCAGGTCCTTAGATGGCAGCTCCTCCTAAGCATTTTGGTCAACTAAAGAAGGTCACCGAGCAGAGGTGTTATATTCTGCTTCATGGGAACCCGAGGGGATGGGTCTATGAACTCGTGAGGTTTGTGGTCTGGGTCGATGCGAGTCTGCCCCATAAGGTACTCCATCAATACAGATCATGGTATCATCGTGAACGGAATGGACAGAACGAGGGTCCCATACCGGAGTCTGAGGTCCTTATGTCGGTGCTGAAGTTTGCTTTTGGGAAAGGCACAGCCGACCCACTAGGTGGTTCAGTGGTGGACCCGAGTCCGTCAGAGCTAGGGACTCCGAAGTATTCGATCAAAGACTCAACTAATTAGAGGATCTGTAGCCTCTACCCCTCCCCCCCCCCCCTCTTTTGCAGACCTTGTATATATCGGCTATCATTGTATGTGACCTTGTTTGTTATGTATAAAGGTGTGCTTTAGTTTTCAAAAATTGTGGTCCTACTTTCCTATCCCATCTTCGTGTTGTCTGGGGATTAATTATTCGCTTGCGCATGCACATTAAAATGAATGGGTCGGCGACACGTCCTGGGACGTCGCAATTTAATCGACCATGAAGGGTTGCGCACGCGCTCGGAGGATCGGGGCATGACACGATTAGTCATTGACCCCCTAAAAGCTTCCATGTTGCCAATCGTTCTATGTGTGTCACGTTCAGTGAACTTGTCTGCTACAAGCACCTATGTTGTAACTCGGGCATCATAATACCCAATGACTCGTGACTCGTCATTACCTTAAGCATCCAATACTTAATGGTGAAGCTAAGAACACACCAGTCTTAATAGAATCATTAATATCCACTCAATGATCCATTGACAGGGAACGGTTTAAAGATTCAGTCTAACTGTGAACCCGTCATGCATATTCTTAACGTTGCAAGAATAAGTCCAGACACAACCGATCTTATGGAATGATTTATATAGATAATTAGGCAAATGAATGAATACGTCTTTGCCATTAATTTGACAACACAACTGAAATCCCTAACATGTAACTTTTACATGGTTGCTTTAGGGCATATAACCAACAGTCACATGTTATGTGTAGCAAAAAACATCATAGAGTGATTGCTCTTAATCTTTCATCCCCTCAATTGACAAGTTCATTGTCTTCTCAAGTAGGAAACCTTTCTTTCCCCCAGGCTCTCAACCTTGATGACAATGGCTTCCACGAGACACTTCCCGAAGATATTGGCCGCTTGTTTAGACTTCAGACTCTTAGCCTTGAGGAAAAATCTCTCTCGTTGTGTAGATCTGTCAACCGTTAATCTAAGTGGCAATAACAATAGCGGAACGATTCCTAATGCACTTATTAGTTATCTTGCGAAGGTAACCAACATAGGCCTATCTCATAATCAACTTATAAGGAAAATCCCACCTTTGCTCAGGAATCTCTCATCTCTTTATCGTCTTTATGTTGCAGGCAATCTTTTAGAAGGAAGATGTCCAACTTGACATTTTCCTTTGGCTTTCATACAATAATCTCTCGGGCACAATTCCCACTTCTCTATATAATATTTTATCAATGAAAATGATCTCAGTGAGTTTCAACAATCTAAGCGGAATTCTGCCTTCAAATTTATTTCCCACTCCTCCAAAACTCCAAAGCTTTTATGTTGGTGGTAATCAGTTTTCTGGGCCAATCCCCAACTCCATAACAAATGCTACCAAACTCGTGCAAACAGACGGTGTCCTAAACTCTATTTCGGGGTCAATACCACCAAATTTGGGAGGTCTATAGAACTTGCAGCTCCTAAGTTTCGGTGGAAACTTTCTAGCAACTGAAAAAGGCGATGATCTGAGCTTTCTTGGTTCCTTGAGCAACTGCACAAATTAAATGCTCGTTCGGTTGCCTCTTAATCTCCTCCAAGGTGTGTTACCTGACTAGGTGTATTACCTGACTCTCTAGCAAACTTCTCTACCACGTTCACAAGCCTACGCCTTGATCAAAACAGTGCATGGATCCATCTGAAAGTAGATAACGTAATTCTATAATACGGAAAATATCAAACACGGAATCTTTAATCTTTATGATCTTCACGATAAGAGGGATGAAGACATAGCTTTATCCATAGCAAAACCCTTAAAGATAATTGTTGCGGAAAATCAAAGAAATGAAGAAATCTAATTTCTCTTCCTTAACCCACTTTTCCTTGACGTATTATGTTTTGATGGAGGGGAGAATACAATGTTCTCACGTCTCATGTCGTGGGTGGAGAGAGGACCATACTCTTATTTATATGTGCTATTAAGAAGTGTCTTCCATCAAAGCACCTTTTAACTTCCATAAGAGTCGCACCTCTTCGGAAGATACGGTAACTTCTCAATGAGGATTGTACCCTTTCATTAGAGTCGTAACTTTTCATAGCCAATATATTTTAGCATTAAATATTTATCAAATCATTAATTAATAATATCATGTGAGCCACTCAATAATTCTTACATTCTCCCACTTGGCCCATATGACCTTCATTTCATGGTTTAATAAAGATTATAATGTGCACAATAACATAATACTAAAATTTTCCTTAAATTGGTTATCACATAATAATCATAATTATGTAAAGAAAACTAATGCGAGTCATGACGGTTGTATGCCATTAATTGATATAGTACATTCCATGTATTACAACATAACTATGTATTTAACATTATCGATAAATGAGAAGTACAATAATTAATGGTCCAACCATAATGTCTCTATTAGAGACTATCCTGTTTAACATTCATATATTTCCATAATGTATAGTAAATAGAAAACATAAAATATCATAAATACATAAATGAGTTTAAAGTGTCAAATACATAAATTTAATGCATTATAATACAATCATTAATAATGTCCACTAATGCCCATCCTTTCAACATGTTCTTTAAATGTTTTGGGCGGCAATCCTTTTGTTAAGGGATTTGCTATCATAAGGTTAGTGCTAATGTGCTCAATTGACACTCTTTATTTTTGAACTTCTTTTTTAACAAACAAATATTTGATTTCTATATGCTTACCACCCTTAAAATACTTGTCATTCTTTAAGAAGAAAACTGCTGCGGAGTTGTCACAATAAATTTTTAGCGGCCTCGCAATACTGTCAACAATCACAAGCCTTCAAATAAAATTCCGCAGCCATAATCTATGAATAACAGCCTCAAAGCACGTCACAAATTAAGCCTCCATAGTGGATGTAGCAATAATTGACTGCTTCGCACTTTTCCATGATATTGCCCCTCCAGCAGAAGAAACAAGTAACCGAACATTGATTTCCTTATATCGACACATTTGCTTAGGTCTAAATCTGAATATCCAATCACCTCAAGATGATCGGATCTTTTATAAGTGAGCATATGATTCTTCGTTTCTTGCAAGTATCTGAGAACTTTCTCTGCAGCTTTCCAATAATCCAATCCAGGATCATTTTGACACCTGTCCAGCATTCCGATAGAAAAACTAATGTCTAGTCTAATGCAAGTTTAAGCATACATTAAGCTTCCAACAACATATGCATAAGGAATACTTTTCATTTGTTCTCATTCCAATTCACTTTTCAGGCATTACATAAGGCTAAATTTGTTACATTTTTGAATTGAAACTACTCCTACTGAACATTTATTTATATTGAATCTCTCTAAAATTTTCTCATTGTAGGCTTTCTAAGACAACCTTAACCATCATTGTGATCTATCACGGAATATTTCTATTCTTATCACATATGTTGTCTCTCCTATATCTTCATTTCAAAATTCTTAGAGAGAAACTTCTTGGTTTCATGCACCAGATCAAGATCATTAATAGCAAGCAAAATATCATCAACATACAGAACTAGAAAAATAAACATACTCCCACTGACCTTCATATATATACATCGATCAACGATGCTTTCCTTTAATCCATATGAAGTTACAGTATCATTAAACTTAAGATACCATTGTCAAGAAGCTTGTTTAAGTTCATATATTGATCCATTTAATTTACACACCATGTATTCATTTTCTTTAATTGAAAAGCCCTCGGATTGGTCCATGTAAACCTCTTCTTCTAAATTCCTATTAAGAAATGCAGCTTTGACATCCATTTGGTATAACTCTAAGTCGTAATGAGCCATCAAAGCCATAATGATTTTAATTGAGTTTTTCTTGGAGACCGGTAAAAATGTCTCATTATAGTCAATGCCTTCTTTCTAAGTAAAACCTTTAACAACAAATCTCGTCTTATATCGTTCGATATTGCCTTTTAACAACAAATCTGGTCTTAAAGACTCATTTACACCCAACTTTTAAATATCCTTTAGATAAGTCAACAAGGTTCCAGACTTGATTTTGATGCATAGATTTTAACTTTTCTTTTATGGCATTAAACCATTCATTAGAGTCTTCACATTCCATGACTTGAGAAAATTAACTTGGATCATTTCCAATTCCTAAGTCAATTTCTGACTCTTGTAGATAAACCACATAATCATCAGAAATAGCTGGTCTCCTTTTTCGTTAAGATCTTCTTAATACTTTTCTTGTGGTTCAACTATTGTAAGTTCAATGTCGACATCTCCATTATCAAGTATTTGATCATTTATTTATTATTCTTAATTACTATTGGGTTGAACTATAATATTAGGAACAACAATGCTAAAAGTTTTTGGTATGGGAACTCCCACCCTTATTTCCCGAATGCAAGCATCATGCATTCTTTCACTTCCACTGATGTCGCCATTTTCAATGAACCTAGTATTTCTAGATTCAACAATTCTCATATTATGATTATGACAGTAAAATCTGCACCCTTTGGATTTCTTAGCATAACCAATGAAGTAACCACTAGTTGTCCTTAAATCCAATTTCTTTTCACGTGGATTGTAAATTCTTACTTATACGGGACAACCTCAAACATGCAGGTGTCGTAAACTAGATTTTCTTCCCGTCCACAGTTCAAAGGGAGTCTTTGAAACTACCTTACTAAGAACCCTATTCAATCAATATATAAAAGTCTTTAATGCATACATCCATAAAGATAATGTAAAGATAAATAACTCATCATACTCCTAACCATTTCCATTAAAGTATGATTATGCTTTTCCGCTACAGCATTTTGATATCATGTATTGAGCATAAACGTCATGTCTTTCAAGGTTTAGCAAATGGACCCATATATTATCCCGATTCATAATTATTCCCATAATATTCACCACATCTATCCGACCTTATTATTTTCACATTTTTATCTAATTGCCTCTCAACCTTTTTAATATATACCTCAAGTGCATTCACTAATTGAGATTTATCATGTAGTAGATAAATGTATTCATAACATGAAAAATCATCAATAAAGATGATGAAATAACTTTCTCTACCAAAAGATGGAACATCAAAAGGGCCCAATATATCGGTGTGTACAATTTCAAGAAACTCTATGCTTCTTGTGGCGCATTTCTTAGTGTGTTTTATTTGTTTACCTTAATACAATCAATACGTACTCCAAGGTCAGTAAAATTCAAGTTCGAAAGAATTTCATTCTTCACTAATCTTTGCATTCTTTCCTTAGATATGTGACCCAAATGTTTATGCTACAAGTAAGCAGAATACTGATCCATTAAACCTCGTTTAGTGCCAACATTATGATGCAAGGTTATTAAGGTCTCAACAAAAGCATTATCAAATTTAAACTTGTAAAGACCATGTAAAAAACCATCACATAAAATTTTAGTTCCAATAAAATTATCATTATTAGATAAACTAAAAGATCTACAATCAAACTTACAAGAAAATCCCACTACATCAAGTTTTGGCAAAAAAACCAAATTGCGGAAAAATGTAAGTACATAAATGATTTGAAACAAATTTACATAACACCCAGTATCTAAGACCAAACGATAAGTACTAATGCATTCAACTAGAGCTTTATTTCTTTTTCCCGCAATCACATAACTTTCATTTGGTTTTATGGTTTGGATCATAAGAAATCCCTATATCATATTTGACACATGAGTGGTAACACCAAAATTAATCCACCAACTATTATGAGGAACTTCAGTAAAGTTTGATTCAAAATATACTAAAGTATAAGGTTTATCTTTCTTTTCGAACGAAACTTTACTCTTCAGACAATCTTTAATCAAGTGTCCAACTTTATTACAAAAGTGACACTTAATAAGATTGTGTTCCTTTTTGTAAAATTTGAGATTTCTTAGAAGATTCATTCAGGACATGTAATCCTTTCTTCTTCCTCCTTGAACCTTTCATTTTAGAATTCTTTTCAGCTTCTTGATGACTTAGGAGATGAATGAAATGAGCTTTTTAATTCTTTATCTTTGTTTCCTTTTAAACAAGCATACTGCCCAATTCATTTATTTTGGACTTATCATTTATAGTGTTGTAATTTATTTGAAATGACCCATATTATCCATAAGGCAAGGAATTAAGTATGAACTATACTAAAAAGTACTCATTCACGTTCATTCCCAATGTCCTTAACTTTGCTGCTAAGTTTGTCATCTCAAAAACATACTCATGCATGGTACGTGAACCATCATACTTCATGGTGGTCAAAGTATTCATTAATGTATCAGCATGTGACTTATCAACAGTCTGAGAATGATGTTGAACAAACTTCATAAATTCCTTAGCATTGTCAGTTTTGGGAAGAATAGTCTTTAAGCTATTTGCAATTGTCATTCTCATCGATCTTTCCCAGGCTTTATGGAAATTCTTTTCATCATCATTACTCTCATTAGTAATAGCAGTTATTTTTTGAACTTGAGTGCAAAATCAAGGTCCAAAACACCTAAGTGAAACTGGACTTGTTCATTCCAATCAGAGAAATTCTTTCCATCAAACAAAGAAATAGACAAAGCCTGGGAATGAAGTGAAACAGGTGCAAATACTAAAAATATGCAAGAATATACTCATACATTAATGCTTTGAGATTATTACATAATTAGATTCAAACTAAACAATATATATACACATCATAGTTCTCCTTTAGGCGATCATATGATATACAAACATATATTAAACCATAATGATGCTAAAAACCTTAATTTAGATATATTTATTTGCTATCTATGGATATACAAACAAATTTAATGAGAAATATTAATTACCAACTATTATGTTCATGAATTATAAGAAAATGATTAACCTTTGAGTTAATCCCTAAGTTCTTATAATAAATAAACTTTAATATACCCATGAATAAAATAATTTACAATATCAAAAAATTCAAAATACCTTAAGGTTTGGCCACTTTGGTGACTAACAAACTATTCTTAATTGAATTTTTAATATTGAAAGTATAAACATTCACCAAGTTGCAGAGATTTCAAGCCAGGTCGAGGATACATCAAGCGTAGTCGGAGGTTATACCCAACTTTCTATTCTCCTCAGAGTTTCTCCTTGCAGGTGTGGGTTTTGGAATATTTGAAGATGGAGCTGCATCCGGTTCTTTTGAGAAGTGGTTGGGGCTGGATCCGACTATCTTTTCTTCGGAGGCTGCTGTCTAGTGACCCTATTCTGTGGTGTGGTCTGTCTAGTTTATTCGTGACTTGGCTGTTGTGAGGGTTGCCTCTGCTTAGTTGGCTGGCTTTCCCTCCTCTCTTTTGTTTGGGCCTTTGTTTGGTTGCTTCTTTGCTGTTGTTTTGGCTATTTGTTCTTGTTCTTTTGCTAGTTGTGTTTCCTCTTTCTCAACACCCTTCCACTCGTTTTGACCTGTTTGTCATCTTGAGTGTAAGTTTTTGGTGTCGAGCTCCCTTGCTGTATAGCTTCTTGGTTAAAAGTCAATATATCTCTTACCTTTTACCAATAATAATAAAAAAAAAAAACATTCACCAAGTTGCACCCAAGGACAAAACTGTAATATCATAATTCCGTAGGGGCATAACTGTAAATTAAATACCCATGGGCAAAATGGTAAATAATCAACTAGAACAAAATCGTAATTATCCGGCATACAGGGGCAAAAACGTAAATAATCATCAAGGAGGGCACAATTGTAAATAAACAACAAAGAGGGGCAGAAACGTAATTATGCATGGAGGGGGCAAAATCGTAAATAAAAGCGGAGGGCAAAAACATAAATAAAAGAAGAAGGCAGACGAGCGCGTGACCTTGCTCGCAAGCGTGTGTGAGCCATGTGCTAGATCCACAAGCACATGATTCCCACACGCCATGGCCTCCAGCATGCGTCTGGCCGCGCACATGGTTTCCATATGCCTGACTGTCCAGCGCACGCGTGGGGCGCGTAGGGCGCATGGGTTCCACATGCCTTATCCCTTCACACCCATTTGCCATTTTTCTTCATTTTTCGCCCTCTTCACTTTCTGTTTCCTTTCATCATTCAAATTTCCTCCGACAAATCTCCTCCGAAATCATTTTTACAACATCAATAACATGAAAAGGTTCATCTTCATTCAACAAAATCATTATATTTCAATAAGCAGAAAATTATGAGATCATAAATCTTACTTTGATACCCTCTAAAAGCGGACAACGTAATTCTATAACGCGGAAAATACAAAAATAGAATTTTTGATCTTCATGATCTTCACAATAAGAGAGATGAAGACATACATTTATCCACGGCAAAACCCTTAGAGATAATTGTTGTGAAAAACTGAAGAAATGAAGAAATCTAATTTCTCTCCCTTAACCCAATTTTACTTAACGTATCTCACGTCATGGGTGGAGAGAAGACCGGACTCTTATTTACATGTGCTATCAAAAGGTACCTTCCATCAAAGCACCTTTTAACTTCCGCGAGAGTCGCACCTCTTCAAAAATAACGGTAACTTCTCAATGAGGATTATAGTCTTTCACTAGAGTCATAAATTCTCATAGCTAATATATTTTAGCATTAAATATTTATTAAGCCATCAATTAATAATATCGTGTGGAACACAATAATTCTTACACCATCCCTTTTGGGGTAGGCAACCTTGTGAATTTGGAGCTTCTTTCGATGTTCGAAAACAAGCTTACCGGGAATATTCCCCTATCCATTGGAGTGCTCTACAATCTGAAAGTGCTTTTTGCTTTCCTAGAATAATATCTCTGGAAAAATCCCCTTGATGATTGACAATGCATGTTCACTATATCGTCTCATCTTGAGAGATGATATGCTTGAGGGAAGCATACCGGCTTCAATAGGAAACTGCAATAAACTGATTGAGCTAGATTTGTCAGGGAATAACTTCAACAGTTCAGTGCTTGATCAAGTATCTGGCCTTCCTTCCCTCTCAATAGGACTATCCCTGGCAGGCAATGATTAATGGGTCCAATGCCATCGTAGGTGGGTGAGAGGTCAATCTCATGGTACTTGATGTCTCCGAGAATTGTATGTCTGGAGCAATTCCAATCACTTTGGGCAACTGTCTGGTGTAGGAATTTCTCATATTGAAAGGTAACCAATTTAGTGGAGCTATTCCTTCTTCTTTCAAAATTTTGAAAGGCATACAAGTTGTCGACATTTCTGGGAACAATTTATCAGGTCCAGTTCCTGAGTTCTTCGCAGAGCTCCGTCTCATCCAGAATCTCAACCTTCAATATGTTTGCTGGTGAAGTGCCAAAAGGAGGAATCTTCAGTAACCTTAGTGCAATATCAGTTGAGGGAAATAGCAAGCTCTGTGGGGGAATTGAAGGGCTGCAGTTGCCGCCCTGTGATGTTGAAAACCAAAAGTACTGACGGAAATCTTCAAATCTTAAGAGAGTGTTGGCTATCAGCATAACCTGCTCGACTTTCTTAGGCTTGGCATGTACTTCCATAGTTCTCCAAGCACGAAAGTCCCGAAAAGAGACAACTTCCTCTGCCAATTTGAAAAATCAGTACATGAAACTATCTTACTCAGAACTCTATAGAGCAACAGATGGATTTTCCTCGCCAATTCCTTTGGAAGGGACCGACCCTTGGTTCAGGAGGGGCAAAGGTCAGATGGGATGAAGTCTGCCTACCCAAGGAGGAAGGTGGCTTGGGCATCCGATCCATTCGGGTTAGTAATATCGCTTCAATGATTAAACACTTGTGGCTCCTCTTTATTGATAAAGAATCGGTTTGGTGCAAATGGATCCATTCCAACTTCATCAAGCATAAGAATTTTTAGGTCGTCCCTAGGCCTGCTATATGCTCGGGTCTTGGAAAAAACTGCTAGGCCTTCGTGACTTAATTCAGCATCAATTTATGTGGCGCATATGCAATGGATTATCTACATCCTTTTGGTTCGATCATTGGCATCACCGGGGGCCGATATATAAGCTTTTCACAGATCGGAACATATACTGTTCTGGCATCCCTCGGCTTGCTTCTGTTGCTGCTGGTGTTACTGCCCTCCCCCTTCCCTCTGCAGTCTCGGCAGCCATTATGGGTTGGGATGATCCTCTCCCAAACCTCAACGACAATGATGACCGACTCCTATGGCTGGGCCATTCTTCAGGGGTGTTTACGACGGCTTCTGCTTGGACGCTCCTAAGGGCGAGAGGCCAACTTGTGCCTTGGTCGAGATTCATTTGGAATTCTTCTCTTCCCCCCCGTTATCAAACCCACTTATGGTTGATCACTCGCAACCGGATACCGACCCAGGTAATTCTGTTTGCTCATGGGAGAATTCTAGCTTCCTCCTGTGTGTTCTGTTCCTCTAGACCCGACTCTGTTGATCATTTGTTCTTCGGATGTTCGGTTACAGGTAGACTTGGTGCATTTTGGGCGGATAAATGTAATCTCCCATGGCGGAATTCTACGTGGAAGGATAACTTAGATTGGGTTATCAAGCATCTCTCCGACACTAGCTTCTATCAATCGGTGGCTCGGTTTGGCTTTGCCGCCTTATGCTACCTTATTTGGAAGGAGAGGAATAACATCATCTTCCGCAACCAAACCTTATTCCTCCCGGCTTTAAAGGAACATCTTCGCAAGGCTATCAAGGATAGAGCCTTTACCTTTTCGAAGGTCCCGGATACGACCTGTAATAGAAGACTACAACTTAGTTGGGTGTATCCATCCCTCGATCTTTGACTAAGGCGTTACCTTTTACTAGTCAGTTCCTCCAAGATTCTGGTTGGCTTTCTTTGCAGTTCATCTCGGCAAGTTTTCTAAGGACACCCTCCCTCCTTCTCCGTTTTTCCCCCGGAGGTTTCCCGTTCGTTGGCTATTCGCTTTCTACTCGACACTGGTTGCTGGCTATCTCCGGTGCTTCCAAGATATTCCCCTTGCGTGATGCGGCGTCCGGTCTCTTCAGCTTTGGATGCTTCCATGGTGTCCCTAGCTCGCTGTCTTTCAGTTTTCTGGTTGTATTCCTTCTCCCCTGCGCGGGTGCCTTCGTCTTTCCCCTTCTCTTCTTTTTGGCTGATGTTTAGCCTGGTTCTAGCTGCTGTTCTTTCGTTCCTCTTTCTGCAGCTCCTTCCCCCCCCCCCTCTTCCCCGGCTTTCTTCCACTCTCTTGACTGGTTGTCTTCTGAGTGGAAGCCTTGGTGCCAGGGTCTGTTGCTGTACATTTGTGTAGCTCATTGGTTCTTTAGTTATTTAATATATATTTACCCTTTACCAAAAAAAAAAACATATGGATTTTCCTTGGCAAACTTAATAGGCCAAGGAAGGTTTGGCACCGTCTTTAAAGGGAGGCTCACCAATAACTAGAATTTTGCCGTGAAAGTGATTAAACTTTCAGAAATGCAGAGCTAAAAAGAGCCTTGTGGCCGAATATGAAGCATTAAGAAGTGTTCGGCATCGAAATCTCGTCAAAATCATCACCTCTTGCTCAAGCATAGATTTGCAAGGGAACGATTTTGAAGCATTAGTGTTCAAGTTCATGCCAAACGACAGCCTGGATAAATGGCTACATCCTACTGGAGATTGGATTGAGCTGAATATGGTCCAACGGCCAGATATCACAATACAAAGTTCGACTATCTCCACCACCGGTGCCATGCATCTATAGCACACTGTGACTTGAAGCCAAGCAATGTCCTTCTAGATGATGACTTGGGTGCACATGTGAGTGATTTTGGCCTGGCAAAACTTATCCTATCAAGAGCCTCTCAAATGCAGACCAGCTCGATCGGCATAAGAGGCACAGTTGGTTATGTTGCTCCAGGTAATCTAAACTACTTTCTCTGCTCTTATTGTCCAAATCATCATCCTCCTATTCCAGTATTTCAGTACAGCACATATTGCTTCCTATAATCGTATAATGCCTGTACTGTCTAAGATGGAAAATGTACCCAAGAAAAGGAGAAAAAATAGGAAAGACAATTTGGTTTTCTTAATAGATATAGGGAAAAGAAAAGAGGAAATCTCTATTTTACAGAAAAGGAATTGACTAGTTTAGGGACTTATGTATATTGCAGAATATGGTCTATTTGAAGAAGTATCACCCGATGGCAATGTCTATAGCTACGGGATTCTCTTGCTCGAATTGTTCACAGGAAAGCGACCCACGGAGAGCATGTTTGTGGACAACTTTAACCTCCATGAATTCATCAAAACGGCTCTTCCAAAAAGGTCATGCAGATCACAGATCCCTTGCTAAATTTGGAAGAAGAGAGGGAGTTGGATAACAATGGGCGACATACAGACGGAAACAACATAAGCACGTTCTTGGCTACAATCCTTCAGAATGGGGTCGTCTGTTCAGCTGCATCACCAGGTGAACGAATGGACAACAGAGACGTTGTTACTGAACTGCATAAGGCCAAAACTTTACCCCCTGGACAGAAGTTACCTAGTAACAGAGTGAGCAACATAGAAAGCATTGTAGTCTAGGAGATCCAATCTTTGTTGCAACATTTCTAGAGGCTGAGAGAACAGATGTGGATAGATGTAATTATAGAGGGATTGGTGTAAAATGTTTCAGACTCGTGTATCAATTTGGAATGATATCAATGAACTACAAAACATTAGGATATTTTCAGTGGTCAGGATGTTGATCACGGTTCAGGAAATTTGATACAATCGAAGACATTTAAACCCCAGTATAATTAAAAGACTAAAAATTTAAAAAGAAAGACTTAACTAAATTCAGGAACTGTCTCATTGCATATGTACAATCTTTTAACTTTCAGACCAGAATTTAGCTGCAAATGTTAAGCGGCATGCTAGGTGATGACTTAAAGCTTTTGGAATCACAGCTACCGAGTGACTTTGTTTACCTTGTTAGCTTCATAGCTAATGCAGCAATTTTGCCTTTCTTAGAACTTTAACCTCATTTAAGGAGCTATAAAGAAGAAAATTTTATATAAGATTTTTCTGTCATTGAGTCACCAGCATTTGCCGTGGCCCAGGATTCTCCTAAGAATTGATTAGTCTTCTGACTTTGGTCGTAACTCCCCTAGTATGTTATAACATTCTTAGTTTTACCATAATTTTCACTAGCCCATATAGAAGTCCTAGAAGATATGGATTTGTTCATTCCTTGACTGTTGTCTCTGTGCACTCAGTCATATTAAAGTCCCTAGTGTGACTGCGAAAATGATGCCCCAGTGGCTGTCGCAACTCCAGCATGCAAAGCGTTGCCGTGGTATGACAGGTGATGACTTCGAGCTTTCGGAATCACAGAGAGCACAATGCTCCCAGATGACTTTGTTTACCTGGTTAGATTCATAGCTAATGCAGCAATAATCGCTCTTATAGAACTTACCTAAATAAGGAGCTATAAAGATGACAATTTTACATAAGATTTTTCTGTCATTCAGCCAACGGCATTTGCCATGGCCCGTGGCTATACTATTTGTTCTTCACATACTATTCATGGATAGTCCACATGATTTTTATGATGCCAACTTTTCCAAAATCATATTTGCGCGAGTTTTTTTCATGCATCTCAATGGCAATTTTCAATGTACTAATACTAGACTTCATGCACATGGTAAGCGCGTGCCCATTTTACTATTATGTCAATTCCCATCCCATAGACAGCAATCTGGGCAAGCATATTATTTGGGTACTTTATAAGATTGAAAACGTAATTGTGCGTACGCGTGAGAAAGTCACAGAAAAGTGAAAAACGAAAACTATTCCTTGATGTAACTTCAGGTATTTAATTGATAATCCATGAAAGTGTTACTGTCTTAATTTCAGAAATGGGAATGAGAGTTACAATGAGAGGTAGAAATGGCTTGCGGAGGACAAAAGATCAAGACCCCAAACTGTTCTCGCATTACTCGACAAAAGGAAGTGGGTCATTTTCCATCCTACTTCGCAGAGATTGTGTCTGGCTTCTCCAAGCAATAACGGGGGACTGGCACAGGGATGGGAGATTAGCGAAACCCTTGGCATTGCATACACATAATAGTGTGAATAAAGTATAAGAAATTCAACGATTTAGAACCCGAGTATAGACTTTAGAATACTTACGTTAGAATTGAAATCAAATATTTGATTTAGTAAGTCACCGCCTTTGAATCGATCGATACAGATGAAACTATATGAAACCATGGCTCGGTCTTCCTCTCCTTCCCCTCCCTTAGACGGCCTCAGTGGATACATGATAAGTGTTTTGAATGATGAGGAGAGTGGGAGAATAATCCATTTATAGTGTGTATTCTAATAGGCGCATCCATCACAAATTACTATTAAAATATTGACCTACACCGACCGTCCAACCATATTTTAATACCAATCCCAGATGTGCTAAGCGCAATTGATCACTTAGCTCTATTTGGGTAATTAGCATTGTTTCATATATTTTATAACAATCAATTTTTCACAAAGTAAAATATCATGCTATTAATTAGCTAGCACTAAACGTGGACTTTAGTGATACCTTTATTAACCTAATTGGAATTGCAAAACTAACGGCTCTCCAATTGCACCATTTTAGAACATCGATGTTGTATTTGTTGGAGAAATCGTCCTTGAGTATTTTGAAGCTGACAAAACGTTTTCTATCAGTCTAGTCTGAAGACTTGTAGACTCTTCCATCAAAGTCTGAAGACTTGTAGACTCTTTCATCAAAGTCTGAAGACCTCCGGACCGCCAGACTCAAGACTCAAAGTCTATCCCATTGACAGTCTCTAGACTGTCGAAGAAGGCTTATCCAGAGCTAGACATTTCGTTTAGGATTTGACCTTATCGACTGGAGAAAATCTCTTGGCTGGATATAGCATGTCGGAATCCTCTATTCAAATCAAGATTGATTCAGGGATGATTGGATCCGATGATTGACGAAGTATACTTGGAAGGTTCTACTTATGGAAACCAAAATCCTAATTGTATGGGCGAGCAGGATTGATGGGCTATCGTCATGTTCCTTAAATAGCTCGAAGATCTTTCTAATTGATTCTGTCCAACGGGTAGATTGGAAGAACTCCTTTGGTAAGTGCCAACGGGTATGATGGCATATAGGAGTATATAAGGAAGACGTTCTAGTTGTTCGAGGGGGTGCGCGATAGAAGAATTCCAAAGTCTGAAGCTCCTTGTTCTTAGTCAATTAAACTGTTGAGCAATATCTTGTACGCAAAAGAGAGTCTATATCTTTGAGAGACCTTGAGGAAGTGTAGTAGAGTCTCTACTCTGAGGAATCAAGGAAGAGCAATTCTGTAACAACTCTTTTGTTCATAGTGAAATCCAGCCGATGGGCTGTTAGTGCGGAAGAGTGAACGTAAGCTTGGAATAAGCCGAACCACTATAATCTCTGTGTTCATATTCTCTTCCCTACTCTCTTTTACTTTGATCGTATCTTGTTAAGAGAAAAACTCTCATCTCTTTATCTATTATTGAATGCTGCACACTTATCTCGAAAATATTGTTTTTACACCTATTCACCCCCCTCTAGGTGCTTATACTAGCTCTATCAATTGGTATCAGAGCATGTGTACTCATTTAAATTGAAGTGTTTTACTTCAGAGTTAAAGATCCATGGCTAGTATGTTGGCTCCAGGATTGGTTGAAGGGCAAAGCAATACCAGACCACCTTATTTCGATGGGAAGGATTACAACTTATGGAAAAACAAGATGAAGGCTTTCTTAAGATCAAAGGATCCTCTGGAATGGGATGTAGTAGACAAAGGAATCAT